>JAFJYJ010000057.1:2774321-3467901 GCA_019022615.1 Acacia melanoxylon
TTGTGGTAATAGAGCAAGTAGAAGAGCTCTTATTTTCAGGAGAGTGATATTTCCATCTTGAATATGCGATTCAAATTGGGCGATGGCTTCCTGTAATGCTAATATTTGTTCTACTGCATTTCGATTTGGCGGAGCTGTTACTCTAATAGCTTTTACTTGTCTTCTACTGTTGAAATACCTACGCCAGAGCATAAGACTTGCCAAGAACACAAAAATTGATGCTAATATGTACTGGATCCACCCCCTGTACAATGAAAGGAAATTTTAACACAAGCATATCATTATTGAAGTATGTAAATTCATGTCTACTTCGTTTCTCTTCATAGGTCACTCTCTCTAATGCACCCAATACAAGTTCTAATACTTTTCAAAGACTTTAGGGTACGTAGCTTAATTCATTCAGCATACTAGAGGCCGTTCCTACTCTTTGAATGTTAAATCACCTTCAGAATATATACATCGAAAAAGTTAGCAGCTATTAGGCTACCTTGCTTTTATCCATCTAAAAAATAACCTTCAGAATATATCCACTCTTTTGTAGTCACTTACGATGAGTGACTCCAATATAAAAAACAACCTTATAAAAGTTTTCAAAATCAACATGGGCGCTTGTATCAAAACAGAATGTTACAATGCTGAAGAAATCAAATAAATTTCTAAACCTGACCCTCACAATTTTCAATGACATAATCTTTTTATAATGAAGATGGCATTGACATTTCTATCAAAGGCAACCAACAGATACATGCTCTCATGTAATCATGATCACATATTCTGGCATTCCAATAAAACAATTACCATAAAATCATGTAACAGGCGACTAACAAAAATGATCCTGATCTACAGAAGTACTTCCACGAGGCTAAAATCCGCAGATGATCAGCAGTTTCAATGACAGGGAATAATAGTTCCTGCAAGGAGTAGAAAGAGTTATCCATATCTAAAACAATAAACTGCTTTGATTTTCTCTCATCTTCAAGAAAACACCTTATCATGAGCTCATGAGAAGCTAAACCAGTAAATGGATAACCAAACTAATAGAGCATATATATTAGATTACGTTTTCAAGGTATCCAGCGAGGAATTCATATTGGGCTTGGATTAAGATGAAAAAAGAAACAAATAATTCATAGTCTTTAGTTTGCTCTTTTTTTTAAAAAAAAAAAAAAAATAGATTTCTCTATTGTTTATGATAGTAGAACTTTATGAAATGAAAATGAAAATCAACCTTCATTATTGCAACATTTGTGTCAATGCCTTCAACCTTCATTTCGTCCACTGTTGCCTGTGCAGCTTGCGCCTGTCCTGTGTCAAGAATGGATTTTTTCACTGCCACTTCTAATTGAGTTGTCTCACCAACCCTAACATCACCATATACGGCTGCTTCTTCATAAATATCAGCTGCCTTCAGTGATATGAAACCAATACGAGCAAGTGTCAAAACAGATGCCAGGGATACTATTGGTTGCCTTTTAGTATCTATGGTACCAGAAACATGTTTATCAGCAATAGAAGTCAAATTTATCAAGCAACTTGACAGAGTTTCCAGGATGACATCTCCCCCAGGAAGAGTTTCAGCAAGGTTAAATGCAAGTAAAGTTTTATAGTGGGAAGAGAAATGTTGAAAAGCATCTCTAATTGCACGATAACGGAAGATTCCCAAAATAGCCCTCGCCAGTACTTCTGATTTCTGAATCTCTTCAAGGTTGTATTTCCTTATAAACTTATGAGCATGAAATATCTCAAGACAAATCTCCAACCAGTAGTCACGACGCAAGTTTGCTTTAAATTCAGGGAATTCAAAATAAACAGGCTCTGCTCTGTCAATACATTTCAAAAAGTCATAAAAGTTGAAGGGAAAAGGAAGCCCGTGGTGAGCTACACATATTGACAAGTTGTTTATCATCTAGATCACCAGATAACATACACAGAAGTTGACTTATACATCACAGCTTTATCAAAAATACGAGCACCAAGGGGTCCGGTCCGGTCAGGCTTTATGACCTGTTTCAAATCCATTTCCAAGTCATATCGAACACCTTTCTCGTACGAGCCAACTCCCAGAGGCTCAAAGTACAAAGCATAATTGGTGAGGATAAATCGTCCTACAAAGTAAATAAATGAGTATATATAGATTTATAGGCAGCATAAGATAAAATACAACCTAAAAAAATACACTAAAGACAGGTGCTCAACTAGCAAGAGCTTGAAAGTAATTGAGGCAACATGCAGCACATCACTTTGAAATTACCATATAGCTGCCATATTTATAAGGAAAGGGAAAGAGAAATGGAAAATGAATTTTTTCTTGGACCCCCGGGGCAAAATCATATTTTCTTGGAAATGCATTTTTGCTGACTAAAATATCCTTTCTTTCTTTAAATTCCCCCTTCCATCCCACTATTCCCAGCTCTATAGCCTTATTTGTTTGAGCCCCCTTCACTGCCCTTTAGCCAAAAGACTAGTGTAGAAAGAGAAAAAATGGGACGTGATGAAAGCTCTTCCAAGAGAGGACAGTTACAAGTTCACATATTACCTGCTAATCAACAAGGATTGTCTAATCAAAGATGACTACTAGACTACTTTCGTGTATGATAAGCAACCCATTTTAAGAATTTCAATGACTCACCAGGCCATGCAGAGATTCCTATGTGTTGCAGAACTGGTTGAGTGGGATTTGTTCCATCAACATCAATGACAAACTCCCTGTCTGCAAGCTGAAGATTCACTATTGAAGTGTCTATCACATGTTTTGAATTCTTTATGACTCTGCATAAAGCCTCCTGTTAGAAAGAATACAAACAGTAACAATCACCAATTGACACAAGATACATTAGAATTATAAAAGCAAATTTAAGGACCAGATTGTCCAAAGATTTTTGCATTACCTATAGTTATGGAGCTAATTATGCTATTCAAAAGATCTTACTTGATCAGAGTTACTAAGTGTTAATAGATAGCATGAGTTGATCCTTTTAATTCAGTTAATCATATTTTTCTTAAGGCTTTTGGTTAAAAAACTTCTTGAAGAACTAAAAAGTAATTAGTCAAATAACAATATGGCAGCCATCAAAATAGCAAATAACATTCTCTAACACAACCCCCCCCCCCCCCAAAAAAAAAAAAAAAAAAAAAAAACATTGCAATAGACCTACATTTCATCAAAAAGAGAGTGAATTCATAAATTATTGACTTTGCATACATCCTAACTAAAGCTCAAGTTGCATATGGCTTAACCAAGGCCCTAGCTCAGGTAAGGTTTGAAAAGCTTGGGTACAAACTGAGGTTGATTATTATCCACTCCTCAGCTGGAGTGGGAGTGTTAGCATTCAGTACACTGCAGCCTTTACCTATAAAGATGCAGCCATGGCTTACCTAGATCTTTTGCAATCTTGGTCAATTCTTTATGGAGCATTTAAGCCTGGTTAATTTGCCTTTAATTATGTGCATTTTCCTTTCCTAGATATTTGACTGTTGTGCTTCTGTGTATTGTTATTACCTTTCTTTCTTTTTTTATTCTGCGTATCAACTTTAATACATAGATTCCTATATATGTACCAAGCATCTATTCCAATAATGCACGGGAATTACTCAGTTAAACAAAGAAATGTTTCCCTCAAATTATGAAACATTAACCAACCAAGATTGAGCACCGTTACTTTCAGCATCCCATGTGGCATATTTTGGGTCAATGAAGCATGGTGTAACAGCAAATTAATGAGATGTTAAGCATCGCCTCTACCTTGCACAAACAACATCACATTAAAGGGCACAAATAGGTGAGAGGAAGGTGTTCTCAAGTTTGGGAGGTAGAGCAAGACAAAAAAGGATAACTAACAGAGAATAGGGAGAGAGGGTAAAAAGACAAGGGGTGATCAAATCTTTTCCTAAGAAATCTAGAGGTGTGCATCTCAGAAATCTTTTCCTCGTGTTAGTGATGTGTTTTACATCATTTTGTAATTCTCTGGCTATATTCCTCCACTACTATTGTTCAGAGGGTGTAAACAAGCCTTGTGACATAAAATATACCAGAATTATCATTGGGCTCCAAAAAAATTGGTATCAAGGCAGGTTTTGAGCTGGGGTGTGATGGCTACAAGGATTAGGGAAGAGTTGAAATCATAAAGAATTAGAATCAATAGGTGTGCACATAGCAGGAATTCATAGTATTTAATGGAGCTGGGCAATAAATTGGATGGGCAGCAAAACAATAACAGAAATGAATTATTGGATGGACTGCTTTAGAATCAATGTACCACCCTATCTTATTGAAGTTACAGGATGCTTATATACACAGTAGGGTCTTCAACATTTTTCAAACAGAACTTAAAGGTACTGAAAGAAACATTATACTATCAATTCATCATTAAACTTAAATTAACAGTTTCTCATTGTTAAAAGAAGACTGATCAAAAAACTCAAATTAATTAAGAGTTCAAACTTAAAAAATGTAAGAGCACTGGAGAAAAAAGATCATACTTATCAATGCCTCTCAAGTATTTGTCATAAACAAGAAAATGAAGGCGATGGCCCGAAGAACTGGTGAGTGCATCAAAAAGATTGTGGACAGTTATTATATCAGCAACAAGAACACAAGCAGGAGCTATGCGTGCAAAGGCTTCTGGACCAACCGTTTTGTCACCATCAACCTGAGTGGGAAGGGGGGAAATGAGCATTAAAGCCCTTCATCATTAGTAAAACTTGATATTTTACACTGGGTTGACAGTGACAAAGAGCACCTGAAGTGCCATATTTGTGGAACTTGAATAAAATAAGGACCCCTCATCTTCATCCGCCATTTCATACTTAAAGCTAGGAGTAGTCTCCTGCAGTTGAGGAGGTTGCAGCATGGTCAAAACCCAACATGTAAGAAGTATCATGAATTAATAAACTGTTAACAAACTGAGGAAAAGATAGTTCTATTGCATCTTACAGATACTAAGACAAAGAAAGAATGAACTGTCTCACATGTTGTGGCGGATCATATTCAACGCTCGGTGCCTCCCAGGCAAGCATCATGTCATAGGTCAAACGACGGAATTCCTTGTCATTTAAATAATCCTGACTTCGACTAATTTTTCCAAGTGCTTTATAGGAGCTATACTCTAAGAGATTTCTAGCATAAGTCAGAAGTTCATTGACCCCAACAGGGAGCTCAGAGTCAAAGCCATGTTGCAATTCTTCCGTAGAGACTTGAAGAATCCTACAAATAATGTTAATTTTTTATGGTGGCTAAAGACAACAATAATTTTTGCCCAATTTTAAGCAGAAGACAAAAGTAGCATATGAGTTCAGATTTCAGATGTGGTCAAGCATATCCAGAAAATAACATTCCGTTGTCCTACACTCTAACTATATCTTATCTTTTCCTCAACAAGACACACTTCGGTTGATAAAACTGCATTTGGACCCTTCTTTTTATCCCACTTCTACACTTCTCTTTACTCACTGGCAACCCCTGTCATTCTCAGCTGATAACTTTTGAAATGTCATGGTAACATATTAACTTCAAATATCATATTTCAAAAAGATGTGAAATATGGACAAATGCAATCCGTATTGCCCCGTGACAGCCAAATGTCAGCATTTAATGCCAGAAATGAGTCCAAAACCATTCAAGTACATATTGCTTCTAATTTATATTAGAGCCCATCTAACGGCCTAAATAGACTCAATGAAATCCGAACACTTCATACACTGGGCTGGGACTTGAACAAATAAAAAGACCCAGCTAAAAGTTAAAAGAGTTGCAAGATAACAGGGCTGACAAATTGTTGATACAACGCACCCATATGATCACGATAATAAAAGAGAACCTTAAAAGAGGAGTTAGTAACTCTGCCAAAGTTAAAAGTGAAAATCATCTCATTATCCAGGGAGGATAAATTAAACGGCCCAAAAATCCCTAGATAAGCTATTATGAAAATATGTAGTCCTTTAGCCATGTGTCTGGAAAAATAAGGATAAATATATATATCCCTGAGATGAAGAAAAAAGTTGTTAACTTATATCAGAAAGACTTAAAGTAAGCAACTTAAGAGCTTTCGCTATAAGTGGAGGATTAAAGCTCAGAGGGAAAGTCTGGAGAAGTACTGCTAGAGAATGCTAGAGAGAAGCTTAAAGGAAGTTCTGGAAAAAAGTTTCCTGAAGAATCCTAAATCTGCTGCCAACCACCAAAGGATAGATTGTTTTTGGCAAGCAAGGGATAGATTTTGAGTTTCAGATTACTTCTTTTTTTCTCTAAAATAGATTTCTAAATCTTCCGACACCTTTTTTTTTCCAAGTTACGTTTAGCATTATGCAAGCTCTTCCGATCTGAATTTTCCTAGCATAATTGGCATGACTTGCCTTTAAAGAAACCAAACTTGATTAAGCAAGAAGAGGGATAAAGAGAACTAAGAACTAGGAAGGCAGCAAGGTTTGCTGTAAAGTATTATAGTTCGGTCACATATTTGAAGGTTAAAGAGTCAAGCCTGTGATAAAGGAAAGCATGATGAAAGTAATTTTAGAAAAGGATGTTTCATAAAAACAAATGGACAGAAAATTTTAAACAGCATACAGATTAAAAAAAATCAATAGAGTATTAAATCGCCTTTTCCTGTCATCTGTATCCATTCCCCTTCGACCCAACGTTGCATGTTGCAAAATATTATATATTCATTCCAAAGAAAAGCGACATTAAACTTTCCGATAACACGAATTCAAGTGGCAATAAACTATCGATTTTTCTTCCCCGTCTCATATTGTCAAATGCACACGTTCTGTCTATTCTTCCCCCTTTCATTAGGTGATAACATCATGCATGTTAAATGTAATCAGGCTCTGCTGTAGCAGCGCGTTCAACCCAGCATCAACATAATTTAATTTATGAAAGGAAAACAAAGAGAAGACGACGAGGAATCAAAATACAAAAATGCATGTTCAAGCAGAAAAGTAGCGAGATAATACAATCACAGGTTAAGAAATTGCATCGACAATAAGCATGAAATAGAGATCAGTAAGAAGAATAGGAAAAAGTAAGAAGTACTTTGAACAGCGAGAGACGACGGAGTTAGCAAGGGGCGAGAGCTGAGGAATGAGATGGGAAGAATCGACATCGCCGGAGGAGGAAGACTCGTTGTTGCTCCGGAAAAGTGATTTGAAAGGTGGGCTGTGATTTCTCTTTCCCATGAGATTTTCCCACATTACCGCCATTGCATTCTCCATTTTCTTTCGCAACCTAACTGCTCCGCGCCAATTCAGAAACCGATTCTTTGTTTTAATGCTTTGATCTTTGTCTCCTCCAATGCGAACAGAGGTTTTTTTTTTTGGAAAAAAAAAAAAAAAAAAGTCGGAGAAACAAACAAACAAATGTGCTATTTTGGTGGGTCAAAACGGGCCACACCATTGGTTGACCCAAAATGGATCGGGTTGGTGCTTTGTGTGCAAGTGCAAGTAGTGGAGAGGTTTGAAAAAAACATAACGTATAGGAATTTTCAAGATTCAATAATGTGGGGAAAAAATTTGAGTACAATCTATAAAACATCACAGTTTCTATATTCTCTAGTCTTAAATATAAGAGATTGTTGGATCGTGAATCAACCCTTTTTCTAAAAATTTTGTATAAAAACAAAAATAAGAGATTGTTAAATTGTTTGCTTTAATTCTGAATACAAGGCATCAAGCATGCTTATTTCACAAATTTTTAATTTTTTCAACTATCCCTCTTACTTTTATAATCAATTTTTAATGTAAATAATTAAATGAGATATTTTAGTAAAATCAACACATATATTTTTATAAATAATTGACTTGGCTAATTTTCTTAATCCATGTAAATTAAGATAGCACATCATTTGCCAACAAAAAAGATAATCTTATAACTTTTTTTTTAACATGTGGTAATCTTATAATTGATACTTCTTTAAAAGAATTTATTATTGAAAAATTTACAGATTAAAAATTTAAAATCTGAACCGTCTTTGAATGGGTTAAATTTTTTCACAACAAAAGGCACACGGTGCTCACCATTATGATAAGTACTGAATGAGGACTTGGGAATTAATCACCTGGTTCATGTAAATACATATCTTAGGATGTCACAATAAATTAAACCTATGTACATAGATAGACTGACAAAGAAATTACTTATTGAATTATTCACTATATATAGCGTATAAGGGTGATGGGTTTAATTTAAACTAAGACCGAATATACCGAATTGGAAAAGGATGAATATATACGTATATATTCTGCACAGCAGTTGGACAGCCACGTATATGTATACTTAGGCTTTGTATAAATCCTGAAAGTGCTAACCGTATATAGTTGGAATGTAGTGTAGATATCAGTATCTAGGTAAAGATCATTTATGGTTTTTTTTTTTTTTTAAAAAAAAAAAACGGAAATGAGATGTGTCAATAAGGGCACAAGAACCACATGCTTTGGCCTGGCGCTTAGTAGTGCCTTGGCACTTGTGCCAGCTCAAGAACATGGAGTATCAAAAAAAAGAACCACATGCTTTGTGTACAAACGAGCTGAGAATCTTGAGGTAGTCAGAGACTCGCAAATGTGCCAGAGGGGGTACAGATTCACAAAGATCAACATCCAACTATTTATTTACGTTTCCTGCTCAAGCTGTATGTATATATGTTGAACAAGTGTGCGAAGAAGGAAAACTTTAATTTGACTGTCAGTTCTATTATGGAAGCGGAGTTGGTTTTCATATGATGTTTGGCGTATTTTACTTTCTATATGCTGACTTTAAATAATTATCAGTATTAAAGATGTTATAGTTCTTAACATAATATCCACTTTATTAAATATATTATTAAACTGACTTAGTAGCTAGAGAAGAACTACTGATCAAGCCATTCGGGAATATGCTAAGAAAATAAAATTACCAGTGATCAAACTAGCAGCACTGATCGAGTTCATGAAACATTTATGCTGAATGACATACATGATTTCACTCTCACTCACCCAAAAAAAAAAAAAAAAAAACCCCTCTTCATGTGTTATAGTCTCGGGTCAGAAGCTTAACTAGTATTTTGTGATTTATGAATATAAGACGCTCATCGTCCAAACAGACTAACCATTCAGAACCCGAGCATTACACATCAAAAGAGCCTTATAATGTGGTGTAGTTTTTTGGTTTATTTTTCTAATACGATAGTCTTTTAAAATTGAGCTATCCATCGAGACCTCTTTTCATGATATTTACAGAGAGGGCTACAAATGGGGACCTTCAAACTATGGTATACATATTTTATAAATTTAATGATTTCTCCCACCTGATGATACATTAGTCTTTTAGGCTGGGCTTTGTTTTCATGCATACTTGTGTTTAAGATACCTTTAGACCTGTAATATTTGTATCTATGGATAGAATAACAAATAATTGGTTTATGAAGGTGTAAGTACTTCTATACTTGTATAGAATAGTGATTGAAGATTTTAAAAACAGTTTTTTAATCATTATTTACAGTATATAAAGTAAGAATATGAGATTAATTTTATTTCAATTTACATAAATAGATCTTTTTAAAAGTTTTAAACATGATCTGAAACAAACAAAGAGTAAATATACTTGTAAGTGGAGGATGCATGAAATTGAATGATGAGGAGTTTGTGTGAAGTGAGTAAGTGATAATAAATGATGCGCTTTTGTTGAGAGTGTACTAGTGAGGAGCAGTGAGTGAGTACTGTCGTCCATGGACACAGTGAAGGCACGTGAATGGAAGCCCGACTTTACCATTACCCCTCCTTATACCCCCCACTGAACACCTTTTTATTCCCAAATGCTCCGAATCATTCACTTTCACCTACTCTCTCTCTCTCTCTCACCCTCTCTACTCTCTGCAATAACAACAATATATACCATTACTACCTCACTCTGTCTCTCTCTAAATCTAATCTTGTAGCACGGTAAAACCATGGCTGACCCTCCCACCACCCCACTTCCTCCACCGCCAATCTTACCGGACCCTCACCATCAACCCCTTCATCTGCCCCTCATTCACAGCGGAGGCCGTGCCGCATCCGCCGCTCCATCCTCCTCCTCCACCCCTAACACCTCCTTGATCCGAGATTACCGCAAAGGAAACTGGACCATTCAAGAAACCTTAATCCTCATCACCGCCAAGAAGCTCGACGACGAGCGTAGGCTCAGAACAACTTCTACTACCTCAACCCCACAACAAGAATCCTCCTCCCGGCCCGGCGCTGCTACATGTAGTAGCAGTAGTTCCGCCGGCAGAGCTAGCGGCGAGCTCCGGTGGAAGTGGGTCGAGAACTATTGCTGGAGCCATGGCTGCTTGCGAAGCCAGAATCAATGCAATGACAAGTGGGATAATTTGCTTCGTGATTACAAGAAGGTTCGTGACTATGAATCTAAAGCAGAAGCCTCCCCCTCCGGCTCCGGCGACTTCCCTTCTTATTGGACCATTGATAAACACCAACGGAAAGAGCGAAATCTTCCTTCTAATATGGTCTTCGAAGTGTATCAGGCTATTAGCGATGTGCTTCAGAGTAAGCACGCTCACAGAAGCAGCCCCCAACCGTCATTTTCACAGCAACCTCCGGCGGCATTACTGACGTCATCACAACCAAATCCAGTGACCGTAATACCACCATTGCAACCCCCACCTCCACCACCAGCTCCTCCTCCTCCGCCGCCGCCTCCGCCGCAGGCCCCGGTTGGCTCTACCACACCGGCTGTTTCAGGTAATGCAACCATCAATGTGCAGCCTATCGCTGAGAGCGCTTTTTTGGTTTTTTATTTAAAATATTATTATTTTATTTAATTTCCTTTGTAGTGGTGGTGTGAGTTTCGGTCAAACTTGCAGGGTCTGTAAACTCTGCCACATTTATTGGAACCCATTCAATCTATTTTATTCCGTACGAAACTGTGCATGCTAGTTAAATACCTCCCAAAGTTGGAAATATTTTCTCACCGTCCGATTAACCCACAAAGAATCTCTGAATCTATCGTGCGCTAGATGATGTGGATGTAACTTTTTTGTGGTGCAGCGCGAGTGCTATTTGTGGTCTCTCACACCATTTCGCTAGGCAGCACAAAGATTCGGATACCACATTAAAAAAAAAACAATTCAGAAAATTGTCTATGGTTTTTTTTTTCTTGAGAAAATCTTACCGAAAATACTACTTAAATAAGTGATTATTAATCCCATTATTATTACCAACGTGATATTTTAAAGTGTAAGTATTATTCTGTCTAATTTCTATTTTTTTTTTCTTGGTATTATTTGTTTAAAATTTTATGTTTCAATTACTAATTAAAAGTAATTATTAAAGAGCTCTATAGTACAATCATACAGACCAGTGTGCAGAAGGCTACTCCCATCTCATGATTGCTTTGGATTTTGTGGGTTGTCCGAGAAAATAGATTCTAGGGTGCTTGATCCTCGTGGGTGTGATAATTAACTTGCTATTTTATTTATTTATTTTTCTTGGCTCAAAAATTTTATTTTAATACTTAAAGTGTAGTAACAGTGTAACACCTAATAATTAACTCAATCCTAACGAAACCTCAAATCCAACCCTCAATTAATAAAATTTTATTTTCATTCTTCACGTACCGATTGAACTCCCCAATAGAATCTCATGCAAATCCACACTCACTCGATCACCTTCACTTTTTGCTTATTTTAAAACTTTAATTGCATGCTTGGTTAGTTTCCATATCTTTTTCTATTTATTTTACTGTACATCCAATTATATGCATGCTTAGGGCAAGCCCTAGAGAGGTTTCTGTCGTTGCTCCATCTGAAGAAATTTAATTTGACGTACGTGTTTGTTTATCTGTAGAGAGATCAGATTCCTCAAGCACAGAGTATTCTACTGAAGAGGATCAAGATTCAGAATCCAAACGAAGGAAGATTCGGAATCTTGGATCAAGCATAATGCGAAGTGCGTCTGTTCTAGCCCGGGCTCTTCGGAGTTGCGAGGAGAAGAAGGAAAAACGGCACCGTGAATTGTTGGAGTTGGAACGGAGGCGGCTTCAGATCGAGGAACACCGGAATGAAGTTAACCGGCAAGGCATGGCGAACCTGGTCGCAGCGGTGACCAACCTCTCCGGTACTATTCAATCACTCATTTCTGAACGCCATGGTCAAAGATGATGAAGTGTTTGTGTGGCTTCATGCACATGCATGGTTGCTGCTATTCTATATTTTATGTGAATTACAAAATCAAAAATATAAATTCATCGTATCATCACCACAAGCCAGCCATTCTTTCCCACATTAATTTGGTTTCGGTTATTTTCATTCATCAATATTTGTCAGCTGATGATTTAATGATCCATTAATTCTTTGATGAACATATATTTTTTCAAGTTTCTCTTATCATCATTTTCTTATTATATATCTTTCATTATCTATAAATCACATTCGTCCAATCAATCTAAAATATCACAATACTATTTCAATTTTTCTCTCCTTTTTCCAATCAACGGTCCAGATGGGATGGGGAGGGATAAGGAGAATGAATGCTTATGAGAGGATCCCCTTCCATATTTTCAAGGGACAGTTTACTGCTTGGTGATTATGTATATAATTAATTAAGTGATGAATGTGTTGTTGCATATTTGCTCCTTTCTCTCATCATCAAAGCATATATTATTTTTTTAAAAAAAAAACATTTTAATCATACAGAAGAAGGAATTATGGCAATGCAAATCTGAGGTTTGAATTTTCTGCTATAAATTAAGGAAAAAGTATTTCTCCAATCACTGGAGATAAGTTTATCTCCAGTAATCCCTAAAACAACATCACCCTTTGTAATTTTAGGTAAATTAATTGAAGGGTATTTCAGTAAAATTTATATGATAAAAAAATAAACAAAATTACAGAAACATTCTTCATTAATCCAAAACATTAATCCAAAACGACTTAGTTTTGGGGGTCACTTGAGATAACTTATCTTCAGTGACTGGAGAAATCATTTACCCATAAATTAATTATATTGTACTTTGTTGGAATTACTAATTAACTCTCACCCTTTTGATATAAGGAGACTCCTTTATTAAGTATGCTTTCTGTTTTAGTCATAAAAAATTAAGTATGGAAATGAGTAAGGAAATTCAGGTCAAAAATAAAAAAGGAGACAAGTAAGGAAATAAACTTATTGCCGGAATAAATAAAGGGGAAAATCCCAAGAAAATATCATTTAAAATTCACTACTACAAAAAAGTCAATTAACGTCCTAAATTAGAGGCAGCGAAGTAAAAAAAAAAGATCATATTCAGGCTTATATGATATTTTATATATATATATATATACCTGCTTCATATTTTTTACTGGGCATTTGAAGATTGTCAGATGAGAATAATTGTTGTATATTCATGAGAGCACGATTACAATTATAGACAAAATAAAGATCTAGATTTGAAATTTGAAAAACTAACATCCTAACAATAATCTCCTATAATCTTTAGGTTTAGTTAATCCCTATAATTATGGGACTAATAAAATATTCTAATAATAACATATTCTACCGCATTCAAATTAAATTACAACAAAGCAAATATGTGCAGATCTCGCAAACTCAAATTAACCCTAAATTATAATAAAAAACACTTATAGCAAAAATTACAAGCCAAAAATCGAGTGAAGATCTAAAACCTGAAACCGTTTCAGCGCTTCATCAACTCCTTCAAACCAAATCAAATAAATAAATAACTAGAAATCAAACAAAGAAATAAAAGGAATCGCAGATTGAAAAGTTACATTGTACAAATCGCAGATCTAGGACTACGAGTAGAAATCATAGATCTGGGATGGCGAGTAGAAATCACAGATCTAGGACGACGAGCAAGCACGGTGGGTGACGAGGCGAGCAAGCACCATGGCCAACGCGACGAACGAGAGTGGTGTCCAACACGACGAGCAAGCAAGATCTGTGGAAAATGAAAAAGAAGAGAGGCAGAGATTGCGATTAGGGTTCGGCGTGAATCGAGCAAGGGGACTGAGTCGATAGGGTTCAACGAGAGAAGGCAGAGGGAAATACTTGAGAAATTATGAGAATGGGTGTGGACGCGGGCTATTTGCTTGTTTATGGCAATTTTGGCGACTTGATAGAAATTTAGGTCGCTAAAATTCACAAATTGGCGACCTGAATTTACTTTCAGGTCACCAATTTTAAAAAATTTTATATATATATTCTAACGGCGCCAAAAAATGTATTTACCATATTTCTTTAAAACAAAAACAAAACAAAAAACAAACTCGGGTCGCCAAAATTCAACAATTGGCGACCTGAATTTAATTTCAGGTTGCCAATTTAAAAATATATATATATTTATATTCTAACTGCGCCAAAAAAATGTATTTACCATATTTCTTTTTTTAAAGAAAAAATTGGCGACCTAAAATTAAATTCGGTGTCGCCAATTGTTGAATTTTGGCGAATTCGAATATTATTCAGGTCGCCAAAATTCAAACAATATACCCAGATTTTAGGCGTCCTTAAACAATGTTAGGACGACAAAAATCAATTTTACGAGTCCTAAACTCTAATTCAGGACGCTCAAGACTCTATTTCCTTGCAAATAATTACAAGAATGCCACCGTCTTCATTTTTTACTTCCTATTTTTAGATCAGGACGTCATTTAAGGTAGTAATATCCAATTTTTGTAGTAGTGATTTAAAATGATAGATAAATGATTTTACAATAATATGAGTTGTTAATCTCATTATTGTTTTTGTTAACAAAATTTTAAAATTCAAATGTTATTTTTTTGTCATTCTCCCTGAATAAAGTTTGTTATACAAATACCAGAACTGTACCAAAATTAACTCAAATATACTCTGGTTCGACATTTAGGACCGGAGCTGAGGCGGTATATATATATTTATGCTCTGGTCAAAATTGATTATCAACAAGACCTTTTTGTTGTTATCCATTTTTTTCATCCATATTATTGTTTTTTTAACAAAATTTTGAAATTCAAATGTTATTTTTCTGTCATTCTCCCCCTAAATAAAGTTTGTTATACAAATACCAGAACTGTACCAAAATTAACTCAGATATACTCCTCCGGTTCTACATTTAGGACCGGAGCTGAGGTGTGGTATATATTTATGCTTTGGTCAAAGATTATCAACAAGACCTTTAATTTTCGTTGTTATCCATTCTTTTTCATCCTTTTTTTTTCATCCATATTATTCCTTACTTTTGTTTTACTTGGCTTGTAAGAGACTCGGATAAATTATTGGATGAATTTATTTATGGAATAGTATACATGCATTTCTATATATTGTTGTGGATTATTAGTGATAACAAAACGGATATGCAGTCCCAGTTCATGAATATTGACTAGTGCTTTTGTTTTAAAAAAATGAGGTAATTTAACTTTGGAGGGAAATAGATAATAATGGAGAAACAAACAAGAAATAGGTGGAAAAAAACTTCAAAACGTAATCTAAAGGTAATCCAAGTCTAGGGCAAGCACGTTTAACCACTTTTATATAATATTGCAATATGTGATAAATGTATACTACTTCCTATTCTTGATATAACATTTAGTTTATATGTATGTTGCACTATAAATTAAATACCATTATATTAAGGATTGGAAGGAATATAATACATCATATGTGATGAAAGTTAGATAGAAATATAATGTTTATTAGGTATGATGAGCAATATATATATATAACTCAGTTGTCAGGTTTCACATGATTTATCAAAGTTACCTCTAGTTAGTACTCCCTCCGGTCATAGTTATATTCATCTGGGAGTTGAGATTTATCCTAATTATAGGATAAAGTTTTAATTTTTATCAATGTCTTCCTAAAATATATCATTATTGACATTTTCTCAATAATAATTAAACACAATGATAATTTAATAATGCACTTATATATTCTATAAAGTAAATAATGTTTGCAACTCATTAATGTCACATACACCTCAATTCTACTGTTTTTTGTTAATTTCTTTTTAAAATACCCTTATTGACACTTTCTCAATAATTATTAAACATAATAAAAATTTAATAATGCAACTACACATTCTGTAAAATAAATAATGTTTGTTACTCATTGATGTCATATACACATCAATTTTACTATTTCAATGAAAAAAACATGACACCCGAATTGAAACAAAATTTAAAGATACAAAGAGGCCAAGCTTCACTCACATTGAACATACTTTCACTCTCTTCTTCTTCCTCCTCTTCCACAAGCACAAATACTTTCGGAAGTACTATGAGATTAAATAATCAACAATGCATTGCCCAATAAAATGCGGAAATTCGAGCCCCTAAATGGAAGGCTTTTCTGTGTGAAGATTACGAAAAACTCTAAAGATAAGAGTGGCAAAGAGGTGTTGTTTGTTGTTGTTTTTTTTATAAGGTTATTTTTTAAAAATAATTTAATTAATTAATTTAACTATTATCTTTAATCTTTCTAAAATATGGTAAATATATTCTATAATTAGAATTAGAGGAATATTAATGTTGATGTTAAGTGACAGATATTGCATGGTACATGATTAAAGGGAGACGAGCCAAAAAAGGACAGTAACTATTAAGGGAAAAAGGGAATCTATCATACTCTTTGTACTCTCTGCCCTCTCACTGTTGCATGTCATGTGTAATTGCTTGTTGACTATAGAGGATCTAACCAGTATAATTGGAAAAAGAGATTAGCAATTTATAATCAACTTTATACTCCCTATCCTAATTATAAGATATAATTGATTTTTTTTGAAGAAATTAAGGAAGCTAATTAAATTACTTTAGAGTATTTTTATTTTTATTTTTTTCTTCAAAGTTATTAGTTTGACTAATAAACTAATATATAATCTAAAAATACACAACAAATAAAATGATTAAGTAACTTATTTAGCTTCCTTAATCTCTCCAAATAAAGTCAATTATGTCTTATAATTAGGACTGGAGGTAGTAATATATTAAAGACCAAAAGTAATATGAGTTTTTCAATTTACTAGTTAAATATAAATATTTACGTACTTCAGTAATTCAAAAATAGCTATACTATATATTCATATTTTATTGATGATACAACTTCATGTTAATTTCAATTCATCTTATATACTGGTTAAAAGGTCTGAAACTTTAACTACCATTCAGTATAACTATATAATTTTATTATCATTCTTCGTTGCTTTGTCCGTTACATTTTTTATTCTATAACTCATATTTTATAAGAAGTCAGTGGACTCCATATATAAAATAGTGAACATAATATTTTAAAAATAAATAGAATTGTGTAATGAGTAAATATATCTGGTCTGATGAGCCTGAAATATTCTGTTTTTATTTATTTTTTAGATTTGACCTCCATTTTGAGCACATGCGACGTTGAGCTAAAAGACTTTTTTTTAAAAAAAAAACTTTTTCCGGATACTTCCAAGGTAAAAATGATCTCTTTTGCCCTCATAGAATTATTCATTGCATAAGGTTTGAGACTTTAGCTTGGCTCTAGTTTGATTAAGGTGAGATCACTCCTGTTTTGACGTTGTAAAAAGATGGGTTAACATCTTTGACAGTATTTATGTTTATCATCGAATTTTAGTTTTGATTCCTATAATTTTAAGTCATTGATTTTGGTTTTACAGTTTCATAAAGATTTTATCTAACCGATCCTTAATTTTTTTAACAAGTTTTAGTTTAGGTCGTTATACTTAAACTCATAATTAAAGTCTCCATAAAACAATAGAAGGAAAAAATCAACGACTTAAAACCACATGGAGTACAATTAAAATCCTTCACCAACACTCACTGGGATCGAGTGGTAAGATGTTCGTTTCTCTTGAGCAGCTACTCAGTTCGAGACTTGTAAATGGAGCATATGACATTGATAGCTCTTCTCTCTCACTGTGGCGACTGACCGAGACAAATCCATATTAATCTGGATCTTGATAAATTCTCTAAATTAAAAGGGACATGTGTAGAATAACAGATGCTCATGAGGGGGGGAACTTTGGCCAGCAAAACCAACCATTTAAGCCATAAAAGAATGCAAAGCATCTTGCAAGAAGGAATGAGCAATATTTGTGGGTGTAATAGTAATAATAATAATAATGGGACTAAGGGGAAGGAGGGGGGCTGACAAGGGTGGCAGGGAGGGTGGGTCAGTCAGTCAAAGGGGATTCAGTCAAGAACTTTTGACCAACCCCACTCACTTTGGCAGATACGCCAAACGTATGATAGGCTCTCCTCAAAGCCCAGTGTTGATTCCCCAAAATGCCCCTCCTTCCTGGTCTGCCTTTTTCAGGCACCTTTAACTCCTCCTATCCTGCCCACTTTATCACCGACACTCTCCCTTCTTTAATTTCCTCAAATATTACCCCCAATTTCCCAACTTATTCACAATTCCCCCTCATTAAATTCTGTGTTAACTCCATTCTCATCCTTTACTTTTCACAATTTTTTATTTTCGTCCCTTTGCGGTCAGTTCACGTTAGCCTGCTCATCAATACTCCATCCTCCATCTGGTCCTAAATATAAGAAATAATTAACTGTTTTTTAAGAGGTTAAGAAAAAAAAATTACTTAATCATATCATATGTTATATATCATTAAATTATATATTAGTTTATATGTTACGCAAACTAGTTTGAAAAAAAAAACAATAAAAATAAATATTTTAAAATAGTTTAATTAACTTCTTTAATCTTCCTAAACAAATCAATTATGTCTTATATTTTTTACCGACAAGTGTGTGTCATTGCCACATCCGCAAAGTTAACCGTGAATCTCAAATCACATAACTATAGGATATAACGTTTTGGACAAAAAAATAATGAAAGGTAAGGATATTGACCAAACCAAGACTCATCCTAAAATGGTTTTAACCCAGTAGTTAAATTATGTGCATACGATTATACCAGTGGCGGAGCCACGTTGGGGCAAGTGGGGGCAAGTGCACCCACAAAATTTTTGATTATATATATTTTTTTAAGGGATCTCATATCAACTTATGGAGATGGTGTGGTTGGTTGGTTTGGTTATACCTCTTACACTTAATAATAGAGGTCCATGGTTCGATCCTTGTTCTCTTCCTCCCTCCCTTTTTTTTTCATTTCATTTTCATTGTTCTCTCACCTTTTTTTGGCTCAACTAATGTGAGTTTGATCACTCCCTTTAAAGATGGGAAGTATCAAAGTTGTTATCTATTACTTTCACTGCCTGGGTTGTGATTTCACTTTGCAATATTTCGTATATTTTTTTTTATTGAATGTAAACATAATTCATATGTATCAGAAACCAATATAATTTTTGTTCTTAGGTTTTAATATCGTTGTCAATAGAATGAAAGTTTTTCAGAGTAACATCCTTAGTTGTGTGACTATAGGCTTGAGTTTATGAGTCGATGTGCCTAATTCGATTCCCCGACCTTCTCCTTTATAACTTTGACCTTTTATCCCTAGATGTTTTGGTGACTTGTTTAATTTGTATTTCATGTGTGTTGTTTGACTAATAAGTAGCAGTTGTTCACTTTTCGTTGAGAGAATTGCTTTGTCATGGATGGTGCAATAGGAAACATCAAGTTTTTACCGGGGATCTTACGATGATCAGGTGAGAGTTTTGTAAGCATTTAAAACTTTCATTTAAAAAACAATTTCGGGGGCGCTGCCCCCGAACCCCCCAAATCCCACCACTAATTTTGCACCCACAAACCTAGAATCTTGGCTCCGCCACTGGATTATACGAACATGGGATAATTATGTGTGGTTTGCATGGGTTAATACCAGCTGGTTACGTGAACTACGCAGAAGATAAGTGTACTAGTGAATGACGTTACTCGTTAGGCAAATGAAATTAGGTATGTTTAGTTCATAATTCAATTAATGTCATCACAACAAACCAAGAAATTGACTACGACTCGTGGCTGGGTTAAACCGGTCAGGTCAAACGAGTTAGCTTCCTTTTTCTTATTTAAGCTTATATACTTAGAGTATTCATCTCCAATCAAATGAAAAATAAGTGAATTTGTATGCTCATTTCGTTAATCCTCTAATTAACTCTTTCTTTTTTACACTGATGCAAAAAGAGAGAGAAAAAAAAACCCCTTTATTTTTGACATTTACCACTCTAATTCTATTTATAAGTCATTTTTAACTAAATCTCACATATCAATGAGACGTAGTTAATTCAATGGTTATGGGATAAATTTCAAACTTTGTCTTTATTTATGAATGAGTTTTTTTCAACTCTTTCTTCTCTCTCTCATCTTTAAAATTTATGGGGTACAAGTACAATTAATATGAGAAAAATTATCACAATCTCATTTACTACCTTAAAACTAGACTTATAATCATTTTTTTTTTGTCAAAAATGACTTATAAATAGGACCAAAGTGGTACCATGTAAGTTTATCAGAAGTACAAGTGGGCTTACTTGTTCATGATTTTTTTTATACATAAATTTTAAGAAAATGGTTGGGCTCACCCACGATCTAAGGGCAAAATGAAATCTCTCTTCCTTCTAGGGGATACCAATGTTGGGTAAGGCAAGCCATTTATTACTCTCACACATTTACCTATGCACTTAGGAGCTATAATGTTTCCCCCATCTCTTGACCAACTCCATGATTAAACCTCATTTCTTTGGTGAGTGTTTGACCCTTTGCTAATTGAAACTAGAGGAGGGGTTATTTGTTCATGATTTTTTTTATAAACTGAAATTTTAGGAAAGGGGTTGGGTTCGCCCATGATTCAAGGGCAGAGCGAAATTTTCCTTCCTCCTAGATGATACCAATGTTGGGCAGGGTGAGCCGTCTATTACCTTCAGGCGTTTACTTCGGCATTCAGGAGCTAGGATGCCTCTCCAGCGCCTTGACTAACTTCAGGATCGAACCCCCTCCCTTTAGCGAGAGTGTCCGACCTTTTTGCCAGTTCAACCTAAGGAAAGGAAATATTTGTTCGTGATTTTTTTTTTTGGAAAATTTGTTCATGATTTAAACACGTGCAGATTTCAGAAATCGGAATCTTTAGAACTGGGCCTATTGGGCTGAGATACATATCGAACAGGTTGGGATGAGTCTATTACAGGTCAGTCTTGACCTGGTCTGGATGGTATTTGGGCTATCGTTGTCTGGGCTGACCTATTTGTAGGCCCAAAATAGGCCCATCTTGCAAGCATCTCTTTTTGTTCAGGGTGAACAAAAAATAAAAAAACTACGTATAGTTTGAAACCCTCGCTGCTGGAGAGGGACTATGTTTAGTTAGCAGAGCCAGAGACGAACTAAGGAGCCTTTTAAATCCTCTCTTATCTGCAAACTCGTAAGTTTAACTTTCTGAAAGTTGACTAAGAACACGGTGCTTGGGTTATTTAATTCGGGAGAGTGAGTTCTGATTGCATTTCAGCTGTTTGAAGGATTGTGGGAGATAGAGAGATTTCCAAGGCGTTTTTTTTACTCATGGATATTTAATGGTTAAGAGGTTTAAGGTTATATGCTTTTGTACAATTTCTTTTATCAGGATTTAGACCAATGCATGTATCTGTTTGCTGCGCAGGTGAGAGCTGTTGTGACCTTTTTAGTTGGTAATCATGAATATGTTAACTGATCGGAATTGGATTGTCTGAGTTATTATGCTTTACTCTTTTGCCTCTTTATCCTGAAAATGACGAGCAAACTTGAAACTTCCAGTTACTCATGTTATGACTTTTATCATCTTGATTTTCTAAGACTGACGACTTGCTAACAAATCTTTGCAGCTATTTTGGCTCGTTTGAACTATTCATACTCTGGAAAAAGGAGTGCTTGTTGTATTGTACTATTGTTCAAGAAATATTGGAAAAACTTCTTTGTTTAATATGTGGTAGTGTCCAGTATGCAAATATATTGAAGTTCAAACACTTACTGGGCTCAGATTTTGTATAAAGATTATCATAATCCATATTGAATCTATTTATTTGTGGGAATCAAACAACTAATAAATACTTTGCAAATGGCATTGACTGCACCAAACCCCCTTCTGAGGGTGGAGGAAATACAAGGGAGAGGAAGGGGAATGGTTTCTTCTCAACCTCTTAAAGCTGGCCAAGTGGTTCTCAGAGATTCTCCTATCCTGCTGTATTCTGCTTTGCCTTTGATCCCACAGTCATCATCCACCTCCTCTTCTCCAGGCTTTTGTGACCACTGTTTCAGAACCCTACCATGGCCATCTTCCATGGGCAGTCCTTCATCCTCCTCAGTTTCTTGCCCTTCTTGTTGCCACCATCGTTTTTGTAGCCCAAAATGTCTATCCATTGCTCAAAATACATCCCACACTTCTTGGGTATGTCAAGCATTATCTCATCTCCGAGTTAATCCTGCACTTCTTGAACTGCCCCTTGAGTGTCAAGTCCAAGTGAATTTTCTCATTGCTGCCTACAATCTCGCCAATGTCTCCCCAACAAACTTCCAAACTCTGCTTTCTCTTCATGGTCCTTCTGATGACACTACAGTTGCTGTAGCTCAGTTCCTGCACTCCCTTATAACGTCCCTCTCTCCGTTCACTTCAACTAGTCATCATAATGGATTTTCCTTGGAACTCACTGCTGCCCTGTTGGCCAAGGATAAGCTCAATGCATTTGGCTTGATGCAACCATTCTCTGAAGATAATGACCAGAGATCTGTCAGAGCTTATGGTATATACCCTTATGCATCCTTCTTAAACCATGATTGCCTTCCTAATGCCTGCAGATTTGATTATGTGGATACTAGTTCAACAGATGACAACCATAACACTGACATTACCATTAGGATGATTCATGATGTTCCTGAAGGTAGGGAGGTCTGTTTGAGCTATTTCCCTGTGAATGAAAATTATTCTAGTAGGCAGAAAAGACTGGCTGAAGACTATGGCTTCACCTGTAAGTGTGATCGATGTAATGTTGAAGCAAATTGGTCAGATAACGAGAGTGTTGAGGATGATGGTGCAGAGGATATTGAAGAGGCAATGGATGAGGATGAATGTGAAAATATGGCAGCTTCTGACACTGAAAGTAATCCGCAAGGAGATAACAGTGATTTTCCCCATGCATATTTCTTTTTGAAATTCATGTGTGATAGAAAGAATTGCTGGGGTACTTTAGCTCCTTTACCCCCACAGGGTAATACTCTATCCAATGTTATGGAATGTAATGTCTGCAGCAACTTGAAGAGCGACATTGTCCTTGACGGTGGTGGAGAACAAGATGGAGTTTCCATGGAGGACTGACTGAGCAGCCATGATCCCACTTGTGCTATCTCTGCGTTCCTCTAAATGGTTAATTTTATTTTCAACTTAATTATTTTTGCCCACTCTTTGTTCTTGTACAATTTATATTTGGCTTGAGGAAGTTTGGTACTGACGAATGATGTTAGGGAATAACTGTCAAACGTTGATCTATGAATATGATCATCTTAAGCACCATTCTCTCTCTTTCTCTAAGCAGTACTTGTTTCTATCCTGAAAATTTGCATTATTTGAGTTGCATAGTTAACAGTTTATCTGCTCTAGAATTTGCCGTATTGGTTTATTTTTGTAGAGAGGCGCGTTATTTTTGCGTCAAATTTAATAATTTATGTTTATAAGTTAAACTTTAATACTACTAGACGTGTTCCCTTAACTTGTAAGCATTAAATTTCTTGAAGGAATTTTCTTATTCTAGGAAAATTGAATATCTTCTGCATGACTAAGCCTTTGTCATTAAACTGTGCTTATTTTCAATTCGGCTAGAAACGTTGTTACAATCTTAAAGTCGAACTGCATTTGGGTGCCATATTTTATTTTTGGCATTGTTAATCTCCCAACCCTTCTTATTAACCTAATTTAATTTATCTAGTTTGCTATGAGCAAATCCAAAAGATGTTTTGTGTGCAAATTAAAATGCATGGAAGTTACTAACTTAGGCAATTAAGTTTCTCTAAGTGTAGTTATTCTGTGTTATTCATTTCGTGAGTGTAAAATTAATCGAATAAATCACTCCCTCTGGTCTTTTTTATACAAGCAAGTTTACTCTCTTATGGCTAGTCTTTAATATAAACAACTCTTTTCTTATGTTTCAAAATTTAAACTATTTTTTCCTTTTCTAGCCCTCTGAAATACATATCTTTATATCAGTTATCCCCTACTCATCAATAATTCTCTTTCATTTAATCATTTATTACTCATTATCTCTCATATTTTATGTTTATTCTCTCTCCAATGCTCTTTTCATAAATATGTGCATATTTGGAAGAAACATGACATTTTTTACATATTTATTACTTTTAACTAATCTTAATTGCCAGTTTGTTTTGCGCAATAAAAAAAAGGTTGATTATGAAAAGAACCGGAAGGATTTATCTTATAACAAGTGGAAAAATTAAAAGCTAAGTACTCAATCAATATTCCAATATCCTCTATTTTCTCATGGCTCTTTTGGAAATGTAAAACATATATAGAAGAAAAAATATCTCATCTTAGGAAATTGCACCATGGTCATAAACTAATTAGGGAAAATTACGTGTAGATCCCAAGGAACAAAAATAATTATAAAAAACTCCCTTGAAATCACCAAATTACATAAAAGTCCCAAGGGACTTTTTTGTAATTATTTGCAGGGAAAAAAATCTAGGTTTTTAAATGTTGTTGTTGTAAATATGGTTTTTTTTTTAAATGGTCATATTTTAAATTTTGTTGTAAATATAACATTTCCTGTTGTAAATATATTCTTTTTTTGTTGTAAATGACCTTTCTACGTTCAAAATCCAGGTGTTTTAATGTTGTTGTAAATATGACTTTTTCCGTTGTAAATGGCCAGATTTTAAATTTTGTTGTAAATATAGCATTTCCTGTTGTAAATCTATGTTTTTTCTTTTGTTAATACAAATAATATCGAAAAAGTTCCTTGGGACTTCTGTATAATTTAGTGATTTCAAGGAACTTTTTTATAATTATTTCTTTTCCTTGGTACCTGTATGTAATTTTCCCAACTAATTACGTTTGCTGTCATTTTTTTTTTTTTTGCCATAATCTTGGCTGACATTTAATAGGGGTAGAAAAAGAAAAAATAATTTAAATTTTGAGACAACAAAAAAAAGGTTGCTTATATTAAGAACCAACCCCAAAAGAGAGAAAATTGTTTATAAAAATAACTAGAGGGTTATATATTTGAAACACTTACTTAGTGCAAAATACACACTAGTAAATTTAATGTCTCACAATAGATTAAAAAAAAAAACAAACAAAAACTATAGGACTTGGTTCAGATTTTGATGTAAACAAGACTTTCTCCCCGTGCGATGCACGGATATATTAATTCTCAACATGGATTAAAATGACAAACACATGCCACTACATGATAACAAAACTAATTAAAAAAACAACTAACCATCATTTAAAATCAATGTTTTGGAAAACTTCTCTATATACAACATTTGTTGTAATGCTACTGGATTTTTTAAATTCATCCAGTATAAATACCCTCAAACCTTTGAAGCTCTTGACCCTGGATAATGCAACATATAATTGACCATGTGAAAAGAGTTTGGACTTAGTGTGTAGAGTCCGACATGTGACATTGATTGACCTTGGCTTTTGTTTATTACCATTGCAAATGATATTATGATTGGGAATTGCCTCCTTGTCAAATTGAAAGGCAATTTAGATTCTGATGGATTCATATCCATTCTGTGTATCAAAATATCTTCACCAGCGCTTATCCCATTCAAAGCCTTTGCCCTAATGACATTCTTGCCAAGTTGTGTTACTTGTAGCCTTGTACCATTGCACAACCCAGCTGCTTGATCAATATTTCTTATTAACATAATTGGTACACCTACTTTCAAAACCAATTTATGATGAGGAATCCCTGAGCATTTTATTGCATTGAGATATTTTGTGTCGTATAAATCCTCCAAACTTTCGTTTGCTTGATCTGTACGACTGATAGAGTCTGCACTGAAGTACTCTAACGTATTACTTGGCAACAAAGAACAGATGTATTCATTTAAAGCATCTACATTTTCAGTTGAAGGAGTTAGAATGGTCCTGTTATTGAGGTAATATACGTCAACAACATTTTCTACTAAGTTTGGGTAAGTAGAATCAACGATGGACTTGATCGGGTCACAGTCATCATTTAACAACAGCTCATTGGGTATTGAGATGTCTGCAATACCATCATGTGGTAATCCAATTTCTCCATCTCCAACTTGTAGCAACCATTCCGCAAATGTTTTAATTTTATCATGTTCAATCTGGATTGGCTCAACCTAAGAGAGATTTTTAAGATCTAATCCTAGGAGGACTAACCAAACCATGCCTAATGCAAAGAAGACTCTTCATCACAAATTGCAACTCTCTTATCCACTTTGAATAAGCGTTTTGATGTCTTGGAGTCTCAAATGCAAAGAGCACTACTCAAGGTGTGCATTCTATTCATGCTACACCAATTGCATGCGATCAATGTCATGATGTCATATGCCTAACCAATGTCCTCTTTACATGAACTCTTCAATCATCGACTATGTGGGCAAGTTCCAACATCCTCAAGGCAACCCTAGACCTACAATAGTGCTTGGAGAACTCACCCAAATTTTTCTTGGAGTCAAGGTAATAGTTTGAATCAAGCACATGGGTCTACATCTAGCACTAAACCTATTCCACCCGGTTTTCAAATGCAATCAAGGAAAGTTCCTATTAAGGAGAGTCTAAAATGGACAAGATGCTAGCTCGAATCTTGTCGAGGTGGAATCTTCAAGGGTTGAAACTAAGGCTACTTTTTCTCTTCATGAAGCGCTATTAAAAATCTTGAAGTGCAAATGGGGCAATTAGCATCACAAGTGAATGTTATGTCAAGACGGCCTTCCTAGTGATACCATTCCTAATCCAAACGAGTTGGAAAAAGAGGAATGCAATGCCATTAACTTGAGAAGCGGAAAAGTCTTCTACCGGATGTGCCTAGCTCAAGTATTCCTCAACCAAAGCAAGATGATCCAGTGATTGTTGATGTTGATGAAGAAAGTGTAGGGGAGGATGATGAAACTAAGAAGAGAAAGCAAATTGAAGAAAGTTTGCATGAGGTGGGCAAAGACAAGAAGGTGGAAAAAGACATGAATGTTGAGAAAACGAGAAAGCCAACCACTCCTACTTTTTATGCTGCATTACCTTTTCCTCAAAGGTTCAAGAAAAAAGAGGAAGATGCCCAGTTCAAAAAGTTTGTGAACATGTTCAAACAACTCCACGTGAACATTCCTTTGCCGAAGCTTTGGAGCATGCCTAAATATGCTAAGTTCCTTAAAGATGTTTTGTCCAAGAAGCCGGCGATTCAATGAATTTGAGATCGTGGCATTGACCGAAGAGTGTAGTGCGGTCATTCAAAGGAAGTTACCGGCTAAAAGCTTAAAGATCCGGGAAGCTTCTACATCCTTGCAATATTGGGACCAACTTTGATGGTAAAGCTCTTTGTGATTTGGGTGCAAGTATTAACTTGATGCCTCTAGTGTTTTCAACCAATTGGGCTTGGGAGAGCCAAGACCTACTACGGTAACTCTTCTCTTGGCCGATCGTAGCATTTCTAGACCTAGAGGAATCATTGAGGATGTCTAGTTAAAGTCGACAAGTTTATCTTTCCCCGGATTTTGTTGTGCTTGATTGTGTTGATTGGCGATCTTGGGCGTCCATTCAAGGACTCATTGATGTAGAAGGGTGAGGTCACTTTGAGGGTTGATAATGAGCAAGTAATATTCAACATGCAAAAAGCCTTGAAGTTTCATGATGATTACGCTCAATGCTCATTTGTAGATCTATTGGATACGTTATTCCTCAAGAATCATATGCCTCATGATTAAAGACCCTTTAGAGGCCTTCTTGATAGGTGAGAAGAGCGTTGAAGAGTTTGATGAAGATGTTGTTGAAGAGCTCTTTCGTTTTTGAGTCATTCCCTCGCTCTAGACCAAGAACTTTTGAACCCCTTGAGGTGTCTCGATGCCTTAAGTACTCCATTGAAGCCTTCTATTGAAGTTCCTCGGTTTTAGAGTTGAAGCCACTACCTTCTCATCTCAAGTATGCTTATCTTGGGAATTCTAACACTCGGTGATTATCTCTTCTACCCTCTCTAATTTTAAGGGTCTTGAGAGAACACAAGCATGCTATTGGGTGGACTATCAACGATATCAAGGGAATAAGCCCTTCTATTTGTATGCACAAAATTCTATTGGAGGATGATCACAAAATCTCCATTGAGCATCAAAGGCGTTTGAATCCGGTTATGAAAGAAGTGGTCAAGAAGGAAATTCTTAAATGGCTTTCGAAATTTGGAATTGTATATCCCATATCACGATAATGGGCGAGTCGGCCCAATGTGTCCCTAAGAAGGGTGGCATCAGAAGTGGCTAACACCAAAAATGAATTGATCGCACAAAGGTATTTGGATGGCGGGTGTGTATGGATTGGAAGCTCTACAAGGAAGGATAACATTCCATTCACATTTATTGATCAAATGCTTGACAAGCTAGCTGGCCAGGAGTTATTTTGTTTTCTAGATGGTTATTCGGCTATAATCAGAGTTGCCATAGCCTAGGAAGACCAAGAGAAAACTACTTTTACTTGTCCTTACGGTACATTTGCTTTCGAGAAGAATGCCATTTGGACTTTGTAATGCTCACATTTCAAAGGTGCATGATGTCCATCTTTGCTGATATGATTGAGAAGACCATTGAAGTATTTATGGACGATTTCTCTGTGTTTGGTCCATCTTTTGATTCATGCTTGGATAATTTGGATGCGGTGCTTAAACGGTGTGAAGAAACAAATTTGATTCTCAATTGGGAGAAATGTTGGTGCAAGAAGGCATTGTACTTGGCCATCGGGTGTCCAAGAAGGGTCTAGAAGTTGATAAAGCCAAAATTGCTATCATTTCCTACTACTAGTGTAAAGGGTATTAGCTTCCTTGGTCATGCCGGGTTCTATGGGAGATTTATCAAAGATTTTTCTAAGATTGCCAAGCCACTTTCCAAGCTATTGGAAAAGACGAATTCAAGTTTGATGAAGAGTGCTTAAAAGCTTTTGAAGAGTTGAAACAAGTGTCTCATTTCTTCTCCTATCTTGAGGATTGGGCTCTACCTTTCATTATCATGGCCGATGCTAGTGATTATGCGGTTGGTCTTTGTGCTTGGGCAAAAGGAGGAAAAGCTATTTCATCCCATTTACTATGCTAGCAAGACTCTTGATTGTGCCCAACTTAATTATACCACCACCGAGAAGGAATTACTTGCTATAGTCTATGCTTGTGAGAAGTTTCGGCCTTACATTGTAGGTACTAAGGTCATCATTTACACCGATCATTCAGCTCTGAAGTACCTACTCACAAAGAAGGACTCTAAGGCAAGACTAATTCGATGGGTGCTTTTACTTCAAGAGTTTGACTTGAACATCATTGATAGAAAAGGTACCCTCTCACGGTTGAGCACTGAGGCTAAACTTGATGATTCAGATATGATTCATGCATCATTCCCGGATGAGCAGTTGTTCCTTGTTGATAGCTTATTCGCACTGGTATGCTGATTTTGTCAATTACTTAGTCTGTGGAGTCTTACCTCGGATTTCAACTCTCACCAAAAGCGTAAGTTTCAACATGAAGTGAAGAAATACTTTTGGGATGAACCATATTTATTCAAGAGAGGTGTCCCGATCAACTTATTCGAAGATGTGTACCGGAGAATGAACAAGAGTGTATTTTGCATTGTTGTGTTTCTTCGAATATGGTGGCCATTTTGGAGAGAGAAGACTGCGCAGAAAAGTCTTCCAAAAGTGGATTCTATTGGCCCACTCTAATCAAGGATGCATATGCCTTTGCCCTTCAATGCGATAGATGCCAAAGAGTAGGGAACATATATCTAGGAGGAATGAGATGCCATTGACTAGCATGCTCAGTTGAACTTTTGATGTTTGGGGAATTGACTTCATGGGCCCTTTCCCTAAGTCATTTAATAATGAATATATCTTAGTTGGAGTTGACTATGTCTCCCAGTGGGTCGAGGCCATTGCATGTGTAACCAATGATGCCAAGACGGTGTTGAAATTCCTCAAGAAGAATATTTTCACTCGCTTTGGAACACCTAGAGCAATTATAAGTGATGGGGGCTCTCGGCTTTTGCAATCACCAATTTCAAAAAGTGCCTTGATGAAGAAATATGGTGTCAAGCACAAGGTATCATTGCCATACCACCCTCAAAGTAATGGGCAAGCAGAAATTTCCAATCGTGAGATCAAGAACATTCTTGAGAAGGTGGTGGGAACTACGAGGAAAGATTGGTCTACCAAGTTGGATGATGGGCATACCGAACGGCTTTCAAAACGCCTATTGGTATGTCCCCCCTATCGCTTGGTGTTTGGGAAAGCATGCCACCTAGGTGGAATTGGAGCATGGAGCTTATTGGGCTATCAAAAATCTAAATTTTGATCCCCGAAGCTATGGGAAGAAGAGGCTACTTCAACTCAACGAGGTAGATGAATTTCTGAATGCCTATGAGAATGCAAGGATATACAAGGAGAAGACCAAGCGGGATCATGACAGCAAAATTATACCTAAGAGTTTTGAGCCTCGGTCAAAGTGTCCTCCTTTATAATTCCAAGTTGAGGTTATTTAGGGAAAGCTAAAATCTCGATGGTCCGGCCCATTCACGGTGATTCAAGCATCTAAATTTGGTGATGTGGAGCTGAAAAAATGAGAAAGGTGAAAGATTCAAGGCTAATGGTCAACGATTGAAGCATTATTGGGGTGGAGATGTGGATAGGCTTGTGTCACTATTTACTTAGTTAATGAGGAGTGACAAACTGGGTGAAAGAGTCGAGCTAAAGACTATAAACTAAGCGCTTCTTGGGAGGCAACCCAAGCTCTAACCAAACTAAATCTTTTCAATTTTTGTGTTTGTCTTTTTAGTAGATTTATGTTTGATCTTTTTGTTTTGTAGGAAGAAAAGGGTACCCAACTTAGAATTGGATTGTTGTATTGGGAGGGAGTATTTATGAAAGAGGAAGAACTCATGAGCTACAAAGGAAATGCTTTTGAGGGAAGTTCGTTTGACTCTAAGCTCATATATATTTGATTCTGGGGTGAAATTGTGATAACTAGTCAATTTTGAGTAATCCTATGGCTATTGTGATTATTTGGTTGATTCTCTATGTAAAATCCACTTGTGACCATGACTTGAGTACTCAAATTTAATGTGTTGTGGTATTCCCTATGAATATGTGTAAATGTGTGCCTTATGGTTTTGGATGGTTTAAAATGCTTGATCCTGAGTAATTTGGTTGATACTGGGTGGTATAAGGTTTATTGGGTGATTCTTTCGGTGTTTTGCAATTGTCTTGGTTTTGTTTTGTGTATGTTTTACAATGGCCATTGGTCCAAAGTTGCTCTGTTGTGTTATTCTTCGTTAGGCGGAGCAATTTGCATTCCTTCCAAAGACTTGAAATTTGAACTAAAACGATTGAATTGGATTTGGTTAAACTGTCTTGAGCACTTATAGGATTGATATACTCTTGGAACAAAGTTTCTCTTCTTTGAAATCTTGAGATAAGTTTTCACAGTTTTGAAAATTCTTGAGTTCCACTCTGGATTGTTTTCCAAAGTTTTGAAAATTCACTTTGAACTAAATATTTTTGGCACTTCTCTGATTTCAAAACACTCAATTGCTTCATTGTTGAGTCTCATTGCAAAGTCCTACCCTCTGAATTTTGTGCATCTGTGAGTGGAACTTTGTGGAAGTCTGAGTACACAAGGTTGCTTCTGGGGTTTGTCTTGATACAAAAATGCCTTGAATTGTTATTTGGGCTGTTGAGAATTGGGCTTGAATTTAGCTGTGCTGTAAGGATTAGCATGTGGCAACTACTGATGGTTGCTTTGTTCATTCTGTCTTGGATTTGCTGGTTCAGTTTGGGTGTGCTTTTTATATTGTTCATAACATGCTTGATTGGTTAGTCACGGTTAAGCTTGTTTCTAAACAAGGATGCTGAATTTATCTTGGGTTGTGGATTCTAACTGGAAAAGGTTGCAATTAAGTTTTGAACCATGAAAACACGCCTTTACATACTGACGAGTAAATGGCCATGCATTTATTATTTTGAAAACCCAGCTTGGACCCCAATCCACAAGAATTCAGAATTACTTATACACTTATACAGTGCTTGATTTGGCCAGGCTTTGTGAAGTTGTGAACTATTTGTTGGTTTTCATTGTGGAAATCCAACTTCTTATTCAACAAGATAACATGAATCACTGTGATTATTTGGTTTTATGCAATTCTAATGATTGAAACCAATTCCTGCTTGGATCATTTGATTTTCTCTTGCCTTTGACTTGATTTCTTGTAATACTTTGATTTCTTTGGTCTACCACAATGAAATTGATTGATCAGCTGCATCTTCCCTATTTGGAATCCTCATTTTGAGAAATTAAAAAGTCATTTTAAGGAAGTGAGGACTAGGTTTAGGCTTGGAATGTTGATTGACTGCTTGGTATTAGCTTGATTCTAAGTTTTGGGGATCTTTCCTTTTCTTTTTAGGATAGGTTAAAAAAGTTTCTTTTTGTTTTATGTGTTTGTTGTTGAGTGTGATTTATTGCTGCCGCATCCACAATTTCAGCACGACCACTCATTTAGATGATTTATTTTGGTATGACCTAGGGTAAGATTTTCCTCAAATCACCACCCATCACAACACATTTTCCCCCAAAAATTGATCCGCTCTTCATTAAGTCCCTCAACGTTCGATCAAAAGCCTCAACACAATGTCTCTTAATCATTGGTTCTTCATCCCAAATAATCAAATCGCTAGCCTGGATCAACTTTGCAATTGGTGAATTATGAGTAATTGCACATATAGAATCTTCATTAACATCAATAGGTATACAGAACCTAGAATGTGCAGTTCTGCCTGATGGTAGTAGAGTTGCTACTATTCCACTAGAAGCTACATTAAGGATGATTCCACCATTTCCCCTTACGGTAGCCGTCAATGCCTTCCATATAAATGTTTTACCTGTACCACCAAAACCATGTAGGAAAAAAAAAACCCATTTGCGATGAAACTGCTCTCATTATTTCATCAAATACTTGCTTTTGTTCCTCAGTCATTAATCCCTGCATTGTTTTTTAGGCTACTATCTCTTCTTCTTTATTGTAATTTAACTCTTGCAAAATTAGCTGGGATGAGCTATCAATTATGTTTTTTTCCTCTGGTCTAGGCATTGATGGATAGTCACGTAGGCTTTTGCCATTTCGTAGCAACATTTGTTCAATTTGGTATAGACCTGTAGCCTCCTTATGGGCATTTGTTATCTACAAATCTTTATTTAAAAAGTAAAATAGTATAAGTGATTGAACATCTATTTACGTGGCTAGAATTTAAATTAATCGACGGAAATGTATAAGTAAAATAGTATTAGTGGTTCATAATAATTTCATACCTGTACTTCGTGGGTCAACATAACTAACATATAAAAGATCCTCACAAATGATATCTTTGGTCTGATCCCAAACAATAGCGGGTTGAGATAATGAGTAACTCAATAGCATGCTAGTGAGAAATTTACGTAGGTAAATGTCAGATGCCCACAAAGATGCTTCTTTAATTGCGTAAATGAATTCATTGTCATCGTCTAATAAACCAAGCGCAAAACATGCTTCTCTGAATGTTGAGTAAACTACATTGTTGATAGTCATTATATCTGTATAATTCTTTGGTCCACGAACCTTTGTCAACAATAAACGGAGGTAATATAATTCTCCCTGAGATGGTGTACAATGACCTAATCTTCCAACTGAAAACCCACGTTGACGAAGTTTCCACATCCTTTTTTTCCTAACAAATGTAAAATAGTTAGGGAATTGCGAGTAAGTAAATGTTCTTGCAAATGGATCATCTTTGTTTTTTTCCATCCAAGCAAGAAACATTGACTCTTTAAGCCTTGGATTGTTAATCAAGGATGACATTCTGTCAGATTGAGTGAAAAAAACAGATTGCTATTAAGGGAGGTGAAAACTTAACCTCTCAACAGGTGGTTGTCTATGATGAATATCAAATCCAAATATTCTCCATGAAGCCTCGCATGAGGAGATGTACCTACAATTAAGGTAGTGAGAAATTTCGTCAAACCCTTGTTGCGAACCTGCACCACCATTAGCATCGTATATACCTGCAATAACACGGTCATGCCCTTTACTAATGTATTTGAATAGGTATTTGATGGCACGTGATTGATTTGTCTTCTCAACATTCAAATGGCCTTGAAATAATTTCAACAACCTATGATTGTAAGGCACAACAAATCGGTTGTCTAGCTCAACACCCTTCCTTGTCACGGTACGATTATCATTCCTTCGACGATATGTAGGATAACCATTTTCATCCAACATTGTAAGTTCATTATATCTTCTAGGAAAAAACTTAGAGCATTTACCATCTTTCATACAAGGTGCACTTCCTGAAGATATACCACATGGATCATGGATCATGTAGCTTCCAACTAACTCATATAATTCTGGGTCAGAATATCTATCTGGAATCTCTGCAGATATTATCTTGTCAACATCAAATGGTGTATGAATCTTGTCCGGTTCCGACAACCACAGAATAATATGCGCATGTGGTAACCCTCTTTTTTGAAACTCAACTGTGTATACTTCTATACAAATAAATGTAAACAGTATTTAGTGGTTAAAAAAATATGCTAATAGATAGTAGCATTATAATTTTCAATAAGTTAAGGTACCTACAAACTTTCAATATAATTTAAAAAATTATAATGGATTTATGAATTAATTAAATCTACATATTAACCGATCATGGTGTATATTAATTGTTTATTTTCAAAAACAAAAAAACATTTAGATAAAATAAGTTCTTTCTTTTGCATCATAATATGTATATACCCTGATTGACTAAAAAACGAATAAACTACTAATTCTAAAGTTTTTGGTTCAATCATATTTACATATTATTTGTATCTGCATTTTTTTTCCCTTTTTTGTTAAGAAAACAAAGTCTTACCAACTTTTCGTTACAAAAGTAGTTCTGAAAATTTTAACCTACAAATTATTAACTAAAGCAATATTAAATGAATACCATAAAACACTTTAACCATAATTACATGTTTCATCTGTTTTTTTTTTATCTAGCAGTATTAATTTTAGTACAAATTATTCCCGCAAAAAACATCAAGTCATTTTAAAAGGATATATTATTAATGTTGAAAACAAAACAAAAAACAATATGTTATATTATTTAAAACTGACTTGCTCGGATTGATCCAAAAATCTTCTCATCCTTGATTATGTGCATCAATTTGTGAAGTTTGATATAGAAAATCCTGGTCAACACTTCTGGTCTGTCACAAGGTTTCATTTCATCCTCATTACAATGACGAATAATCTCAGGCCACATTGGATTGCATGTGAATGTTAAAAAAATAGCTGGATATCCAGCCCATGCGCATATTGCCATAGCATCTTGGTAGTTTTGAATCATATATCTAGCGCCACCAGTGAAAGAAGATGGTAGAATGACTCGTCGTCCTGTTAATAGAGGGTTTGTTTCTCCTCTTGTAACTGCGTCAGAAATTCCACTGTAAAGATCAACCCTTAATTCTTTTTTATGGTTTCTAATGTAGTTCAACCTATCACTTTCAACCATAGAATATCCATCAACAATAAATTGTTGCAGTAATTTTTTCCCATGCAAAATGACTGACCGGTCTGAATTTCTTTTCATGAGTCGAAAAACCAAGAATTCTCTTGGTGTCAGCCTCGTTTTTTTTTTGTCTTCAATAATGATTCTTGGCCATGTTCCATTGAGGAGTCATATTCATTAACTCCATAATGAAAAAAATAAGGGATACTGAAGTGGGAGATATGCCATGTGTAGCTCATCAATCCTTTGTAATGCTCCACACTCGACGTTTTACAATTATGTCTCTTTTGGTGTATGAGTTGTCAAAATCACCCACAATAAGAGCATCAAGTTCAAGTCGTAGGCAAATTATCGCTTGTCGAAACCACTTGAGTTGTCATTCCGATTAGCCTAATGTTAACGTCGGGGCAAACTTCACGCTTTATAATTTTTGTAGCAGATCTATACTTTGTTTGACAATATAGTTATGCTTGTCAAGACATCCTTTTATCAATTGCACAATATCTGGATTCAAATTTTCAGCAACACCATGACGGCTATAATGTCAAAAACCAATATTTGATTTTAAATCTAACATTGCTTCATATTCAACAAATTAATGGTCAAGATGGAATATTTATGTCACAAATTTGACCTGACAGCTGAGATACGATTAGAGATTTCATTGTCAGTATCGTAAATGTACAATTGAGCGTAAATCAGAGGGTTTCCATCTGGCGGCAATAAACTCCCTATTAAATGGTGATTTTGACCTGAAAGCACAAATGAGTAAGGAGCTCCACCCTTTGAATTAATTGAATGATCAATTATGCCACTCATTGAAGTAAAACTGAACATATTGTTGTATAAATGAATATTTGTCAAAAAATTCCTGGACATAGGTAATTGTTTATTGAAAAACAATTCACAAAGCTCTTCGGTGGATCTTGTAGCAAAGGCACAGTAATCTTCCCATGTCCACAACAAATGCTGAATTGTGGTTCTTCAGATTTCCGTGACCTTTTCAACCTTTCTGAATACCACATTTTGGCTCCACAAAATTGACACACATAAATGGCATCACCATCATCTAAATAGCTTGTATCAATTGCATGAGGCAAGTTATTGTCAATATCTTCATGTAGAAGTCCTTGTTGATCTTGAAATCTCCTCGTGCGTTTTAGATCTTTGGAACATAAATACAATTAAGAATAATCAAAATAAATTAGATGATAATAACTCATTGATAGATTATCCGTACTTACCATCATTTGTTAGTTCATTTATCCGTTTCACTAAGTTTGTTGCCACTTGATTAACAACTTTTGTGGTTCTCCTTGTACGGCTCCTCCGATTTAAATTATGTGAGTTCGGGATAACCGAAGGTGTCGAAGATATCTTGTTGTCATCCGTAGAATCGCATTAACTTTGCTTCCAATTGAGGTAGTCACTTCGAATGTTCCGATATCGTTAAAACGGATCTTCTATCCAACATTGAAATCGAAGAAATAATTGCGTGCTCAAAGTGTTGTCGGTTTCATCTTCTATTGGTGGTTGGAAACCTTTATACCTTGAATTTATTACTTGCTGATTTCCATTTTCGAATGAACCGTAACTTCCATGTGTAGCCTGATTCTCACGAACAAATTCGCTTACCTTGCAAAGTAGAAAGTAAAAAAATAAATAAATTTACGTATGAATGACAAGTGAATACCTTTAGAGAAAATAGTTGCAATAAAACAATTCGGATAATGTACCACTTCCACCCTTGAGTTTGGTTTTCAACTTTTGATCGTTTTCGCCTCATATCAATCCGCTTTATTTAGGAAACAGAAATTATTTCGAAATGGCATTGATGAAATATTCTTTAGTCATCTGTTTAATATATGCAGATGATGATTCTTCAATCAACTTCAAGAGTTTAAAAATGAAAGGATGATCTGAACTTCTGAAATATCAACTGACAAACTTCCGCATTGCAGTGTGGAATTACTTCTGCATTCTGATCGTATGGATCGCCAAGTCAGTAGAAGTAAAAACACTAAATAGGCATTGTTATTTCTTGAAACTCTGGGACAATTATTAAACAGCTGTTTGAAGGGAAAAAAAGCCATTCAATACACCATCTCAGAAACTGGTTAACGCATTTAAAAGGGCGTTGAGATTATTAATTAGTTGCATTATGATATGACTGTTACTCACAAAACGCCTTTGACTTATTAACCATGTGTCATTATACATATTGGAAACATGCCCCTCGTTGAATATAACTCAAAACTGAAGAAACTACATTGAATGCGTTAACCAATCGTGAGAGAGTATGTATAGTAAATCGCAATCCTGGAAAAAGATTTAAATCGGAAGCTTTATTATTTTGTAGTTGGTTTGGATCCTAGCACAAAGTTTTAGTTACTCATTAATGTATTTTATAAGATAAAAGCTGTCTGCAACCTATTAATGTAGAAACACATATATGATGTATAAATTAGATTATGTTTTCAAGTCATTAGTGAAATTTAAGACCCTATTATATAAATTATGTTTGTCACCACTATTGATTCCTTATTAACAATAATTAAATCAACATGTTCATAATCTTTCAGATGTTTTTTTTTTTTGATAAGTTGATTAAACATTAATATATTTTCACTTGACTTGATGTAATTTTCAACGTTAAGCATTGGTATTTTCCCAAAAAAAAAAAAAAGTGTAACATTAACTTTAATTACCTTTTTTCCTTTGTGTCTTTAGACAAAATAATTATGCTTTGATAGTTTAATTAACTATTTTTATTAGTCCCGGCGTTTCGGATTCCTTATCAAACTTGACACTTATATATTTGAATGTATACACGAAAATGTTATAATTTTAAGTAAGTCAAATATTAAACGGTAAGATTCTTAAATCTATAACGTGGGCATTTTTATAAAAGTTATCATATATTTCAAAGGCTGTTAATGTATATGTCTTTACTAAAAAAGAGTGGGTTGTGACATTAATCAATAATAAAGATTCTTAGATGCCACTTTATAAATGAATTTATGTTGAATGACAAAGGGCAATATACATACTTTTTTCAAAAAAAGAACATTTGAAGTGTAATAAATCACATTGTTTGACAATATTCATTGTTCTCTAATTATTGTATCAAACATTATTGAAAGATGAGGAAAATGCAAGAACTGTGCAACCAGAAAAAACAATAACGAAAACTTAATTAAAGGCCCAAAATGCTGAAGCTCTTTTAAAACAGCAATAGAACGAATTCCCACTGACAAAACAGGGAAAAAAAAGTTTGTGGAAAAATTCAGGCAATTGAAAAAACTTTTTAAAATGGGAACAAAGTGCACACCTCTTGTCCATCATTTCGAAATTGAACTGGTTTTCGGTCTCACCACCCACAACAATGTCAGACATGGGATAAACTGATGTTACCAGACCTACCACATCTGCAATAAAGTTAGTTGTTAGCTGAGGAAAACAAAATACGTATAGATGAGAATACCAAAAAAATGTATTACTTATCAATGTAGATTCAGTGAAAGTAGTTGCAGCAAAAGGAAGCAATGGTTGAAAAATCGTTTCTGGTGTTAAAATGATATTCCTCACAAGTTCAACTTGACTCAAGTTGTCTAACACAATCTTCATATCGATTGATTATATTTGGCCCACGTTCAACACTAAATTTCCTTAGAATAAAACAAAACCCAGGGATGAGGACTCCAGAAAATTTACGAATCATGTCCCTCCTCCGCATAACGGCCAACGCAATATATCCCTGTTTCAAAAAAGGAAAACGTTTATAATAAGATTTAATGAATTATTCATGCAAAGGTAATAGATATAGTTTTGCATATATACATAAAGATACCGTTTAGATAAGAGATGTACATGTTGAGTCAAGTATATTACCTCTACATCCGTCAAAACAACATTATACGTCATCCGGTGATGCATCCTCATCCGTGGAACATCCCGTAAATTAGCAATAACTTTAACACAAATCGACCAATTGTTGCTCCTACGGTCACACCGGAGGAATGAAACAACTCGGAAGGTGGCATTTCGGTGAAAAAGATTCTCGACGATGACATTTTCAAAAGCAATATAGGGATTCCTTCCTGATGAGTTGGAGATTTCCAACCGTGAACAGAAGAAGACCTCCTTAGGGTTTAAATTGAACAACTGATATTGCACCGCACGTCGTGAATCTACATAATTGCATGGGAATATGCATTGATGCATGGGGAACATGTATATTTGTTATACAAAGTCAAAATGAATTGAATGGCTTTAATTCTCTTTGTAAAAAAGGCCCAATCTGATATGTATCTGGGGAAAAGGAAAACAAACCGGGAAAGTCTTCGAATATTAAATGGCTTTACGGTGTTCTAAAAACTTCGCCCAATAGAATAACGATCCCATTTAAGTTTTCTCATCACACCACGTAGCATGTATTGCTGATATTAAATAGGAGTGGAAAAAGTGGTTGACTGCATAAGTGGTTCAATCATCATGTAAGTTTTATCCAAGTGGGATGACACTGTGGATCAATAATATTAGAGACCAAAGGTTTAGTAATATATATTTGATTGATAGTAGAGGAAGCTTATTTAGTTAACATGGAATATTGTATGTCAAGTGCCAGAAGTACCACATGTAGGAGATGAGAAGTCGTCAAGTATAAATACATCTGGAAATACAACTACTATTATGCCTTCATTTCATTTCAAATTGTTTTGACTTAATCATCCAAATTTTGTTAAACCAACAACATAATAACGTAATATTTGAATTCATCTAGAAACTTTGTTACAATCCCAAACTCCACCTGCATTTGGATGCCATATTTTATTTTTTGGCATTACCTTCACTTTATTTTTATTTCTCTCCATCTTTTTCTCTCTCTTTTATAAGTGTAGGGCATACAATTGTATAGTTAGTTGTTGAGCCACTTGTATGATTGAAGGTGGATAAGAATATTTTTATTTGATCGGGTGTTGGGGCTCCGAAGCCCAAACGGGTGTGGTCCCAATCACTTTTTATGGTTTCTTTTTTGGACTTGAACGCTTGTGTTTATTCTGATGATATACCTTAACTTGTAAATATGAAAATTTGTCTTGTAAATGAACTTTTAAATATGAAATTTTGTCTTGTAAAAAATAATTTTTTTTTTGAGAAAATATGTATTATATCATATTTACAGGTTGAGGTATATCAATTTATAGACAATTTTTTGAGACTCATTAGCATTAAATAAAATTCAGGAAACTTATCTACGCTTAATTCTCAAATTTCGTTTTGGAAAAACTGAATCTCTTCTGTGTGACTAAACCTCTTCCATTTGAGTTAATCATTAGTCATTCATTTATTAAATGAACCCTATCATGCCAAGCAGTTTTTGAAAATTACATTTTATTACACGTTATAAGAAAAATTAATAATGTAACTAAAATATTTTTAAATAATAATCTGACTTGCCACACCGAGCACTAAGTCACCAAATAAATTTGACCAAAAGTACCACAACTGTCAGTACTTAAAAGTGCAAAGAAGTTTTTTAGCCAAAAAAATCATAAGGGAGTTTCAACTTTCAAGACATTAAAAGGCCTCATTAGCTTTCACATAATTTAAAACTGTTTCAAAGCATAAAACTAGAGGGAGATTTAAAAGCAAGTCAGATAAACCAGAAACAAACAAACTCCAGTCCAGGCCTTCAAATGAACCAAACCATACAATTCCATTTTGGCTGTGAGTTTGTTTAATTCACCTTATTTACTGAGCACCCCTAACCCTAATGTCCTCTTCAATTATCATCAAACAGCTTCATGGTTGGTTCATGAGTCCATAAGCCGATCCATTACCAGTTTAACAACAGCAGGAGCATCAACTGTCACAGCTACCTTGACAGATGGTTTATCCGACCAATCAGTAACTTCACCAAACCTGGTGTTATACCAAACAAAGCATATATACAGCTATAAATCATTTGAGAGGCATGCAATGAAGAAGATAATACCACAATAGAAGTATGATCTAAGACGCACCAATACATAAAAAAAAAATCGGTACCTATATCAAAGGACTTTTTTTTGTCTGATGAAATAATGTTTTAAACACATTTGTACACTCCGAAAAATTTCCAGACACATCAAAACAGATATCTCCCAAAGGATCGTAGTGGTAGAATTTCAGCTCAATAAATTTATACTTTTATTCATATCTTGTTATAGACATCTTATTTTACACCTGAAATCCTCCTTATTCACCCTTTTGTTGAATTTATATAGTATTGGCTAATACTTGTCATTGGATAGGCCTACATATATCAAAATTAAATTAGATTCATGGCTTTACCCTGAATTCTCGAGGGACACAACCTGATACTGACGCTTACCTTTTTTGTTTATTATCCAGAATCGTGAGCCCCCTTGTGATGCCACTAGTTTGGACTCTAACAGCACCCTCTGTGTAAGTTAGAAGTGAAGGATCAACAGCTGCAAGAATGGTCGTTGGGTCATGTAGGTAAACACCTGCATATAAAATCAACTATAAAATTTGAGAACAGATCACGAGATCTCTACTAGTTCTTCAGCCAATCAACAAGGCAAACCTGTATTCTCATATGCCTCCAAATGATAAGAAAAGTACACGCCCAAGATTTTTGTCAAGTATTGTGCAAATTTGTCTTTTGAACTTGCCAACTTCTCTCGATCAGAAGCTATATAGACATTGGTGACAAGAAAATAGATAAATGATGTTTGCTATAGCATTAATTATAAGCTGATCATATCATTCAGACTGATGCCAAGTTCTCATCAATGGCTAAGAATGTGTGTTCCAGTTAAAACTTAAAAGGCACAACATTAATCTTATCGTAAGCTCATTAGCTCAAAAATCAAAATGTCATATGCTAGCAAAACATTCAGGCCAAAAAACAACACTAGAAAAACATAAAATGAAATGTGACATTATGAAAGCAAGTAGCAGTTTTTGTGCTCATCCAGCACAATCCACAGACGAGCATCCGCTACACCACCCGTGTGTAGGTGCAAAATCAAACTAACATCAACCAAGAGCTCTCTATGTCAATTGCAAGCATGAAAGAGAAAGAGAGGAGGAAGAATAAAAGAGCGAATGGGACCACTCAATTGATTTAATCAGGCTCAATATATGTTTATCAATAATCATTAATAAGGTCAAGAGAGCAGTATTGCTAGTATAAGCCCAATACAATAGTCATCAATATTTCAACCCATCATTCTACTCATTTTAACAACACCACGTCTTTGGGGCATAAAAGTATGCTTTCTAAACCCAACCAACCAGAAAATAGGTTTATTGAGCCCACTGCTCCAGAACTAGCAGCCAAAACTTACAACAGGCAACATAAAAAGGCACTTGAGTGAATCACTTTTTTTTTTGTATGACCTAGAGGAAGAGAGCTTCACTTAAAGTTCGTTACAAGCTCTCCCCAGAGAGCATATATTTCCATGTCAATACCAGTACGGCAGTACCTAAATATTTTGCCAGTCTCTGTCGAGCATGAGTTGAGTTCTAGGAGATTCTTCTAATGTTTCTTCAACATCACGACTAAAGGCGCAACTGCAGCAAAGCACAGCACTTCCTGACCTAAGAAACAAGCCAATTAAGATCCTCCTGGTCCCATGTGGACAAAGACGCCATTCCCATCAAGAAAACAAATTACTTTAATTGCCATGAACTCATAAATCATATGAGTTTAGGCATCTTTAAGGGTTGTTCCATCCAACTTAAAATCCCCAAGTTGCCTTGAGAACAGTTGTACAGTGTGCATACTCCCCTAATACTAACTGTATGTGACCTAGGATCACTGAGACTATAGATGTGGGTTGATTCCAAGCTCACAGCCTCACTTATTTAAGGTGGGTAAAAACTCAGCTTTGAAAACATGTTTTTGTGCTTTAGGAAGAAGACATTTAACATATGTGCGCCATGGGAACTATAAAGAACTAGAGATTGGGAAATAAGGCATCTTCACTGCAGAACAATCTCTCTTGACTACTCCAACCCATAAAACTAGCATACAACAAACTAAGGGTGAGCTTGCAGCAACCTTTCTAAAACTGGGCACATGCATGTCTCTTCATGGATATCTACCAAAAATCTTATGGCCAACCCTACTTCCTTAAAAGCTACATATCACTTTTCATAGACACTGATCCATAAGGTCGTCACCCCCCAAAGTGACATCGTGTATCTTCTAACCCCGTTTCCATTATCAAGCACCTGCAGACAGCAGGGATTGACCTTCACTATTAAGCTAAGAATAGTCCTAATAAATCCCTCAAGAACACAGATTTACAAGAGAGAGAGAGAGAGAGAGAGAGAGAACGAAAAACTCTGCAAAAATATCAAGACCAAGCTTGTATTGCTCCTCTGTTCTCTATAGCAATTACCTACTTTCTATCTCAATCCTCGATTATTGTTCACTCTTCTATCATCATTGAATCCATATCCAGCCTCTTCCAAAACTGTTTTGGACAAATTTATTGGAAAAAAAAAAATTTGGATACTTATGCATTCAGGACAAACACAACTTGTTACATTAAATAATGATGATTTTCTGACAATGACAGAACACTAGGACTAATTAATTGAAGAAGACATGTACAAGTTCAATTGGATTGAGATATTAATTGACAATCTCTTGAAGAAACAGCGACTTTAGAAATATCAACATGAAGTGTAACCTGATTAATGATACTGGGTAAATCCTGAAAGAACGGGCCCAAAAAGCAAAATTAAAATTGTTGGTGAAATTCTTTTGCAAACCACATAGGATTTATATAAGCAAAATCATAAATACAAATACAGATAAATGTTTGCATAATCATAACAGAATTGAATGAATTGGATTTTGCCAAAGGGTGTACCTGTCAGGACAACTTGGTGCGTAACATTTATCCCTATTGCCACAATGTCTGCTCCACTTGTGAATACAACATCCGCAGCATCTGGGTCGCCAAATATCTGAAACCAAATAAGGCCAATGAATTTTAAAAAAAAACCTTCAGAAAAATAAGAAGCAAAGGCAGAGAAAAGCCAGCAATAATCTTTACATAAGAGATGTTATATTTAGAATTTCAACACATGAAAGAAAACTCACATTGGCCTCAGAAGCTGGATTTACATTGCCATTCACTGCAAAAGCACCACCTAGAAGAACAATCTGGTCAATGTTTTTGGAAAAGTCGGGATCCTGCTGGATAGCCTAGGCAAATAGATATTTTGTTTGTCATTAAATAATTAAATGAGTAGAGGGTAAAAAGAAAACACAAAATCACCTACATATCATACCAATGCAATATTTGTAAGTGGTCCCAATGCCACAACAGTGACTTTGCCAGGATTAGTCTTTGCTTGCCGAATCAGAAAATCAACAGCTGATTCTTCAATTTGCTTTCCTTTAGGCGGAGGGAAATTTTGGTTTCCTAGTCCATCCGCACCATGGACAAAATCAGCAATACGAAGCTTTGTTCCATTCTTAAAAAAATGAAGATCAAGACAATTAGAAGAATCATAAGTACAGTAACATGTAAATGTTACAGACAGTGTTGTTGAATCCTGAAAATACTATTTCACTTCCTTCCTTCATTCTTTCTGTCTACTGAGGGGTCCAACTACATTGAATTTCAAGGAACAAACAAGTGGTAAAAAACCAGTAACTATAATTCCTCTAAAAGTTAATTAAGTCAGCATATATTCTTCATCCATGTAAGATACTGGGCGATCAAATGAATCCGATAGTAATGGTAGTTATATTTTAGTGCATACGATCAGTGATCAGGGGAAGTCCTCACAGTTAATGTAACGTGGGACCCTTCAGCCACTGGTATATCAGTTCTCCCAGCAACCTCCAACTGCATTGGACATATTACACAAGCAAGGACGTTTATAACAGAATGATAAAAACTCAACTTTACTCAATTATTCATAGAAATGAGCAATAAACAATGACATCTGATAAATGTATCATGAAAGGGCCACCTAGAATCAGGGAAGCAAACACCATAATAACTTTACCAAATGCAAGGCATTTCTGGTGGCCAGGGTGGTGTAAACATTTCCGTAAATAGTTGTAAGTCCAATGACCTCCACCTCAGGCGATCGTAATGCCAGAAATATTGCCATGGCATCATCTGCACGAAACAATTGCCATGACTTTTTGTCCTCAGGTCAACAATCTTAATGAATTTTAGCACTTAATATCAAATACCCAAAATCAAACACAAGAATCTTTTCTTTCTTTTGGGTCAAGTGAAAGGAAAGGAATCTAAAAATAACACATCCACGACTTATCAACAGTCTATTACATGATAAACGTGTATCATCTTTTGCCTTTTAGCATATACTGATGAGATAAGTTGCGTCTTTTCCTTTTAGCGCGAAAAATTGTAAAAAGTTAGTAAAAAGGATCCAAAAATGAGAAGACCTACCAATGCCAGGGTCAGTATCTATTATGATCTTCTTAGGTTCAGATGCCATGACCGAGAATTTAGAAGAGGAAAAAGAAAGATGAATATTCAGAGGACCAATCGCTGAATCTGAAGGAACTGTACAGTTAAACAAGCAGAAAGAACAAGAGGTGAAGAGTTTGGCCAGTAGAGTGCCGATCCGGCAAACTCCCCAGACCCAAATTTTTGTCCTCGTCTATCTTCACCTTCACCAAGTGCAGCAATTATCGGTGTCAGTTAAAAAAATGGAAAACTAATAACCGAGTACTTATAGTTTATTTTATTTTTGATTTTGTTTCTATTGAACCCCCTCACATACAATACATTAACTCCAATAAAAAGTCCCACGCCGAGCTGACCCATCACTTGAATTACTCTACTCTCCAGGGGTCAAGTCCCCCGTTGACCAGTTAAAGAGTCAACTAGACCAAAAGCAAATATACGCTCCAATCCTAAATATAAGACAAAGTACTGTAAACTTTGTCATATATTTAGGACCGAAGGGAATATATCTTAATCTTTAAAAAGACTTAATATTTAAAAAAAGTTAATTATATTTTATATTTAGAACTAGATAAAGTAATAAAATTGTTTTAACGAAAAAAAAAAAAGATATAAAAAATTTGATTACTCTATTTAATATTAATATAATAAATTTTCACTTCACAAAATGTCTATTTCTTTTACCATATTTCTTTTCTTATTCTTTCTCATCTACAATCTTCTTTATTATACTCCCTCTAGTCCCTTTTATAATTGCCTCGATTCTTTTTGTAAGAGCCTCACAAAAGTTGTATGAGCATTTAATAACCCCCAAAAAAAAAAAATAACTATAATTATTACATGAATTAAAATGTTGGTGATACTTATATTTACTTTATTTCTCTCTCTCACTTACCTATTGTAAATAAAAGCCTAAGAATTTTTTGTATTTAAGACATTTATTATTTTAAACTAATTTTTACCGTTTTTTTAACTATGTAATTTGGTGATCGTGCTCTTATAAATAGGGTTAGAGGGAGTAGTAATTTCTTTATTTTCTCTTATTCCCTATCTCCTCATAGATAAGGGTATTTTAGTAAAAAAAAATGGTTACAATTTTGACATACTTCCTTCAATCCACATTATAAGTCGCTTCTAGAAGAATGTTTTGGTCCATAATGTAAGTCACTTGAAAGGTAATTAATGCTTATTTGTCAATTTTGCTCATACTGTTAATACTTAAATGTGACTTTTACTATGCACTTTCTTATTTGAAACCTAATTTAACATGAGCTTACTATCATTTTTTTTTCTAATAAATTAGTTGAAATGTTTTATATTATGGATTGAAAAGTGCATTTTTTTATAAGTTTATCATCATTAGACTTTCATGCTGTTTCAATAAGGTGATTAAAAAAAACAAACGAGACTCATTTAAGAATTAGCATATAAGTTATAGCGACTAAATTACTAAACTGGATCTATAGATCTGGAGATCATGCACAATAAGTCATCATTATTTTTCCTATTTTAAATTATTTAATTAATATTCCTTGGTATTCATCTTCAATTTTGAAAGAGAGTCTCACTGTGAATAGTCATCGATTGAAGTCCTAATCATTGCTAAAACAATATTCGCATGTGCATGGAATCTGCAAGTTGTATGACTCAAACTACGGTTTCAAAAACCATTTTTTTTAAGTTGTGATAATTTTTTTTTCAGATACTTATTTCAGAAATAGTAAAAACTGTTCTTTTTTTTAAGTTGAGATAAAATTTCTTTCAGATACTTATTTCAAAAATAGTAAAAACTGTTCATTATGAATGTTTTAAAAACTAATCCAAATAAAATGCATATTCAATGCATAATGTTGTTCTTCAAGAAACAATCATTAATTTCGGAGGGGCTTAAAACAAATTTATACTACCAAATTTAGTCATGAACATTGGCCTTTCAAATTAAGTGGGTAAACTATGCTAATTAGTCTCAAGACTATTAGCGTTTAGAATTATTACTCATGTGGCATAATTGCTATGCAAAATATTTGTCTTTAAGACAATAACTTAAAACTCTTCTTTGTATCATTCAATATTTGATACATATACTTTCAGGGTCTTTATATAATAATTTATAAAATTTTCTTGCCATGCCATTTCTTTAAACCAATATTGTTCTTTTATAAAAGAACAATTATAGAAATTGATAAATTTCTTAAACATCAAATAATAAGTTTATGGCAATAAAAATGATAAATTTTCTTGTCATAAAATCACAATATTATGACTACTTTATGTAAACATAATATTATGGCTACCGCCATTCAAAAATATCAGATTTTTTTTTTTTGATTGTTTTTTTTCGTGAATAGTAAATACTATTCATAAATAATAAAATTAAAATAATATAACCACTTTGCCAAAATTTTCTCCCGCCATTGTGGAAGCATTGAAAAATTTGCTTGGGGAAAATTACATAACTTGACCCCAAATTTTATGAATGTTATTTTACTACCACGTAAAATTATAAAATAATACCCTAATAATTTAAAATTCCAAATTGGTCTCATTTTCAGAAAATCAATGCCTCATACTTTTGAAATTGATTTTGATTTACATTTACATATAATACTTATCTTATCGAGATAATTTATATCAAATATTTGACCTTTAACAAATATATTATGGCATACAATAAATACAAAACTAATGACGCCACCACAACAATTAACGTGAATTTTATCATGTTTATTATACCCGATATCTCATTCGTGGTTCTTATCAATAATCTTTCCTCACTTCCACGGTGAGAATTTGAACCATCATAATTACAACCAGTGTCCATATGTAAACAAATTTACACACATATCCACAACCACAATTAAATTTATTCATTACTACATTCATTACGGGAATGTAGTTATTCTAATTGGAGAAATTAATGATCCTTAAAACAAAAACTTTTGTTTTGTTTGATCATATAAATACAAGAAATTAATTCAAAATATTTCTTGATTCCTTCACAATATTCTTCGCCAGGAGCAAATTGAATATTCTCATTTATAATAAACTTATAGAAGAACAACCATCTACGGTGGTCATACATTAAATTAATTTGTTAAAGAACAAAAGAATACTTTTAATGCCAAATATACAACTGAGACTTTCATACAAATGATCCATACAAAAATTATGGATCAAGTAATGTCATAACTTGAAGCAAATTTATCTCTTTTCAGACGATATGTCTCGTCAAGATCAGGCCAAATTATGCCTCTTAGCTTGGCTAAATTATGTCATCTCTTGCTTCTTGCCACTTTATGCCTTCTTGGCTAAATTATCTCTTGCGCTAATTGCCACTTTATATCTTCATTTGGCTTGGGAAATTATGCTCTCATCTGAGAACTTTTTAAACTTTTATTTCATATCACGATATGGCTTTATTATCATTTATCTTGGGATAAACTTATACATATGGTTTAAAGCCATTATATATGATCTGATCATATAATAAATATATTAATATTAATAATAACAATAATAAAATGTCAAATAATAAATAAAACATAAAAGTAAATGTTATGTTAGCAAACATAAAAGTAAATGTTATGTTAGTTAACATAAAAGTAAATGCTTAAATTTAAATAGCATAAAATTAAATGCTAAATATTAAATCAAGACTTAGGTTAGGAGGTTTAACCACAAGTAGGTGTCGTAATTAAAATATAAATAAATAAATAACATAAATGTAAATCTTTGAATATTAAATCAAGAGGCTAGGTTAGGAGGGTTAACTCAGTAGGTGTTGTAATTAAAATATAAATAAATAAATAACATAAATGTAAATCTTGAATATTAAATCAAGACTCTAGGTTAGGAGGGTTAGCTCAGTAGGTGTCGTAATTAAAATATAAATAAATAAATAACATAAATGTAAATTATGAATCATAAATATGTTAGTAACATAAAATAAATGTTATGTTAGTAACATAAAGTAAATTCTTTGAATTATAAATATGTTAACAATAAAAATAAAATATTAAATTTAAACAAATATATATAAATATATATATACTGCGCATAATCATTGTATAATCAATGTGTAATATTAAATAGTAAAAACATTGCAACATCATTATGCAATCATTGCGCAATCAAAATTTTTTTTTTAAACTACCTAAGCAGTTTTTTTTTTTTTTTTGGAAATTACTATTCAAATAGTAATTTTAATAATAAAATATTAAAAACATATAGGTCCATTGCCAAATTTTCAAACCATCAGACGTTTTTTTTTTGAATTTACTATTTAAATAGTAATAGTAATAATTAAATATTAAAAACACGTGGTATTACAAAACAATCAATCCTTTTTCATTTTGCTGCGGCCGATTATTAGTCAGTGAAGTTCCTTTTTTGCTACCTATGAACTCTTCTCGAAGGCCCCAGTTTTGTTACGAAAGATTTCGATCTCTGCAAAGAAATTTTCTCAAAGTGTCTCGTCCTGGGCATTTAGCACTCTTTGGTCACATTTGCCATTCAAAAATCAACATTGCTTTGAAAACTTTTGTATAAAATGAATAATTTGATATTTTTTTAAAATTACTACCAAGAGTGATAGTAATTGAGCAACAGAAAAAGAATTGAGCAATAGAAAGAGATTTAGCCTGATGAGATTTATTCTGCGTTCTGTTGATTACCATCTCTCATTTTTCGAACACGTGGTCTTATCCACTCATCTCTCAAGCCTTCTCCGGCGTCATCATCCGCCCCGTGCAGTGGTGCGGCTACATTCCGGCAGCTTAATTAACGGTTAGTCACTCGGTTGCCCTCTTCCTCTCCCTCGTTTCAATCACTTATAGAATTTGTCATTGTTAACTTCTGCTCTTCCCCACGGGTTCTGAATCCTAAATCCCTCTTTACGCTGTTTCCAAATCCCCTGATTTTTTTAACTTGTTCATGTCTAGGAATCCACTCGAATTACTGCTTCCAAAGTTTTCAGGTTTCTATCCACTGCAATTTTGACGGGTGTATGAACTTGCCAATTCAAAGCTAGACAGCTGATATGTACCTGAATTTAATGACATTAAAACCTAGTTAAACACTGCTTCTGTAAATTTGGCTGACTTGAAATGTTTCTTAATTAACAATACGTTTCTCGCTTGCCATAAGTTTTGTTGTGTTCTACAGTCTCGTTTTGTTTTCGCGACTTTTCTGTTCTTGTCATTTTTCTCGACTTCATCTTCTGGCTAATTGTAGAAGACACAACACATTTTTCTAAGCTTAGTTTTCTCTTCATTTTGTGACTGAATAAAGTTTCTGTATCTAGCCATTCGTCAGCAAGTTTAAGCGGCTTGCATTTCCGTAGACCATTAACAGAATTTAGTTCCGAAAACAAATCAAAACTTCTATTCTGTGGAAGTGTTTGTGTGTGCACAATCCAAACCCCCAATCACCTGAACTACTCTTCAGTGGCTTGGGGAGGGTATTTTGATAATATTCCGCCAAATCTATCTCTGCTGCTGAAATTCTGATATACGTACAAATATTGAACACAGATGGTTTTCTTGTGCTGGCATCGGCCATCTCTCCAAGACCAGAAAGCATGCGTTGATAAGTAATCAAATGATGTTTGGCCTTTTTTTATTTTTTGGGATTTTTAGCCTCTTTGGTGTTGGGGCATTCTAACGTTCAAACTTTCTCCTCTTGCTTGTCAACTAGGTCTGGTACTTTCAACTATGATGTTAAATATAGAGGAGCTACTGCTAAATCTTTGTCTTTCCTTAAAGAAGATGAAAGATTCTCCAAAGATGGATTTTTACTAAACCATGCTCGAGTTTTGGTAGGTTCTGGTCTTGACACTTTTGAAAAGGGCAGGAGTGCTCTCAGAAGTTGGAGGTTTGCTTATGTCACTCCTGTTTTCTGATGATGCATATATATACATTTATAGGGGAAAAGTTGCTGAACCATGACTGATATCACTTTCAGGCATTTTGGATTGAATTGGGCATTTGTTGATCCAAAAACTCCAGTTCAACAAGGAGTGAAGTTTTGTGCTTGTGTAAAGGAGTTCGTCCCGTGGCTCATGATGCCTCTTCAGGTTGTATATGTGAATGAAAGTAGAACTAAAAAAAAACCGAAATGCCTCCTTTGGTTTTGGAAGTGGCACTCTGGGTGGTCACTTACTGGTGAGTGCTTTCCTCTTTCTGCTTTCCTCTGTCTCCGGGGTTGTGAGTGGTGTCTCAAAATTTTCAAGTGATTAAGTTCTTTCAGCTTGGAGATGCAGATGTGACCTTCTGAATATCCAATGCTTTCATGAACTTATAAAATCCAATATGTCTCTGGCGTTTCTTTATTGCTGCAGCAATGTTCCTTTAACTGTGTTCTTATGTTATGAGACCTGAAAACACTTCTGTTTTCATATCTAATTATGTAATTAGTACCTGAGGCTAGGAACTCTCGAACTCTTCAGGGGCCAACATCTCCTACCCTAATCACCAAGTCTTTCCTGTTTCTCCTACAATCCCCCCCCCCCCAAAAAAAAAATAAAATAAAATAAAAATCATTTTAACCATAATAGCTCATCTAGAGCCACCAACCTTTTTGGATTTTGCTAAATCTTGCCATTGAACAAGAACTTCAAGATTTCCATTAAAAATCTGTCTCTCGGCCTTGACTGCCCTTAATTGAACCATCAACTTTATATCTTCGGTGAGAAAAGTGGAGAGTTGTCGACATGGATCTGTAGTATTAAAATATTGATTGGCGGTGACAAATGCAGTACTGGATGTAAAGGAGTAGAAGCTAAATTCGGTTGGTATGCCCCTCTGCCAACCTCCTCGAGAATTTCATAGGCACCATAATGCCTTGAGCTCAGCTTTCTATAAGCATTCGTAGCCAAAGACTTGAAAATGTGTTGGTGTCAACTTTTGTTTCAGGCTATCAGCTTAGGTTTTGGCTTATTCTTTTGGATGTAGCATAGAACCTCACTTATTTTGATCTCAAGCTAGATGTTCTCTATGTTGCTGGGATAGCATTCCTTTATGTCAACTGTTTCTTCACTTTTTAGCTAATGAAAACCCCATCATTATACTTTTAAACTTTAAGATACGGATATAGATGTTTGTTGAATCCACACACATCTATATCCGTATCTTAAAACTTCAAAAACTTTTGTATTTCGTGCAGCATATTCTGTGATATCAAATGTGTAGTCATGATTGTTTGGAAACTAGTTAACTACGTTTGAAAACTTAATCTCTGTTGAAACAGGCTGGAGAAGAACGATTTTCAATTGAGATGGATGAGAAAGGGCAAGTGTGGTATGAAGTGCTTTCATTCTCAAAGCCTGCCAATATATTGTCATTTATTGGATACCCCTATGTTCTGCTGAGGCAAAAATATTTTGCTCATGAATCTACCAAGATGATGCTGAAACATATCGATTCCCCAAAACCCTGATTGTTGTCATTAAACCCTTTTCGGGTTTAATGTTTCATCTTTTGCTGTAAAAATATTTTTTCTGCCACACTCATATAAAAGTGAGTGGGTCCCATTATAAAAGGAAGAAAGAGAAAATATTAGTGGAAACCCACTCACTTTTATGTAAGTGTGGCAGAAAAAAATTTCTGCAACAAAAGTAAAAACATTAAACATTTTTTTCTTATATAGTTAAATATAGTTCTAAAATGTATTTGTTCTCAAAGTGTTGTTGGTATGCTGCTTTGGGAATTAAATTTAGTAAGTATATCATATCTTTACAAGACGTGAACAATGCGGCTTATTTCTTGTACTTTGTGTAATTAATTGTAATTGACCATGAGCCAAGTTTAAGGCTCACAGACAAATGAAATCCGAATAAAATAAAAATCATGAATGAAGCTAAGGAGAATCCAACTCGCCACTAAGCTAAACCTGTCACTAGGAAAAAATAAGTGGCCGTAGAAGCAACAGCTGAGTGATAGTTCACCGAGATGCCCAAAGAGATGTATAACTTGCACGCAATAATTGAGGGTACTTGTCTTTTAATGAAAGTTCAATTGTTCTATCTGAATCGAATGAGATATCTCATGACTATAAGGGGGAAAAAATGGTGCTGAAGAATTTTACACAGTAAAATGAATGTAATTCTAGATAGGATTATTCCTATTTCCCAACAGAACGTCGATTTGTGAAAGAAATGGCCACCGTCAAACTGATAATCAGACCTTGAAAAAGGAGCAAAGGGACACGCTCCTTAAATGTTTTTAATATTGTAAAACTGTATATCCTGTCCCGCAACGATGGGGAACAAAGTATGTGTTATAATAATCGGATACCTCCCTTGGGGTGACCGGCATCAAAATGGACAATATCAATAATGAAGCGATAAGATGTTACAATGGGCCAATGTTCCAACAAAAACACTAGCCCAAAGGGGTGAGGCCCCAAAGTGGATAATATTGAAAACAAGACGTTGAGATGTTACCACTATTATCAGAGCTAGGCTTGGGCCGATGTGCTAGCATGGATGCTGTGTCCAAAGGAGTTGATTGTAAAGTCTCATATCGGCTGGGGAGGGAAATAAAGGATGCCTTATTTTGATGGATACCTTATCTCTTGTGTTTTTAAAAAAGTGAGTTGATTGTAAAGTCTCATCTCATATTTGGGGAGGAAATAAAGGATGCCTTATTTTGATCCAAATACCTCATCTCTTGACGTGTTTTTAAAATAGTGAGGAGTGATGGGCTCTAAAGCGAACAATATCAAGAGCATCTCATATCGGTTGGGGAGGGAAACAAAGGATGCCTTATTTTGATCCAAATACCTCATCTCTTGACGCGTTTTTTAAATAGTGAGGAGTGACGGGCTCTAAAGCGAACAATATCGAGAGCATCTCATATCGGCTGGGAAGGGAAACAAAGGATGCCTTATTTTGATCCAAATACCTCATCTCTTGACGCGTTTTTTAAATAGTGAGGAGTGATGGGCTCTAAAGTGAACAATATCAAGAGCGTCTCATATCGGCTGCGGAGGGAAACAAAGGATGCCTTATTTTGATCCAAATACCTCATCTCTTGACACGTTTTTAAAATAGTGAGGAGTGACGGGCTCTAAAGCGAACAATATCGAGAGCATCTCATATCGGTTGCGGAGGAAACAAAGGATATCTTATTTTGATCCAAATACCTCATCTCTTGACGCGTTTTTAAAATAGTGAGGAGTGACGGGCTTTAAAACAAACAATATCAAGAACATCTCATATCGGCTGGGGAGGGAAACAAAGAATGCCTTATTTTGATCCAAATACCTCATCTCTTGACGCGTTTTTAAAATAGTGATGAGTAACGGGCTCTAAAGTGAACAATATCGAGAGCAAAGCACTGTAATATTAAAATTGGTATCGAGAGTGAGGCACCATGGTTTAGTTTAATGTTGAGTTGGTTATTCTGTCTTATCCTTTTTAGAGCCGTTATTTCATTTGGTTGTAGTCTGCGTGTATGTATGTATATGCTGTAGGTTATCACATGATTATGGAATAGTTATATACAAAGTTTACCTTGCCTTCTAGAGATTTCAGATTCTAGCTCTAGACTACCTAAAATCTTCCTTTTCTGCCTTAACTTGCAGAATTATAGAACTAATGCATCATTAGTTCTAACGGAATAAGAGCGCTTCAATTTCTGGACCATTGTGGTGTTATGGGCGACAACGGCAAGAAGCAGGAATCTACGGATTATGCTGAACCTAACCCCAATGCGGAATCTTCCAACGGACATGAAACTTCATCAAATGCAGATGAGAGGTTGTCCTCACAGTTCATGTAACATGGTACCCTTCAGGCTTCAGCCACTGGTATATCAGTTCTCCCTGCAACCTCCAACCGCATTGGACATAATACACAAGTAAGGACGTTTCTGACAGAATGATGAAAGCCAGCTTTACTCAATTATTCATAGAAATGATCAACAAATAATCACATCGAATAAATGTATCATAAAAGGCCACCTTGAATCAGAGAAGCAAACACCTTAATAACTTTACCAAATGCAGGCATTTTTTGTTGATTGGCGGTGAGTAATGCAGTACTGGATGTAAAGGAGTGTAGAAGCTAAATTCGGTTGGTATGCCCCTCTGCCAACATCCTCAAGAATTTCTTAGGCACCATATACCTTGAGCTCAGATTTCTATAAGCATTCATGACCAAAGACTTGAATGTGTTGGTGTCTGCTTTTGTTTCAGGCTATCAGCTTAAGTTTTGGCCTATTCTTTTGGATGTAACATAGAACCTCACTTATTTTGATCTCAAGCTAGATGTTCTCGATGCTGCTGTGATAGCATTTATTTGTGTTAATTGTTTCTTCGCTTTTTAGCTAATGAAACCCCATCATTATGCTTTGATTTGTTGAATCCACACACATTTATATCCGTATCTTAAAGCTTTAAAAACTTTTGTATTTCGTGCAGCATATTCTGTGGTATCAAACGTTTGGTCACGATTGTTGGCTAGTTAGCTTTGTTTGTAATCTTAATCTCTGTGGAAGCAGGCTGAAGAAGAGCGATTTTCAATTGAGATGGATGAGAAAGGGCAGGTGTGGCTGCCATGAAGTGCTTTCATTCTCAAAGCTTGCTCATATGTTGTCATTTATTGGATACCCCTATATTTTGCTGAGGCAAAAATATTTTGCTTATGAATCTACCAAGATGATGCTGAAACATACCGATTCCTCAAAACCCCGATTGTTGTCATTTAAATTCTCAAATGTATTTGATCTAAAAATGCTGTATAATATATCATAATTTTTACAAGACGTGAACAATGCGGCCTATTTCTTATACTTTATATAATTAATTGTAATTAACCATAAGCCAAGTTCAAGGCACACAGGCAAATGAAATCCTGAATAAAAGAAGAATCATGAATGAAGCTAAGGAGAACCCAACTCACCACTAAGCTAAACTTGTTACTAGGCAAAATAAGTGGACTTAGAAGCAACGGCGAGTGAGAGTTCATCGAGATGCCCAACAAATATAAGAGATACAACTTGCACGCAACAGTTCAGGATACTCGCTTATTTATCAATGCCCTTGCACCACACAAATTCAGTTATTTAATCCGAACCGAATGAGATATCTCATGACCAATAGGAAAAAGAAAAAAATGGCGCCGAAGAACTTTACACAGTTGATGTTATTTGTAGATAGAGTTATTCCTATTTCCTAACAGGATATCAATTTGTGAAAGAAATGGGCAACGTCACTATAAACCCACCCTTCCCGTGAAGTCCATATTGGCTGGGGTGGGAAAACGAATAATGCCTTGTATGAATTTAGATACTGTTAGGAAATATAGAGGCTGGAACTAATAGAGGTTGGGGTTATATAGAGGCTAGGGACGTATAGAGGTTGGGGTTATATACAAAGCTAGGGACGTATAGAGGCTGGAACTATTCTGTGTGTGTATATATATGTGTAATCTGCCAATGTAATTCAGTGTGTGTGGAATACAAACAATTCTATATACACTTTCTCTCTTATATCTGCTAACATGGTATCAGAGCTTGGTTAGTTCTTGGCCAATTTGAGTTTTCCGGGCTGCCGCCACCGTAGCGTGAACGGTAAATGTTCACGTGAACGGTGACAATGGCCAATCGAGTGTGTTTGTCGGGGAGAGAGAAGAGAAGTATGTACCTCTTCGTTTGGTTGTTTCTTTGAAGCTTATTTTTTATGGTGCCGAGCTAGTTCTCGAGTTTCTTTGATTTCCGGCGAGTTTCAGTTCTCGTCCGAGACCACCATTTTTCGTCTTCTTCTGTTATTTTCGGCGATAGTCTTTGATTTTCGTGAGGTTCTGAATTTTCCAGTTCCGCGAAGATCTCCGGTTTCCGGCGACCCTTTAATCCGGTGGTACTGCAGTTTCGGTGGAGTTTGCAAATTTCAGCAAGTGATCCGAGATTTACGGCTAGATTCTCTGCGCATTTCGGAGAAGTTTTGATTCCAGCGAATGTTCTTGAATTTTTCCGCGACGTTCCAGATTCCGGTGACTATTTTCCAGATTCCGCGAGTATTCTTGAATTTTACGTCCTGTTTGGATGCTAAGCGATCGATTTGGTGTTTGGACGATTGGAGTTCTCATCTCCAAAGCGAAGTTGGCGGTCCGGAGTTTCGAATTTTCCAACAATTGTTTTCCAATTCGAGGAAGAAAGGCGACGGGGAGAAGAAGGTAAAGGCGGAAGAAGAAAGTCTCTTGAAGGTCTTCCTCTCGTGTTGTTGGTTCCGTCCCGCTCTCTTCCGTTCATCCGTTGGATGTCGCCGGTAATGGAGCTTGGTGAGTTGGTGAAGAAGATGACGGTGGTTCGGAGTTATGCACTTGGCGCCGCTTCTTCCATGGTTCGATTCGTGGTGCCGGTTCGTGGTGCGTGAGCGTATGCAATGGGAGAATCAAAAGTAGGCTTTGGTAATGGTGGGGCACCATGTGCAATGGTGTGAAAATCGAAACAAGAGTTTGATAAAGTGGAATTCTTTTTTTCATTTCACCATGTTGCAGCGCACTCAGATTTTTGAAAAGGAGAATAGTTGGTAGTGGTGGGTCCCACATGTTTGAAAAAAAAAAAGTATGTGATTGCATGAAGACAAGAAAAGAAGTCATCTTGGACTGTCGATCTAAATGGTTCTTTGTAAAGGTGTAGCCGCAGTTTTTGATGAGGATCAATTTGTTCATCCGTACGTTTTTGGTACTATTCATACGTATGGTACTGTTCATACGTACACGTTGGTGATTTCTGCCTACTAGTTTGTCTTCGTTTCCAGTGTCGTTTCATCAATATCTTCTGGTTTGGTGGTTATTTGCTTCCTGGTTGTAGAAGTGTGTTATTTGGTTACTAATGTGAGTTTGTTGTTGCGAATCGTTGAGCTTCAGTTTGGTGTTGTGATCTCGAATGAGATTGTTCTGTGGTGACTAAAGAGGTTTCTGTTGAGGTTATTGATACCTCGTTTGCTTGTTGTGACCTACTGGTCATTTGGGTTCCGTTTGGACGTTTGTGCTTTGGCTTTGCTGTCTCCGATGTCGAGCCTTCATTTCCGGTATATGTAGGCCGGTTCTTTGCTTCGAAGGTTGCGGTGTGACTCGGGTTTTCGGCATTTCGTTATGTGCACGTTCACTTGTTTAAACAAAATTTGGGTTCTTTGTCGTTTTCCAAAGCACGTTCGTGAAGTGTTCTTTTGTCTTGAATGTCGTGTTTGTGGTTGGGTAATTTCATGGCCCATTCGGTGAGGTGTTTGTCTCGGTAAGACAGGTTTGGTGGTCCATGTGTGACCGTTTCGCTTTGCCTCCGGTGAGGTGTTGGTCCCCGCGAGACCGTTTCTGCGGCTTCTACTTTGTGCGGTACTCGTGTACTATTGCCGTTTGCTTCAAGATCTCATGAAGAAGCAAACTATTGGTGATTTGTTGTTGTTCACATTCAAGTTTGTGCTTTACGAGCTTGAGGGGAGTGTGTGAGAATTTTGTTGTCATTTGTTATCTAAAGTTTCTAAGAACTTGTGTTTATTATCTTTGTCAAAGTTGGACATGATTAACATCTATCTTTCCAACTCGGGGGAGTGTTAGGAAATATAGATTTGGAACTAATAGAGGTTGGGGTTATATAGAATTTAAGGGACGTATAGAGGTTGGGGTTATATACGGTAGGGACGTATAGAGGCTGGAACTATTCTGTGTGTGTATATATGTGTAATCTGCCAATGTAATTCAGTGTGTGTGGAATACAAACAATTCTATATACACTTTCTCTCTTTTATCTGCTAACAGATACCTTGTATCAAAAAAATTTAGATACCTCCCCTTAATGTATTTTAAAACCGTAAGAACAAGAGATGTTACCAATGATATCACAGCGAACTTCAAAACGAAGAAGAGTGCCAGGAGCCAGCAAGGCAGAGTGAGTCCAACTACATTTGGATGGCATATTCCTCATTTTTTTAATTCTATACCGGACCTATACTTATGTGGTTTTCATTAATCTCTCAACGGGATAAGACTAGTAGATGGTAGAACTCAAAATAAAAACACAATGAAATCTAACATCTCATAAATACCCAGAATAAGTACAACTGTATATGGAACAATTGCCTTACAATTTTAAATATAATGGATGTTCCTGAACTTAACTCAACTTGACATCTAAAAGCGTATGGAGCAAAAAAGTTTGTAACTTCAAATAAACATAAACACTACTGCTAGCTAACTATACCCACCATTCCTACCAGCCTACAACTCGAGCAATTTTTACCCATTAGGGCTTCAAGAAAAATTAGTGCAACACATTGGTTAATCATTACAACGATATTCATTCTCCTATTCATATTTTTAAAATATGACTACTCATAACATCTATAGATTCATGTTAATGTACACCCGTGTGATATTCTCACCAATTTATCAGGATCACCAATGCTATTTCTCCTATCTCTTGGGATGTTGCTAAAAACCTTGGAGCGTCAACTTGGGAAGGCAAAAAAGGAAAATTTTCCTGTAGTCTCCATATCTTAACCCAGCAGAATTGCAGATAATATCTCTCCCATGGTCTTCTCAGGCATGTCACCTTTATCATCCATCTCCATGCCCGATTCAAGGACCGCAGCATCCAATACAAGCTTTCTTTTTGCAATCTCATATACATTTTCGTCAACTGTACCCTTGGTAACCAGCCTGCGGTGGAATACATCAGAAGCATTAGTCCATCGATGCATGCAACAACACCTTTTCTATAACCAAGAGAAAGACAAGCGTGATGAATGAATACCGATATATAGTTACAGGCCTCGTTTGACCTATCCTATGACAACGATCTTCTGCCTGTCTATCAATCTGTGGATTGAAATCCATGTCATGAATTACAACAGTATCAGCTCCTGTCAAGTTCAAGCCTTGTCCTCCAGCTCTTGTAGAAAGCAAGCAAGCAAATATGGAAGTATCATTATTGAACGTATCAACTATTGTTTGCCTCTCTGTTACCTGTGTACTGGCAATCAAAGTTGGGGCCAGAGATCCATCCATCAGTGTTTAAAGGTGGTGGGCATGCACACAAGCACACCTCTCCGAAAGAGTTAAAAATCAACAAGACACTCATGTGCCTTAAAACTCAGCACTGAATAGGCATACATCGTAAAGGAATTAAGGAAGCATGCTTAGTTTCAGCAAGTACCTTCCATCAAGCCGTCTGTAGGTCAAACCAATGACATCAAGTGTCCACTCCAAAATATCAAGCATTGATGTCCACTGACTAAATATTAAAACACGATGACCACCTTTCTGAAGTGAAGGAAGAAGCTTTTTTAAGGCCTACATAACCATAAGAGCAACTCAGATTGAGCGCATCTAACAAGAAGTTATGGATGCCTCTGAATAACTGATGATAACATAACTTGTTTGAGTCAATCAAATCATACCCGACATTTTGCAGAAGACATAACACTTCTATCTGGAAGGACACCCTTTCTATCATTGACAGCATAATGAAGTAAAAGCTACAAAGGATTCAAAGAGACAATTTAAATACATTAAACCATTTACCAAAATATCTCATCCAATCAATTAGCACAAAGAAGTTAAGCAACAGAAATTTTATTTGTTTCTAGAGATGCTATGCATGCATATGGAATAAAATTCTATTATATTTTAAATTTTAAAATATAATCATTTATCAAATTAAGCCATAGAATTGTTGCAAAAATGCACTTTCATGAGTAGTAGATTTACCCGGTGAATAGAGAAGTCATTGTAACTTTTTAGTTCCTCAATTACTCTGTCCAAAGTACATTCAAAGCCAAAAGCACCCACTGGATGTAACTTCCTAGCAAAGCGAATGACATCCTCATCACTATAGATTCGCCGAATCAACAAGGGATGGTTTGCAATCTGAAATAAGAACAATATTATATATGACAATAAAAAGGAAGCAATTTCAATGGAATAAATTAGCTAAAGTATTCATCAAAGCTTAAATATGTTTAGCACTCAGAACCTTGCGAAACTGAACAAAATAATTGTTAATTTGTCGACGAGGAAGAACTTGAAGAATATTATTAGAATTAGGTCCCGAACATTTTGCCATTCGAGTTTGTGAAATAGCACGATACTCCTCAATGGCTTCCTTATAAGCATTTTCCTGCTGCACTTCCATTACAACATATTCAACCTGCAGGAACACATCTTGGCCTTGTAAATGGCAAGCTTATAAAGAAGAAACACTGTTAATTGAAATCAACACTAAAGGTGATTCACACACTCGTTGAATTTTAGGAACAAGTTGCTGCATCACATCAGATTTTAGCCTCCGTAAAATAAATGGCCCCAAGATGGACTTCATGCGACCAACTAAATCTCTGTCTTCTGTGTTCAGTAATTTTTTCAAGTCAACATCTTCAGTAGCAAAAATATCTGGCATCATAAACTCCAACAGTGACCATAGTTCCTGCAACAAGTTCATCGAAAGGTCACAGGCTTTACTTGAAAAGATTTTAAAAAAAATTGTCACCGTAATGCTAGCACATTCATGACACGGAGACTAAAAGGTCACATCATATTGATGCATGAGACTAAAATACATGCTTGGCACCATTTAACTGAGATAAGTTGTTCTCTCTCTTACTCCAAGTTCTAATTAATCTTATATAAGCCACTACGGATTTTGAAAATGCATCTTGGAGAATTGCTTTACCATATACATGCTACTTTTTTGGATGTTATATATGGGACTTCTGTATCCCCGAACCTTTCACTTGCAAATCATCACTACATAATGCACTTGTCTTGCCACCAACAATCTTCAGTTTTAATCAACAACATGCACGTAACAGCTATGTGAAATTACATTTTAAATATTGATGCATGAATCGCATTAAAGATGGATAAACAAGTCTCCTAAAGGAGGAGAAAGCAAAGACATAAAAAGAAAAGAACTTTTGGTTTTAAACAAATGGCAATGCCCAATTATCATAGCATTTAGATATTTTGAACAACTGAAAGTAAACTTTGGGCTACCACCATATGGGATACCCTTATACATTAAAGCCTAATTAAGAACTTGATAATCAGCAGTTGAAAAGAAAAAGACTGCTGTCCACATGCAGTGCGACCAAACCAATCTTTGACAAATCCACCTTTAACCCAGAGAGAATCTCTAAAAGACAGATAACAAAAACAGCATTCTTAAAATTATTCATGTCCATCCCCAGGAAAAGAACTGTACTGAACAGCCCCAGAAAGCAATCTATTAAGCACATCAGGGTATTAACAAAAAGAGTAAAAAGGAAAGAAGATTAAAAAAATCCCGTCTAACTCATTCATCTCACAGACAGAAACCAAAATTTAGGCTCAGATATGACAATTGCCACAAAAAATGCTGCGGAAAGACAGCTTGAAATCCATCTTATCCAATAATCCTATGAACTCCCCATATCAAAATCATTATCAATAAAAATCCGACTAAAACTATTTAAGATTTTTCAAAATCTAATGTAAACACCATACTGTTAATCTTCTTACCCTTAAGATCATCAACCACCTCATTTGCTATCAAAGCCACAACTAGAACTTGCCTACCTGGGATGAAAGCATTCTGATTAGAAAAGACCATACCTAACAAAAATTCACTAATCCTACTAGAAAGGATTTGTGTAATCACTTTATAAATACAAGATGCAACCCACAAATCTTATTGATAGCTGATCCTTCACCACAGAAGATATTTCTTCCTTTTTCCAGCGAAAGAGTGGTGAAAGTTAAATTCCTAATCAACTCCGATCTTATAGTTTTGACAGAACTTTTTAACATGTTTGCAAGAACATTTTATGGGAAACCCCAACACTGGAAAATTGAAATAGAAACGCCATGAGGCAGACTTGTTTTTCCTTATGCCACAGAATGCTTTCCATACTTCCTACTCCTCCTCAACAGGTCACTCCAAGCAAATTAATTTTTCATGTGTAATGGGATTCCAAAACAAATTAACAACCCAATCCAATCCTTCAACAATAGGTCTATCGGGGTAACCATTGGACTAGTTTAAAACAAAATAGATCTACCTTCTCTTCTTCCCTAAATTTAAGGAATAAAATGTACATGTGATGTGTGAGTTATACACCTGTATACATTACAAAATAAAAACACGGTTGAAGTAAGACTGCAAGTGATAGTACCAAGCTTGAGTTCTTAACAAAATAAATTTAGCCTTCTAATACCTAATTTGGTGGGATATGCCTGCAATAAACCCAATTAAACCTTTTATTCCTAACTAGGTAGCATTGATATAAACTAAAATCCCAATTTAACAAATTCCTTCTAACAAGTTGAGATTGTAAATTCAATTGACACAAACACAAAGAAATGGTCAACCCATTCATGATTGAAAAGGTTCAACTCGTGCCCATACAGGTTCCAAGCTTCAACTTGCCAGAAACCATTCAATTCAGTAATTGTTAAATCATTGAGCCCTTGCGGCATTCATTCACCAAAATATTGAAGAAAGGGAAGGAAAATGGGCTGGGGCATTTGAGTGATGGTTTGCCAAGTCATGTTCAGCCAGAAAGATGGCATTGAACAGGCAGGAATAGAGACTTCTAAAGCCAGTGTCCAACTTTCAATTTTGCTTGGTTTCATAACCTTAGAGGGATCTCACTGAGTTTGACATTTTCAATTTGGGGAGTAAATCGACACAATTTAGGGACCTAACTCAATAATGCTTTTTCAATACACCCCTAAAAAATGGAAGACTGACAACCAAGGCAACAAAATACACACAATTACTAAATTGTAAGATGAGAGTGATAGATCCTGAAGATTAGGATCTGATAGAACAATTCAAGAACCAGAATCTGAAGTTCTTGACCAAAGACACAATACAATTCTGTATATATATTTCTGCATAATGATCTGTTTACACAATAGGGAAATATATAGGAATACATAACTGTCATAACAAACTGAAAATAACTTCCTAAGTGATAAGACAACATAACTTCCTAAGGATAAGATAATATAACTTCCTAAAAATCAGACAACTTCCCCTAACTAACTAAGTAAGTAACCTTATCCAAACGCCTCTTCCGACTTGGTATCCTATCAGAGAGTGTGCATACGAATTGAGCAATGACATGAATACTAGATGAAAATTTAGAAGGAAAGAATCATGTACGTGATGGAACTCTGCTAATAACCAAAATCCTCCTAATCTATAAGTTATATTGCATTGTAGTATTGCCAATTAAAAATTAGTAATTTTCTAAGAAAACAAATAGGTCTTCTAGTGTAAGCAACATGATGTTTAAGAAGAAAAAGAACTTGTAAGTTGAATGAGCCACAACATCACAATGGCATTCATTCCAACGATTGGCATACATGTAGATCATTTTGAAGGGGTGTCCCTGTCAGCATCAAACGCTGGTTTGCATTGCGTGCAACAGACATTAGATTCTTCCACCTATAGCTATTTTTATCCTTCAAAGCATGTGCCTCATCCATCAAAACACAGCTCCACTTCCAACGCTTCAGAATTTTGCGATCATCTTTCTGCTGTGCACTAGAGATAATATAAATTAAAAAATTTAACTCGCGTCAAAAGAACTTGGAATTGAAAGTGCTATGTAAAGAAATGAACCTGTGCCGTTCAAAAAGTGAATAACACACAAGAAGAACATTAAATGGAGGAGGTAATCCCGCCTTAGACAAATAGCTTAACTCCTTGAAGTATGTTGCTCGTCCAGAGCCATGGTATTGTAGAACAGAAAAGGATGGACACCACCTTTGCAGCTCCCTTTCCCAATTTTCCAAAACAGAAGCCGGGCATACGATAAGATGTGGACCAGGATCATTGTGCCGGTGTTTCAACAAGGTTAGATATGTGATGGCCTGTTAGGGAAAAAAACATCTCTTCATCTAATAACCAATGATAAAATTTAAAATTATTCCACATAAGCAGTCCAGAGGTAGCACAAAATACCTGAACTGTTTTCCCAAGACCCATTTCATCTGCCAATATGGCTGTATGGCACATGAAAACAAATGTCAATTTGGACATCATACCAATCTCAAGTGCAGAAGTTATTATACCAAATGAACCAGAAAAATCTGAAAAAGTCTAATAATATGAAACAAACAAACATATGTCGCCATTCCATAATATTGTTTCAATAAGCAAGAACTCAAGCTTTAAAAGGTCAAGTACATAGAAGCAAGCCATTATACAACATAATCCAGACAAGCACATAATTCACACACAAAAAGTAACACTCAAAGAAAGACCTATAAAATTGGTAAACTGTCTTCATATTACAGAGGACATATACCCTAATGAATATAAAACAAAGCCATGAGCAACTAGATGATGTATTCACTCGGTCAAATGTCTTCGGGTCAAATGTCTTCGATTCGGTTCACCACCGGATAATATGATTAGCATTAAGGGGGATGACAACCCCTCTAAACAGTACTAATCCTTACCTGGAGAAGGCATATTGAACAATTCCGGTGACAAAAGAGGTGTAAGAGATAAACATTTGGGGAAAGATTGATCCTAATGTCTACTTTAAAAATACCGCAACGTGATGGTGCATTATACCAATCGGCACCAAATAATTCAACTTCAAAAGAGCGTAGAGAACTTGAATCCGAGACATGCTGCTAATGGTAGACTCCCAGTAGTCATGACAAGGAAATATACGTACCTCCTCCAATGCCCTTCCGATACAACAAGAGCAAAAAGTTGACACCAACAAGCTGATATGTCTTGAGGATAGGCTGAAAATCAGAATCCTCAGACCCGCATGCCACATCAATATCATCCTAACAAACAGTTGGTGAATCCAATTTAGTTCAATGAAGCCCACAGACCCGGCAAACAAAACAATAAGCTACGTATATTACATCTTTCGACTCAAGATTACAACAAATATTGTTTGGCATGACTGAATTAAAGCTCAAAATCAAATCAACAATACAGACAAACTTGAGGCACCTGATTCACAATTCTCACTGAAGAAGATTCTGCCTCAGAATAGCGATCGCAAGCAGTCCCCGACGACCCATATAGCTCTCCTTTCAATTCTGCAGATATTTTTGCACACTTGTATAAAGCCCTCCCAACCACATCATTTTCATCCGCTTGCTCCTCTTCTATTTCATCCGCTTGCTCCTCTTCTACTTCATCCTCGTCAGTTGACTTTATTTCAAACACTTCCGCAACATCCCTATCGCTCTCCTCGTCGTCGTCGACAACAAACCGACGGCCACGATTTGCCACTGCCCCAGACTTACCTCCCTCCAGCTCCACATCCTCATCCTCCAAATTTTCTTCCACTTGGACGCAGTCATCGCTACTCTGGTCAGAATTTTCAAGCTTACCAGGCCGAAAAGCAAAGGACTCGATCGGGGGAGGAGCAGAAGTCTGTGATTTCTTCAAAACCCGAGAGGGTTCAAAGGAATGGTTGTCCCATTCGTCGTCGGAGATTTCGTAGAAATCGCGCTTCATCGCCAGGACTTGGAAGTGAATGAGAAATGCGTGCCCTAGAGGGAGAGCTCAAGAGCGTTGAAGAGAGATTGGAGTGAAGGGACTAAGAAGTGCCCATTTGGTCGGGGAGCGTTTCGAAGTTGGAAGGAGAAATATAAATTAGAATTGGAGGGGAAAAAGGCGGTAGCCGAAAACGACTAGCGCGGGCATCGTAAGCATACACGTTCTCCCTCTAAACTGGACTTGCCCCTCGTCCGCCGACCTTTACTCAATGCCCCATTTTTTGTTATTTAGAATTTTTTAATTAGAATCATAAGTTATAAACTATACTCCCTCCTGTAGTTGACTTTTTTAAGAGATTAAGGAAAACTAATTAAATTAGTTTAGAATATTTTTATTTTTATTTTTTTTTTCAAACTAAATAGTTTGGCCAATAAACTAATATATAATTTATGAAAACACAATATATAAAATGATTAAGTAAGCTTATTTAGGCTTCCTTAATTTTTAAAAAAAAAAATTCATTATTTCTTATAATTAGGATAGTAATAAGTTAAAGAGTTTTTTAATTACCAATATATTCTCATCACTTTTTTAAAAATTTTATGAACTAAATCCATACTTAAGAAAAAAAATTCAGACTAGAATTTTTTTTTTCATAGATTAGTAGTAATAGCTTTTCAGAAGAGTCTCTCTTCCATTTTTGTTATTTGATATTTTAAAAATAAAATATGGAAATAATAAAAAGGCTTTTATGTCTGACATTAAATAAAATGAGAGAATTAAAAAATTAATTAATATCTGTGTCTACAACATAAATCTATACAAAAAGTATGAGCATTGCCTGAGTCATTTCCCACGCCAAAAACTTGATAAGATTTTAAGTGCATTGGGTCGTTTACAAGTAATAAAGTAGTGAGAAAAAGATCGTCCATTTGAGGAATAGATCAATCACTAATTCGTTATTTTTCGCTTTAGTTGGATGAATCGAGTAATATGAGTGGTAGCAAACGAATTTAAAGAATTAAAATAAGAATTCAAAATCAAGAAATTCAAGAACAACTTTTAGAAAAGATGAGTAATTTAAAAGCAATTTGAAAAATGGTGAGAATCCCCTATGTTCCTCTAAGTATTTAAATTGAATTCTAATTGATTATCATTTCTACGATTGACGATCAATTTAAAAGTTAGGTAAATCTGCAAATGTCTTGATGCTACCTTAGTCAGTTATCTTTGAAAACAACCTAATGTCTTAGTTTTGTTTGGAAAGATCATATTTATAAATCAATTATTAGATCGCATAAACTCGTAAGCGCATATGCAGGTCATGCGATTTATGATGAATTAACGGTTTCTAGTTAAATGCACCAACATCTCTATCATTATACATCAACCTATGAACAATCTAAAAGGTGATCAATCTTCAAGAAAGCATTACATACGAGATAATTCATTCAATCAAGAAAATAACAATAAATAAATAATCAAATCAAATATTTTAAATTCGCAGGGTTCATCCTCGCGCCCTAACTACTAAAAGAAAACTAGCGCTATGCATTTATAATAAAATCCATAAAAGTAAAATAATATTGATTTTAGGCAAGAAAGGAAAAGAAAGGAGAAATCAAGACTTCTTGAGAATCTCTCGCCTCATATGCTCCTCTCTCTCTTGCGTCAGAATTGTCTCTCCTCCGCGTCCTTGAATTCTTCTTGCGTCTTGCTCTCAATCTTTGCGGTCCGAATGTCTCGTCGGAATTGTGTTTCTTGCGTCTCGCCTAATTCTTTGTTTGATGTCTCCGCGTTAATGCATCTCGGCCCTTATTTATATCCTGCGTGGTGTGTCTCTTTATCTCCTTCTATAGATCCTTTAATAGATATTAGGCCACGTCTTGATATCTTTTCCACATCTAAAATCTCCTTTATTGGGCCGCGCGTAATCTTAGTCTTTTGCTATCCGTAATATATACTCCATGATGCTTGCGTCTCTGACTTCTTTTATCTGCACAGGGAACTTCTTTTAATTTCTTTTATCAATTTAATATAATACTATATTATATTATATCCTTTTTGATTTAATTTGTTGTCTCTCTTAGATTACATAATATCTCCTACAAAATAAAATAGGATATCAATAGATTTTCTGTTATAATATTCTTTTATCCTATATTTAATTAAAAGATAGATAAGTACATAAAGATAATCAAATAAGTACAAAATATTAATAAATTCAACTCAATATATCTCAGAATCTATACTTATTTAATCATAAAATATCTACTTATCAAGCATGAAGTAAGAGCTCCCCTCAACTAGTTCGGGCTAATGATTTGTAATTAATTAGTTTCGTCCCAAGCTTTTTTTTTGCAAGTGAATCTCCAAAATATCAGTATCTCTGCAGATGACTTGGAATTCTACTTGCCAACTCCATTTGATCATATTCTTGATCTCAGATATTATCTCCTAAATTTCATGCATTTCAGGAGTTTCGTGATTAATTAGGTGAATGGCCTCAAAATAGTTGCTTCTTAAAATTATATTTCTTGCACCTCGATCTCAAGCTCTTTCTAAGCCCATCATCCCCACAATTCTGCCGTCGGATGATCTCCCGGCCCCCTTCCAATTAATCTGAGCACAAAGCCTTTAACAGGAGAGCCGTCTTCTTCTGCTTTCAAGACGCCAACACATCCTGCCTTTGCATAGTATGAGGAAAAGGCACCATTGACCTCCACCACCTACCTCCCACAAGCCTCATTTGTCTTCAGTCTAGTGATCGTTTTGGTTAGTGTTATGGACTCATATATTGGGCCTAGTAGATATGTGACACAGTGAGAATGCTTATGATAGAATCCCTCTTAAATCAGGTAAATGGCTAATCACCCCTTCATCGTGCCTATAATCCAGTAACGTACAGGTAGTGGAGCAGGCATATTAGCAGAATGTGGGAGGCACACATTGCCTGAGCAATAGATTCACGGTCATTGGAGCGAAATCCTAGGTAATCCCTATAAATAGAAGATTACCCACCAGGTGCAAGTTGGACATTCACTATTCCATTATTTATTATTCAGTTTCACTGTGCACACACCCCACCCCTCTGGCGAAACGCCGCACCTGTGTAGTACAGTGATCTTAGAACACTCTCTGATATCTTCCTCATAGGTATCACTGAGCAATCACATTCTCTTTGGTGTTTAAGCAATAGACATCTCTAAGGAGTCATTTGATCCTATATTAACATTCCCTAGTCCATTAAGGCTAGACATTTGTGTTCTGTACTAGAACAGTTAGTGGTAGAAGTTGTTTTTCTAATGTGATCTACGGTATATAAGATAAGTATGTGAATAAGTTTTATCTCAGCTTATGTGAAAATGCTTGTTGAACGCTAATTCAAACAGACACAACAACACAGATAAGATGACCTTGCTGCACATTGTGAAGATGCTTGTTGAACACTAATTCAAATAGACACAACAACACAGATAAGATGGCCTTGGTGCACATTTAATCTAGCCCCATTGAGTTTATTTGAAGTGTGTCATGCAACCTAGGATTGCATTTGCTCTACCCAGGATCGTGGTTAATATGCTACTTCACCCAGAGTGGATGTGCTCATTGCGGCCTCGCCGTGGAAGCCAACAAATTGTGAAAAGAGTCCTTTCTAATCATCCTCTCTTAGGCCTCCTGCATAACAATATTCATTTTTCTATCAACGGATCTCTACAATATTGTTTTTATTGATGCCAGAATATGTAAACACGTATTTGATTAATATCAACAAATAATTTTTTCAATTCAAAATAAACACGATCTAAACATTGGTAAATTATAATTTAGCTAGTTTCCTATGAGCAAAACCCAAAAGACTATTTGTCTGCGAATTCAGGGCATGCAAGTGAGTAACCACTCAGCGAAATGAAGCGTCGTAAGTATTTAAGTAGGACTAGGATTTGAGTTTTGGAACCCCATAATAGAATTTGAGGCCATAAGATTATTTATGCAGCGAGATATGAATTGGGAATTTGAGGGCTTTTCACGAATTCAGATGTTCTAAGTATTCATGATCGTAAGGGCAAATTGAGTTCAAGTGCTTTGGGATTGTTTTCACTTTTCTTTTGTTGGCTGACTGGATATTGTTGTTGGAGTGAGGAACTGATTTTGAACGGGTTAAAGAATAAAATGATGCTGCATTGTGGAGTTTAAACTGTTCTTGTTTGTAGCTAAATTTTCAAATGCATATGGTAAATTTTATCTTTCTTTTTTTTAACCGATTGGTTCTGTTGTGTTTGATTATATTGGTTCCAGTTTTTAAGGAAATTTCCGGCTAAGATTGATTTTTTCCGGCGAACGATTGTAGACACTTTTTTAACCCTTCACCTGTACTTCTCTCTTTGTGTGTTTTCTGTGATGATTGTTGGACATTTTGGAAATATTTTTAGTCTAGATGATTGTGTGGGATTGAATTTTAAAATTTAAATAGTGATCCCAAAGAAGGAAAGATCAGTGGCATGAAGAGGAGAGAAAAAAGAAGAAGCGTCAGTTGGGGGGGACTGAGAAAGGAATTGGTCTGGACGATGATATCCTTTGGAGGATGAGGTTGGTGTGTATTGTGTGCAATATAGTGCTTAGCTTCAAAAGTTTAAATATAGTTAAAAGTAACCTTAAAATTAACCGTTGGGCCAACATTGTTTTATTTTAATACTTTTGTTGTGATATTGCTTAAAAACAAACTTCTGAAGTAAAGTTGAGATTTTTTTTGACAACTTTTCAAATAAAAACGGATTTTAGCTGAAAAAAATTAGGAAAATCCCTTTAAGGTTCTAAGGGACTAAAAAAATGTTAAAGAAGTTATAGAGAAAATTTTGATATAAAAAATGTCTCATTAACAACTCTTTTAATAAGGCATTGACAATTCAATCTATGAGTTTTAACAACTCCTTAAAACTTTTTTAATTTTTTGAGATTTTTTTAACATTTTCTTGATTCCCGAAAACCTTAAAGGGATTTTCCCAAAAAAATTACTATCTTCATGTTAGGAATTGCACGTGGCCATAGACTAACCTTCGCTGTCATTTGCTGTGTAACCAAAGGTCAAATTTATCTGTTAATAATTCTGCCACCGTGTGGAACGGGGAATCGACCAGATTCGCTTCTAGAAATGTGAGTGCTTCGAGCAATGAATACACGCAAGATTACATTGAATACTCCTACCTTTTTTTGCCGAAAATATTGAATACTCCTACTTTTATAATGCAAAATAGTATACACAATCAATTTAACTTCTGATAATAGTTATATATATATATATATATATATTATTTTTTTAAAAAAAAACAAATGGCGCTTGGTTTATGTTTTGGAGTACATACAAGAAGAGGCTTATTCAGTTATTCTGCCAATGGGATAATGTAGTTTGGAGTGAACATGGAACTGTACTGGTTTGTTTTTTCCCGACATATAAGGGTGAGACAAAAAATTTACTTTGATTTTAAATGAGACTTCAATTCACTACTTTGTTTCCAAATTTAATTTACTTTGATAATGTATATTGTTTTTTCCAGAAGGTATTACTGGGCTAGATGAACTTGACCTAGTAAAAATGGTTTTTGTAGTACCATCTGGGAGTATTTGGACAGTAGGTGAAGTAGTGGTATGGATATTTGGTTGGATCCCATGAAAAAGTCTTTCATAATTGCTTATCCACTCCATTGGCATGAGGATTACCCATCTACCCATGGGCGGACCCAGAAAAATAGTGAAGGGGGCACCATTAGTGGGGGGATGCGGTGGTTCAGGGGTAGCGCTCCTAAATTTTTTTTAAGGAAAATTTTAAATGCATTAAAAAAATAAGAGAATATAAACAAGAAAAAAAATATCAAAAAAATATTCATGAAATTAAGTGAATATTGATGATGTAATAAGGGAGACAATTATTTTAAAACCTGTCATTTAGAAAAGTAAGGTTAAGTGCTATTAGAAATGCAGCTATATAAATTATAATAAGGGTGGACATTCAATAAGTTCAAGTACATATATTTTAATAACAAAAGTATATTACAATAAAAATAATTACAATATCATCCTTTTAGGCTTTATTTTTTAGAATTCTATCATAATTGTCTTATTATCAATGCTATCAAATACATCTTTTTCAATATAAGGCACTAAACAATCATTCAACTATTTATCTCACATCCGATTACGAAGTGCAATCTTAATGTATTAAGAATATGCACTAAACAATAATACAATCATTTAAACATGTATTAGTTTTTTTTTATTTAAAAAACAAACAACAACAAAAGTTTCCCCTATTCAAGGAGGGCACTTGCCCCCCTTCTCTACTACCTCGGTCCGCCACTGCATCTACCTGTTGATACTCAAATTAGTCAAACTAATCTACCTCTCTTAAGCTCATGCAGTATGTACCATACTTTCAACAGTTTTACCAATTCTATCAGGACTTTGATTAGAACTCAAAGACCTCATGTCCAAATTTTCTCTAAGTTTGATTTTAAAGCAGGTTTTTGACAACTAGGCATTTATCCTGTAGATAAGCCTAAGACTGTCTTCTATATCCCAAATGCCCAATACCATATCTGATTTAACTTGACTGCACATATTGTAAGAGATTCTATTGAGAATAGTTTTTTTTTGCTCATGACTATTGAGAATAGTTTAGATATACATAATTTAATGAGTTATTTTAAGAAAACCTACACATTTGTTACCGTAACTAATTTACCTTATATCACCACTACAGATAGAAACGTTATAAAATTCTGGCCTCATGTTGATTCAACGTGCTTGATTGTTTCTTAAGTAGGTGAGGCGTGGTGAAGGTTTTACTCTCCATTTATATAGTACAAATGATCTCCACATGTCACGCCCCTCTTCACAGTTAACGAGGTTGATATACTATAAATATGATATTGTTAGGCATAATTAGTTGGCCGATAGAGACATACAATGCCTACTCAACCCCCATTGACAGAAGCAAACAAAATAAACTGATAAAATAGGAGTCGTGTTAGTTACTCAGCTATTTACCACTTTTTTATTATATAAAATGATCATTTATATTTAAAATGTAGCAAAATAATAGAGCTGGAGTTAAAGTTAATATGAAAGGGTCATGGATGGGAATGTGGATTAAGAAGGACATCAGTTTCGTATAGAGAATAACTAGAAAAATATAAAAGAAGGAATTAGTATCCCTTTGTGACGTGCCATTTAGATCAAACTGAATGAGACTATTGAGCAGATTCTTTTAGTTTAATTTGTGACCACAGTAATGTGACTCAAGGAGGCAACAAACGTTGAGGCAACTTGGATGATTCAATAAAGCATTAATCTTAGACGGCAAATGCAAAAGATAGAAGGATTAGTAAATTGTGATTTTTCCCATTTGAAGACTCGGATGTTATCATGTTCCAAAATTATTATAGCCAAGCAAGTGGTATGCCATGGAATTAAACCTTTTCTTGAAGATTGTCAAACCTAGTGCAAGCCAGAGGATATTACGAATAACCTTAAACTATCCCATTTGAAACAACTTTTGTAATAACGATTGAAGCCTTTAAAAACAGCTTTTCAATCACGATTTACAGTATAAGAAATAAATATATGAGAAAAGTTTTGTCTTGATTTACATAAATAAGCACTTTTAGGATCACAAACATGATCTCAAACAAACACTAAAATTTCAATGTAAAAAGAAAATTCTATTGAGCATTGTTTTTCAATCAAATTTAATATGGAGTAGCTAGTTTTCTGGGCATCACTTGTCTTATTTATGAAAAGGTGCACATATCCAGTGAAAAATAACACAACTTATTATCAGTTCTACATTATATTATAGAGTTAAGTATCATTTTTGCCTCTAAAGTACGCGCCCAGGACCAATTTTGCCCCTTAAGTTTTCGAATGAGCAATGTTGCCCATGAAGTATCAAAATAGAGTAATGTTGCCCCTCCGTTAGAAACCCTAACGGTCAACTAACCGTCAACGTTAGAAACCCTAACGGAGGGGCAACATTGCTCCATTTTGATACTTCAGGGGCAACATTGCTCCGCCGAAACTTAGCAATGTTGCCCCTGACGTATCAAAACGGAGTAATGTTGCCCCTCTGCTAGGGTTTCTAACGGTCGACTAACGTTGACCGTTAGAAACCCTAACGAAGAGGGGCAACATCTTCCGTTTTGATACGTCGCGCAACATTCCTCCTTCGAAAACTTAAGGGCAAAATTGGTCCCGAAATAGCGCATCTTCAAAAGCAAAAATGATACTTAACCCTATATTATATATGTGTGTATATAAATTTAAATTTATTTGCAAGAAACATTTGAAAGTATTGTAATAAGAAACAACTATTTATTTATTATCTTGTATATTTATTGAAATTTTCTTTTCTATCTTGATTAGGTTAGATCACTAAATAATTTTTTGCCAACAGTAGATCATTAAATACATTGTCGCTGGGTCAAACAATTAATATACAACTTATTACTCCTTATTATAAGGCATCAACTAACAATTCTCACAAACTAATAAAAACAGTTGAAGTCAATAAAGTTACCCTAAAATTTAAGTAATTTTCAATATTACCCTTACTAATTGCACTAAACTTCAATATTATATTAATTATTACTCTCATCCACTACCCTTATTAATTATGGACATACATGAAAAAAATAATTAATGCTTCTTGAAAACAAGTAAATACCTTATAAAAAAAACTAAATATATTTGTTAGTTGATGCCTTATAATAAGAACCAGAGGGTGTGCGATTTATTATAAAAAGGTATGGAGAATGGAGATACTATGAAGTTTTATTATAATTTAATTATTTGGATTTATCAATAGTTCCCCTTCAAGACTTAAAAGAATAAAGGTTTTTACATCTCCATAACCAAATTTTTAAAAATACCTTTTCCTCATTAATTTGGTACATCTTTAAATTCTTTAGGGTTAAGGTGCAATTTTACCAATGAACTATTGGTACGATTTAGCGTCAACACAATTAACTATTAAGTGACCAAAAATACCAAAAAAAGTTTTACTCGGGAGCGTCCCAAAGACAATGCGTTAGACAAAAGTTAACGTCCAGTTATTATCTAAGGTGCAGATTGGCCAACAAACTTTTTACCCCGGAGCGCCCGACACAAAAAAGTTTTTTTCAAGAGTCAAAGACAAAATTCTAAATCTTACTAAATTAAATAATTTTTTTCCTCAATTGTCATTATTGAAAACTACTTGTATAGATATATATGGACAAAAATTATTCATTCTTCAATTTTGTCAAAATTATAATTTGTTAAAATAAACAAAATTTTTAATTAAAAAATTTAATTATATGATTTAAATAAAACTCAAAGTGTTTTATAGTTTAATTTATATGTTAAACAATATATATATGATTTATTTTTAATTGATATCAATATTCATACTTAATAATATAAATATGGCAACTTGATGATATATTTGTTGATTAAATGATCTATTGATTATTTGTGACTTGTTCAAAAAAAAAGATAACTTAAGAGGCTTGATGAAGGACAATTTAATAATAAGTTAAAGAAAGCAATTTTAATGGGTTAAGGAGCAATTTGGCCTATGAAAATTTTACTAACATTAAATGATTTTTTTAAATCACATAAATTTCTTCTAAAATAAAAGTAAATCATTTTTTTTGTTTAACATATATAATAAACTATAAAACACTTTGAGTTTTATTTAAATCATATAATTATATTTTTATTTTTTTTTAATTTTAGAAAATTATAATTTTGAAAAAAATTGAAGAATAAGTAATTTTTGTCCATAGATAATACAAATAGTTTTGAATAATGACAATTGAGAAAAAAATTATTTAATTTAGTAAAATTTAGAATTTTGTCTTGGGCCTCACGGAGTAAAAGTCAGTTACTAATCAAGACCTTAGATAACGGACGTTAACTTTTTTGTCTAACGGCGTTGTCTTTAACGCGCTCCGAAAGTAAAACTTTTTTTAGTATTTTTGGCCAACTTAATAGTTAATTGTGTTGGACGCTACTCGAACAATAGTTTATTGATAAAATTGCACCTTAACCCAATTCTTTATCACAAAATCAAATTATTATTATTATTATTGCGGGAGGAAGATGACGCAGGAAATTTCGCTTCTCATTCATTTCACCAGCTGCAGAGCTGGTCCGAATTTCGGTCGCAGAGCTCTCTCTTCTACTTGACGGAACGGAACCTCCTTTTTCGCTGTTCTGTGCTCTGCTCATCCATCAAATTGGGCTGCACATCAACATTACCACCATCTTCGTTTCGTTCACTGGCTGTTTTCGCTTCTGAGATCCACGCTGCTGACCGTAATAGTTCTGACGCCCTCGCTCTTCAGGTTCTTTTCTTTCTTCACTTAACTTGTTCCTGCTCTGGTTTTGTTTTTATCTTTTCAAACTTTAGCTAGAGATTTAATTTAATGCTTCTTACCGTTCTTTCATTTCTCTTTGCCAGCTTTGTTTGCGTAATTTATTTTTTCTTCTGTTCCAAATCATGATGAATGCAACTGTTGCTTCATGAGCATAATTTATTGGATCTCAATGCGTGTTCGATTATATGGCTTCCTTGGTGTTGAATCTGGTGATCGAGGTTCAACAGAGTCCCAAATTCCTAACTAAGTGTTAATTTGACCGTGTTGAAATTTGAAAAACTGAGTTATCGTGTTTGATTTGTTTACTGCCTGCCTTTTTTTTCCTCGTCATAGATGTATGTAACAATAACGTGAACTTTATGTAATTTGAATAAAATTTTTAATCACTGCCGTCGTCCTTTTTTTAAAAAAAAATTTAGCTGCCAGTTTTCTGCCCTGCTCTTTTCCATTGACTGGGAATTGATAGTATCTTAAATTGATGATTAGGCAACATGGCGAGGATTAAACCTCAAGCTCTCCTACAGCAAAGCAAGAGGAAAAGGGGGCCTTCTCGAATAAGTGCCTCAACTATTATATTTTACAGCTTGATTCTTGTCTTGGTTGTGTTTTTCCTGTTCAGTGCGTACAAGCATTGGTCTCACAGGTTAGTAAATGATTTGGTGCTTTACTGATGAGAGCCAATGTACAATGTTTGCAATGATGTGTGATGTACTTGTTCTCGCTATAAACAGGTATAATAAAGAATGTGATAACAATTTAGACTTGACTCTCATTTTACCTTTCATTCTTTTTTTAACCAGCAACTTATCAATAGCATTTTTTTCCCAACATGTATGTAAGTCAGTTTGAGACGTTTCATCACTTCCTGGTGGCAACTTATGTGACGATTGTGTCTTCAATACCTTCACATGGCTGAGAAGTGTGTCTGTTTTTTTTATGCATTTAGATCTTTAGAAGAGCATCTTATTTTTCCTAACATTTTAATTACTCAGGTCAAGATTTGCATCAGAGAATCACATTGCAATCTCTCAGGTATGGTGTGAAGTTCTTTCTGCTTGGTTTCATGATTCTTGGGTCCTCTTGTATCTTCTTGTTATGTATTATCCTTCATCCTTTTTGTTTGGCCAACATGACGTTCTTTTTCCTAGTTTTTCTTGTAGCTTTTGTGTTTATTTTGTTCTTTAAGTCCCTGAATTTCATCAATGTTTTTCGTCTCCCATTACTTCATTAGAAACCTAAAGGCAAATTTGATGTGTATGGTGGTCAAAATCTACTTTTTATCCCTTAACTTTGAAGCAGGATTCATTTTTGTCCCTCATGATTTATTTGTTCCAATTTCATCCCGCAACTCTTGAAAATTGATTAAGTGTGAAGTGTCTAAGATAGAAGAATCTTAATTTGAACGTTTCTTTACCAATTCATCACAATAGTAGATCATTAGCTTCTTTTAATCACTGCTCATTTCTGAGGATTGAGAATCAATCTCCATTTTTAAGGAATGTTTGAGAGTTTCAAATGCAGCATCTCTGGCAACTGAAACACTATGGATTTGAAATCCAGGTTGATTTTGTCACCTGAAGACGTTTGTCATGTATGAATTACAAAATTTTTGTGGTCAATTTTTCAACATGGATTATATATGTCGGGTTCTCTGTTGGTGTGTCTTACAGAATGTGTTGGGAGGAAAATATTGATGTTTGGAGAATTATGTGCCTAAATTGGAACTAATAAACCTAAAAGGGATGAAAATGAAACCAATTGGTTTGTCCTTTGCTGAACATCATATAGTTGCAAGGAAGTCAATGGGTTTTGCATTTTGAATTACTCCTCCGGTCCTAAACATAAGACTTGAACTACAAAGTGGGTCTTATCTTTACGACCAGAGGGAGTATTACTTTTTTTTGTAGACTCCTGACTTATATATAGATCTGTTGATATTCTTATTTCCTTTCTTTTTTCCCACTTTAGGCTGAAAATTCTTTTGGAGACTCAAAAAAGTCTGAGCTGCCGGGATATGCTGTATGTTTCATTTATCTGGCTTTATTACTTCTTTTCTTTAGCAAATTTTTCAATCATGTTTACTGATTTCTAACCTAATTGATTTTTCATTTCCTGAAATAGGTTATAAATACCTCTAAAGGCTCCATAGTAATTGAACTTTACAAAGAAAATGCTCCTGAAGTTGTTGATGAATTTATTGACTTATGGTGAGTGTTGCCTATCCATACGCAGCTATACTTTTTATAATATTTTTAGGGAATTTTTTCGTCTCCTTTTTTGTTTCTTGCACACTTCTTTCCTTGTCATTTTTTGAGGTTGGAGTTTTTAGGTTCAAATTTACTCTTGAAGTAATGGAAAAGAAGGAAGATTAAAATTTTATGTTCTTTAACTGATTAGAATATTTCAAGTTGCACTGTGTCACTTTATTTGTGTACTTTGTGATAACATAAAATTGAACCAATGACTAGGCAAACCCTTGTGCTTTTATGTGATTTATGATTTTTAATATTGTAATCAATTTTGCTGTATTTCTGGATAATTTTTAGCTCATAAATATAATTTTGATTCCTGAAATTGGGATCAATTTGCAATTGGATTGTTATAAACTTTTCTTCTCCAAATCCTGATTAAAGCGTTGCTGTTACAAGAATGGAAAGTCCTCAAAATACTATTGTTTTCTTTCTTCAATAGTTTTTCCTAATAGATTTGAGCCTAATGGGAAAAGCAGGGGAAATAACACAAGAATTCAATAGGAAGGTTCATTATAGGTTTTAAGCACTAAAGGTGTTTTATACCTTCCATATTTGCTTGGTAAAGTATTTGGCATTATAAGTGCAAAACTCATGTTATGTGCATAAACATTGTTCTGTTTAAACAACAAATGGGATGGAAAAAATCTACAAATTAGAACATAGTTAGGGGCTTATTAAGGATTAAGTTCACTGCCATAACAAAATCTGAGCTGTACTCTGTCTAGTTATCTGGATGACTCTCGAGTTTGAGGAAAATTTCAATGAAGTAGCACGTCATGTCATGCTTCTGCTAATCTTTACCTTATTTTCCTTGCAAAATGATAGCACAATATATGCAAATGACAATGAAAACATGTTTGCTAGATGCTTTAGTTTTATCAAGTTTATAAGTCCATCATATAGTGAAACAAATTGATGGATCAATGAATAATTCTAGTATAAATAAAGTATAATCCATGTAAATAGACAGGCGTTTCAGTAAATCAATTTTTATAGAACATGTACATAACTTGGTTTATATGATGATAACTTATGCAAAACATATTGGCATTTTTGCTTTGTGGAACATGATAGCAATTGCTCAACATTTTTGCAAATGTTGCCATAACATTTACGAAGTTGTCAATATTATCTTGGGAAAGTTACTTTAGTTTGTGAAATATCTGTGCACTGTCAGTTTTTGAAACTGCACATACTCATCGAAGAAGTACTTTTTTTCTTAAAAAATAAAGGCTCCGAGTTATGAAGAAGTGGTCTCTCTCTCAGAGTTTCTTGAATTTATCTTACCTTTTGTTTCAATCTTGTTCTAAACTGCATCGCTTTTGCAGTCAAAAAGGGCAATTCAAGGGAATGCTTTTCCACCATGTAATTAAGCACTATGTGATTCAGGCAGGGGAGAACCAGGGGACTGGAGCTACGGAAGATTGGAACCTGAGAGGAAAACAGTATACAAGGTTTTTATTATTCTTTTGGTTTTATACTTTGATGTTTCTGAATTCTGAAGACCACAGCTGTTGTGTGTTGAATATATTTTCCTTTTTATTAACAAATTCTTTGATGTTTACTAGTATGAAGCATGAAGCATTCATGCTTGGGACTTCCAAGGGCAAACACTTGAACAAAAAATTTGATCTTTTCATTACAACTGCACCAATACCAGATCTAAATGAGAAGCTTATTATATTTGGCCGAGTCATCAAGGGAGAGGATGTTGTTCAGGTAACTGAATATGCTCTGTGACCATCAGAAGTTTTTTTTTTTTTTTTTTTGGCGTTGTGTCTGTTGCCCTTTTCATGTGATTGACTGTGGAGAAGCTTTTCACTCTTTTACGTTTTGTCACCCATTGATGTTTATCAATCTTTTATTTTATTTTAGTTTTGGACATAATAAATCCTGTTTGAATGTCTTGCTGAATGTCATTGTTATCCCACTAGCTACCATTTTGAACCTACGTTTCGATAAATTTAGTTTAGTGTACATGTTTGAAGAAAAACATTTTTGTTCGGTTTAAATACCAAGTCCGTTACATATCTGTGTTTCTTTGAAAAAAAAATGTTGTGTTATTGCAAATCTTGTGCCAGGAAATTGAAGAAGTGGATACAGATGAACACTTCCAGCCTAAAATTTCTATTGGAATACTTGATGTGACGCTCAAACAGAAGATCTGATGGACTTTGTTCAAATCAGAAGTATATTCTGCCAATAACTTCTCTCGGTGCTCCAGTCAATTTTTTTTGGCAAAGGTTCATTTAATGAAGTTTTGGAGACTTGGTACCAGTGTGGCCTATTGTGAGTTCCTTTATTTTTGGGCACTGAGACGAACCCCTTAGGCATGTGGCTGTTGAAGGTTTGGCAGTTTCTCTTTTTCTTTTTCGTACTACACATTGAATGTAACTTTGATGATCACAAAATCTTTTGTTGCTTTGTTGTTTCGTTATGTGTTGATTGAATTGATGGTTTGTGAGCTAGAATAGCTGCCTTTGTAGACTACTCTGTACTGTAATGATGCTAATAAACGACATTATTAACTTGATAGGCTTAGAATTCTGAAGAGTGAGGTGAGGACAAACGTTTTGAGTCTGAAATTGAAATTTGCAGTATTCATTGCACTTCTGACCCATTACAGTATAAGATGTTATGTGACTCCGTTGTGTTCAACAACTTGTTTTTGTGATTATAAGTGTAAGCAGGATAGGATTAAACCCATCGGTTTGCTGCTATGTTGAAAGTGCGATAACGTTCCTTCAGGACATCCGATGAAAATTGGAATGATACAGAGAAGATTGGCATGATGTCCTGAAAGAATGATACAAATTGAGAAATGGTCCAGAGGAAAATGAGAATTTTATTATCAGAACAGTGTGTTCATTAATAGACATAAGAGTAGTAGTTTGGTAACAATTTACTTTAAAACACAAAATTTGGGAATGCTAGAAAGTACAAACTTTTTTGCGCCACGAGGGAATGCTATAAACGAATGAACCAATTATATAGTCTAAGGCATTTAGCTTAAATGAAATTTCTAAATAACAAGTTGAAGATGATCAACGATGTAACTAAAATTTCAAAGGTCGGGATAAAATTTTAAAATAGAACGTATTTTATGATTATCTCTCCCAAAATTGATAATGAAAGAAAGAAAATATATGTTTATTTTGTTACGTTAAACATACAGATGTCCTCATATCTAGTGAATATTTTTTTTGTTTTGTTTTAAGTCACATCAACTGAAATAATTACATCATATTTGCAACACGACTAGCAATATCATCTCACATTTGACATTTGATTCTCCCTCATGTTGATAAGACATTGATCTTAATTCTAAATATAAAACATAATTTTTATATTTATTAATCTTTTCTTAATTTATCTTTATTAATATTCTCTCAACAATAGTCGAGGAAAGTGGACGAAAAAATTAAGAAAAATGACTAGGATGTTTTAGAAAATACATGTTATATTAACTAATTCAACTAACTTCCTTAATCAAATTAAATTAGGTAAATATATTTTATATTAAGGACTTGGAAGAGTAGAATAGAAAGATTTCTAAATGAATATAAATTAAAGCTAAAAATAAATAGAATAAAATATTTATTTTGATTGGAAAGGTGTTTGCGAGAATATCTCATAAAACATAAAACTGAAACAAGAGAGTTATTGAGCTAAAACATGGGAAGAAAGCAAGAGGGGGCTCGTGCCCACAAGATTGGGTCAAATTTGGCAATTTGCTTCCAAGTTTTGTTAACTCTGAACAATTCCTTAACGCCTCTCCTTAATTTTTCTAAACATGATATTTAAAGAAATCTGTGTTAACCTATTTTAAATGATTTTATACGGGACAAGATAAATATATGAGTGGAATTTTATCATCATGAAGTGTAAAAAGCTCTTCTTTTTTTAATTGATTCTGGTGCTTCCCAAACACCACCTAATACTAGTTAATACAAGTCGAGCTAGATTGTACACGGCAAGCAGAAAAAAGCATGAGGATGAAGGTATAATGTTTAAATGACTAAAACACCCTTATCAGTAAAAAAAAAGAAAAAGAAAAAGAAATTACTCTCTCCGGTCCTAATTATCCTTATTGACTTTTTTGAAGAGATTAAGGAAACTAATTAAATTAGCTTAGAGTATTTTTTTTTTTCAAACTAAATAGTTTGACTAATAAACTAATATATAATTTAAGAAAACATAACATATAAAATAATTAAATAACTTATTTAGCTTCCTTAATCCCTCTAAAAAAAGTCAACTAGGTTTTATATTAATATCGGAGATAGTATAAATGTATAATGGTAGGTAGGTGCCTGGTTTGAAAAGTGCCCGGTGAGATCGACGTCGTGACGTGGAATCCCAAGAATGGCACGCCATTCCTTCTTCCCCTTTGCATGGAATGGAATTGATCAGCTCAAAAAGATTCCATAGAATAATCATTCACAAAGTGTCCCCATAAAATCAAACATTATTTCCCTCTTGCCATTTTCTTCCCTTTTTACCCTCTCCTTCCAATCGAATCAAATCAACTACAACAACAAAGCTAACATGATATTAAATTGTCTTAGAACAATACCTAAACTCAATTCCCCCCCCCCCCCAAAAAACCATTATTAATCCATCATTTTTTTAGTTCGTTCTTTTCTTTCTAAATTATTTTTTTTATCAATTTTTTTTAAGAATCCCATGATTAAATTTAATAATCCGAACTAATATCAACAAGTTCAATTAAAAATAACACATCTAATATGATTTTTCATCAACAAAATCTGAACTCTTAAAATTATTTTCTTTGAAAAATCAAATCTCCTCCAATAAAAAGTTTCAATTTTTTTTACTCAACATAATCACAATTAGTTGCATAGAATTGTTTTAATTAAATGACAATAAAAAATTGTCTATAATATGACAAAATTAATAAGCGAGTTTAACTGACTATTTTTTCTATATTATTACAAGGGTTAAGGTGCAATTTTACCAATGAACTATTAGTCGGGAGGCGTTCAACACAACTATCTATTAAGTGGACCAAAAATACCAAAAAAAAGTTTTACTTTCGGGAGAGCTTCCAAAGACAACGTCGTTAGACAAAAGTTAACGTCCAGTTATCTAAGGTGCAAGTTAGATTGGTAATGAACTTTTACTCCGGTGAGAGCCTTAAGACAAAATTCTAAATTTTACTAAATTAAATATTTTTTTTTCTCAATTGTCATTATTCAAAACTACTTGTATTATCTATGGACAAAAATTATTTATTCTTCAATTTTTTCAAAATTATAATTTTCTAAAATAAACAAATTTTTTAATTAAAAATATAATTATATGATTTAAATAAAACTCAAAGTGTTTTATAGTTTATTATATATGTTAAACAAAAAAAAATGATTTATTTTTATTTTAGAAGAAATTTATGTGATTTAAAAAATTCATTTAATGTTAATAAAATTTTCGTGATCAAGTTGCTTCTTTAACCCATTAAAATCGCTTCTTTAACTTATTATTAAATTGTCCTTCATCGCCTCTTAAGTTATCTTTTTTTTGTCAACAAGTCACAAATAATCAATAGATCATTTAATCAACAAATATATCATCAAATTGTCGATTTATATTATTAAGTATGAATATTGATATTAATTAAAAATAAATCACATATATATATATTTTGTTTAACATATAAATTAAACTATAAAACACTTTGAGTTTTATTTAAATCATATAATTAGATTTTTTAATTAAAAATTTTGTTTATTTTAACAAATTATAATTTTGACAAAATTGAAGAATGAATAATTTTTTGTCATCATATATATATCTATACAAGTAGTTTTCAATAATGACAATTGAGGAAAAAAAATTATTTAATTTAGTAAGATTTAGAATTTTGTCTTTGGTCTTTCCCGAAAGTAAAACTTTTTTTGTCTTGGGCGTTCTTGGGGTAAAAGTTCGTTTGATATCAATACGCACCTTAGATAACTGGACGTTAACTTTTGTTTAACTAAGCGTTGTCTTTGGACGCTCCCGAAGTAAAACTTTTTTTGGTATTTTTGGTCCACTTAATAGTTAATTGTGTTGACATTTCCCGACCAATAGTTCATTGGTAAAATTACACCTTAACCCTTATTACAATATCCTTTTTTTGACCTGATTGTACACTATCCTGAATAAATTAAATAAAGAGGATTAAATTAAATAAATTGATAATAATAATAATAACATCAACAACAATCCAGGTCTAAAAATCGAAAATTCCCCCTGGACACGTTGGGGCATGATTCATAAAAGAACAGGCAACACCGGTTATCATCGGTCATCTTCCAGAGACGTCCATTGCCTCTCTAGCCGGTTGCGCCCCATATTACGTTTTTTGGATTTATGCCGGCCGTTTGATGTTCGAGGAAGAAACAGTAAAAAAATTGGAATAATCCATTATCTGATTCTGTCCTATCTCCTCTTTCTTCTTCACGAATTAATCTAGGTAGCTTGTGATTTTGCTCACAAGATTCGCCGGCGCGTGCTTACAATCTAATCAAATTTGAATGGGTCGCAACGGCGTGCCGGTGTCGACGTCTTCCGCTGTGGGGTTGGCTGTAGCGGCCATCGAGCTCACCGAATCCTCCACTTGGTGGCATGACATCAATGAGTCTCCGCTCTGGCAGGATCGTGTCTTCCACGTTCTCGCTGCTCTTTATGGGATCGTCGCTGTCGTTGCTCTGGTAACCTGCAAACCCTGCCTCAACGCTTCTACGTTTGTAATGTCATTGCTGAGTTATTTTTTTTGGGTTGCTGTTCGCCATTGATTGCTTCTTTGAGCAGATTTGGAATTGGAATTCTTTATTGGATAAGGACTTTTAGGGTTTTCGTATATCATTGAATGCTTGAACAGAATGAGACACGCGATTGTGTATAACTGTAGAAGCCATGATGGTTTTACGCCTATTCACTTGGATTTTTCCCCCCTCTACAGATTCAACTAGTTCGTATTCAATTGAGAGTACCAGAATATGGCTGGACTACGCAGAAAGTCTTTCACTTTCTCAATTTTTTGGTGAACGGGGGTTTGTATTATTTATTTTTCCCCATGTGTATTTTGATTTAATCGTTAATTCGGCTGTAATTGTGGGAACATTATCTGCAATAATATATACCCTTCTGCCTTTGTAGTTCGATGTTTTGTATTTGTATTCCGCCGGGATGTGGAGAAGTTAAAGCCAGAGGTAGGAACATACTCTTCCCCTTATATTCCATATTGCTGTATTTGTCTAAGCATTTAATATTCAGATTACCTGTATGTAGATTGTCCAACATATCATTCTTGACATGCCAAGTCTTGCTTTCTTCACAACGTATGCACTCTTGGTCCTATTCTGGGCAGAGATATACTACCAGGCAAGTTCAATTTAATTTGTTGAACATTACCCGTTGTCTAAATCTGGTTTTTCTTCTGTTCTAGCAATCTAGCATATTTTGCAAGTTGGTGATCAGACTACCATGTTAATGTTGATATCTTTCAGGCACGTGCTGTGTCTACTGATAGACTGAGGCCAAGCTTCTATGTAATCAATGCTGTGGTTTATGCTATTCAGGTGAAACTTCCTGCCTGTGTTTTGTTTGGATGACCCAGCTATGGTCGTAGTTGGACTGTTTTAAGTCTACTTATGTATCAAGAGTTTAGTCTTCTATTATTTTTTTGTGTGTGTGTGTGTGTGTTTTTTTTTTTTTTTTTTTTTTTCCGTTATTCTTTTTAATTTACTTGGCCATTTAGGTAGAAATTGGTGTTTGCTGGATCGCTTGTTGAAGCATCGATGGATTTCTGTGTAAACAGTTTTAAGTTTGATTATGTTAAGATCTAGATTCCATACTGATATATGGTTGTTTTGCTCAGCTAAATGTAATTCGTTTTTGAATGACTTTAGCTTAACAATTTCATGCTTGGTTGACCTTAGTTCCATGATAATGTCCCCTAAAGAAGAAAGTCGGAGGGTCATATTAAATACTCTATTCCTGTTATCTCCTCACATCTTTATGAAAACAACAAAAAATTGTCAGGCTATAAACTTTGCTTGTAATTGTGACTAGGGTCAGATTGTGTAGGACTAATTAGATTATGGCCTAAAAGATGTTAGGAGTAATTAATTGATACAAAAATGTGTCTTAGTGTCTAATGGTAACTGCGTAAAACTTGGAAATTATGAATATAACTGGTACCTTTAAAGTTCAACAATTTTAAATTTGTTTTGTTGTTTCACCCATGTTTTTTAATTAAAAAAAAAATGTATCCCAGATTGCTTTGTGGCTGATATTATGGTGGAAGCCCATCAAAGTATTGGTCGTCCTGTCTAAGATGTTCTTCGCAGGTTTGTCTACTTTAGACTCAGCTTGTAGCATTATTTTAGTCAAATTATTAATTGATTATGACTGTCATGAATTTTTGCTAATTCATTTATGTTGTAATAGGGGTCTCTTTGTTTGCTGCTCTTGGGTTTCTTCTCTATGGTGGAAGGTATCTATCTGTTTCAGTTTTCAAGTGTGATGTATTTAAGTTTCCTTTTTTTATTCCAATTACAGGGTTAATCCTTAATTTAGGAACTGTGAATTGTAAAAGGGAAACGCTATAAAGCAGCCCCATGTTGGTTTTTCAAATCTTTTCTGCCTTGTTGGACTCATGAAATTGGAATAGTTTCTTGCAAAAAGAAAAACTAAATTGAAATAAGGCATTGTAGTTATATATGTATATGTACGTTCATTTAGTATATTAGTATTTTTTTTTTGTACACAAAAAAAGTATATTAGTATTTTTTGTGTATTTAGTCTATATTCCTTTGATGATATTTTTTTTGTTATAATTTTTAATGGAAACTAAATGAATGCTCATGATTAGAAGTGAGTTTAATTTTGATTTAATTGCATGAATTGATCTGATTTGGTCTTCTAGTGATATTGGTTGGTGGAAGAATCAGAAATGAACAAGAAGTTGCAGTTTGAATTGCATGAGATGGCTATTCAGTGCTTGCCAATCCATAATAAGTCTAATTGTAAACTTAATAACCCCGCAATATATGAAGTTTTCAATGAAATAACACCATATGGGTTACATATGGTCTGAAAATATATTGAACTCTTTGATAGGAACAATTTCTTTTGAATTTTTTATAGGTTTTTAATTTTTTCAGCATTTTTTCCCGTCAAGCCCAAAAACCATCCTACGTTCTAAAAACTATTCCAATTCTTGGTCTAATTCTAGGTTTCGGCTTAATGGTGGCTCAACTCTTATCTAAGCTGACTGAACATAACGGTTTTTGGGTCCATACCGAGTTAGCGGGTTAAGGCGAGGGTCTGTCTGGCCCCAATTGTATTTTCCCAGTTTTCAAGATGCTCCCTAGGCTCAAGTAGTGGTATCAAAGCCTTGGTTTGGCGGGGTCATGTACGAAGATGATGATGAAAAAATCAAGTTTGCACTACTTTTAGATTGAAAATTCGATTGTCTTGAAAGTGGGCTAATGCCTTCAAAATATGGACGAATACAAAGACAATGTGTGGTCAAATGGCCGACTGTCTCTTCTAGTTGGAAATCATCGCGGTATCAGGTGTGTATGGGCTTGACTTGATGTAAAAAAGTGAAGTCCAACATCAAATTGAGTTATGCTAAAAAAGATGTATATAAATGAAAGGATCAATAAACTTAGGGCTCCAAGGTTTTGCGGCAATTTGTGCTATCAAGCTCACTTGTATGAATCCTCTTGTTGCTACTAGGTCTGTTTGGATTCTCCCTCTATTTTGGGATGCGTCCTATACCTAACAGACAATATTTTTGAGACATCATTTAATTTGGTGTTGAGTATGAGATTTATACTCTTCCTAAAGGCTGTAGACCAATTTAATTCCCTATTAGCTCTTGGACTTGGATACAAGATTGGTGCCACTCGAGAATGAGTGACTATGACATCATGAGTTTTCCTTTTTTAATAGACACGCGGTTAGGCCTGGTTTTCTATATATGGGTGAGTTTGGTCATTTCTAGGTGCCAACTAAAGATTTTGTGGCATGAATTCCTACTTGTCCTTCATCAAGATTGTTGTGGAGGTCCATTAGGAATTTGTAGACTTGCCTTTAATGTGCAACCTAATTGTGATGGTCTGCGTCTGTGATGCACTTCCAGGTGCTGCTCTCTAGTCAATTGAGTTGCCGATATTGAGAGTCCATTGAAGCACTGGTTACAGGCATGTCATCTTGGTTCGACTCGTGTATATGGGGCACTCAATAAAGACTTTAGTTGTGCTTGAGTGGAGAAGCTGTCTCATGCTGATTCCCTTACCCCCATATGTCATCATCTCTTGAACCATATAGATCTAGCTTATGTTGAGTTCCACGGAATTGATAAGCCAAGCTATGTTTTGGTGGTTTTCAGTCTTCCACAATTTGTATTTTTGATTGTTGGTGGCTGGTTCTGTATCATGTCTAATTTAAACTAATATGAAAATTAAATGATAATTTGCAGAACTTAAATGGACTTGTAAGAAGCATTTTTCAAGTTTTGAATGTTATGAAGCATGTGCCTGCATTATACCTCCTGTTTATGATATTGTGTCTTGTACAATCTGACCATAGTATGACTTTCCTGACACTGTTTTTGACAGACTTTTCCTAATGTTGCAACGCTTCCCTGTTGAGTCCAAAGGTCGGCGTAAGAAGCTACAAGAGGTATGCTGGTTTACAGAGAATATATTGCCCGGGTAGGATTGAATTTCCCTCTAACTTTACTCTTTATTGCAGGTTGGCTATGTGACTACAATATGTTTTACATGTTTTCTTGTCAGGTGTATTATGGTAAGTTCCTTAAATTCCTATACTGTAATTGTTGTTGGCTGACTGCAAATTGAGTTCTATCATAATTTTGCTTTGTGGCAGATGTGCTTTAATGCATTTGATAAAGCTGCCAACCTTGATGTCTTGGACCATCCCATTCTTAACTTCACCTATTATCTGGTGAGCTTAGTTGTATTTCTTTCTATGCTGTTTTTCTTCTACATATTGTTGCTGATTATTGAACTGCTGGACTTTTCTTCTCCATGTATTATTTTGACTGATCCCCAGACTGAAGCCTCGACCAATTTTGTGTGAACTATTTTTATCAGTTCATCAAGTTATGATTTCTTTCTGGCATGGAATATACTGTTAGATATTTTAACTTCCACCTAACTAGTTGCAGAGTTGCTAGATTGGATAATGTCATTATGATTATGAAAATCTCAAATTCAAATTGCGATGATATGCCTAACAAATTCTCAACCAATGGGAAATTTGTTGCTTGTGAAAACTGGCCTTTCGATTTTCTATCCATTTGAAATTTGTGTTTAGTTAGAAGCTTAATTTTGTTGATGGCAAAAAAAAGAAGCTTAATTTTGTCCAAGAGTATAGAGAAGTTCTAAATTATCATTTATGATTGTTTTAAGATTTTATGCTAAAACGTCGTGCATGCTCTCTAAACAGTGTATTTATGAAATATGAATAGATACGTGAATAGTATAATTGGCCAAACAAACTGCCAGTATGTCTTCTGATATTAGTAAATAAATTCAAACTACAATATAATTATTAAGATGAAGGATAATAAAAGCATAATGTAACAAATATATCAGTAGAATAAAACTAAATAAAATGAGTGACAATGAGAGATAATGGGATGAATGGCACATGATAGCAAACACTTTTCTTCAACATGTAGAATAAAGGTTGGGTAATTGCTATTATAGGTATTGAGTAAGAACTACGGCAGTATGATAGGGGATTGCAAAATACTGTCCTCCCAATCCATTGACAGATTTAACATGCCCTGATTGGTTCCCATAGGTTGGGAAACGTGGAAATGGATACTTGGTGTGTAAGATTGCATGCTACTATAGAACCCTAGCTTTCAAAGACGGCAGAATGCTGACTTTTTGTAAATACTTGCTAGTTTCTATTTTTGAACTTTTTTGGGTTTCTCGTCATTTGGTTTTTATTTAATTATCTGTACTTCTATAATCTTTAGTTTGTAGCAGTTCTACTGTTGATAAACCTGTCTAGATGGAATCCTTATTGGAAGTTATGCTGATATCTGTAGGACTTGAATTTGCCACAGTAGGCACAGGCCTTCCAAATGAATTCTTTTCCTTTGGTTTTGTCTTGAATCTTACCTAAAGGATTTAAGCTACTAGTGTAAAGTATCATAGTTGCATTTTTCCTTGGGTATAATGGGAAACTGTTTGCATGGCATGACTTCTACTTGCTGAAAGATCTTCTCCTATGGCCTCCTCACCTTTACTTGTTCTTGGTGCAGTTGGTGGAGATAGTGCCTTCTTCATTGGTGCTTTTCATTCTGAGGAAGCTGCCTCCCAAGCGAGGTATCACACAGTATCATCCAATACGCTGAAAAAGGTTGAAACATATGGAAGCAACCTAAAGGAAGGGGTGTCATGAAAATGCTTCTCTTATTTCTTGGATGCTTCTCACACACCCCAAGAATAGTTTTAGAAGATAAGAGAAGCCGACCTTTCCTAATGTTTCCAGGGACAGCATTTAATGTCATGGTCTGTAGATTTTGAAACACGATTTGTCATTTAATGAATTGGTGGTCTATGTGCTGTGTGTTTTTGCTGTGATGTTCTCTGGGATAGTGGCTGCTGTTCTGGTTCAGCAATTAAGACACCCACGAACCAAGCAACCATTATTGAAGAGAACAAGTGGTATGGTGTATCATAGTCAATATAAGTGGTCTTCTTCCTATTTCACATCCAGTTCATTGATACCAACTGCATTCATGTATTTTGAGAAGCATAAAGTGCACCTTCTGTGACTTTAATTTTAAATTATCCTCACGTCTTCGAGAGCATTTGTAATCCTAAGTTTATATCTGGCAACCCAAGATGAATTCTTCAATATGTTTCTAGATGAACAGAAACAGAAGTGTATTTTTATTTTATAATGTAATGATTGAGACGAAACGAAGGAGATCAGAATGCAAAATCATAGACATGTTAGAATAGTGTTTAAAGATAAAAAGGTCGTACCTTGTTGCTGGTTTGCAGGGCTAGGTGGATCTTGTGAGATCGTAGCCTGATGGAGTTTGTTGTGACTGTGTCGGTGAAGCCAATGACTCCATCTTCTGGTAGCAGTATTATCGGTCAACTAGTTGGCATTTGAACGTTAGGTTTTACTTGGCTGCATTCTAGAATGGTAGCTATGAATTTTCGTTCACAATTTTGGGAACATGGCATCACAAGTTAGCTAAAAATCGAACCAACAAGGCAGTGTGAAGAATTGAGCTGAGAAGAATATGCAAATACCAAAACTTAGGCTCCCTTCTCCCGTAATTTATAAACAGTAATATTATTTGAGTTTTTAAAAATTAAATTAAAAGCAGTATAAAAATTAACTTAAGGGTAGAAATAAACTATAATTTAAATGTCAACTCTTCTGCACGGCAAAGGCAATAAAGGTCCGAAATTGGCCCGCAGATGGGTAAAAAGAGGGGAAATCCTTCTTTTTTAAGGTTTTAAAGGACTAAGAAAATGTCAAAAAAAACTCACAAAAAATTCTGATGTTAAAAAAGTCTCGAGGAGTCGTTAGAGCTCACAGATAAAGTTGTTAATCACCTATTGAAGGAGTTGTCAATGAAACTTTTATGATATCAAAATTTTCTGTAGGATTTTTTGGATATTTTCTTGGTCTTTTAAGAACTTAAAATATTTTACCTAAAAAGAATACTACCAGGCAACATTGAATTTGTCAAAATCCTATTTTGCCCCCCTTATCCTCATCGTTACAATTCTATATTGTCAACATTCAATTGTTTTCCTATTGCATGTTTCTTTTTTTCCCCCCTTTTCGATCAGGTTGTTACTTCAAATTTGTTGATGTTTTAATCTTTCATTCTTAAGAAGCATCTTAAATCTAGCAAAATACATTCGTTAACCACTGCATTTGTTTACATCAAAGTCACAGGTCATAGTTATATAATTAACAGACTATAAGAATTTAGGAAATGACTACCTAATTCAAATTACTACTACAAGATGACGAAAATGAATAAATAGTTAAAAATATTTCAGCCGAATCACTGTGTAGTTTAAAAAACAAAGAAAAATTATTTAAGATCCGTTTGGAATACTCCTCCAGTCTTAATATTACACTACAAACTATATCCTATATTTAGGATAAAAAATAGTATTAAACTCGATGAAAAGTTTATGTATATAAGTAGTAGCAGTAATCGGCTTATACCCTTCCACCAAAAAATAAAAAAAGGCTTATATCCAAAGTTCTCATAACATCAAAATGCTGTATATTCTAGTCAAGCTTTAAGGAATAAGATTGGATGGATTGTGTTTGATGTTCAGATTTTTAGGGAGAATTATAATTAGATCAAAAATACAAATTAAAGACTTGTATGAATTTGGGACTTATATGTCATTTATCAACACTTTTTATTATCTCATTTCAACGCTAGCTCTTGTACTATTTCTCTCCATCTCTATCATTCTCGTTCCAACTTCTTGGGTTATTCATAAGTTAAGCCAAGTGATGAAGACAGATATTGCTTTAAAAAATGGTAAACATTGTAACGTAGTAATCCCTAAAAGAATTAAACTTTTTATACGTAGCACTATACGAGAGTACATTATTTAGTACAATACTTTATAAACATGGTATATACTGTTTTGTCTTATCCTTTGCAAACAAGACCTTGCAGAATCATTAATTGTTTACCTTCCACCAAAGATGAGCAGAATGAAAGCCGCTCAGCCAGGGTGGGAATATTGAAGGTGAAGTTCTGTCTTGTCCTCCCAAAAGAGAAAGAAAAGAAAAACTCTGACATTTGTACATTGTTCCCTGAGATTTACATGGTAGATTTGTTAAGGTTGTTTGTGAGGGTGTTTTAATTTATTGTCGTTAAACCTATACACACACACACACACACACTCACACACTCACACACACACATATTGCCGTCATCTAGCTACCATCTATTTTATTCTGATGTCAAGCTAGGTTTTCGACAGTATCATGGAGGAAACCTAAAGAGAAGTCGACCTTTTCAAATGTTTCCAGCGACAAGTTTCATGTTATGCTCTGTTCGTTGTACTAGGTTTATGAAATCCCCTATCATCTAATGAATCAGTCATTCAAAAGTGTTGATATTTTCTGCAATATATACAATCTTCGTTGCTTTTACACTGTTCATCATGTATAATAATAATAGGGTTCAAAGTCTTGTGCAGATTTATCACATCCAGTTCTTAATAATGTAAGCTTAAAAAGGCTGATTAATATTTTCCTTTATTTGAGTTGATGAAGCGAATCTTATATACATCTTGCAAATCTTCGTTCGTGTGTATATAATGATTCAAACGAAAACGATAAAGAAAAAAGAGTAGCATGCAAAATCCCAAGGCTAAAAGAACAATGAAGAACAAGTGGTTGTACCTGGTGCAGATCTGGAGATCAGTTTCTGGATCTTGCGATAGAGATATGATCGAAGAAGAGAATGAAGAGAGTTTGTGAGTTCCGTGGTGAAGACTGATTAAGATTTTGATCGTCAAGTATAGTTGTAAATTAAACAAACCAGCTGGTCATCTGTGTCTGAATGTTAGGTTTTGTTACTTCGCTGACTCTTATTGAATGGTAGGTTTGAATTTTCGTTTCCAAATTATTCTGCACACACACACACACACACACACATATAGTTCATTAATTTTCATGGTCAATATGAATCCAACGTTAATGAACATGATTGTTATATATATGGACATAATGAAAGTAAATTTAATTTTCTAGATATTATTGGTTGGTTAGTTGTGAATAAAAACTTGACAGATGAATTAATTATGTAGTATTAAGAAAAAAGAAAATTCGTATTTATTAATTTATTTTAATTAGTATGTTTTTAAAATTAAGAATATAGTTGAGAACATATGCTGATGGAATTTGGATGGTCGAAAATTTTCTTTTAAATAATATATTCAAATACGAAAATTAATAAAATGTAGGAGTTTTAGCATCCGCGTATATAAAATATAATTGATTTATATCTTTTTAGTTGAGACTCCCACAGAGCTTCCATTAAGAAAATATGAATCATTAGATTATGATATAATGAAGTTGAATAAGAGTAGTTACCGTCTTTTAAAAAAAAGGCTCAAGGTGTAATTTTATCTCGGAAATTGTCACTGAAGGATAATTTTGTCCCAGAGGTGTAAAAAAGGGAGCAATTTTATCATGCCCATTATCTCAGTTAATTTTGATCATTAGTTGACCATATATGATAAATTGACAGTCCACATGTTGTATACGTCATTTTTGTTAAGGTATAAATAGGCCCCGAAAGTTTTGAATCTAACTTTGAAAAAAAAAATGAAAAAAATGATATATGGACTTCGGGGTCGATTTGCACTTTAATAAAAATGACGTGGATGACATGCAGACTGTTAGCTTAGCATATTTAATCAACTAATAATCAAAATTAATTAGAATAATGACTAGGGCAAAATTACTCTCTCTCTCTCTCTCTCTCTCTCTCTCTCTCTCTCTCTCTCTCTCTCTCTCTCTCTCTCTCTCTCTCTCTCTCTCTCTCTCTCTCTCTCGCTCTCTCTCTCTCTCTCTCTCTCTCTCTCTCTCTCTCTCTCTCTCTCTGCAAAATTTACGAAAAAACTTTAGAGACAAAATTGCCTCTCGGTGACATCTTCGGGAGCAAAATTACTCCTTAATCGTTTTAAAAAACAAAAAACAAAAGTCTTTATAACTTAACATCTTTATATTACAATCTGATGGTTAATATCCCTCAGCCTCAAGCTCAATTGAGAGATCCAAGTCCTATAAAACCACACAAATCTAAACATATAACGCCTAGTTTCTTATGATCAGGTGCAGGATTTGTCTAGTTTAGACACGAGAATTTCTGTATGTGATGTGAATAACAGATTTTTTATTATTATTAAAATGCCAATCGGATAGCTCCCAGGAAAAAGCCAGACAACATGCTATCTAAAATAAGAAAAGGGAAGATTAAAATGGAAATAAAAATAAAAATTACATTGAGAATAAACTACTTTAATTATAAAGTATTATTCTTTTTTTCCAAAAATTGCAATTGAATGGAAACATTTTGGATTTTTTTTTTTTTTTTTTGATATGAAAAGGTTTTGGAGGGGTTCGACATCAGTCTCCCACCAAGCAAAGACGGCCGAGCCATGAAGACTTACCGGAGACTTACGAGATCGCCTACCAAAAGAGTCCCAACGACGGCGAGAGAGGATCGAACCCACGATGGCCAAGCGCTTAATCCTGGATCCCTTACCATTTATGCCAACTCACATTGGCTTTTGGATTTTATTTTAATTTGTGAATAAATTGAGGTGAGCTTGGGCCATGTTTTTGGCAATTGATCATTTTAGGAGGTTCAGGCTGGGCCATTTATTTCATTCATGATGGAGCCTCCTTCAAGACCCATTCCATTTTCTTTACCCAACAAAATATATATATATATTTTTAATTTGTGGATTAAAAATATTTCTTCAAGTGTTCTCAAACTTGTCATCTCATAGTTAACTTCTCATTTTTAAGAAGTCTGATTATTTTGTAAAAAAATGTAACGTTTTTTAATTCTATAAAGGAAAATTTATTTTTAATTAAATTTTATTTTATAATTTTTATGAGTAAATATACAATAAATACTAGAAGAGTAAAAAACACTTATTTTTAAGCTCTGCTCTCCAAGTTACTTCCCTAGTGAGGAAGAGTGAAAAACACTTATTTTCAAAAGAGTTAAGGTTGATAGTAAATTGTGTAAGAGAATTTTCTTCATATTTCAATTTAATTCATCCTCTCTACTTACCTCTAACCAAGCAGCCTCAATATGTGGTTATTGTTTTTTTTTTCAGGTTCCAATGTAACCAATACTCCACTCGTAAATATAATTGTATTATAAACTATGTTCTATATTTAGGATAAGAGGTAGTACTACTGAATTATATACTTTAAAAAATTAGTTAAAATTATTTTAAAGTAATAAATATGTCAAAAATAAACTTTTTTTAAGCATACCCTTATTTATAAGGGGAAAAATAAGAGAGAAAAATAGAACAATAATAATAAGAAAAATAATGAAAGAAGATGCAATGCAAGAAAAAGATAGGAAAAGAAAATATAATTAATTAGGGGTAAAAATGAAAAAAATCAGTAAATACTAAGACAATTTCAAATAGAAAAGAACTAAGAGAATTAGAATTTCAGACTCTATAAAAAAGACAAGAGGGGCAATCCAAAAATAAAAACATTTATTTGGGCAAAAAATCAAGGTTATTAAACTCGGACTGGATATTGAACTGATCGGGGTAATAGATCAAGGGTCATATCGGAGTTCAACCGGAGCTAACTTCGTGCCAAACCGATGAGAGATGAGAAAATGAAGATTTTGAAATTATTAATATGAAATTTTGAAAAAAAAAATCAAATCAAATTATTTTTATCAAATAAGAAATATTGAACGAATTAAACTGATTTTCTATTTGGATTAGACTAGTTATTTGACTAATTTGTCGGTTTCGGTTTGAACTAGTTGATTGGTCCGATTATAATAACCTTATAAAAAAGAAATATAAATATTTATAGCAAATTTTTTTGGTCGAAAATATTGATAGCAAATTGAAAAATCTATATTTGAAGTTATGATATGCAAATGATTTGTATGAAGCCTCAAGTATAATTGGAGACAAGGTGTTAAATTTGGACAAATGTAAGCCACTGGATGCACATGACGGGGCCGAACCGAACCGAGTGAAAAGCGTAAACCTCATATCATCAACCAGAAACGACATCGTCACGTCCGAATCATAATTTTCCCAAAAAAACCCGGAAAAAGGAGAAGAATTATCCGAAAAAGGAAACACAACAGAACCTAGGCTTAGCTTAAAGCCCATCACACACCCTCTCCATTTTCTCCCTCTTCCTCTCTGACTCCCAATTTCTGTGGCGGCTCTCTCTCAGATTTGGATCCACCTCTTGCCAACTAATTATTCATTTCCTGGTTCTTATCCCTTTCAGTTTCTTCGATTCGATCTTCTTCTTCTTCTTGATCTTTAATCGGTGGTCTTTCGAGAACCGCCATGGTAGCTGGCGCGCAGCAGCAGCAGCAACAACATCAGCCACAACCTCAACCTCAACCTCAATCGCAGCAACAGACTCAGCAAACTACAACCTCTGCAGAAGATGAGGTCTTAAAGAGGAACACGGATTGCGTCTACTTTCTTGCTTCCCCCTTGACATGCAAAAAGGTCTCGCTTGATTCTTCTTTTCGTCTAATCTGATGCTTCTTCCAATGAATTTTCTTTTTTTCTTTTCTGGTTTAATCTTCGAATTACATATTTGTACGTAAGATCTTTGGGATCTCGTTCTGCGATTTCTACTTAGGGTTCCGGATTCACAGCTTGGGGCTGATCGTTGGTTCCCGAGAATAATTTATGGAGTAAATTCTTTTTAAATGAAATATTCTAACTTTTGGAGATTTGGTGTTATTTCTCGGTCTATCTGAGGAATTGGTGTTGGGGAATTAACGGGTGTCGAGTCTCTATATTCACAAGACATCTCTAGGCAGCTTGAGAACCTATTCTAATCAACAAAGAACCATTGCTGAAGCTATTCGATCGTATAGACAATTAACTCACCTGAGACATTTATCGGGGCCTATATATGCATGTAATTGATTAGTTTGGTAATCTGATCTGCTTATTGTTTCAATTAGCACCTTATCGTTTTACCTGTCGGAGTAAGTGGGAATGGGAGAGAAATTGTATCCACTCTTGTGGTGGGACAATATCTTTTCGTTGTTTGACCTAAGATTGGGCCACATGTCTGGATTCAGTTAGGAACATATCTATCTTGGATTGTATGATGCGATAATTCTTACAGTCAGAATTAAAGAGCTAGTTCATGTCAGCGGTTTTGTTGCTTTTCTTTACATGTTTTATTCTTTTTACTGTTTTCTACCCTGTGTTGTTATTATGACTTTACAAATGAATTTGTGTATATGCTACTGCTGAACGCCTGAAACGTGAACAATACATTGAATACATCCCAAAAGAAGCTATATTTAGTGCAACAATAGAATTAGTGTGCATACTATAGTGCTAGCAAGGAATACTGTTATAATGTGGTCCTAGCAGCTTCCTTTCAATGAACATTTTAATTTTTCTTCTGTAATAAGTTTAGCATTTCATCTGAAGGAAGTACCTGTTATATAGTTATTTATTACCTTGATGTCATTTTCAAGCACTCATTAACTATATCAGTGAAAAAAAGGTCAGCCAGTTATTATGAATGTCTAGTTGCATATGTATGAAAAGCTAGTATGAAATTGTGAACTGTAAACCATAATTTGTATGGCTGTTGTTTTGATCTGATTCCCTTTATTGAAACAGGGAAGTGAATGTGAGTATCGCCATAGTGAGTATGCTCGGGTCAATCCCCGAGATTGTTGGTATTGGTTGAATGGCAATTGCTTGAATTCCAAATGTGCCTTCCGTCATCCAGTGAGTCTTTATTTTTCTTGGCACAATAAGATTCATTTCCCTGCATTTTCTCTTTAAGCCTTTATCTCTTCTTGGAACCTATGCTAACTGCCTATTGTTTCCCTTGCAGCCTCTTGATGGCTTCTTATCACCACAGGCAGCCACTGCCGGGGGATCATCTGCACCCCCACCACAGACTGCACCTACTTCTGTACCACATGCACCTTATAATTCTACAAAGCAAGCTGTCCCTTGCATTTTCTTCCAGAAAGGGCTTTGCTTAAAAGGTGACCGATGTGCTTTTTTGCATGGACCAAATCCTAACACCAGTAATAAAGTTCCTCAGGTTCAGGCGACTAACCAGGTTACCGAGCCTCCAAGTTTTAAGAAGGTTTTTAGTGGACCAGAAAAGTCAACACAAGAAAGGAAAATTTCCCAAGCAAATGTTGCAAAGCCAGTAGCAGGAGCTGAAGCTAAGCCTGCCCACAAGGCTGAAACTGCCTTGCATAGAAATATAGCTGCCATAGAGAGGCATGCACCACAACCAGTGGGATTTGATAATGAGGCGTCTAGATTTAAGGTAGTAAATACTCCACCTGTCACCAATGGAACCACTGTTGCCAGGCCAAACCGGGTGTATCAATCTCATGCATCAGATGATCATAGTTTCCACAATGGCAAGGAAAGTGATGAATTCTTGAGAGAATCCTCACCTGGCTTTGATGTACTTGTAGAAGATGAACTGAGGAATTCAGATTACTATGATAGAGAGGACCAATATGGAAAAGCAAGAGGTCAAGACGGCATGAACTTGGACTCTGTGAATGAATATGATTTAGGACATTCTATAGATTATAAATCTGTAGCTGATATTGACCAAGAAAGATACTGTGGGCCACAAGGTTATGACTCGTATGACCACGTGCAAGAGACATATGAATGGGATCATCGTAGGAGTTCATCTGAAAGAATGTTCCGGGCAACAACCCATTTAGATAGGATGACTCATCGCAGATCTGGCAGTCCTGAAAATGTTGGGGTTTCAGATCTTCGACATCGTTTATCTAAGCACAGGAGGGTCAATGGTTTGAAATCTGTTGTGAGTCATGATTATGCACGTCAGAGCCATGATGATGAGCAAAGTCACCGATTCTCTTCTCAAAAGGATGCTCACCAGTTACCCCTGAATGAAAGCGCACTCAGTAATCGCTTCCGAGGCAGAATTAAGCTTCCGGCAAATGGTGGTGAAGAATATGTGGAGAGGGAATCAGACAGGGGAATAAATAGAAGGGCATTGTCACCTAGAACTATGCCTCCTCACCCAGGTAGGTTCCGTGATAGATTGAGAGGAAGGGTGCAAGAAGATTTTGAGAGGAAAAACTTCAGGGATCGACCTATGAGGAGAGAAGTAAATGGGGACCAAGATGCTGATTTTGATGGACCAAAAAGTCTTACTGAACTGCGAAATGGAAACAATAGTAAGAATAAGGAGCATCAGGTGCTTGGGAAGAGGAAAAGTTTAAAGGAACCGCAACAATCTGAAGATGATTTCATGTTTGAAGGTCCAAAACCTCTTAGTGAGATTTTGAAGGAGAAGAAGGCGGCGACTGGCAAATCGTCTGAGAATAAAGAAGACAATAAAGACAGAGAAGTTACCAATGACTCGGAAGACACCTCTGTTACAGATGCACAAAATGGCACTTTGCCTGCAAATAAGGAAGATGTGAAGAACCAGGAATCCAAGTTTCAGGCAATAGAGAACACGGTTGAAAGTGATACAGCCAAGACAGATGTAACTCATGATCAATCATTTGAAGAGGGAATGATGGACAACGAAGTAGTAGAAGACCAGGAGTATGAAGGTGATGATCAGAAGGATGGTGATTATTACTATGAGCAAGTTGAGGAGGGAGACTACAATTTTGATGAAGGTGAAAATCCAGAGCAGGAAGGATACATGGATGATGAGGAGGATGGGGATGATTTTGCCAAGAAGATTGGTGTGATGCTCACATGATTACACTGAGAGTGAAAGCGGAACATCTATCATGAGCATGTTACAGTGAACCTCCAAAAGGTTATGTAGTTGTCTAACTGTGCTGTATTTCTGCATACAATTTGTTTGTAGAATTGGGGGATATTTATATTCGTATTTTTATGTACCAATTATCCCTTTACTGTATTTGCATATCTGATTGAATGAAGAATTTTATATTTGTAGTTGGGGGCATTTTGATATAGTACTCTCACTACTCTGCGCATACAAGTGTTATTCCTAGTTAAGGCCTGGAACGTTAGAAAGTTAATAAGAAAATCAGTGTTTCCTCTTCTTCAGTTTCAATTTTGTCATTTACATTTCCATTAGAAAGAACAAGCAACAATTTCTCCGCACGTTGCGTGAGTGCAACATTCACAACACTTAAAAACAAATGCTACCCTTCAATTCATCAACCTCCACTCAACAAAGTTTTCCTGCAATCATGTATATATCCTGCAACATTTTGTGCAATTATGAACTTCTTAGCTCACCAACCAACCTTTGCAGCTCTAAAATAATTTACAGAAGAAAGGTTTTATAAAATAAATGATACCATTTACAAAGTACAGTCATATATCGACATTGAAGTAGCTAGATCACCTTTTTGCACCATATGTATCTCAATAAAATTATTAAAGTAAAATGGTCAATTACCATATAACATATCTTTATACTTCATTATATAACTATGCACTTCATTGCTTCTATAGTTACCCAATTATCAAGCATGCACTTAGTTGAGACAAATTATGCAAAATAAGATTTGAAAATCTTAAAATGTCAACTCAATTCACTTTTCAATAAAACTTATCCATCACTCAACAAATTTCCTTAAAACCTCCTGCAACAACCACCACCTTGAAACTAAATTTATGTTCTACAATGTCAGACTTCTCCAATGTGTTCTGAAAAAAATTACTAACCCCTACATCATGATCTAGACCATGAATTCTTACATACCATATCTTCATATTTCATTATGACCAAAACTAAACAATTGACCACACTACCACCATAACATAAAACTATCTATCCAATCTATAATAACCGAATACGTTCCTTTTTTTATCATCCTCAACTATAGCATATTCCATTATTCATTTTTTTTTTATCAAGATTTGAATCCTTACTCCTACCATCTGGTCAAAATGATCTGTTTATCTCCCTCGAAATATAGAAAAAAGAATATTCAACTCTTTCATGTTTAGGTATATGAAGCATATATACAGTGGCGGAACGCTTTGATGGCCAGCTGGGGCCTTGGCCCTAGCTGGCCCCGTCTAATCTTATAAAATTTGTGAGAATATATATATATTTATTATATGATATTTTATTTGGCCACAAATTTGGTCCCAGTTAATTTTTTATCTTCTCTGTAAAGATAATGTTTGTTTCATTACTCATTGGGTTGTGAGAAGAAAGTAAAATTCTTGTTTGAGATACCAAAAAAGTTAGTATCATCTTACATATTGTTTTGATTTATAATTATCAGTTATTATTTATTTGTATTTTCAAGGTTATTTAATATTATTTAGTAAATACTCCCTCTGGTCCTTATTTAAGGAACCAACTAACAATTCTCACAAGTCAATAAAAACAGTTAAAGTCATTAAATTTGTCCTAAAATTTAAGTAATTTTCAATATTATCCCTATTAATTATACTAAACTCTAATATCATATTAATTATTACTCTTTTTTTGCTCGAAAAAAAGAGTAATAATTAATTTTTATTAATTATTACTCTCACTCACTATCTTTTTAATTATGGGTGTACATAAAAATATTTAATGCTATTTAGAAACAAGCAAGTGCCTTATAAAAAAGAACAAATATATTTGTTAGTTGGTGCCTTATAATAAGAACTAAAGGTAGTAGTTCAATATATTTATTTTTTGGCCCGGGCTAAAAAAAATTTCTGGTTCCGCCACTGCATATATACAACTGTGATCACTATTATATTAATTCAGTTTCTACTTAACATATCCAATAATATAATTAAAGCCAACACTTTATTAGAAATTATATTAACTTCCATCAAATTCATAGTAAGAAATATATATATATTGTCACATCCAAAACACAAGGTCCCTCATGACATTGAGAAAGAATATGTCACACAACCGTATTTTTTTTTTCATGATTTCCTTCTATCTTTACACATAACAACATCCCATTTGGGTGGTAGTACTTCTTCTAGCTCTTATTATAAGACACTAACTTATAATTCTCATAAACCAATAAAAATAGTTAAAGTCAATAAAGTTGTTATAAAATTCAAGCAACTTCTAATATTAACCCTACTAATTACACTAAACTTTAATATTATATTAATTATTACTTTCATCTATTACCCTTATTAATTATGGGCGTATATGGAAAAAATAATTAATATATTTTAAAAACAAGCAAGTGCCTTATAAAAAGGATCAAATACAATTACTAGTTGGTGCTTTATAATAAAAATTAGATGAGTAATTTCTTAGACCAACGAGTCGAAAAGTTGTTTTGGTTCACAAAAGCCTTCATTTGTGGTTGTTGGCTTCTGACAAAAGCGGTAGTCTAAAGTCAAAACTCTCATTCATGTGATACTTTTACATCAGAAAGATACGATTTACGAGTAAAAGCCCACGATTTTACTCATATTTATAATACAGAGTTAATATTTAGGGCAAATCCTATGATTGAATTACCTGAATTATAATTTGGGTTATTAAACTTGACAAATTATTAATTAGGTTGTGACATAATTAGAGATTTAGAATTTGAGCTAAATTACCTCTGTATCCCATAATTATTAAAAAAAAAGTAAAATTGGAGGCAGAACAATATTATTTACATGCTAGTAAGAACCCTTAGGAAATTCATTGGAAGCCTTGACTCCATCAGAAAATCGGCAAAAAACATTATTGTAATTGTAAGTTGGTTATCTTCATTCCTTAATCCCTTTCCTCTTTTCTCATGAACAAACCCAAAAGATGAAGACACGACACTAGAGACGAAGTAGATGAGCCTCTGCATTCAACAATTTGCCCCAAGTTGTTCGGATAGACTGAACCCAATGTTGCTCCAAATAAGTAGACAAAGAAATATAACAAAAAATCTATTCTTCTCAGCATTAACTTCACACTGTTTTCTTCTCTAACATGAAGAACCTCATGATCAAACTCCTTGCTGAACTATGATGGACTCTTACTGCTTCTTTGTGGGTTTGCCATGACCCCAACTAGTCGTTGATCTTCTGCAAGATTGGAACAAAAAAGAAAAGAAAAGAAAGAGAAAAGGATAGGATTTTTCTTCCGCACATCTTTGGCTCTCCGAATGCGACGAAATTTGAATACAATTTTTTTTTTTTGTCAAAGTCCGATCGGTGAAGATGCTTCAATTTGATAGCTAGATTCTGATTCTTTGTCTGAAATCCGGGAATTAAAGAAACTAGGGAGATTATTCATTTAATAATGAAATCCTTTGTGGATTTATGATTACAAAACCAGAAAAATGAAATCCGGTAAAATGACTTTTCCTTTTTTCTTTTCTTTAGACTATGGGGTAAGGATATTATTGAAAAATAACCAACATTTAAATATTTTACATTGAGTCATTAACCTAGTTTAAGATTTGTTGAGTTTATCAACTTTATATAGGATTTTCCTATTTTAACAGTCTTTTTTTGGGATTCTCCCTAATATTTATCATTTTTTAATATTATTTTCTCTATAAACTGATATAAAATCTAAAGATATAATGAAATATATAATATGATTAAATAACTTATTTAACTTATTTAATATCTAAAAAAAGTTAACTCTGTGTTATATTTAGGACCGAAATATTTACTCATTGCAGACTTTGGTACGGAATATTTTATTTCATACACTTATATGTGTATTAAAAAAGTACAGAAAAAATATGGAGCGAGTTCAATAAAAATTAACTTATCCCAAAAATTTGTGAAAGCCACAAAAGTCCAATCCCCCCCCCCAAAAAAAGGGGGCAGCTATGGTCCACTGCAGTGGACCATTCACTGCCCCTGTATGGGGGGTGTCTTTGCCAAAAAAAGAAATTAAAAAAGCTGCTGGGGGAAATGATGAACGGCCCACCCAAAGCAGTAACCGAAACCCCCCTCCCCTCAAAAAAAAAAAAAAAAAAAAAAAAAGTGGATTCCTTCATACCTTAATTTACTCCACCAAGTACCTAACATAATACTACCTTCTTGAATAAAGTTAAATAAATTATTTAATTATTTAATATATTATATGTGATTAAATTATATAATAATTTATAATTTAAATAAATTATTTTACGATAAATATAAATACTTTAAAATAATTTAATTAGCTTCCTTAAATTTTTCAAAAAAAGTAAATGCGTCTTTTATTTAGGACTAGAGATAGTAAATATTTACTTAATTTAATTATATTAAGGAAGTTAGCTAAGTTAGTTAATATAACATGCATTTTCTAAAATACCTTAGTCATGTTTCTTAATTTTCTCATTCCTTATCCTCCTTGATTATTGTTGAGGGAATATCAACATGAATGAATTAGGAAAATATTGACAATATGAAAAATATGTCCTATATTAAAGACCAAGATCAACTCCCCAAATATGTCATATATTAATATTATGTTAACCGCCTCCATATTTACCGTATAATTTCAAAGAACTTATTAAAACATTGAGCATTTCTATGGTAGAAAAGGAAGAAACCAATTACAAAGGACTATCATTGTAGAAAGGATTTGACCAAAACATTTTAAGAATAACGATAGAAGAAAAAGAAAAACGTTAGTTTATCATGGTTAAAAAGTATTGAATATATGATTCAAAATCACATATCAGTCGATACTATACTATGATAATTGGGCTTTGGGTAGTTGAAGCCTAATAACATAATTTACCGTCCAATATCATTTCTCACACATATTCATAAATTTCCTCGATAATCCCATTTCAAATAGAACCAGAATACTCTCAAAGGTACACAAAAGTGGATCCACAATAAGAATCACAATTTAAGATCTATAGTCTCAAACCTCCTCCATCAATACTCTGCCAGAGTGTAGAAAAGTTAACCTATCATGCAAGTTTGAAGACTGTCTCATAGTTCACATCAGAGAATGAATGAGTCCTAGGTGGTAATATACAAAGTCAATACATAATTAAGAAACAAAGGAGGATTTACCAGGCGCAATTGCAAACCTAAACCTCAAGTACCTTCCTTGAAGGTATCCCATGAGGAACCTTGCCAGAAAAATAATAATTAACTACAGGGTAAGTGACATTGACCCAATAACCACAATTCCAATTTAACAAGTAGGCATGGAATGATTATAACATAGTTAAGTGGACTAAATATAAATTCATATAATATAAAATATAAACATTGTTTCACAAACAATAGTAGTTCAAGGAGTAATTAAGTATGCATAGGACTCCTCCAACTATCTTTATAACCTCCTTATAACCACTGACAAAACCCATAACATGATTCATCTTTATGACAAGACTGCACTAAGCTCTCCAATAGTAAGGTATAGCTCGACCAAAAGCTACATAGCTCACATAAGATCATTGGTTCCCTTTCCTCAGAACAAGGAAAGGAGTCACATGTCCCTTGATCTAACTCTCACCTGGCCAAGGAAGGGTGATATCAAGGGCTCAAAGAATGTTAAAGGCAGCCACTGGGTGCCGAGTGGCAGCTGTACCGCGTGGTATAAAAGCATCAAACCTCCCACAATCAAATCTCCATGCCATCCAACATAGCTTAATATGCAGTCCAACAATTCAACATCACAAAATCCAGTATCAACATGTTATTCGCTTAACCAATACTCAATGACATGCAATATAAACATTAGATAAAACATTCAAGCCCACTTAACCAACAAGTTTACTAAAAGCATAATTTTTACTATCTTTGTATGTTTTTCATATATAACATACTATAACATATATTTATAGCAATTGAAAATACCCACATACACTTGTAATCACCTCAACAAGCATACAAGATAAATTGGAAAGTGGTTACCTCTTGCTAAAGATAAAACAAGTTACCACAATTCTTGTAAAACCCCGTGTTCAACCACAACTATGGAGAGTCTACATAATATATGTGAATATCTATCAATAAGATGATAACTAATGCCATGAATAACAATTAGTAACTAGATTCTCAACCTTCACTTACTTGTTTTTTAAGAAAAATTCATAATATCTCTACCATTCATATGTTTACTATCCTAATGATGTTCTCCCTATTCTTCCACTTTATTATACTCATTTAATTCATTAATTAAGTTTCAGATGCTCAACTTAAATTATAATTTCCCAATTCTAATATCAAATGTTCAAGTTCGTAATTATGATCTTTTACTTAACCAAATCATTCTTTTTTATAAGAATTTTGAAATCGAGCCTGGCAAATGAATTCCAAAGTTTCAAACATTTTATTTAATCCCTAATCACTTTTACAAGCTACCAGAAAATTAATAAGTAACAATTTCATTATTATTCAAAAATTCCCTTTTCCCGAGTAAGAACTTCGAGTACTAAAATGATAACTCAAATAAAGTCCAATCACTATGAAAATTTAACTACAAGATCCTTATTACCTAAAGTTTCTAACTGAAATAATTCGTTAGCCAAACAGTGTCCAGATTGCTAATTCCAAAAATACCTAAAAAATTCTTCATAATTACTCCATAAATAGAAAAAACCACCCAAACTTAAAGTATTTGAGATAGCGGTGAGAAAAATGACTTATTTTCAATTTACTTTATGTAAAAGTAAGATTATGTAAAAATGAGATTGTGTAATATGATTTATGTTTGGATTGGTGGTAGCATAAATAGCTTTTATGAAATTGAAACTTGTTTAAATTGGAGGTAGCATAAATGACTTTTGTGATAATTTCAAAAGAAAATTTAAATTATAAAAAAAGAGTTAATTTATTTTTGAACAATTTGAAAATACTTAATTACATATATTTAACTAATAAAAACATATATAAGTTAGATCATACTAACGGTTAAATTCTTGAATATTAAATAGTTTATTATCATTTAATTTATTAAGTGTAAAAATGGTTATGTTTTTTGATTGTGCAAATCGTATTAGCAATTAAGGTTAGTTAAAAACAATAAATATGTCAAAAATATCATATTTCTTCTAAATATGCTACTATTTATTAAAAGAGCATAGGAGAGAGAGAATGAGTAAAACATATGAGAGAGTGAGTAGAAAAGGAAAAAATAGTTTAAATTTTGAGACATAAGAAAAAATTGCTTATATTAAGGATCATATCTAAACAAGAGAAAATTGCTTATAAAAAAAATTAGGGGGAGTACAAGAAGGAGGCATGAAAGAGAGAAAAAGCACTTGATACAAAAGCCAAAAGCAATCAAAAGTAGTTTATCATTTTTTTGTTTTCCTCTTAAGAAAAATAGTTTATCTTCAATTGTGGCTTTTGATGACTTTTAGAGCAAAAACACTTAATGTTAAAATTCATCCCAAACATAAGTAAGTGAACCAATCTAGCTTTTGAAAAAAAAAAGGCACTTATAAGCCATCCCAAATGTAAATACAAAATCAACTTTCACAAAGTATTTCTAAGTTACTTATAAGGCATCCCAAATGTAAATACAAAATCAACTTTCACTAAGTATTTCTAAGTTACTTATAAGGCATCCCAAATGTAAATACAAAATCAACTTTCACTAAGTATTTCTAAGTTACCTATAACTAATTATCAAATTTTCAACTAAAAATTTACTCTAAAAACTAAGATCCCTCTTCCCTCACTTAGGGTTAAATCATAACAAGCCTAAAGTGCAAAAATTAACCTTATTCAACAAAGTAAACCAATTAAATGTAACTATTTATTTACCTCTACAATCATATGGTTTCCATTTGTTGAAAATCCACACTTGCTTCAAGCCTTAACTATCAAACTTGCTTTGCTCCCAATGAAATGTGTACTAATGGAAAGCTCTCATAGAGTAGAAAAATATTTGTAAAATAGATATTGTAGTTTGGTGATTTTATGAGGAAGAAATGAAGCTCAAAGGTATCTGAAACCTCCATTAATAGAGGACTCGTGCTCTCTTGCCGCTGAAGAAGCAAGAACGAAGAGGAAGAAGACAGCAGGATGATGCGCTGGGAAGAAAAAGGAACGAGAGAAATATATTATTGGTCCTAAATATAGGATAAAGAAGAGATTATTATATATTGTGGGCCCCATTTTTTTTTATAAAAAAATTCATTCTTCTTTTCTTTATTCTTTCTTTTATTTTGTATTCTTTTTTTAAAATTAATAATATAAAAAAATCCTATTTATTCTTATTTTTAAATACATATCACATCTTGGGAAATGTCTAAATTTGCTAAGATTCTCAAAAATATCAATAATTAACATTTATTTGTGTATTTCACTCAAATAAAACTTTTATGATATATTTATATAACTATAATCACACCTTCATAAAATTCAATTCATTTTGAATAGCAGGTTAATTTCCCTAAGATAATCCATTAATTGAATACTGCATATCTATTATATTTTTATCAAAATATTATAATTTTTGAGTGCTTCTCTTAATTCAGGGTATCTCTCTTCTTTCATTCATGTGTCTCATTATTCTTAAATATTTTGTGAGACTTTCACTGATTTATTTCTCTTTAATTTGCAGATTAAACAACTGACGGGCAATATTCAAATTGTATTTGATGCTCTTCAAACTTCAGCAGTTCTTGAAATCCTGGTATTTTTCTGCTTTAACCTCTAAAAATAAGTACTTCTCCCATTCCAATCCTTCTTGACTATAAAATTGTTAGAACATATTAGAAAAGTCATTATCTCATTAATAATTCCTTTCTTATTCTGATAACAAAAGCAAATACGAATTTCATTTTTGTTTTTTAAAAAGTAGTTGTCGTAAGTCTTGTTACAATTTGATTACAATGACGGTTTTACATAAAACGATGTTGTATGTTTTTGCTTGTAACGATCGCTTTATAAAAATAATCGTTGAAAGTAACTTACAATATAACAGTTTAAAAATATATATCTATTTTAAAATTTTCAACGATACTTGCATACACTACCTTTAAAAACAATCGTTTAAAGGTTCTAAAAACAAATGTTAAAAGCGCCTTTTGTAGTAGTTTCATGTTTAAAATGAGCAAAAAAAAATGTGACCCATGAAATGGATCTTTCGAATGAAATGAGCAATCGCCACTGTGTCTCCCTTCTCATGATCAGTATTCAGTTTACCACTTTTTATGCTCACTCATCTTTCCTTTGACCCTCTTTTTTCTTTGCACTCACTCTCTTTTATTTTTCATTTTTATAAATGGTTCATATTTTGAGAGCTTATTAGAGTTAGGATGAGTCCAAACCTATTCTAAATATATGAGCCGCTGATAACTAATTTACAAAAAATTAGTCGAACTAGTTAATTATAAAACATATGTATTAATTAGCTTGCAATACTTTTTTAAATCATTTACATTAAAAACGAAGTGTGGACTAATTAAAAAATAATAATCTCATATTGATATTAGTATTCGAAAGTTAGCCCAACAGAACCATTCTTATAAATAACTAATCAAATCTCAATTATTGCCACTCATCAACTTGGCTTCAAAGTATCCATACAGATGTACATGTGGTTTTTGAAGCATTATAAATTATGGTTGAAAATGTGAGTGAGTGCACATACATTAATATCTGAACATCGTTCATTTTGCTCCCCATGTTTATTACTATTCCTCGGTTGGTAGTTTGATGATATCATCACTTTGCAATAGATTATATTCTAAATTATGCGTTATTTATTCTGTAAATATACAATTAACACACACACACACACGTGTTAAAAAAATTAAATCTTAATTAATAAGACTCTCTTCTCTTTATCTTTCGAATATTAACCGGAAAAATGTTCTCTCGAACTGGAGGTCCTCGATCCTCTTTAACTCTAGACTCTTTTGTGCTAATTCGATATAAAGGTTGGAACAAAAACGAATTAAATTAAATAGAAATATCTTTTATATTTCTAATTAGAAAAAGTAATAAAAAAGATACAAAAATACTGTTGACTAACGATAACTGGAGTATTATATTATAGATATTGTGTGTTTTGATCAGTTTATTACACGAAAAAAGGAATAATATTCCTTGTGCTATATCAAACCAGGCCATCCTCTTTTAGAGTAATCCGTATTAAACATGGACAGTGGCGGAACTAGCCTTGACCAACTAACATTCTAAAATTTGTTAGTATATATATGATATTTTATTTGGCTAATAATTTGGTCCCAGCTAATTTTTTATCTTCTCTATAAGGATGATATTTTGTTTATTACTCATTGGGCTGTGAGAGAAAAGTAAAATTCTTGTTTGAAATACTTACCGAAAAGGTTAGTATCATCTTATATCTTGTTTTGATTTATAATTGTCGGTTATTATTTATTTGTATTTTCAATGTTTTGTGATACTATTTAGTAAATACTTCTCTGATCTTTATTATAAGGCACAAACTAACAACTCTCACAAGCCAATAAAAACAGTTAAAATCATTAAATTTGTTCTAAAATTTAATTAATTTTCAATATTATCCCTACTAATTACACCAAACTCTAATATCATATTAATTATCACTAGAGCTGGGAAATCGAGCCGGACCCATCAAGCCGGCCCGTTTAAGCCCTGGCCCTGGAGGGCTCGGGCTTGAAAAATATGTCAGAAATTTGAAATTGGCCCTGCAGGGCCGGCCCTGTAGGGCCTCGGGCTTTATCGGGCCAGCCCTGTAGGGCCTCGGGCCGGCCCTGCAGGCCCGTTTAACTGTAGCTTTTTTTTTTAAAGAAAATTAATTACTTAGACTTCCACTTAATGAATGTGTTTATTTGTAATTACTTAGATTTTTATAGTTTAAACTATAACTCTTTTTTTATGTTTATTATTATTCGTATTAAAACACATAATTAGTTATTATAAATTTTAAAGAAGGGATGTTTTCATATTAAATAAACACATACTTTGGTATTACAATATTATATAAGTAATAAATTATAAATATATTTTGTGTAAAATAAGTATAATTATTTTTATTTGTCAGTAAAATCATATATGAACCGAAGGAATCTACAGACACACACAAAATTACGAGAGGGAAAGACATTTTGTCGTGGGCATACATAAAGCAATTCCTTTATTTAATATTTTTTGAAAAAAAAGGAAAAAACATATTCTTTGTGTTTATTTGTTTTTTATTACGAATTAATGAATATATTTATTTGTTAAATGATTTATATTGTTTAGATATTAATGTTGATAATATTTATTTGATAGATTAGAACTTTAATGATTGCAATTTACTAATTATATTTCTTTAAAAAACATCGAAGGAAAAATAATTAAAATTTTAAATAGTAATTTTCAGGCCCTGGCCCTGGTACTATCGGGCCGGGCTTTGAAAAATAGATGTTTTTCTTACCCCAAGGCCTGTCGGGCCGGGCCGGCCCTGATTCCCAGCTCTAATTATCACTCAATACCCTTTTTAATTATGGGTATACATGAAAAAAATATTTAATGTTCTTTAGAAACAAGCAAATACCTTATAAAAAAGATCAAATACACTTGTTAGTTGGTGCCTTATAATAAGGACTAAAGAGAGTAGTTCAATATATTTATTTTTTGGCCCAAACTAAAAAAAATTTCTGGTTCCGCCCTGAACATGGATTAGCTAGCTAGTATTGGAAACAAGAGGATTAATTATTGATTAGCTAGTATATATATATATATCAACAAAAGCTGCAATGTTCATCGTCAGAGGCACATATGATCATACAAATTTTATTGACTAAAAATAGATGTTCTTATACGCGCACACACGTGTTATAACAAGTACTGGAATTAGAGGGAGAGACGTTTCAAAAAACTAGCCTATTAAGTATAGGAGAGGCTTTAAACTTATAATTAAACAATCCTTTACTTGTGAGACTCAATAATCTGAGCCGAATTAATTACTTAATAAGGAAGCTACCTAAACAAGCAACCTCGGTAAGCGGGAGTCCAGTAATCAGGGGTAGAATTGTCTCTGTAAGACTGAGGAGTCCATGAAATTGGAACCAAACAAAGGCCTCTGCTCCTTAAGTCTCCCTTCTCCTCTTTTCTCTCCATGCTTCCCCATGCTGTTTCCTGCATTATTATTTTTCTTTTGCTATATAAATATCCATTCCTCGTTCTTTCTTTGAGGACTTAAATAAATGTACAAATTCTCAAATTTAAACTATTGGACAAGTTTAATTATAATTGTTACGTACTCTGTGAGAGTTAGTCTTCATGTAAGAGTTGCTCAGTAGCTGCAAAATACGTATCAATTTACGTACATGTCAGCAAGGCCATGCATATGTATATCCATATTCAAGAATTTAATTACGGTTTAATTAATTAGCTTCACCAATTGGATCACTAATCAGTAAATTAAACTTTTCAATATATAATTAATTACCACCTGCACTTGCTCTTGTAAAAACTTTATGTACCCAATTGCTTCAAAAAGCACCGATGCGGTGTCTGTCTGAAATTCAGCAACAACAAATTTCATCATTCATATCAAACAAAATCGAATTCCCTGAATTTTTTTTTTGTGTCATTAGATTTCTTTAATTAACGGCAAACATTGTGTCACATGACTACATTCTATTTATTGCCACAATCATATGACAAAATTAATATAAAGAGTAAATACTCTTTCTGGTCTCTGACAAAAAACGCAATCCCCATTTTGGTCCCTTAAAAAAAGGTCATTTTTAGTCCATAAAAAGGACGAATAAGGGTTGATTGGTTGACATTTTGATCCTCACAAATTTCCAAAAGGTCATTTTTTTAGTCATAAAAAAGGACGAATAAAGCGGTCAATTTTTTTGTAAGGAAGCAAAATGGGGTCCGTGTTTTTTTGTCGGGGAATGAGAAAAAGTATTTACTCTTAATATAAATCTAGACCTTTCCAGTAAATCTAAAAGGGATAGAGATGGTTGCTTTAGGACACTTAATAAGAAAAACCCTAATTAATCCAAAGGATCCATATTATATAAATTAAATTACAGTTGTTGAGAAAAGAAGAGCACTAAGAATTATTTTCTTGATCAAATATTATAAAATAGAGAAAAGAATGGTGTGAGTGCAAGATGTAGTGACCTTTCCAAATGGCGACACAATTTGCTGAAGGGTTGTAATCCTGTCGCCTAGCTTGACTTTTGGGGCTTGCACCTATCAACAACACAATGAATATAGAAGTTTCCTTACATTATTATATGTATGAAAGCACTTTTTTTTTTTTTTTATATTTGAGTTTGAGTCCTAGCGGAGACATTTATACTGATAGGGGCAACTTCGAACCCCAAATTGAAAAGCGGAGGATAATATAATAAAAAAAAATACTTCTTTTTACTTATATATATAAATTAATTTTACTGCTAATTGAATTACCTTTTTTTTTTTTTTTTGCTCAAAATTGAATTACCTTTGTAGAAGAAGCTGTAGATGAACTATCTTGCTTTGGCTTCTTCAAGATAGCTTGTGAGGATGAGTCATCGTTTCTTTTCTTCTTTACTTCAGTAGTGGAGCTCCCTTGTCCTCTTCCATTGCTTGTCCTTGTTTTCTTCTTATTATTATTATTGCATACAATCATATCAGGTAATGTATTACAAAAACGAAATCATAAATTAATTAAACTGTACGTATAGTAGTAAGTTTGGTTTAATAGAAAATTAATTACCGGCAATGATGATGTGTGAAAAAGCTGCTTCTTGGAGTGATCAGAGACAGTAGTAGTCATCAAGGACGACGAGGGTGGTCTGAAACTGGGTTTGAGTGCATGAATTCCGATGATTGGCCGGCCAATCCTCCCCGTAAAAGATATAACATCAGTCAAATTTCTGGTGGGCATCATCATCCCATACTGATGATGACTACTGTTATTATGGTATCCATTATTATTATTCTGATAATATGCCAATGAACCCTCACTTAAGCTTGCATGATGATGATGTTCTTGCTTAACCTTCATGTCAAGAGCAGCATACGAAGAAAACACCCCAGAATGATCCATACAAGAACTCAAAGTTACATGATCAGTATTATCATTATGAGAAGGATCAAAGTGTGTGGTATTATGATTAGTTTGGTGAGGGGGAGCAATGGACCAAGTGGTGACCAGCTTGCTCAATCTTTCATCACTCTCCAGCACGGCGGACTCATCGTTGAAACCATTATTATCATGCAAGTATTTGTGATCAAAAGTAGTAGTGTTGGTACTGTTGATTGATGAAGAAGAAGAATGATTGTTGTGATGGTTGTAATCCCAGGTAGTATCGAGTTGCTTCAAATAGTTGCAGGCAGGTTCGTACATGATGCTTTTACATGTCACTTCTTCCATCAAGTTCGTCTCTCCACTATTTTGTATCTCCTCGTTGCTTTCCACACCTCTATAAATGTTCAATTCAATTATACATCATGCCAACCAAAAAAAAAAAAAAAAAAAACTAGCTTGCTATATAGGCATGATCGAAAGCAAAAGAATGAAAATAATAATAATGGAATACAATAACTATATAATGGAAATATATATTACAGTACGATCGCATCATTACTTATATTACTTGAGCAAAAATAGATTCCTTTTCCAATCTTGCAAATTTTGAATATTAAATCAGGACGAGTTTGGCTATATATAATGGATTAAACTTTGCGAAGGTGGAGCTATATATATATCGCTTACAGATCTCGAGAATGATAGGGCATATATATATAGGACAGTTTGCCCTAGCGTTGCCTAAAAGAGATGCTCATCTACTAGTATATGATACTGGAAGAAGCCCTCAAACAAAGTTATTCCCTCAAAGAAGACACAAAACAAGTGGATATCTAATTAAACACCCTACCCTAGCTAGCTATTTAAGTGACCTGCACACACACACACACATATTTACAGAACAAGGATAAATATATATATGATAAAGAACATCAATCGTCGAGACTTACAGTACGTGAGTCCAAAGGTGATTATTGTCTGAAGAAGGCGCAGAAACTGATGAAAGATGATGATCTTCGCAACATGAGGAGGAATTAGAATAAAGAGAAGTGTTCCAGGAAGAGAGTGAAGAAGTTGCATGAACATCCCACCAGTTTATTAATGGCGTCGCTGAAGATGTTGCCACTGAATTCCCTCCACTTTCTTCACCCCCATCTCTCTCTCTCTCTCTCTCTCTCTGTTATTCTCTTCCTTAGCTTATAGTGATGGAATATAATGGACCTAGCTAGCAGCTACCTAGGTACAACAGTGTGTGTGTATATATATATATATATCCTTCTCTCTCTCTTTGTTTTTTTTTTGTTCAATTAAGATTAATTAATTAGAGGTTCTTCTTTAAAAAAAACAAGAAGAAGAAGTAGAGGTTTTTTTAAGAATACTACTACCTCTTTTTCTCAATTAATATAAGAGTTAGTTGACTAATTTTAGTATATTAAAGAAGTTGGATATGTTAATTATTTGTGACATTTTCCTAAAATATCATATTTCATCATGACTGTTTCTTGGATAGAAACTCTCTAATATGTCTAATCAATAGAGATATTTTAGAAGAAAAAAAAATATAAATTTAAGAGATAACGTGAATTAGGATATTAAGTTTAGGATTAAATCAAATCCCCAACTAGTTCTTCTGTTAGGGGGAGGAGGTGTTATTGTTAATTATGACACAAAGATACATGCTGTAACCTAACATACATGTCTAGTAAAGTTCCCTCCCCTTGTTTTTTAGTGAGAAATACTCCAGAATGGTTAAGGACCTCATAAATCAATTAATTCCAACTAAGGACGCCATATTTAAAATTACAATAATATGAAGAATCTTAGGCCCTTTTAAGCAGCTAAAATTTTAATCAGATGTACAAAAAAATATTTCGTTGTGTGAAAAAAGCTAAGGTTAATTAGATCGATGGATGAATATTGGAAAGTTGAGATAGATGATGAAAATATGGATTAAAGCTTGGGAGGTAAATGACATGAAGTGAACATATACACAAAGTATTTTTCTTTTCACTATGTATTATAAGTATATAGTAGAAACGTGGGTAGTATAAATAACTTGAAGTAAAAACATAACTCTAAATATTTTCATCTTTCCGTTATAAATAATGCAAACAGTAAAGAAAGTGAAAGTTAAATGACAGTAAAACCTTGGGTAATTGATAAATGACACGAAGGAAACACAATTTTTTTGTTTGTCATCATAATTCATATGTTCATTATACTTATAGAGAGAATTCAAAATCAAAAACCTCGCGTTTGTGAAAATTTTTAACGAGAAGTTTGATGTCATTGGGCTACAAAACCCTGACAAACACACAACATTAATTTAATGTGAGAAATGAAAGAGGGTGTGTGTTTATTTGGGAAGAGTTGAAATAAAATAAAATGAAATTAGGGGGAATGGTTGCATGGGGAGTGACATAGGAAAGTATGGTGTGGGTTAATTATAGGAATGAATGAATGATAGGGGCAGACAACAGAGTATGCAACCTGAGTTTTTCCCACTAACGTTGGTGCGCCATTATTATATTTATAGAAATTCTGTGTGTGTCATATTGGTCCAACCAACCAATTTGTTTCATTACTTCATTAATTAATTAATTTGGTTCTATGAGTACACACATTTTCGTGTTTCTATCATGTATTGCCACATAGTCTGCCATTGTTAAACTAGGGTTTTATTTTAATTTCTAATTTTCTATTTGAAATTATTCTTAATTGATCACTTGGATCAAACCTAACGATTGAATATAATCTAGTTTGATTTAATTCCTTTCATCTTTTTGTATCAGCTTTGGGAATTGCAACAAGGTGGGGGATCTCGGGTCAATTTCATATTTGATGATCTTTAGACTAGTACATGCACTTATAAGTACCCCCCCAAAAAAAGCTGATCCATACCAAACATACATCTAAAAATATTATTATTTTCAAGAACAAAAAACATGTATAGCGAGGGATGTTTTTTTTCCAATACCAATTAAATTAATATCATACTATCGAATACCTTATGATGACTTTTACTTTTGCTATGTGCTCTATTAGAATAAACTGAAGTTCTAGTGAACCACATACATGTGCCTATTGATCGATTGAAAATTAGTAAGGAGAGAACTTTTTAAGAACCATAGACGTGCCCAAGTTAAATTCAAAAGAGTAATGCATTGTTTAGGTGGTATGTCATGAGTGTAAATTTTATATTTAGGAAAATCCTAGTGAGATCCTAAGGTACGGAAATAATTAGAAAAAACTTATACCAAATTTCCCTCACAAAAAAGTCCATACTTTTTTATGATTAGTTGTGAATAAGCTATTGAATTCCCCTCACAAAAAAGTCTCTTTGTCAAAATGGTTTTTCATATTGTCAAAATGACTTTATTAGTTGTTAAAATATCCCTATGAAAATCTCATTGTGAAAATGACTTTTTATATTGCTAAAAATTTTCCAGGTTTCTAAAATTTTACACGTATGAAAACTTGCAGAATTTTTTATAACAACATGGAAAGCTATTTTGACAACATTAGAAGCCATTTTCACAACGAGATTTTCATAGGAACATTTTAACAACTAATAAAGTCATTTTGATAAAAGGACTTTTTTGTGAGAGGAATTCAGTAGTTTATTCACAACTAATCACATAGAGGAATTTGGTATGAGACTTTTTGTGTGATTATTTTCGTACCTTGGGACCTCACTGTGATTTTCCCTTTATATTTTGAATCCTAGGTACCCTTTTGGAAGCTGTATATATAGTGGACTAAGATATGAAGAAGAAAGTAGTGTATAATATCTTTTAAGGTGTATGTATAGTACTTTCTTTTAGACTTAATTTATTCACATATATATTCCTACCTAATATGGTGCAATTTGGATTGAAGAACAAATTTTCTACAGGATACAATGAAGACCATTAACTATGGATTGCACTCTCATCACTCATGTTAAGGCAATAATGGTTTTTACAAAGTGATAATTTAACTATATCTTTGTGTGTACTAAAGAACAAAGATAATGAGTTTGATCTTTTGTTATTGTGTGATTTCTTGTGTGTCAAAATGACTAATGATGGTGTTGGATATTTATATATAGGCCATGAAGTGATGCCTCTAAAGTAACACCTCCTCAATTAAAAATCATAACAATTTGTTAGATTCATAAATCTTATATACTGATTCATAAACATATTTATAAGAGTTCTACCTTTATATTAGATAGAGTTTTCTCATAAACGGGTTCACATTAGGTGCTTGTCCTAATGTGCTTCTTACATGCTTGTCCCTCTAATTAGAGGGACAAACACATTTTATTTAAATTTTTTGTATATATATTTTTTTATTTAGATTAAATTATATGTTGCTTTCTGATTTTTTTTTTTGCACCCAGTATCTCAAATTAATTAGTTTCCAGGATATTGGTGTTACAGGACAAATAATTCGAATGCGGCGAAAACTAATTAATTTAAGATACTAGGTGCAAACAAGTTTTCGGAAAAGCAGCATATAATTTAATCAAGGGTGAAGGAGCAATTTTACACATGAGCTTTTCCTCAGGGAGCGCCCAGCACCATGAGCTTTTTTCTGGAGTAAAAGTACACATGTGGTTACGTTTTGGGAGCAAAAATACCACGGGCTGTTAGTTGACCAGACGTTGACCGTCAACTTGTATGGAGTGAACGGTAATGCGGGTAAAATTACCCTTAGTTTTAAATAAATAAATAAATAACTAAAATACCCCCTGCCGGTGGGCCCCACCACCGGCGGGGGGGGGGTATTTTAGTTTTTTTTTTTATATATATATATATATATATTTAAAACTAAAGGCAAAAGGGTAATTTCACCCGCGTTACTGTTCACTCCATCCAAGTTGACGGTCAACATCTGGTCAACTAACGGCCTGTGATATTTTTGCTCCCAAAATGTAACCACGTGTGTACGTTTGCTCCAGAAAAAAGCTCGTGGTGTTGGGCGCTCCCTGAAGAAAAGCTAATGTATAAAATTGCTCCTTCACCCTTTAATCAAAATATATATAATATATAAAATAATAATAAAAATAATTATCTTGCTCCTCTAATTAGAGGGACAAGCATGTAAGAAGCATATAAGAGAGAAAGTATTTTATGTGCTTCCAAACTGAAGAGACATAACCTTAGTGACTTTTAGTGTTATAATTCATTGCAGAACTCTTCATAGAAATATCTTAATTTAATGAATATGACTTTTAAAAAAATACATCCTTTCGTTTTAAAATATTCCAACAAATGAGATGAGGCCTAGAATCTTACTGGGATTATGATCCAAAAAGTATTAACTTTGATCCTATACATGAATGATTGAACTCCATAAATATTACTACATTCAAAAAGAAATTAACTTGGATCATATTCATGACTTTACGATGGTCTTCCTTGTTTTCCACATAGTAATTAGAGTCTAGTTTTTGGAATTGTTCCGTTCAACTGACACCAAATTACCTCTTTTAAGTACTCTTGACTTTAACAAGACTACACCAAATTACTTTAACTCACTCTAAATTGAGTACCTCCTTTTTTTTTGCTCAAAAATTGAGTACCTCCTTAAGTCTTGACTTAACCAAATTACCCACATAGAACAAATATCTTGAAGTTTTTAGTTAAAAATATAGGGTCGAATCTATTTATATTCATCCTTAATATCATACAATGATGAGAAGATGGATTCCTCTCCAAATTAAATGGGATGAAATAGTGTTTAATTTCTTTGCAGACTATGTATGAATTGATAAAGATTCTCATGCATTGACTTTTACCTAAGTTAAAAATAAAGCTTTTAATATGTGGTACGAGATTATTCAAATTTGTGGGCAAAAGAATTGAGAGTATTCAAATTTGTTTGATTGAAACGCACTGTTTGGAGAAAATAAATCAATAATAAAATAACAAGTAACTAATTATACTTTATTGTAATATACTATACCATTGATCACTCTATTATCTTGGTTTAATTAATTTCAAGTGAATAATTCTTTTGATTTAATTATTTGTTTGCCCTTGACTTGTTAATGATGTAGACTCGATCCACGGGAGGTTGCGTTTCAGTTTCTTCAGTAGCTAATTGACTGCCACAAGCAGATGTTCTCAGTCACATATGTAATCCAATTTCACTTTGTAAATTTAATAAGTAGTTCATTATTTAAAAGAAGATCAAAAGTTTGCCATAATAATGACCAAATAATTAATAATACAGATAATTTAATTAATGCCATTAGCTTTTGACGGATACAAAGCTTGGATAGTGATGCTTTGTGTAGATAGGTGAGGTGGCTTTATTTTAATCGAAACTGTTGATTGTTGATTAATAATTCTAAAATAATGAGCATGAAAAGCGAAGTCGATCGAGCTTCTTAGATTTCAATCTTTTTAACAATTTTTCTTGTGTTAAAAGGGAAGCTATTTATTGGATGAAGAGAGAAACCTACAAGCTAGGTATTTTATCGTTTTAGTCATACCTAGCTACTCTATGTGCCATATCATACATTGTAGTACTTCAGGCAAAAAAGAAAAAGAAAAGATATCATACTGTAATACTGAATATTAACGATGATTTTTAATCAGTACTTATATATTTAGTTAGTATTAAAAAGGAACAAGTTTAACGATGAACAGGTCCACGAGCATGGAAAAATAGAGTCCAAATTAGTAATTTTGAATATTTTTCCAAGGACACTTTTAAAAAGGTATCATTCAATAGTCATAGATTTCTACGTTACGCCTTATATTTGATAACAAAAAGTATTCTCAAATTATGTCTTATAGCTATAGGAGTATTTGATAATAATAGTAACTAAATAAAAAATAGTAAGTATAGAATGGTTAATTATATGAATTTTGGATTTTTATCTCAACTTCAAAATAGTCTTTTGCTTGTCAAGAGTGACAAGACAATTTATTTAGGTTTCCACATTATCATACAACGATAATAATATTGTAGAACTACAAAGGAGAGAGGCAGATTAAAGTATCTTATTAATGATTAATGTACTAATTAATGTGTAAATATCTCAGTAAGCTTTCTCTATTAAAAGTTATATTTTCCAACTAATAGGGGTTGGGTCTAATAGAAGAAGATAATCTTTAGCGATCTTATATTCAAATATTCGATAGGAGAATATGCTCATCACATTTAGTATTTCGAATAATATTGTCTTCAATAGGATTATAGAACGATGTACCTATGCTTATAAAAAAAAAGTTATCTTTTCCAACACTATGTTTATTAAACAACCTACTAATAGAAGTCGTTATTCTTAATTATTATTTACTTTAGTCCAATTATCTCTTGGGTAAAAAACTAATACTACTATAATCCAATTATTTTATATATTTACTCATTCTAATATACGTTCATGAATTTAATGGAAACCAAAAAGACCTAAAACCTAAAATTGTGTTTTTTTAAAAAATTGATCATGATCATGATCTAATAGCGAATGCATGACCGGCCTTTACAAACTTACGTGACAACAAATTAAGTAGTAAAAGGAAGTGCTTATTATTATATAATGAGTAGTGGAACATAAAGTTGGTTGTTCTTGATATAGACAAAAAATATTGAAATTAAAGACCAAATTTGACTTTAATTTCTTCTTCCATGGAAAGTCTGGTGGCAGTCACATCCAACAAGTTAAACAAATAAATTCTAAAAAGCACTCAAAGAAAATATTAAAGAAAAATGACCCATATGCCTTAAAGATCTCCATGCCTCTTCATATATATAAGCAATGAGTATATTCCATTCTAAAATTGATACTAATAATTGGATAGATTGATATGGAAGTTATTGTAATTTCACCTCATTTTCTATGGAAAAAAAAGAACAACTCGTATTATAAATGAGGCTGAGTGATGGATGGTCTGCAGGTCCTTATTGATCAACTTATCAGCTCATCAGAAAAATTGCTAAGCAAATATGTGAATCCCAAGAACACACACCAAAGCCAGAAGATCTACCACTTCATTAATATCTCTTCCAATATACTCATTCTTTTGATTAGATTAATTAAAAAAGTTATTTGAGTTAGTTAATATGACATGTATTTTATAAAATATCATAGTTATCTTCCCTAATTCATTCTCCTTTATTGATTATTGTTGAAGGAGCATCAATAAAAATAAATTAGAAAAAGATTGATAAATGTAAAAATTATAATCAACATCAATTTTTTAAATATATATTATATTAAAGATCAAGATCTTTATCCAATAACAAAAAATCTGGTTTTAGTGATGATTTCCATAGCCGTGAGAGCAACCATGTTTCCATAGGCCGACATCATTGGGGGAGTCCAATGCTAAGTTGACATTCTTGAATCTTGAAGCCAACATCCGATGCCAACTTCAAACCAGCTTCACCAAACTTTTAATTAGCTGGGTTCTTATACTTTTTTTATCAGATCCTTGTACAGTTTTGCTTAATATTTAATCACGTCTCTGTAAATTTGTTTTTTTTTTTATCACATCTTTATAATTTTATCAATTTTTAATAAGGCCACTCTATTTTTTTTTTTTTTAAACATTGATGAACTTCTCATTTAAGTAGGGAAATTAAAAAGATATGGTGAATATGGAAAAAAAAAAGTCAATTAAAAATGAGAAAGAAAAATTGTGAGTGACTAAAATAAAAAAGATAAGGGGGCCCAGTAAACCAGTGAGATTGTGACAATTGTTGTCGTATGCAGAAGAGACATGGTTTTAATGTTTTATTCAAGTGATCTTTTTTTTTTTTTTAAAAAAAAAATAATTTCCAAAGTTGCTTTGAGAAACATCGCACGGGGGCTCTCCTTTTAAATTAAAAGTGGAATTTGAATACGACACCTTCAGATTGTGGGCATTGCACGCCTTGCTTTTCCCTATTTTATTAAAATTATCAATTAAAAAAAATTATAAGAACCACTTTTTATTAGTAGTTGACACAAATCCAACCCATCACAATTATTCAACTTTAATTTGATTTATTAATTTATTAACAATCATATGTGGCCACCTTGGGCTCTCTTGTCTACGCCATTAATTAATACTACTACCTTGGATCCTTCCTATGGTCTTTGTCAAGCAAGATGGAGGCTTAGTTTGGCATGTAAAAAAAAATATTCACTCCTTTCTTTATATAAAAAATAAATGTCGTTTTTTTAATACTAAGAAAAGTAGGTTAGTTTAGTTAGAAACTTTCAATGATAAATTTTTTCAATAATATCTTTAAAAATATTTATTTTATTTTAATAAGGGCATGGTGGAAAGTTACAATAATTATCTTAGATGAAAGCAAACTGTTTCTTATATTTGAGAAAAAAGGGATAATAGCACATAAATAATACCAGTAAAATATAATTAAAAGTAAATTTGAGGATACAAATAATTTTCAGATTCTTATTTTTATAAATGTTGATAACAATAGGATAATTTCAAAGTCTTTTTTCCATCTGAACCTTATAAAGTTTTAATGTATTGGGCGGCTTCCTTTATGAATATACAATTAATTTTTTTTTAGTTGAAGAATTATTAATAAATAAACGTTTGGGATGTTGATGTTTTCACGACAATAAGTTCAATAGAGTATTTATTTAATTAATATATAATGGTTAGTGTTGCGGGACTTCTACCACAATGAATGAAGAAGCTCTTTCACGTAAACGTTTGGATTATTTAATATACGTATTTAGTAAATAATCCAAATACGTATTTTTCAAACAAGAAGATAAAGGCATAATGCTTTTTAGGTATAAAGGATCACTAAACAGAAAAAGAAAAGGAGGATGAATATAATATTTGACTATTAGCTCCTTCATAAGTCAATTTTAATTTTTATAATTATTTTAGTTTTATTTACCATCAATAATTTTTTAACCTTTAGACACAAGCAAAAGAGTATAATATTGCCCATGAAGTATAATATTTTCTACCTAACAGTGTTAGTCCTAATGAAAGAACATTTTTGACCCCTTCGTAAATAAGGTCTCAAGTTGAGCTTAAATGAGTGAAAACGTAACAGTACATTTCTTAATAGAAAAAGGTGGTAATGAAAAAAAATAAATTAATTGTATATTTATCATGAGATTCTTTAACCAAAATATAAGTGATTATTTTTTTTAATGAAATACTACCTCTGCTCCTATCCTTAATTTAAAATCTTGTTTATCATATAAATTGCATTCGAACGAGATGTTATACATGATAAACAATATCCTAAATCAAGGACTAGAAGTAGTATCCAATATATAGATTTCACTAACAGACTTATGACCTTAGGACCTGGCTTCTCTCTTTTACCCCTTCCCATCTTTTTTTTTTTTTTTTAAAAATCTGTTGTTTGGATTTATTATATGATAAAAATATTGTTTTAACGGAAAAGGATGGTAAAAAAGGATGGTAAATCTGGACCGTTAAGATCTTAATCCAATAGCAGAAAAAAAGAAAAGGAAGTAAAAGGATATGAAGGGGTAAAGGAGAGAAGCCAGATCCATAAGGGGATGATTCCTACTCTCACAAATCCCTGGATCACAACTTGAAAGATACTCTGTCCGGTCCTAAATATAAGACTATTTTTTTTTTTGAGATATTAGCTAATTAAATTACTTTATAGTATTTGTATTTTTTTTTCTTCAAACTAATTAATTAGACTAATAAACTAATATATAATCTAAAGATACAAAATATATAATATGATTAAGAAATTTATTTAACTTTATTAATCTCTTAAAAAAAAATCAACTCAATCTTACAATTTCAAAAAGTAATACGATTCAGCTAATTAGCCTCTATTGCTAAAAAGTTTGTGCCACCATCTAATGTGATTTTAATTATTAAAATAAACGAAAGACACATAAGGATTTTTCTTTTTTCTTTTATGAAAAAAAAAAATACTTACATAGGATTAATTATATTCTCTAACCTGTGCGTTAAAACCTTAAACAACAAAGGTAGTGAGGAGTATATTATAGAGCAAAACCGTTGTAGCTACAAATTACAACTAAAATGCCATCAACTGAAATAAAAGATGCGACTGCAAACGGCCAAACTTCACTGCCAAGCCCCGCGCCGACCAATCCGCCACCCTGCCGCCTTGATTCGCCACAAAAGATTCAAAAAACATGTTGTGCCCAAAAAAGGCACAAAAGCTCAAGTAGTTCATTTGTTATCTGAAACATGTAATCGGCAAAAGTGAGATATGCAAAGCTGATAATGTTGGGAATTCTTCAGATCTTCTGTTGAAGTGCCACGTCAAGTATTTTAATAGGGAATTTTGGCTGGTAATGTTCATCCGTATCCACTTCTTCAATTTCCTGAAACAATATTATGTAAAATTTAGATTCAACATCAACCATAATCACGTATTCCATATCTGATCCAGCAAAAATAGCTTGTAAGCTTGGGATGAAGCAAGTTCGTTCACCTGAACAACATCCTCTCCCTTGATGACCCGCCCGAACACAATAAGCTTCTCATTAAGGTCTGGTATAGGCGCAGTTGTAATGAAAAGATCAAATCCTTTGTTTGTGTGTTTCCCCATGGAAGTTCCAAGCATGAATGCTTCATGCTTCACACTAGTCAAACGTCAAAACATTTATTAATACACTTCATAAATCATCAACATATGTGGATGGTTTATGGAATATCGGAAACATCAAATTTTGAAGACCAAAAGAAAATGGCACCTGGTTGTGTGCTTTCCTCTCACACTCCAATCTATGGAATGTCCTTTCCCTTGGCTTTCTCCTGCTTGAATCACAAAGTGCTTGATTACATGATGGAAATGCATTCCCTTGAAGTGCCCCTTTTGACTGCAAAACCAGAATAGTTTGCATTAAAACCAAAATCACATTGTGTTTAAGAAATTTCACAACGTAGATCATGCAAAGTTGGCTTATGGCCTTGTGGCCTAATAACATGTAAGCTCCTCTGTAAAGGGGAGGTTGCGCATTCAATCCTATTTAAAATTTCAAGCTGTTAGTGCATGCCCATCTAATTAAAAAATCATGCAAAGTTGCAAATATAAATTTCACTCGGATTGCAGTTGAAAATAGGTATAGTAGAAAGGATAAAATAGGTTTTTGGCTTTCTTTCATGAGCCGTTGATTTCTTTCAGAAGATTCTTCATGATCCCTCACTGCCCCAGGTTCCCCAATATTCTACTAATCTCCATCTAACACGCACATTTGCTCTCTACTGCTTCAGTTCCTCACGATCAGCACGTGGCTGCTACTAATTTCAGTTCCCTCTTCTGACCTTCCTACCACCTCACTACTTTTTTCCTCTTTTTAGACTACCAAATATATCAGAGGCCCAAAAAAGGGGCAAAAAAACAAATATAACAGCAGCTTTAGTTGGGTTATCGGCCACAGGTGAACTCCTTCCTTCCCTTCCAGTTCCTTCAATTGTAAACTTTAGTAATTGCAGGTCCAGTAGCAATAAGCCCAACAGAGGATTACATCTCTAAACAGAATAAACAATCAAAACCCCACACTACTTTTAAGTGTAGAAGAGCTGTCCAACAACTAGGCATATATGATATGGCAACTCCTAAATATTCATTTGTCAACTACCAGAGACAACTCAAATAGTTCTATTCCATAACTCGTGTGAGGGAATTCTGGAAGACTCGGGCATTCCTCTCTAGTTAGACAAACCATAGGATCCCACAGACTTGACAACAGCACAAGGTTTTATTTTATAGAAATCTTTGAACCTGATCAAAAGGCGCTGTTCCAAACCACTAGGACATGACTAACACTTGCCAAAAATAACAGAAGGTTAGGGAAGCCCTCACTGGACAATGGAGCAATAAAAGAGGAGAAGCATCTAAACTAGATTTGCACAACACAAGTGTCAAAAAAAAAAAGTTATATGCAGACAGAAAACCTGCAACGTGTCATTTTAGTTAATCCCATCCATTGGATATAGTCCTCAAATTATTTGACTTTACAAGGAGCATTAGACTTACAAATAGCCTTGTCAAGAAGAAACCTTTCCCAAGTAGACAAATTTGGTAACTGAAAATAAGATCTCAAGCAAGAAAATGACGGAAGAGTCAAGCTTGTAGACTCTTATGCAATGATTAACATAAAATCTTGATTGCCCTTATTTCTGTTACCTCACAAACTCAAACCTAACATCTTCCGCAACTCCAGCAACAAAATGAGACAAAGATAAAAGTGTTAAAGAAACAAACAAAATCAGGAAGAAATTCTAAAACTAAATCTTGTACGAAGTACAGACAACATAAATGGGAAGCCTTGAACTTACCATAAGTCAATGAATTCATCTACAACTTCAGGGGAAGTGTCCTTGTAAAGTTCTATTATTATAGAGCCTTTAGAGGTATTTAAGACCTATTACACAATAGAAAATATTAAACAAGTTAATTCAATGAACTAACATTTTGGATGTCTTCTGTGAAAAATTAAATCAAAATTGGCTAATAAATTGCAAAAGCAAAGTAATGCAGGCTGGTGAACAAAACTTACAGCATATCCAGGTAACTCAGATTTTTTTGAGTCCAAAAGAGTATTTTCAGCCTTCAGAAACAACAAAACAGTAGAAGAGTCAGAGTTAACTTATTAAGAGATGCACAAACCCTTGATATAATTATAGCATCTGATTTCCACACGCAAAACCACATACAGTTTATATACATTGCATGTGTTAGCAAAGAATGGATAAGAGACATAGAAATGGTATTATGAGATGACAGCTAAAACCTAAGAGAAACAAAGAATCTCGAAAGCCATGCAAAAAAAATCTTAGGTTTTACCTTAGATACTACCATTTGATTCTCTGACCGAAATCTCGACCTGAATGCAGGCAAGAAAATAAATTGTTAGGAACAGATGATGCTCTTCCTAAGTCCAAACTTATATAAGAAAACGTAGCATGTCCAAAAATCAATAATCATAAAATCAATAATCATCATCGTAAACTATAACGAAAATCCAATAACCCATATATTACCAATGCTTATTCCACATACATAGACCTAGGCAACGTCTATCAATCACCAAATCTGATACAAAATGGAACAACTAAATTGCGTTCTCAGCAGGGAAAAAACCAGATGAGGCATACACTATTTAAAGGTGACAATATAATTAAACTAAAGTGGAGTTCACCACAAAATCAGGAAAAATGTAATCTGACACTAGGGAAGCAAAAGTGCAATTATTGGGCATTCCTCTATCTGGTAGCATAATCAATCTTCAAGTAAATACTAAAACATCCCAAATGAATCTTTCAAAAGTTAGGGTTAAAGTTTACTGATGAATTTTACCACATGTTATCATATCTGTTTATCGTGATGTAGTTGCACATCATTTTTCACACTATGAATCTGCCTTCATAATTAGAATAGAAACTGTTTAACTAACCTGGGAAACCAACGTCCATACACCATAAACAGCAAAAACACAATCGAGGCCAGAATTAAGCAGAAAAATATAATAGTTGATGCACTTATTCGGGAGGGGCCCTTCTTTCTCTTGCTTTGCTGTAGCAGAGCTTGAGGCTTGATCCTAGCCATTTTCAGTTCCAATGCCAATTAGTGGGATGAAAGCAAGGCCTAGAAAAGGAACGGGTAAAGATCAAAAGGAAATGATGACATATATTATTACCATACAAAAAACAACAAAAAATAAATTTTTTTCTAGCCAACTTATATAAGAATAGCAAACAGCAATCGAACTCCGCAGTTTTGAAGTTTCAAAATCTAAACATGTCTGAAGAACTTTATCTCAGGCAGCAGCAAGAGTTTTCCTCCCGAAGACAATAACCACCCAAAGCAGACATATAATCGGACCCAAATTAAGATTAAACTAATCAAGAAACTTCAGAGACCGTTGCATCCGCTAAGAGTTGACTCAAGAAATTGCCCAAAAACGCACACAAAAGGGTAAATGAATTCTCTCGCGTTTTATTATGTTACTTCCCTGGCACATGTTCCCTCGCATATTTATCTTAAAATAAAACAAACAAATAAATATCAAAATCACGATCCCCGTGAATGGATTATATAAGTTCGAGATCACAAGCAACACCAGCTTAAATTAAAAACAAAAAAAAAAAAAAACCTTCGAAATCGCGAGTCCGCGCAGAACAGAGAATGTACCTGAACTAGAACGGTCAGGCCCAGAGAAGGGTGGATCACAGAGAAACCAGCCAAATAATTAAACGGACATGGCGGTTTAATTAGCAGCCACAATTGACGGGTGAGCAAACCCCATCAACGAGTGCTAATTTTCAACGAGGGAAGTTTCCAAGTGCGAGTGATACAAGCGTTTCAGTTGGTGGTGAAAATTGAAATGGTGAAAAGAGATGAAAAGGTGAAGACAAAAAAAAGGTTTTTTTTTTTGGCCAAAAAAGTAGTTAATTAGAAAAACTTACAAACCCACTCAATTATTCATTATTTATTTTATTTTTATTCTATCATCATCATCTCCATATGCAAAAAATCTAAATCAGTATACTGTTTAATATTTATAAATGAACAGATAATAAACTATCCAACCATTATTATGTTTTGACACTTCAAAACCATATGTTGTATCTTCGGTGAAAAGAGAATTTTTTTTAAGGTGGCAAATCTTAAGTTCAGAATATCTCCTCAATTTCTTTTCATTTTTATTGGTACTTAGTTTTCCATATTAACTACAACAACTGAAAACAACATCATTGAATGAATAAGAGCTTATATAATGAAGATACAGGGCTGTACTTAATATCATTTTTCAAACAATTAATGGGCATTACTCGTGTGAAGTAATATATAATTATTAAAGAGAATAATTTGATCAAAAAATTTATCCAAGCAAGAATGATAATTAAAGTTTGGATTTTGAAAGACGAGATCGTTTTCAGAACAAATTAGATAAATAGGTATAGATGAAATGGTGGATTTTACAAGAAAATTTCTCTTTCATACATGACATGTCCCATCCAGGAGATTATTCATGCTACCTTCTTATTTGATAATTGATATACATTCCATATAAACCATAAATAGAGACAAAAAAAAAAAACCCACCTAGTCCCATCCTCTCTTCTGTATAACGGTTAAAAATACACACACACATATCATACAAGTAAAAGAGATCAAAATGTCACAGAAAAGCAGCACTTGCATAAGGGAATATCAGCTTTCCTGATAAAGGTTAGTGCTTTACTGAGAAATCTATACCTATATATAGGCTATATATAAAAACGTGTTGTGGAAGTAAGCAAAGGAGTTGGATCAGGCCTCATAAGCACAATCCATGCTTTTGTTTGAAGAGGATTGAGCATATTCTTTGTTGGAGGAGTACATGGTTGATGATGACAATGATCCACCCGCAGTACTGCTGCTGCTTCGGTATGAGATTCTTTCGAGCTGCCTTCTCTTGGACCGATGCTTAACTTCCTCCTCTTTCTCGTCCACAAACGTTAGGAAAGTCCGGAGACGTGCGGACATCGAGCTCTGGCCACCGCTGGAAGACTCGATTTCATCAGAGTAGTGTTTGGAGTACTGTCTCACTATCTGTATGAGATAGATGAGGAGCGCAACCAAGCAGGCTAGTCCACAAACCAAATAGAGGCCCCAGAAGGATTTAAGATCAAGTCTGTCCACTTCAAGCTTAGCACCTTGTGCTAGGCATGCGCTATTCAAAAGCCATTTGTCATGGATCCTTTGAAGATCTCCATTTTCTGCCATTTCTAGAATGGCTGTTGAAAGGTCAACTGCTAAAGGAGAGTCTCTAGGAAAGGCCTGAAGCAAAAAAAAAAAAAAAGCACAGAACAATCCATATTAGTAATCTTACCCACAAGAACAATCCTGAAACTTAACCATTTCTACGACATGAACAAGTTAGTTGAAGGATCGTGAACAGCCTCTACTAATTCAGTGACCTATCCATTGGAAAAAAAAAACATGGGTAGAGTTCAACATCAAGCTTCTCTAGAAATCAGTGTTTTTGCTGCTTGAAAATTGTAATCCTATGAAAGTAATGTTCCATTTGCCAGTTGTAATGGTAGGAGCTATCTAAACTTGTCTCTGATTCTAGTGAGACTGAGTGCGATATTTACAGAGTCAAGTGACAAATGGCATGGACTGCAGAACAAAAAAAGAATCAAAAGAATAGTTTTCTTGAGAAATATAAATGCAAGTAAGCAATGAATCCTAAGAAGTAGGCAGTAACAATGAACAAGAAGACCAATAGTGCATAGATACTTACAAATCCCCAACCATTTCTGGTGGTAAGCAATGAATCCTAAGCAGTAAGCAGTAAAAAAGAACAAGAAGACCAATAGTGTATAGATACTTACAAATCCCCAACCATTTCTGGTGAACTCGTGACCTACAACAGTAAAATCACACCGGCTTGAAAGGAAGAGCTCAATGTAAGCACGCTCATCGACATACGCAGCAACACCACCTTTTTCGGGACCATCTTTTAATGCTTTAGCAGTCTCAATTCCTGTTTTTAGAGGAACGAGTCTTGATTCATGAATGCCAAGTTCCTCAATTAAGTAACCTCGAGTGAAAGAACCCTGCAAGTAGCCGATAGGTTCTTTGCTGTTTACTAAACTTTCAATGCCTTTAATGGGGGAAGAAAGCTGTTGTACTGTGAGGATTGAGGTCAGACTTGCTGTGTAACTTGAATTAATTATGAGAACCACAAATAGCCATACAAGTAGCACGAAGCGACCAAGTGTGCTCACTGTATTTTCCCCTGCATAGTCAATAGAAGAGTAACTCAGTAAGTCAAAACAGATATTATTTGGAGCATGGCTGTTAAGAATACAAAGATCTAACACTTACTGTGAGCGAAGAACATAGTTGAAAAGCTAAACCTGCCAAATACAACATAAATAGAAGTTATAGATGTATCCTGTGCTTAGCTGAATCAAAAAGTACAATTGTAACAAAGTGTTATTCTATGCATAAAAAATTTCAGATTTGGTTTAAAGGATTGAGAGAGAGAGACATATTTCCTCACCACAAAATTGTCATAACTTGCTTTTTGGGAGGTCCTCGAAAATCATCATTCAGCCTATGCTCCAAGATCCAAACAACAGCCCCCACAACTAGGAAGAAGACTGCTGTGACACACCACATCATCGGCGTAAATGGCCTCATAAAAGCCCATGCACCGGATTTCACCTTCTTAACAGGTGCTACAACTACCAGACCAGACTCGGTATACGGCTGAGTAAAATCCACCATCTTTGTTCTTTCTGTTGTAATCGTAATGTCACCCACCGCAGCATCAAAGACCTATAAGAAGAAGAAAAGTAGTCAGTCTTATATTTATAAAGGCTCAAACTCCACAGACAGGAAATGGAGGATACTTACGCCAGCTGTGATTAGACGAACAAGCTCAGTGTTACTAGGGTTGCTGTGACCATCCCCAAATGGAATGAACTTATAGGGAACTGCATAGGGCAGTAAGTTCACTGCAGCAAGGAATACATCAATGCAGAATCCCTTGAACATGTCAGTGCCTGGAATTTGTGAGACAAATGATCTGTAACTAACCCTTTCTGGCACCCCAATTCTTAATAACCTTCCATTGTTTGGAAAAACCCAACCACGGGGCTTCTGGGTTGTTTCTCCAGGCCATATTACAGGGAGTAGCTTTTGATTTGCACTGGAACGATTGGCTGGTTTTGAATAAAGAACTTCTGGAGGATCAACAGATAATCCAGAGTGATTAGACCAATAACCAATCCTCCTTAAACCAGTTCCTATCACATTGATAATTTCATATGATGGATTCATAGGATTCCCATCAGCTGCATATTTAATATGACCTGTTACCCCAGTCATGTTAACCCCATATATACTTGTACGCAACAGATTTCCTTGATCAAAGATGCTCACTGCATCAAGATGCAGGCTGTCTCCACGTAGTTGAGATAACTTTAAATCATGTGAGAATGTGATTCGGTTCCCTTGTTTGAAAAATGTATCAAGTGCACGAGCAAGCATATAAACAGTATCATATGCATAGAGACCAAAGGTGTTCAATCCAAGCGGACTATCAGTAGCCATTCCCCCAGTCAAGTTTTTCCACCTAGAAAAGAACCTTCTCTTGAGCTCTGAATCAGGTGTGTGCAGACGCAGTGTAAGAACTCCTTGAATTTTATCTGTTTGATCTGAAGGGATGGGATTCTCAGAGTCCAGAAGAGTAGTGAGAAAGCTGGAGGCTATCCAGACATACCCAGTTCCCATCATCCCAAGATATTTTGCCACATCAAACACCTGGGGGCCCCATGTAGCCTTAGTGTGAAGAATTATAATCCGAGATTCAGCAAGAGCCACCTGAACAAGCACATCAGTAATCTCCTCCCTAGTTGCTTCAGGGCTTATTGGTGCTTTATATGAGATTTTACAACGTCTCTCTGCAAGCTTATCCCCTAAGGAACTAATTCCGTTCCTCCCATGGTCATCGTCAGCATAAATTGCAATAACATCTCTCCAACCATAGAAATCTACAAGCCCAGCAATTGCAGCCATCTGATAAACATCACTAGGTGCAGTTCTAACAAAGAATGGGAATTGAAGTGAAGAAAGTGTAGGGTCTGTGGCTGAAAATGATAGAAGTGGAACTTGGAGCTCGTTTGCAATATGAGATATGACATGAGCTGTTACAGATGACTGGGGACCAATTATTGCCAGTGTGTGTCTTGCCATGAGCTCCAAGACTGTTACGCATTGGTAATTTAATTAAATGACAAAGAACAATAATCTGCAAGGATTTAACAACTTAAAGTGAAAATATGACCCCCAAAAAAATGGGGATATTGTAAAGGACCTACCCTCAGAAATGCTCAGAAAACCTCTGTATTTGGAGTCCTCTTGCATTGAGACCCTCAGCTTAGTTTTTCCAAGTATGGAAGGATCAGAGTTTATATCTGCAACTGCTGTTTCAATAGCTATTTTTACAATTTTACCTGCAGTGGTATTGAAAGAGAAGAGTGCTCCAATATTTACAAATTCAGGTAATGCTGAATTATTCGTGCCCCCCCAAGATGAAGAAAGCCCATTAGAGAGGATCATTAACATCACAAGCCAAACGTTAGTCATGGTTGGAAGTTGCTTAAGTACAGGCCACTAGTTTACCACCCTGCTCAGCGAAACAGAAGATTAAAAAGTTACAAGAATGCTGGATTTCCTCCTTCCCCACTCTGTTCCAAAGGAAAAAAACACATAAACACACACAAACACAAGCATAAAGGTAGAGACATAGACCCTACACAGCATAAAGAAAGTTTTAAAGCTTAAAAAGTTAAAAGCAAAAGATTTCCTCAACAGACACAAAGAACATCGCATGCACACCACCAAAAAGACGAGACGGAATCAAGTACTAAAGTTCCGGCCATCAAACTCAAGTTAGTAACTCGGTAGAAATTTAACTGGTGCATACCAGTAGATTCGGTATGTCCAAGAAAATTTAGCAGAAAACTAACCCCCGAAAATTTGGGTCAAACTGGGATAAACTCCAACCCCAGAAGACCATGAACACTCCGGAAAATCTGGGCAAAGAAGAAAATGGAAGAAATTACAGAAAGAACAGAAAAATATAAGAACTTAATGATAACGAGAGCATTACTGATAAGTGCTAGACCTGTCAGAACATATTCTTGGCCTTTTCTTCTTCTTCTTTTTCCTGTGTAAAGCCAAATCCAAAAGCTACTATTCGGTTGGCATCTATAGCTATGGGGTTGTAATGCGGCCTCCTCATGTGGAAGAAGAATATCCTCACTCAAATTGATTGTCAATGTACAGTGTAAACACTCGTAACAGTGCGACACGATGCCTCTTGATTTGGAGTATTGTGAGTTTGAACAAAGACAATTAAGAGAAGGACGCCATTGGATGCGATGAGATTACTGATTAGCCTTCAATGACGTGGAATTTGTATAGAAATAGTTGCAGAATCTGGGTCGGCCCGGGAGGCACTGATATTTTATTATATGACTTCTATTTAAAAAATTAGAGAAAATGTTTATGTAATATTACTACCTACAATCCTAAATACGGACGTAGTATATGATATAGTTTATACTATGATTTGTATTATAATTTATGTTCTATCTTGAAGATCAGATAAGTAATAAAATTTTCAAGACAGATGTGTGTGATATCTTGAAAAAACCAAAATAATCTTCAGTTGTTTGACCTTGAAACTTAAAACACAGTAGAATATTACCTCCAATTCTACCTATAAAGTTTAGGTAAATGATTGAGTTTTGACAACAACGAAAAAAAAGCTAGCCCAAATGGGTTGCTTTGATTTTTAAATAATCTATTTTATCTCTTAAATTATATTTTTTCTTAAATTATTTATTTTAATTGCACATGGTAAAGCAGTTTCTATTACAAGTAATTAAAACACATGATTAAAAAAGGCGTTATAAAAAATTAACTTTAACTGTTTTAGTATTAATACAATATTTTGCCCTCCAACTCAATCAAATTTATTATTACTTCCGATCTTAATTATAAGAAAATTTTTATAGTGTAATTTGCATTATAAAAGTGTTTCTATAATTGGGACCGGAGAATATTATACTTATAAGTCATGTTGATTGCACATAATAAAATGGTTTCTATTACAAGTGCTTAAGATACACAAGATTAGAATAGATGTTATTAGAAAAATTATATATTTGTTATAAATGTAAGTAATTTTTTTAAATAGAGATAAATTAATAAGAATATTTAAGAAAATTATAGATACTTTTATTGGATGACAAACGGGTGGCGTTGAAGAAGAACTGAATAATTCGAGGGAGAAGGGGAGGTGAAAGTAACGGGAATGCGGTAGTTGGAAACACATATTTGTCACGTGGGTCATTATAAAAACGCGAGTGGGCCCCACTTTCCCTGCTCATCATGGACGACCGCAAATAAATAGTGTGAAAATTTAGTTTATAATGATTTTTTTTTTCGCATGCATATATTGTTTTGAAAAATCCACTTTAAAACTTTGTTGGTTAAATTACGAGTTACTTTTGGCCGAAAAAAATATTTTATTTTCCACTCCATAGGTGTCCTTTAAATTTGATTACATTTTTTTATCCGTCAAAGTCAAATCTAGTGACTCATCTAGAACATGTCTCCTTAATAAGGTAAATTTATTGCTATTAATCTTCACAAATCGAGTTATGTTATTTGCAAGTTACTATATCCTGTCTTAATTATATGAATACTTTTGTAGTACAATTTATATTACAAAAGTGATTCTATTAATTGTACTATAAAAATGTTCATATAATTAGGATCGAAATGAGTAATATTTATAAGTCGAGTACCGTTATAAGTTAAACTTGTAAAAATGATAAATTCTTTGAGACATGTTAGTATCAAATAAAAGGAAAATGGCATAGAAATATCACTTAAACTTTAAAATCTTGTTGATAACAACACTAAAAAGATTAACAAGAACAATAAAACAATTGACAACTTATTTTTATTGGGAAATCATATATTTGATATTTTGAAATTCAATTAGTATTTTCTTGAGATTTTCTCGTAAATAAAATTGAGGGATCTATCTATTTATTTATTTTATTTGTGATATGGATCATTTGAAAAAATAAAAGCAGCTACATAAGTGGAAGGGGGCAAAATAATTAATATGCAAATGGAAGGGGAAAAAAGGGAAAATCTCACTCAGGTCACAAGGACTAAAAAATCTATCAAAAAAAGTCTCGTTATAGATTTTTCTATAAAAAAAAAAAATCCATAAGGATTTCAGTAACATAGTAATACAGGTTTCAAATGCGAACTTACTTTGTTTAACGAATGTATGTGACTATATTAATAAATCAAATAACTCTTATTGACAAGTGTATGTGATTATATTAATAAGTCATAAAATTACATTAACAAACTCATCTATATCAATAAAATAAAATAACAGGAGACTTTTTTTATATATATTTTAAAGTCCTTGAGACTGAATGATCGAGATTTTCTTTAAAAAAAATAAATAAAAAGAAACAGAGGAGGGGTTGCCTCACACACACGCAAACAGGTTTCTGATAGGCAAGTTGATGAAATGCAGTGAAGGGTGAAGCATTTGGACACATCTCTGAGACTGACACCTCACAGCTTACCATCTTTTTCGAATCATTTCCTCCATTCATGATTCATGTGTTTCCTCTAAGGCCTCCTTTATCAGTTCTCATTTTTTATTATTATCTGATGTATGAATTCGAACTTCTGGGTCTGTGTGAATTATCGAGCTTCCCAATATAGAAAAAAATTAAAGGGAGAATATGAACATGATTCTTTTCACGTAATTGACTCACATGATCATGCTGAGTTCATGCTTTCATAAATAAATAAAGCTGTTCATACTTTTTTCAACATTGTTTAAAACACAATGCCTTTAAACACCTATTCTCCATTTATTCCTTTCAAAGTGGACTTATGAGGCCACAAAACCTGCTCAACATTTTCCCATTATAAATTTTTTTGTCCAAGTATGAGATTCAAATTCTTGAGTGTAACTTTTTTTTTAACAAGCATCTAATATCCTGAACCTACCTCCTTTTTAACTTAGAAGATTTATCAGGGTTCAGACTAATCCAGATCAAGCTGGATATGACCACAAAGAGGGAAAGACGGAAAGCTCTACCACCAAACATTGCTGTATTTCCAGAGCTCACTCTTGAGACTTATGGTTAAAAAAGAATAAACCCTATCAGTTGATTTAGGTACTTGGTCATTGAGTATAACTATTTTTTAGTTGTATTTAACATATCTTTAACCACCGTGCAGTTATTTTTTTTAGTTTGTGTATAGTATCAATTAGATTGCATATAGCTGAAAAAAAGTTGAACACAAGTTATTAAAAAAAATTTTAAGTATTTTTAGAAATAAATTTTGGGATAGAAGATTTTTTAGCACTTTTTCCTTATCATCATTATTTACTATTTCCTATAGTTTTTAATATAAAATCTACTTTAATAAAAAAAATTAAATTACAAACTAGATCATATATTAAAAATTGAAAATAATAAATGGCTTTTTTTTTTGCTCAAAATAATTGGCTTAACTAATTGCTATTTAAAGAGATTATTATTATTATTATTTTGATATTATTTGAAGAGATTATTGGTCTCATGTGGGTGGCTTGAGGTGATTTTTGTCCCATCTGGGTTGTTGCAGCCTTGCTGGGCCTGAGTACGTCTGATCAAGGTGACTGGGGCACATGACTTTTACAACCACTTCAATAATTTATTAACCTCACCCAAAATTAAGTTGAATTTTTTACAAGTCATACAAAATATTTTAAAAAAAATTGAACCCAAAAACTAAAAAGTGAAATATTTTTCAGGAAGAACCAATTCCTTGAAACTAAATTAAAACAATATCACTAATCAATACCTTAATTAAATCCATCCAAGAAGTTAATCAATCATGGCCCATTTTAGTATTTATTTGATTGCCCATCCAGTTCACCGGAATTGAAGTTCTGACTAATTTGGATTCCCCCAATCGGGTCCACAATGGTGAGGGAAGAGTTAACACCATTTTTTCCATTCCCACACCTCAAAATGAGAACGTGGTTAAAGAAGAGTAAGTCCCTTACCATTTATTCTCAATGAATGTTAGTGACCCATTTTAGGAAATACGACTAGAAAAGATATAAGATAGATAATATAACTATTATTTTTTATTATTTTCGTTCTCATATTTTTTTTAATACATTAGGTGCACATTTTAATTTAAACACACATGTATCATATTTAAGGAAACCACATACATTCTCTAGTTAACACTGAGAAGAATCATTTTCATAATGACCACCACTGTCAATATCGTAGCCATCCCTTTCTGCTTCTCTTTGGCTTGTTGCAGTTTTCCCCTTCATCTTCCTTTTCATTGACAAAGGAAATAAATGATCGGAGCCGAGCCGAGTGGGAGGAGCCGGCGAGGTTGGAGTCGGAGTGGCGGCTGAAACGGTAGGCCATGCGAAGGACATAACAAAGGAGGGCTATGAAACAGGCAATGCCACAGAGAAGGAAGAGACCCCAGAAGCTCTTTAGCTCTAATCTGTCTACGCCTTGCTTTGACCCTTCTGAACTGCACGCACTTCTTGAAAGCCATTTGTCATGTATTTTCTGAAGATCACCATTCTCTGATAGCTTCAAGATTGTTGTTGACATGTCTATTGCCAACGGAGAGTCTCTCGGAAAAGCCTGCAACACAACCATTAATGTCCATCATTCATGGACTTATTTCTTAGATGTATATTTTAACTATTATTATATATTATATTCGTCATGGTATTAAAATATCCTGAGTATGACTTGTTAGTTAGGGTGGACCCAGTTCATTTAGTCATTTATAACCTTGATGAGAGGATTGGGTGAAAGTGACATTAGAAAAAACATAATTCATCTCCTCTGAAGGTTGCCTAACTAGTTATGACTTTTCCTAGTTGTCATCACTATGTGCAACCCAGTCAGAAGAGCTCCTAATATCATTTTTTTACTGATAGTGTTCTTTGCCTACAACTTATCTTATCTCGGATCATGAACTGCTCCAAATCATATGGTAATAAAAAGGGCAGCTCAGTGGATAAGACTTGCATTAGATAGGGTATGGAGAGGTCAAATGTATGCAGCTTAAACCCTACAAGCGGAGTAGATGTTTCCAAATCCAAATCACATGGCTATGGCAGAGGTATTTTTTTTTGAAGTCTTTAGCTGCTACTCTGTATTGTGAGATTCCATATGTTTGATTTAGATATTGTTTTTATATGGTTGTCTTACATTATTGCCTAGAGGTTTTTGGGTAATATGTCACTATTTCAAAGTTGGATGATGAGGGAAGAAAAGGAACTTACAAAACCCCAACCCATTTTGGTGAACTCTTGACCAACGATTCCAAATTCACATCTTGTTGAAAGAAAGAGCTCCATGTAAGCACGTTCATCAATTATTGCTGCAACACCACCATTGGCAGGTCCATCCTTCAAGGCTTTCTCATATTCTGGTGGAGAATTCAAGGGCACAAGCCTTGATTTCATAATGTTGAGTTCCTCAGTGAGGTAGTTCTCTGCAAATGAACCTCTCAAATAGCCAATGAGTTCTTTGCTTGTCACTAAGCTTTCAATTCCTTTCACAGGTGAAGAAAGCCGTTCCACTGTGAGCATGGAGGTCAGGCTTGCTATGTAGCTGGAGTTCAATATCAGAACTACAAATAGCCATATTATGAGCACTAAGCGACCCAAAGTGCTCACAGTTCTCTCTCCTGCAAAAAGTTCATGAGATTATCTATCCAAAAAATTGAAGTTTAAAGAGGTTACTGACATATCACACTCTCAATTACTGAAAAAAAAAAATGCTAACTCTGGTCCTAATTATAACAGTTACACTTTGGTCCTAAATATAAGACCTCAATCCACTTTGTTTATCAAATTTAGAATTTCTTTCCTAAAGAATCCCTATTAATTGTACATACAAAGGCTGTTTCTATCAAGAGTAATTTCAATACACATGAGTTAAAGGAGTATTTTAGGGAAAGTAATGCCCATTTGTTACAAAAAAACTAACTAAATTAATTGATTTCCCTAATGTCCACAAATTAGTTAACTGGCTTTTATATTAAAGGACAAAGATAGTATTAGCTAAAAGCTTATTCACTAGAATTTAGTGTGCTTTTTTTTTTTCATGAAATTTGAAATGAAATAGTAGTCTGTCACTTACTATGTGCAAAAAACAGGGTTGAAAAACTAAACCTGCACAGAGAAACTTCACATGTTAGCAACAAAGTGTACAGTTTATGGTGTTTGCGTTTTTGAGTGTGTGTGTAAAGTACACAGTTTATGCCCTATGATTTAGGGTTTTGAGAATCGAAAATGGAGCTTCAACAGTTTATTCTTTCCTTACCATAAAATGGTCACAAATTGTCTTCTTGCGGGACCTCTAAAATCATCATTTACTCGCCGTTCTAAAATCCAAACAACTGCTCCCACAACAAAGAAAGACATTCCAGTCACAAACCACATCATTGGAGTAAATGGAATTAGGAAAGCCCAAGCATTAGAGTTTGATTTTCTAATAGGAGCCACAACAACAAGCCCAGATTCAATAAATGGTTGTGTGAAATCCACTATCTTCGTTCTGTTTGTGGTAATAGTAATATCACCTACCACAGCATCAAACTCCTGCATATGTCAAAGGAATAGTCTGAAGATACACAAAATCTGATAAAACACATGAAACTAGATTGAATTCAAATCATGTATCATTTATACTCACACTGGTTGTGATTTTGTGCAGAAGTTCTGAGTTTAATGGGTTAGTTTTACCATCTCCAAAAGGGACAAACTTGTATGGAACTGGATAAGGCAATAAGTCAACTGCAGCTCTGAACACTTCAACACAATAACCTCCAAACATTTCAGATCCTTCGATCCTCGACAAGAATTCATGGTAACTGATCCTGAGAGGCACCCCAATTCTCAAATGCCTTCCATCGCTGGCGAAAACCCAGCCGCGAGGCGTTGTAGTTGTTTGGCCAGGCCATATCACACCATAAAGCCCTTTACTTGAAGAATTTGAATGACTAGATGCTTGTCCAGTGTGTAAACCAGAGGAATTAGACCAAAATCCAATCCTCCTAACCTCAGTTCCAATCACATTAATGATCTCATAAGCAGGATTCATAAGCTCACCATCTGGACTAAACATGATTTGACCTGTTAAACCAGTTTTATTGACCTTCATAACTTTTTCCAACAATAAACTACCATTCGCAAAGACCCCAACAGAACTTAGGTCTAGTCTATCACCTGTTAGTTTGTTCAGGCTTGTATCATTTGAAAATGATAAAGTCCCTCCACTATTGAAAAATGAGTCAAGTGCATATGCAAGGACCCAAACAGTGTCATAGGCACAAAGGCCATAAGTGTTCCACATGAAAGGACTCTGATCAGAAGCTTTCTTATTTACCAAGTTACCCCACCTGGAAGTGAAATTCTTTTTCATCCCAGAATCTGGTGTGTACATTCTCAAGGTTATAACACCTTGGAGCTCATTCATGTATGAAGATGACCGAGATGGATCGGTATCTAGAACTGTAGAAAGCCAATCAGTGGCTAACCAGACATAGCCATTTCCCAACATGCCTAATGAATCAGCCATCTTAAGTACATCTAGACCAAAACTAGGGTATATGTGGAGGACTATAACCCTTGACTCCCTTATAATGACCTTAACTAAAGCATTGTTTATTTCTTCTCTGTTTATGTTATTAGGCCTAAGAGGGGCTTTATATGAGATCTTACAACGTTTCTCAGCTAGCTGATCTTCTAATGCAACTATCCCATTTCTTCCATGATCATCATCAATGTAGATTGCTATCACATCCCTCCATTGATAGTAGTTCACGATATCTGCCACAGCGGCCATCTGAAACTGATCACTCTGTGATGTCCTGACAAAATATGGGAACTGAAGGGAAGTCATGGTAGGGTCTGTTGCTGCAAATGATAGTAAGGGTACTTGTAGTTCATTGGCTATGTGTGAAATCACATGAGCCATCACTGAGTATTGAGGGCCAATTATGGCCACTGTGTTATTCTCCATCAGTAATAATGCTGCCAAGAACAAAGAAACAGACATAATCATTAGGAATTTGAATCCTCTTCAGTAAAGGGCATGCCTAAATCCTAATAATAAGAGAGAAAGAGAAAAGGTGAGATTCACAAATATCGCCAGGCAGATATTTTATATTCATGTATGCATGTATACATTCAAAAAGAGGGTAACATAAAAATTCGGAATATTGCACTGCACCCCTCTGTAGTCATTTAATATGAAAGAGTTCCTAAAACTTCACTGTACAACTAGGAGTAAACTGAAATGATTTTTTTTTTTTTTTTTTTTTTTTTGGCTAAAAAACATTTATGCCCTTATCTTGTACATGGCTGAAATGATCTTGCAATTTCTTTTATTTGTCTTCTACATAAGCATGTTTTCACATGTGCCTTGTAAATAATCATATTTGACTTTTAAAATGTTGGCACAATTTTCTTTTCACCCACAAATTTAAATTTCAGTTTACACCTAGGGGTGAAATGAAATTTCAGAAAGTTATGGGTTGTTTGATATTAAATGGCTACAGAGGGGTGTATGGAATTTTCCCTAAAAATTTAAAGAGAATATGTGTATATATATAGTTCGAGAAGGACTTACAATCAATGATGCCGAGAAAACCAGTGGACAGTTCGGTGTCTTGGAATGAAATATTGAGTTTAGTTCCATTAAGAACTGATGGATTGGAGTTTATATCATCCTTTGCTGCATCAATTGCAACTTTTGCAACTTTGCCAATGGTTGAATTGAAGGATAGAATTGCCCCAATGTTGACAGAGTTGGGTCTTGAAGGAACACCATTTAATCCGTTTGAATAAATGCCGCAGTAGAAAATCACAAGAACAATAAGAAGCCATATTCTCTTCATGATCTGCTCTTTGACAGACATAAACAAACTTGCAACATAAGTCACTACTATCAAAGTGAAGAACATAAATGAATCTAGAAATTAAAGAAAAGAGCAGACAAGACTTATTAAAAAAAAAAAAAAAAAAAATAGCAGACAAGAGTAGTGATGATATATATATATATATATAGAGACACTAAAGACGATAGATTTTGCCTCAGAATGAATGAGTGTACGTACGTAGCAACTCAATTAAAAGCAAAAAAGAAAAAGAAAACAACGTGTTTTTATCAGAGAAAAGAGAGAGAATATACAGAGCATATAAGCCAAAATATCAGCTTACTTTTCCCCCTCTAAATAAGAAGCTGAAAGCTAAGAGATAGATGGAATGAAATGCTTTTTACCTTCCTTATGCTTCGAGGCTGAAACTGCTAATTGTTGTTTTATGAATGTCAAAACGTGGTAGCATGAAACCCTTTATATAGAAGTGGCCAGGCTGATGAGATCATGAGTTATGAACTGTTTTGTGCGCTCACCGTGTTGCTTTGTTAGGTCACGCCAGCATTTGAAATTATGTAGCTCTTATCATTATTATAAGATACCAACTAACAATTCTCACAATCCAATAAAAGTAGTTAAAATCAACAAAATTATCCTACAATTTAAGTACTCCCTATGGTCTTTATTATAATGCACCAACCAGCAAGTTTATTTGGTTCTTTTTATAAGACACTTGCTTGTTCCCATGGAGCATTAATTATTCTTTTCCATGTATGCCCCTAATAAATAAGGGTAGTAGGTGTGAATAATAATTAATATAATATTAGAGTTTAGTGTAATTAGTAGGGGTAATATTGGAAGTTATTTAAATTGTAGGCTAACTTTATTGACTTTAACTGTTTTTATTGATTTATAAGAATTGTTAATTGATGCCTTATAATAAGGACCGGAGGGAGTAACTTTCAATATTACCCCTACTAATTGCACTAAACTCTAATATTATATTAATTATTACTTTCATCCACTACCCTTATTAATTATGGGCATACATGGAAAAAAATAATTAATACTCATTGGGAACAAGTAAGTACCTTATAAAAAGGACCAAATATACTTGCTAGTTGGTACCTTATAATAAGGACTAGAGGAAATACCAAAGTATCTTGAATTAGAACAGTTATGTGGGTTTGCATAAGTTCCACATGAGTTACACCTCATAGCTCCAAATAAAAATCATAGATATGTGTGTTAAAAAGAACCAACCATATGGGAAATGATTTTATAAACACCATGGTTCAAGAGACAAATTGAGTTAGAATATAAATGTACAAAATTATCCCTGTTCGTTATTTATTTTTGGCAAACTTTGGGTTGAATATTGAATATTGGTTTGTCACCTTTAATGTCATGTCAGTGGTCAGAACTCAAAAAAATGTCAATTCGTAACGGTTAGTATGTAGTAATTGAATGAAACCGCTACAAATATCAGGATTTGTAGCGGTTTATCCCAAACCCGCTACAAATTGGCAATAATATGACTTGCGTCAAATGGCGCGCTGGTTAGTAAATAACATTTGTAGGTGTTTTAACAAACAAATCGCTACAAAATGTGGCGCAAAATTTGTAGCGGTTTATATGACAAGAACCGCTACAGAATGCGCATATTTGTAATGGTTGCGATGTATAATTGATACAGAATGTAGAGGGTTTGCACATTTGTAGTGGTTTTGTAAAATCGCTACAAACTTTCACGTTGCACGAGGTAGGATTTATTGATTTGTAGAGGTTGAAGTAGCTATTTTTTGTAAAATCGCTACAAATATCAACGCTATAAAACGTGCCGTCACTTCTCATTTTACCATTTTTGGCAAATTCGTTTTTCACGCGCCCTCTGAAAGGTTTTGCTTTAGATATGAGGTTCTGCTTAAGCATTTACAAAGTTATGCACTTGAGGTTAGTAAAGTTAACTCTTTAATTTCGTTTTTTTCCCTATTATTCTAATTTTGTTATAAATATTGATGATTTTTTTAATTATTTAATAATAACTGCAGTTGTTATGACTTCTGGGAGATATAAAGGCAAGGGGAAGGAGGCTGAGCGTCCCGCCAGACCTCTTTTGCGGGGGAGTAGTAGTAGAGGGGGTAGTGGTAGAGGCAATAGAGGGCAGCACGGAGGTAGATATGTCCCGTACCATCACAGGAGGCGACCTTGCCACAACAGCTTAACCCAGAGCAGCCATAGCAGACAACCCCACAGAAGGCAACCCCACCAAAGTTGCCCGTTCAGCTAGAGGGGGTTGACATTAGTCTCAGCGATTACAACAAGAATAGGGAGTTTGACTTCAACATTCCCATTTTTAGTGACATGAAGTGGTTCCTATATGAGGAGGAGGTCAGGACCAGAATTACCCACGAGGGTCGTCTTCAAGGTCGATAGGGTTTGAGGTGCATGTTCAAGGTAAATTTAATTATTGTTTTAATAAATTTAGTATTTAAATTCCATAGGTTTAAATGTGGATTTAAATTTAATTAAAGTATGTGGTAAATTGTGCAGATAAGCTGGGGAACATAACCACCAGGAGGCTGGACATGGCTAGTCTCAATAGCCTTGACTGGGGACTACTTGTCATAGTTCCGTGGAATGAGGCTACAGATCAACCGACTGAGAATTGCGATCACCTATATATTCAACAACTATTTGAACGAGTTGGGCTTGAATTGGATGCGGTTGCCTATCCACTTCAAGACATGGAAGAATGTTCCCGGGATGTTGAAGAATGTAGTGTGGGACGATATTGTAAAGGTAATTAATTGTATTTAATTATATTATAAATGTAAATAGTTATCATTTATGTCATTTTTAATTAATTATATTTAATTATTCTTTATTCAATTGTGGTACATGATAGGTTTGTCGTCCACGACAACAGGAAGAGATACACAATGATAAAGATGGGAGATGGTTGGAAGAATATGAGGAATCGTCTCTACCACATCATGAATAAGGATGAGATGATACCTCTAGAGCAGCTGATCGAGAATTTGCCTGACAAAGTCTCACCTAATGACTAGGCGAGTTTTGTCTAGTACAGGAGGAGCCCTGATGGACATGTGATTTTTTTTTAATAATTATTTTTTTTTAATAATTTTAATGTTTTGTTGTTTCGTAGGCTCTTTCTCAAAGAAACACTTGGAGTCTAGGGTAGAAAAGGATCCATCACATTGAAAAATTGAAGACATTTGTTATTACTTACAACGAATTGGTATATTTTTAGAATTAAATTAATTTTAGATTTATATTATAAATTTATTGTTTATAATAATAATTTATTGTTTCAATTCTTTTAGGAGAGGAAGGCTCACCGGGAGAACCGTCGGACAAACAACGAGGAACTATTCACCATCACCCATAGACACCAAGATGGCCCAGACGGAACTGCGACCTCTAGCAGGCAGAGGAGGGCATTGTAAGATATATACATTGTTTGTTTTCATATTTGTTATTTATTTTAATTAAATTAAATTGTTTAATAAATGTTTTATAAAATGTATGCAGCAGGAGCGGATTCAGCAGTCGTAGGTTGAGCTGTGAGAGACCCAGACCCAGGAGTCATAGGGGTCTATGGATCCCACTACGTCTTTAAAAGATGCTTTGGGCCTAGTTGAGCACCTTGGACGGGGCCTAGTTGAGCACCTTGGACGCTGTAGGGGTGTGGGGTTAGGCACCACATCTAGCATGATCTACGGCAAGAGTAGCGCCTCTAAGGCAGGGACCTCTTGAGCAGGGACCTCCAGTGTTAGAAGGCCAAGGGAGGAACTGTTCAAGAGATTCATGCGGAGGTTGCCAGGAAACTTCAGGTGCAAGTCGATTTCTTCTATGCTCAACAGACCCGGTGGCGGGATATCACGATCGCGATGCTATCGAGGTCATTGTGTCGGTTGTTTCCTAATGAGGAGCATCTAGAGGTGCCACTAATCCCTAGGTTCATCGTCCAGCCGTCTCCTCCTCCTGCTGATGACGATGGTGCTGTTAACTTTGGCCAGCCCCATGATCCTCCCCCTTAGAGGACTTGATGATCAGCCTCCAAATAGTTAGTTATCTTTATTTATGATTTAGGACAGTTGTATTTTGATTTGGATCATTTGCAACAACAAAAATTCTTCTGTTCTAGCAATCTAGCATATTTTGCAATTTGGTGATCAGACTACCATGTTAATGTTGATATCTTTCAGGCACGTGCGGTGTCTACTGATAGACTGAGGCCAAGCTTCTATGTAATCAATGCTGAGGTTTATGCTGTTCAGGTGAAACTTCCTGCCTGTGTTTTGTTTGGATGATCCAGCTATGGTCGTAGTTGGACTGTTTTAAGTCTACTTATGTTTCAAGAGTTTAGTCTTCTATTATTTTGTGTTTTTTTTTCCCTTTATTCTTTTTAATTTACTTGGCCATTTAGGTAGAAATTGGTGTTTGCTGGATCGCTTGCTGAAGCATTGATGGATTTCTGTGTAAACAGTTTTACGTTTGATGATGTTAAGATCTAGATTCTATACTGATATATGGTTGTTTTGCTCAGCTAAATGTAATTCTTTTTTAAATGACTTTAGCTCGACAATTTCATGCTTGGTTGACCTTAGTTCCATGATAATGTCCCCTTAAGAAGAAAGTTGGAGGTCATATTAAATACTCTATTCCCGTTATCTCCTCACATCTTTATATACAAAAAACAAAAAGTTGGCAGGCTAGAAACTTTGCTTGTAATGTGTGACTAGGGTCAGATTGTGTAGGACTAACTAGATTATGGCCTCAAAGATGTTAGGAGTAATTAATTGATACAAAAATGTGTCTTAGTGTCTAATGGTATCAGCGTAAAACTTGGAAATTATGAATATAATGAGTTTTAATGTTCCTGCTACCTTTTAAGTTCAACAATTTTAAATTTTTGTTTTGTTGTTTCACCCATGTTTTTTTATTAAAAAAATGTATCCCTTTGTGGCTGATATTATGGTGGAAGCCCATCAAAGTATTGATCGTCCTGTCTAAGATGTTCTTCGCACTTCGCAGGTTTGTCTACTTTAGACTCAGCTTGTAGCATTATTTTAGTTGAATTATTAATTGATTATGACTGTCATGAATTGTTGCTAATTCATTTATGTTGTGATAGGGGTCTCTTTGTTTGCTGCTCTTGGCTTTCTTCTCTATGGTGGAAGGTATCTGTCTGTTTCAGTTTTCAAGTTTCCATTTTTTATTCCAATTACAGGGTTAATCCTTAATTTAGGAACTGTAGTGAATTGTAAAAGGGAAACGCTATAAAGCAGTCCCATGTTGGTTTTTCAAATCTTTTCTGCCTTTTTGGACTCATGAAATTGGAATAGTTTCGAGCAAAAGAAAAAAGAAATTGAAATAAGGCATTGTGGTTATATATTTATATGTACTTTCATTTAGTATATTAGTATTTTTTTTGGTACACAAAAAAAGTATATTAGTATCTTTTTGTGTATTTAGTCTATATTCTTTTGATGATATTTTATTGTGATAATTTTGAATGGAAACTAAATGAATGCTCATGATTAGAAGTGTAATTGAAAGAGTTTAATTTTGATTTAATTGCATGAATTGATCTGATTCTGTAACATCTCCAATTTTCATGTAAATTAATTAATGGAATACAAGAATTTTTCACCAAGTATTAGTCGACGGTATTTAATTTTCCAACAGGATAAATTAATTATTGAAAAATAAGGTGGAATTAATCTAAAAGGTGGTTAATAAATTTGGTTATAAATAAATTGAGATGATAATGTCAAAGAAGGTAAAAATATATTTTTCCTCATTATTTTTATAATTTTCGTCCAATAAAAGAAGGGGAAAATTCTGATGAAAAAATTAGTGAAGTTTTAATATAAGTCTAATTTGTTTTAGAAAGATGGACATTGGATGAGACTTATATGACTCAAACTCATCTAAAAATCTTATTTTTCTCTCACGAGGAGAAGGTAATATGTAATAATCTAGGCTTAGGTCTATTATTGAGCTAAAAGAAGGATGTGAATGATTGGACAAAAAAAACGATTGGACAGCACACCATTAACAAGGGAGAGAGAGAGAGGGGAATCGGATTTGCTTAGAAGCAGTACTCTCATAATCCCTCAGTAGCGTCAATTACCAACCAATCAATCTAACATCTATTTACATACTTTTTTTTTAATTTAAAAATCTGAACCAAGATAATTTTGAAATAAATGTTTATAAAATATTTTTTGAAGATCCTCAAATAATTTTTTAAGATGTATTTTTTAGAATTGATATTATCTCGAAGTATCTTTTTTAGAAGTCAAGATCTTTGAAATGTTTGATCTTGTGGTCTAAAAGATCTTTCACGATAGTGATTGGTACTAAAGAAAAGCAGTCAATACTCTGAAATATCTTTTTAATACCAGTCGATACCTTGAAATATTTTTATAGGATCTTAAAAAAACATTTTTATGACGGACAGTCTTAAAAGGATATCTCAAGGTATTGAAAAATTCTTCAGGTACTATAAAGATATCTCAATGATCGTGAAACATCTTTTTTATTGAAAATTTTTTTAATATTCTTCAAGTGTACTAAAAAGATCTTGAGTATTGATCGCTTTTCTTGATACCAATCAAGTATCGTGAAATATCTTTTAATCTGGTAAGATCTGCGAAATATTTTTTTAAAAAATATTTGAGAATCTTGACATCTTAAAAAGATAAATCTTTTTTTGAAAAATACTTCATGATCTTGAAAAATTATTTGAGGATTTTGAAAAAATATTTGAGTCTTTGGATCTAAAAAGATCTTGAGTCTTGACTTTTATTAAAAAATACTTTATGATATTGAAAAATTATTTGAGGATTTTGAAAAAATATTTGAGGTTCTTGATGATATTAAAAAAGATCTTGAGAATACTTAATTCTTTATTGAAAAATACTTCATGATCTTGAAAAATTATTTGAGGCTCTTAAAAAAATATTTGATAAATATTTATTTTAAAATTATCTAAAATGGTTCAGATTTTTAATTTTTTTTAAATTAAAAAAGCAGGATTGTGTGACACAGCATGGCATGTTAGATTGATGTGATGACTAGTAATTGACGCTTCTGCGAGTGCTGCGAGTGCTGCTTCTGAGCAAATCCGATTGCGAAGAAAGAGATGTGCCAATCCAATCTTAATTGAAGAAAGAAATAGTTGGCGCACGTGAAGCAAGGCAAAAGTTTAAACACAAATTTACCCACATTCTCCACGCATCGGATAAGGTTGGAGTTTTGACCTACCTTATAGGTGCATTTATGAGTTAGGAGTAGGATATGAAGCAGGGGAGAGCGAGTTGCACTTGGAATAAGACCATATAGATCACACACTCAATTTCTTCAATGTTTTCCAATGTGCCACGTGAAGAAAAGCTTTTTTTTTTTTTGTAATATATATTTCTCTAATATTTGTTTAAAACCGCCGGATGTGTGAGAAAAAGGAGATTAGGAAATTGTAATATGGCAATAGGAATATTTATGAGATGTGTAATTGATAAGACAATGCAATATAAATGAAGAAGAAAAGTTGTGAGCACGTGGAGCAAGGTAATATGGATCACACAATTTTTTTTTATGCATCCCAATATCTTAATAAATATTCATTCCACTTTCTTCTATTCCCAAAAATCAAAGATTTTTTTTTTTTTTAAAAAAGGAAATCTCTCCTTGGTGCGTGAAGGTGAAGGTTGAAAGAAGGAAGAGGGAATTTTGAGGATCAAGTTTCAAGTTAGTAGGATACCAAAAACAAGTAAGTGATTATTAAAACTACCTTATGATTTTATGGTTGTAAAAGTGGTAGTACCCATGTGTTTTTAGTCATGAAATAGGTCTGATTAATAGATAAAAATTATGAATAAAAGATTGGACTTAAGGTTTGGAGTTGGGAAGAAAGGTTATTATGGTAGAAGAAAAATAGTTGTTGAAAATAAGAATTTATTGTGTCTGCCAACCTTATGGACATGAGAAAGTAATTTTTGTTGGTGTTTCTAATGCCTTCAAAGTGTTCAAAAATAGGATCTTGTATAAGATTGAGAGATTTATTTTATTTTATTTTTTAAGTTGAAGAAGGCATATTTTTAAGTCAACAAATAAATATTTTAAAGAGGAGTTACTTATATTCATATTTTGATTATTTTAGAGTCACTTTGATTTTGTGTGCTTGGAGAAAAATTATACTGATACTTTTGGTCAACTATCAGGTAGTAACCTTAATCCTCATGTGTTTTGTGTTACTTTGTATGTTTGTATTTTCCATGATTGTGGACCGTGTCTCCTGAAAAGGGACATGCGTTTGTGTGCATTCAGTGTGGTATGGGTTTGGAACCCAACTACTGTGTTTTCCTGGCATTGTGGATTCGGGGCTTGCTTTGTTAAGCAGTCCTGCGTTTGTTTCTAAGACATGTAGTCCTTCCGCAGTTAACACGGTATACTTGGTATGTTGTATTTGTCTTACTACGCGTTTGTTACTGAATGCTATTATTTAGTGTTTTCCTAATTATGGTTACATATATACACTGTTTCTGTATTACATATGAGATTAATGGTTGCTCTGGGATTCATTCATGAATCCTAGATTTTTGTAAAGCTTCAGGAAGTACTTCAAGGGCTACATCTGGAGAGAAGGGTAAGAATGCGGAGCTGGAGTAGGCAGTGTTGTTAGTGGAAGAAGAAGATTTATTCCTAATCATATTTTTTATGGGATAACTGTATATTCTTTTGGCCTCGTAGGCACCGGAGGATGACAATATATTTAACCCTTCGGGTATTATATTTTTTTACTTGCTTTTAATTAAACCAGTATTGTCTGATTTTCAACCGGAAAATGCTCTGTGCAATAAACTATGTTGCATGCTAATAAGTAGTAATTAGATGACATAAGGTAATTATAAAAAGGATTCCCTCTACCTGCCACCCGAAAGGGTGAGGTCAGTAGGAGTGTAACATATTTGGTCTTCTAGTGATATTGGTTGGGATTTGACTTTTCTCTTATACCCCTTACCATCCTTTTCCCTCCTTTCCATTTTTCTACCATTGGATTAAGATCTCAATGGTCAAGATTTATCATATGATAAAATATTATTATAAGGGAAAAGGAGGGGAAAGTATGGTAAAAAAAAGGATGGTAAATCTGGACTGTTGAAATCTTAATCCAACGGTAGAAAAAAAAGAGAGAGAGAAAAGGATGATAAGAGATATAGGAGGAAAGTCAAGTCTAGTTGGTTGGTGGAAGAATCAGAAATGAACAAGAAGTTGCAGTTTGAATTGAATGAGTTGGCTATTCAGTGCTTGCCAATCCATAATAAGTCTAATTGTAAACATAATAACCCTACAATATATGAAGTTTTCAATGAAATAACACCATATGGGTTACATATGGTCTAAAAATATATTGAACTCTTTGATAGGAACAATTTTTTTTTTGGTATATAAAAGTTTAGGTGAGAGTAGACACCGGATCCCACCAGGGCCAAGGCATGCCTCCAGGCTCAGAGAGCGCTTACAGATCGCTCACCAACGAGGCCCTCACATCGACCGGCGGGTATCGAACCTCCTCCTTTTTAAGGTGAAGGCCGACGCCTTAGTTAATTGTACCACTCCTCATTCGCATAGTTTTAAAATTTTTTCAGCATTTTTTTCCGTCAAGCCCAAAAACCATCCTACGTTCTAAAAACTATTCCAATTCTTCGTCAAATTCTAGGTTTCGGCTTAATGGCGGCTCAACTCTGATCTAACTAGACGGAACCTTAAAAATGGTTTTTGGGTCCATACCGAGTTAGCGAGTAAAGGCGAGGGTCTGACGTGCCCCAATTGTATTTTCCCGGTTTTCAAGATGCTCCGTAGGCTCAAGTAGTGGTATCAAAGCCTTGGTTTGGCAGGGTCATGTATGGAGATGATGATGAAAAAACCAAATTTGCACTACTTTTAGATTAAAAATTTGATTGTCTTGAAAGTGGGCTAATGCCGTCAAAATATGGACGAATAGAAAGATAATGTTTGTATGGTCATATGGCTGGCTGTCTCTTTTAATTGGAAATCATTGCGATATCAGGTGTGTATGGGCTTGACTTGATGTAAAAAAGCGAAGTCGCACATCAAATTGAGTTATGCTAAAAAAGATGTATATAAATGAAAGGATCAATAAACTTAAGGCTCCAAGTTTTTGCGGCAATTTGTGCTATCAAGCTCACTTGTATGAATCCTCTTGTTGCTACTAGGTCTGTTTGGATTCTCCCTCTATTTTGGGATGTGTCCTATACCTAACAGACAGTATTTTTGAGACATCATTAGATTTGATGTTGAGTATGAGATTTATACTCTTCCTAAAGGCTGTATACCAATTTAATTCACTATTAGCTCTTAGACTTGGATACAAGATTGGTGCCACTCAAGAGAACGAGTGACTATGACGTCATGAGTTTTCCTTTTTTAATAGACATGCGGTTAGGTTTGGTTTTCTATATATGGGTGAGTTTGGTCATTTCTAGGTGCCAACTAAAGATTTTGTGGCATGAATTCCTACTTGTCCTTCATCAAGATTGTTGTGGAGATCCATTAGGAATTTGTAGACTTGCCTTTAATCCGCAACCTAATTGTGATGGTCTGCATCTGTGATGCACTTCCAGGTGCTGCTCTCTAGTCAATTGAGTTGTTGATATTGAGAGAGTCCATTGAAGTACTGGTTGACAGGCATGTCATCTTGGTTCGACTCACATATATGGGGCTCGCAATAAAGACTTTAATTGCGCTTGAGTGGAGAAGTCGTCTCACGCTGATTCCCTTACCCCCATATGTCATCATCTCTTGAACCATATAGATCTAGCTTATGTTGAGTTCCATGGAATTGATAAGCCAAGCTATATTTTGGTGGTTTTCAGTCTTCGCAATTTGTATTTTTGATTGTTGGTGGTTGGTTCTTTATCATGTCTAACTAAACTAATATGAAAATTAAATGATAATTTGAAAAATATAAATGGACTTGTAATAAGCATTTTTCAAGTTTTGAATGTTATGAAGCATGTGCCTACATCGTACCTCCTGTTTATGGTATTGTGTCTTCTACAATTTGACCATAGCATGAATTTCTTGACATTGTTTTTGACAGACTTTTCCTAATGTTGCAACGCTTCCCTGTTGAGTCCAAAGGTTGGCGTACGTAAGAAACTACAAGAGGTTTGCTGGTTTACAGAGAATATATTGCCGGGTAGGATTGAATTTGCCTCTTTAACTTTACTCTTTATTGCATGTTGGCTATGTGACTACAATATGTTTTACATGTTTTCTTGTCAGGTGTATTATAGTGAGTTCCTTAAATTCCTATACTGCAATTGTTGTTGGCTGACTGCAAATTGAGTTCTATCATAATTTTGCTGTGTGGCAGATGTGCTTTAATGCATTTGATAAAGCTGCCAACCTTGATGTCTTGAACCATCCCATTCTTAACTTCACATATTACCTGGTGAGCTTAGTTGTAGTTCTTTCTATGTTGTTTTTCTTGTACATATTGTTGCTGATCATTGAATTGCTAGACTTTTCTTCTACATATATTATTTTGACTGATCCCAGAAAAGCTTTTAGGCAAATAGGTCAAGACAGAATGTTGCCTTGATCCTTTTCATTTCTATTTATAGCATATAGCAACCAATAATACAATGACACCTATTTTCTATAAGACTATTCTAGAATACAACAGGACAATACATATTTACAAATATAAACAAAACAATTATTTCTAACTCCCTGCTTTACTTGGAACTTCCCTCTTCCTCTTTCCTAGTCGACTTGTTTTTGTAAAAAGCTGAATGTGTTCTAATTTCTTGGCTGGAGTAACAGTGACCCCTAGCTTATCTCTTAGGAACCAGAACCGTGCATGATGCAGAGGCTTTGTTAGACAGTCAATGACTTGGAATTCTGTGGGAACATACTGTACTCTTAATAATTTAGATAAAACTTGATCTCTTACAAAGTGCACATATATTTCAATGTGCTTAGTTCGAGCATGGCGAACAGGATTAGAGGCTAAGGTTGCTGCACTAGTGTTATCACACCAAATGGTTGGAGTTCTATGTAATCTTAAGCCCAATTATGACAGCAAGGACCTGATCCAGCTGAGTTTCGAGGCTGTATTAGACAATGAGCGATACTCAGACTCGCAACTAGAGCGAGAAACAACTTGTTTTTCTTGGAGGACCAGGTTACTAGAGAGTCTCCTAGAAAAACACAATAGCCTCCAACAGACCTTCTATCATCCATGCAAGAAGCCCAATCTGCATTTGAATAAGTTGTTATATCTAGAGAGACTGGTGGTTTAATGTGTATACCATAGTGAACAATCCCTCAAAGATACCTTAGAACTATCTTTACACCTTTCCAATGTTCTGTGGTTGGCTGGCTAAGGAATTGACTTAATTTTCCAAGACTAAAGGAGATGTCAGGCCGTGTATTGCACATATATTGAAGCGCACCGATTGCACTACGATATTCTGAAGGATTGGCAAGTAATTCTCCAGAAAAGGCTGATAAGGATTTATGGGCAGACATAGGTGTTGGACATGGTGAATAGTGAGTCATGTGAAATCGATCTAAAAGATCACAGATATACTTGCCTTGAGTTAAATAAAGATCCAGACTTGTCTCGGTGAGCTTCTATCCCAAGAAAATAATGAAGTGACCCAAAGTCTTTCAAAGAAAATATACTATGCGGTTTAGCAATAAAACACTTGAGACTAGAAGGGTTGCTAGCCAGTCACAAGTATATCATCTACATAGATTAAAATCATGACGATCTGGGATTTATCTGAATAGATAAAAAGGGAAATATCACTCTTGGCATTTGTAAATCCCTAGGCCAAAAGAACACTTCTCAATCTATCAAACCATGCTCTAGGTGCCTGCTTCAAACCATATATAGCCTTAGATAGCTTACATACATACTAAGGCTTAGAGGGATCAACAAACCCTTCTGGTTGTTTCATGAAAACAGGCTCAGACAATATTCCATTCAAAAAGGCATTGTTGATGTCAAGTTTTTTAATTTCCCAATTCAAAGCTATGGCAATGGTTAAGATAATTCGAATAGTAGATGCCTTAATAACTGGACTAAAGGTCTCATAGAAGTCAATACCTTCGGTTTGTTGAAAGCCCTTAGCTACCAACCGTGCCTTCCTTTTAGCTAGAGTTCCATTTGGATTAAACTTGGGCTTAAAAACCCACTTGTTGTCGACTATATTGTGACTGGGCAGATGAGGAACAAGACTCCAAGTGGAGTTTCGTTGAAGTGTAGCGAATTCTTCAGTCATGGCTTGCTTTCAGAGTGGCTGTTGTAGTGCTTCCTTTGCTGTTTGAGGGACATTTTTCAGAGGCCTATGTTAAGCCGACATAAGGAATTTTTGGTTTAGATATCCCATGCTTGCTTTGAGTTTGCATTTGATGAGTATTAGAGTGAACTTGCTTGGGTATGAATGTGTTAGGCTGAGTTGTTTCAAGTGGGTTAGCCGAAATAGAAGCTGATAAGGGTGAGGATTGCAATTGCTGGTGATCAGATTCAGAGGAAGCATCATCTGTAGAAATCTGGTCATAAGACTTACAAACAGTAGAGTGCTCATGTAATTGATCAGTAGCAGGAGATATAGGTAATGAGCAAGAATTAGCATCAGTGGAGGTGCCAGCCACAATAGGACTCTCTACAAAAGTATTAGAGCCGGGACATTTTTTGACAGCAAACAAGAATTATCAAAATTAGCAGCCACAATAGGACTCATAGCAACAGTAGAACCAGCAAGAATAGATGTAGAATCAGCAACCACAATGGGAGCATTCTAAAGCAAATCATTATGAGCATCAGAGGATAAACTGGAAAAATCCACAACTTCAGTGTGTTGAGCTTTTTGAAAATTCAAAAAATGGTTAGCAAATGGATAATCATCTTCATTGAAAATAACATGCTGAGAAATATAGATTCTACTGTTGAACTCAAACATTTAAACCCCTTGTGAGACCTACTATAGCCAAGAAAAGTACACTTGGTGCTGTGAAATTGAAGTTTGTTTTGATTGTAGGGTCGTAGACACGGAAAGCATGCACAACCAAATATTTTGAGGTTTTTATAATCTGGCTATCTTTGAAACATAACTTCAAATGGAGACATTCATCAGAACAGCAGTAGGCAATCGATTAATGAGATAAATAGTTGTTGAAAAAGCTTCCCACCAATAGAAAGTGGGCATGTGTGCATGAGCCAAGAGAGTAAGACTGGTCTCCAGTATATGACGGTGCTTACACTCAACTCTACCATTTTGAGCTGAGGTGTGAGGACAAGAATGTCGGAATATGATGCCATTTTCGTCTAAAACATATTGAAAACTCCTAAATTCACCACCCCAATTTGTGAAGTACCTTAATTTTTCTCTCAAAGAGGTTTTCATCCATGTTCTTGAATATTTTAAAAGCAGAGGGTGCTTCTCCTTTTGACTTTAGGGGATATAACCATGTATGTCTGCTATAGTCATCAAGGAAACTTATGTAGTAACAATATCCTCCAATTGATTTTATTAGAGAGGGTCCCCAAAGATCAGTGTGGACTAAATCAAGGACATTCAGGGCACGAGATTGTTAGACAGGGAAAGGTAATCGATGGGACTTTCCAAGTTGACATGAGTCACAAAATTTAAATTCTTCATTAGAACTATTAGAAACATTACAATATGAGAGAACATGCTTTAAAACATCCTTACTGGGATGACCTAATCTCCTATGCCAAGACTCTAAAATAGACATGTCTTTGCTAGTCCTATGACAATTGTTTGCAACAGAAACTAAAACAACAGCTAACTTCTTTGCAGGAACTACTTTGTTGTCAATCTTGTACAGCCCGGGAGTGGATCCTCTGGTCAATTTTCCTCTTAGTAGAATATTATGCCGACTCTTGTCCTTTACAAAACATCCATGGGAATCAATTTCAACAAAAAAACATCACGATTATCATTAGTAAGTTTAGAGCCACTGATCAATTTCTTAGCCATTCTAGGTGCAACAAGAACTTGATTCATATTCAGAGTCTTTAAGGAAGCAGACTTATCACACAATAGTTTAGCATTCCTAGAATCAATGATATTCACAGAAGCTCCATTACTTACTGAGATAGAGCGTGTACCTGTGTTCTCCCCTGGTTCCACATTTTCAGGAATATGAGTGACATGATGAGTGGCACCGGTGTCAAGGTACCACACTGGATCGACAGTAGTGTCTGGAGTGGTCAGATAAGCAGTGTCATTGTCATATTTGCAAGGAGGTTTGAAACTCTTGTCAAAGCGACGAAAGCACTTTGCAACTTCGTGTCCAGGTTTTTCACAGAGATAACAATAGCGGGTGTCATTTTTGTTCTATGATCTACCACCAAATGAGCCTCTATTGTTGCGTCCACGGCCTCTTCGTCCTCCACGGCCACGGGAGTTGGGTGATCGATTAGAATTACTGGTGTTGCTGTGATGAAAAGAAAGATTGGCGAAGGCCCTAGATAAATTAGTTGTGGAGGTAGTGTGAAGTTGTTCCAAACAAGACTCATAAGTCAAAAGCTTCAATTGAAGATCGACCCAAGTCATATTATCTTTATTAGAGATGAGTACTACAATCGGTGTATACTCGTTATCAAGGCCAACAAGTGTTTGAGTAATCAGATCAGTCATAGACAGAGGACACCTGGAGAGAGTTAGATTGTCAGAGAGGGATTTCATTTTTGCAAGATACTCTATCATTTTCAGCGAACCCTTCTTGATCTGTTGAAAAGCACTCTTCAGAAAAGTTACTCGAGATCGTGTGTTGGCGCCAATGAACTCGGTGAGAGCTTTCCACAGAAAGGCAAATATCTTGCAATGAGTCATTTGAGAAGCAATCTCTACAGTCATCGTACTGAAGAGCCAACCGATGAGGATCTGACCGGTTGCAAGCCAATTATCATAGGTAGGATTTGGGCAAACCTGTTCTGTTGTATCCAAGACATACTCGGGAGGAATAGCTTTCATGCCGAGGATATGACCATCTAGGCGATGTCCGTGAATAATCGACATAATCGTCAAATGTACAACTTGGAAATACAACTATTATGGTACAATGAGTTTTTTTGTATTAATTTTTTTATTTATTATTATCATGTTCCTACCAAGGACTGTTGCTCTTTGCTAATAATTATTACTTGTTCCTTGTTTTGGCATCAAACTTTACAAAAAGACAACCTTTCTGGAGTTGGATTACTGAGGATTGAGGAATTAATTTAAGGTTGCTAGACTTGGACTTTCCGTTTTGAAATTATTGTTTCTTTACATGTTAGCTTAAGTTTTGTATCAGCTAAATTAATTTATATTAATTTATGACAAAAAAACTCATTCATTGGGTCATGAAGATAGTAATGGAGAGAATGTGCTTGATGACTATGAGAGTGATACAGAAATAGAAAGTGACACGGAAAATGAAGTATAAGAGAATGAATCAGAAGATACTGATATAAGTGATAGTGCCTCAGAAGAATCAATTGAATGAAATTATTGTTTTTTATGGTAGCTTTTACTAATTTGTACATTAAGTCTTTATAATTTAAATTTGCTTTCACACTTTTTATGCTTTCTTAAAATTTATTTTGAATGTTGTACATTTTTGCAGGATATGTCAGGATTAAAGAGAGGTCGGGGTAGAAAAAATCATTCCTTTAGACTACGTGGTGACACAAATAGTGGGGGTACTTCCTCTACACCTCAGTCACTCAAGGAAATGCCTGCAAACTCTGCCCTTACTCAAGCTAGTAGTGTAGGTACATTTGTTTTAATTTTATATAATACAAATAACTACTCTACATCACAATGGTTTAGGTATAGGTAAGAGATAAATTAATACTAGGAAAATATATAAAGTGTATGCATATAACTATTCTTTTACAAAAATAATTCATTGTATGATCCTCTTTACATAAACGGTTGATATTAAACTGAATCATAATCTATTATTAAAGCTTATTGGCATGCAGTGTCAACGCAAAATATTGTATTGTGGATATATATATTCTGCTCTTAATGGATGCTTGTATCTTTAGGCTATTGCTCAATTTTAATTGTTTTAATTCTGCCACATGAATTATAGGCTCCTCTCATCCTATCAAAAAAGGCAAAGGAGTGTACAAATATTATAAAGTGGACTTGAGGACTAGATTTGGATCAAAGATACCAGTGAAACTATCAGACGACATGACAAGAGCAGTAGGTGCAGAAGCGAGAAACCTTGTTAATTATTGTGGTTATGTTGTTAGCTACAGTAAGTTCAATCTCTCTTCACTTTAGTTTATGTTTTGAATCATTTTTTATTTTAAATTGTACCATGTGTCGTCTTTGAATATTATGCTTTGTAGAGGGACCTCACTACTGGACAGTCTGCACTTTAGGAAGAAAGCATATGGACAGTTAAAGTGGGCGCAGATCCATAATCTGAACAAATATACGTATGCGTTGTGTTTTTATGTTATACTAACTTCAATAATTTTTTATCTCATTTGTTTCATGCTTTAATTTTAGGCTAACTTGCAAGAACTTTGCCAACAACAAGAAGAGGTAGAGGTTGATGCTCGAATGACCTCGATGAAATATTGATTGTTCTTGGTGAAAGATCGGGGTATGTAAGAGGAAAAGGGTATGGAGCAGAGCCATTGAGGAAGAGAAATTGCTCTCAATCCAATGATAATTCAGTTGTGGAGACTGTGCGTACCCAATTGCTTGAGGAGTTTGATAAGAAATTTCAAGAGCGTGAAAAGATAGAAGCAGAGCGTGCTGAGGAACGTGCTAGGATGGAAGTACAACGCGTAGAAGAACGTGCAAGATGGAAGCAAAGCGCGGAAGAACGTGCACAATTTGATGAGAAGATGAAACAAATGGAGCAAAGGACTCTAGCTGTCTTAATGCAACAGGGGCAAGTAATAGCTCCTACTTCATCTACTCCTAGCCTTCCTGTCCCACCAGTTGATCGTTCTTCATAGTTTTATGTTTGATGTTTCCTTCCAATGGACAACCTTTAGACTTTGTTTATAGAAAATTTAAATATTTTATGTTAATTTTGAACATTTATGTTAGTTAATATATTGTTAGTTTCAAGTTTCTTATGATCTTAATCAATGCGGTATAGGTTTTAATTGTGGTACAATTTTTAATTTTATCAATTTACATTTAATTTTTTTAAAAAAAAACATGTTACTTTTGGTGGCGACAAATGTCGCCGCTGAAAAGACTATCAGCGGCGACATTTGTGTCGCCACTGAAAAAATGTATCAATGGCGATACATGATCACAGTGGAAGAGTGTATCAGCGATGACTTATGCGACTATAAGTCGCCGCTGAAAAGGCTATCAGCAGCGATAGATGTGTCCGCAACAACTTCTTCTTGCCGCTGAAACTTGTATCCGTGGCGACAATTTTATCGCCACCAAAAATAGTATCTGTGGCAAAAAATTTCGCCGCCGAAACCCTACCTTCAACGGGACACCGGCTTTCGTGGCTTCTGATGAACTTTCAGCGGGGATTGATTGTCGCCACTGATACTCTACTTTTGGCGACGACATTTTAATGTTGCCGCCGAAAGTATCAGCGACAGAGCTTTCAACGACGACTGGCGGTGATTTTTTGTCGCCACTAAAACACTTTCAGCGGCAATTTTTTGACTTTCAACGGCGACTATTGTTGCCGCCGAAAGTCAATATTTTTGTAGTCGGAAGTGACCACTGAGAGAATGGATGAAAAAAAGATAAGAGATAGAGAAAGTGTGTAGGAAAAATACAAGAGAGTTTACCAATAAATACATAGACATGCAATCAATTATAGTAAAGATTTTTAAAAAAAAAAGTGAGTTAAAATTTTAAACATATACAAAGTGCAACTTATAAAAATGATCAGTCCTATTATTTTAAAATTGTAATCTCTATGATTATTTCATATATTAGTAGTAGCCGAAAGCCAGAAGAGCATCATATCTCAAATCCAATTGTTGATTACGAAAATAGACTGACTGTGGTTTCTTGTGGATTTAAAAAATCTAATTCAATGAATTGAAGGAATCTGTCCCTCAATATTGATTGCCATGTGACACCATCAATGACGTCAATCCTCCTAGCTAACGCCACTGATCTCGTCACCTGCCTCTACGCCATTAACTACCCTATTTCGGTAAAACATTTTCTATGTGCTCTAACTAGGCACAATATTTTGTGAAAGTGGCTACAATGGTATTTTTCCCTGGAATCCTTATTGGAAGTTATGCTAATAACTGTGGGAATTGAGTTTGCCACAGTAGGCACAGGCCTTCCAAATCAATTCTTTTCCTTTGGTTTTGTCTTGAATCTTACCTAAAGGATTTAAGCTACTAGTGTAAAGTATCATAGTTGCATTCTTCCTTGGGTATGATGGGAAACCGTGTTTGCATGGCATGACTTCTACTTGCTGAAAGATCTTCTCCTATGGCCTCCTCACCGTTACTTATTCTTGGTGCAGTTGGTGGAGATAGTGCCTTCTTCATTGGTGCTTTTCATTCTGAGGAAGCTGCCTCCCAAGCGAGGTATCACACAGTATATATCATCCAATACGCTGAAAAAGGTTGAAACATATGGAAGCAACCTAAAGGAAGGGGTTTCATGAAAACGCTTCTCTTATTTCTTGGATGCTTCTCACACCCCAAGAATAGTTTTAGAAGATAAGAGAGGCCGACCTTTCCCAATGTTTCCAGGGACAGCATTTAATGTCATGGTCTGTAGATTTTGAAGCACGATTTGTCATTTAATGAATTGGTGGTCTATGTGCTGTGTGTTTTTGCTGTGATGTTCTCTGGGATAGTGGCTGCTCTTCTGGTTCAGCAATTAAGACACCCATGAACCAAGCAACCATTATTGAAGACAACAAGTGGTATGGTGTATCATAGTCTATATAAGTCGTCTTCTTCCTATTTCACATCCAGTTCATAGATACCAACTACATTCATGTATTTTGTGAATCATAAAGTGCACCTTCTGTGACTTTAATTTTAAATTATCTTCACGTCTTCGAGAGCATTTGTAATCCTAAGTTTATATCTGGCAACCCAAGATGAATACTTCACTATGTTTCTAGATGAACAGAAACAGAAGTGTATTTTTATTTTACAATGTAATGATTGAGACGAAACGAAGGTAGATCAGAGTGCAAAATCATAGACATTTTAGAATAGTGTTTAAAGATTTTTTAAAAAAAAAAAAAGTCGTACCTTGTTGCTGGTTTGCAGGGCTTGATGGATCTTGTGAGATTGTAGCATGATGGAGTTTGTTGTGACTATCTTGGTGAAGAAAATGACTCCATCTTCTGGTAGCAGTATTAACGGTCAACTAGTCAGCATTTGAACGTTAAGTTTTACTTCGCTGCATTCTAGAATGGTAGCTGTGAATTTTCGTTCAAAATTTTGGGAACATGGCCTCATAAGTCAGCTAAAAGTCGAACCAATAAGGGAGTGTGAAGAATTAAGCTGAGAAGAATATGCAAATACCAACACCTGGGCTCCCTTCTCTGTAATTTATAAACAGTTAGGGCCCGTTTGGTTCAAAGAATTTGGGGGGAGGGAAAGGAACTTTGAGGAGGGAAAGGAAGATTTAAAAGATGAGGGAAGATGGCTTGAGTTGTTTGGTTGGAAGAAAATGAAGGGGTGGTAGTTGGTAAAGAATTAAGAAATGTCTATTTTACCCTCAAAAGAAATTAATTCAAAATAAAAAAGAAAAATATTTTTTTTAAAAAAAATGTCTGTTAAGTTCGAACTTGTGACTCAAATTTTTTCGCAAAGTTCAAACTTTCCCGCAAGTTCGAGCTTCCCGCCAAATTTGAATTTCGAGGGGGTAAATATGTCAAAAATGTGAATAGTAGCAGGAACTTGAGAACCCACCAATTTTGGTGGGATCTCAAGTTCCCACATATGAGGAAGAGTGGTGGGCCCGGGAATTGGGTTAGGGCACTTGACGCACCAAACGATCTTTTTGCATGGGAACTTTATTAAGTTCCCTTTCCCTCTTCCAAATTCTGTCACCCAAACGGGCCCTTATATTATTTATGAGTTTTTAAAAATTAAATTAAAAGCAGTATAAAAATTAACTTAAGGGTAGAAAGAAACTATAATTTAAATGTTAATTCTTCCGCATGGCAAAGGCAATAAGGTCCTGAAAATGGCCTATGGACAATTAAAAAGAATACTACTAACCTAGTTGATTTTTTTTATAGAGATTAAAAAGGAAGTAAAATATGTTATTTAATCATATGTATGTCGTATATTCTTAGATTATATATCAATTTATAAACTAGACAAAATAGTTTGGACAAAAAATGATAAATATAAATACTTTAAAATAATTTAATTAGCTTCTTTAATCGCTGCAAGCTTATCCCTAAGGAACCAATTCCATTCCTCCCATGGTCATCGTCAGCATAAATTGCAATAACATCTCTTGGTAGGGTGCAGTTCTAACAAAGAATTGCAGCCATCTGATAAACATCACTAGGTGCAGTTCTAACAAAGAATGGGAATTGAAGTGAAGAAAGTGTAGGGTCTGTGGCTGAAAATGATAGAAGTGGAACTTGGAGCTCGTTTGCAATATGAGCACGAGCTGTTACAAATGACTGGAGACAAATTATTGCCAGTGTGTCTTGCCATGAGCTGCAAGACTGTTAGGCATTAGTAATTTAATTAAATGACAAAGAACAATAATCTGCAAGAATTTAACAACTTAAAGTGAAAATATAACCCCCAAAAATGTGGGGATATTGTAAAGAACCTACCCTCAGAAATGCTCAGAAAACCTCTGTATTTGGAGTCCTCTTGCATTGAGACCCTCAGCGTAGTTTTTCCAAGAATGGAAGGATCAGAGTTTATATCTGCAACTGCTGTTTCAATAGCTATTTTTACAATTTTACCTGCAGTGGTATTGAAAGAGAAGAGTGCTCCAATATTTACAAATTCAGATAATACTGAATTATTCGTGCCCCCCCAAGATGAAGAAAGCCCATTAGAGAGGATCATTAACATCACATGCCAAACGTTAATCATGGTTGGAAGTTGCTTAACACCGGCCACTAGTTTACCACCCTGCTCAGCGAAACAGAAGATTAAAAAGTTACAAGAATGCTGGATTTCCCCCTTCCCCACTCTGTTCCAAAGGAAAAAAACCACATAAACACACACAAACACAAGCATAAAGGCAGAGACATAGACCCTATACAGCATAAAGAAAGTTTTAAAGCTTAAAAAGTTTAAAGCAAAAGATTTCCTCAACAGACACAAAGAACATCTCATGCACACCACCAAAAAGACGAGACGGAATCAAGTATTAAAGTTCCGGCCATCAAAGTAAAGGTAGCAGCAGACAGCTCAAGTTAGTAACTCAGTAGAAATTTAACTGGTGCATACCAGTAGATTCGGTATGTCCAAGAAAATTTAGCAGAAAACTAACCCCCGAAAATTTGGGTCAAACTGGGATAAACTCCAACCCCAGAAGGCCATTAACACTCCGGAAAATCTGGGCAAAGAAGAAAATGGAAGAAATTACAGAACGAACAGTAAAATATAAGAAGTTAATGATTAGGAGAGCATTACTGATAAGTGCTAGACCTGTCAGGATATAATCTTGGCCTTTTTTTCTTCTTCTTTTTCCTGTGTAAAGCCAAATCCAAAAGCTACTATTCGGTTGGCATCTATAGCTATGGGGTTGTAATGCGGCCTCCTCATGTGGAAGACGAATATCCTCACTCAAATTGATTGTCAATGTACAGTGTAAACACTCGTAACAGTGCGACACAATGCCTCTTGATGTGGAGTATTGTGAGTTCGAACAAAGACAATTAAGAGAAGGACGCCATTGATTGTCAATGCACAGTGTAAACACTCGTGATGGGGCCACGTCAAAAAGTTGGACAGCGTTGGTGTGTAAAAATTTCAGTGACTTTTAAGTCAACCACCCAGTGAGAAAAAAACCTGTTTGGATTGCATTTTCGTTGAGCTTAACTCAAAAGGGTTAAAGAAAAATTTCTTAGAATCCAGTTTTTTTTCCATAACTTTCTCAACTTTTTGACGTGGCCACTTCTACCACCATCAATCCAAACACAAATCATTATCTATAACCTGACTTTTTTCCTACCGAGCTTTTTTTAAAGTCAGATAGCTTTTCAACCACCGCTCCTACCGCCAACCCAAACAGTCCCAATGACAGGGAATAAATTATAGAAATAGTTGCAAAATCTGGGTCGGGCCGGGGAAGCAGTAAGATGGTGGCAACTTCCAAATAATAATAGTACTGATATTTTATTATATGACTTCTATTTAAAAAATTAGAGAGAATGTTTATATAATATTACTACCTACAATCCTAAATACATAGTATATGGTATAATTTATACTACAATTTTATATTATAAACTATGTTATATCTTTAGGATAGGATAATTGATAAAATTTTCAAGACAGAGATGTGTGTAATATCTTGCAAAAACCAAAATAATCTTCAATTGTTTGACCTTGAAACTTAAAACACAATCGAATATTACCTCCAATAGAAGAATTATATATTTATTATAAATAATTAACTTAAGTAATTTTTTTAAATAGAGATAAATTAATAAGAATATTTAAGAAAATTATAGATACTTTTATTGGATGACAAACGGGTGGCGTTGAAGAACTGAATAATTCGAGGGAGAAGGGGAGGTGAAAGTAACAGTAATGCAGTAGTTGGAAACACATATTTGGAACGTGGGTCATTATAATAAATAAGGCAAGTGGGCCCCAGTTTCCCTGCTCATCATGGACGACCGCAAATAAATAGTGTGAAAATTTAGTTTATAATTGTTATAAAAGTGAAGAAATATAAAGTAAGAACAAGAGAAGGCAGAGATTCAAGAGAGAATGAGAGAAGGAATTCTTATTAGGTGTGTATTAAATAGTTACGAGAAGGCACTCTATTTATAGAAGAAAAATGGGTCCTAAAGTGTAATTATTTCCACGGTCATTAGGCTATAATTTTCCCCAAAGTCATCAATCATTTCCAGCCGCCGTGGGTTCTGGAACTTGTGAGAATTCGCGTGGGCCCCACATGAATATTTGTATACATGAATAGTAAATACGTATATGTGAATAGTAAATACGTATACATGAACAAGTGATTCCGTATGAACGAAAATCAGTAAATATTATTTGAGGAACAAGAGTCGATGGACATCCACATAATTAGTATATTCATAACACTCCCTTGGATGTCCATTTATGAATATCTCATTAAAAACTTTAACTAGGAAAAACCCAGGTGGGATAAAAACCTAGCCAAAGAAAAGAAAGACATTATTCATTGATACACTTTCTAATCTTTGTCTCATTAAAAACCTTTCTAGGAAAACCGGTGGGACAAAACCTAGATAAGGAAAAAAAGTACAACGTATATTAACTCCCCTCTTAATTACATCGGTTTTACTCCCCGATGATAACATTACTTTCAATGTCTTTTGAACACATCTTCCTTTCGATTTGCCACTTGACAACATCGTTAAGATTTCGAATCTTGAAGACCAATATTAAATACAAGCTTTTCAAAGATTGTACTTGGAAGTGATTTGGTAAACAAATCTGCTAAATTTTCACTTGAACGATTTCTTTGAATATCTATTTCACCATTCTTTTGAAGGTCATGAGTAAAGAAGAATTTTGGTGAAATATACTTTGTTCTATCACCCTTTATATATCCTTCTTTAAGTTGAGCAATACATGCGAGTATTATCTTCATACTGGATTTGTTGGAACCATATTTCGAAGATAAATCACAAGTTGTTTGTATATGATGTATTACCGCCTCAATCATACACATTCTCGACTTGTTTCATGCATTGCTAGAATTTTTGCATGATTAGATGATGTGGGTGATATAGTCTGTTTCATAGATCGTCATGATATAGTTTGTACCTCCACATGTAAATAGATAGCTTTGTTTGTGATTTACCATCATGTGGATCAGACAAAAATCCAAAGATCAAGATAACCAATCAGTTCATACTTGGATACATTTGAGTAATATAACCCCATATCCATGGTGCCTCGAGGTAGCGTAAAATTTGTTTTACTCCATTCCAATGCCTTTGAGTAGGTGAAGAACTATATCTTGCTAATAAGTTTCTGACAAATGATATATCGGGCGTGTATGATTAGCAAGATACATTAGTGCTCCAATAGACTTTGAGATATGGTACTTACGGACCAAGTAGATCTTCTTCACCTTCTTCATTAATTATTCTAGGTCGAAATGGATCTTTATCCACTTTCAAAGACCTTACAATCATTAGTACATAATGGATGTGACTTATCCATATAAAAACGCTCTAGGACCTTCTTTGTATAAGTTTCTTGATATACAAAGATCCCATTCTTTAAATACTCAATTTGTAATCCAAGACAAAATTTTGTTCTTCCCAAATCTTTCATTTCAAATTCTCTTTTCAAGCAATTAATTGCTTTTTGAAGCTCTTCGGAGTCCAATAATGTTGATATCATCAACATAAAGCGACAATTATAGAAAATTCTCTTCCTGATCTTTTCATAAAGATACATGGGCATATCGGGTCATTTCTATACCCTTCTTTCAATGAGATATTTCAAGACAATTATACTACATGCGATACTTGATTGTTTGGGCCATATAGACTTATTTAACTTTATTGAATATTGTTCTTGAGAATTTGAATTAGATCTTCTTGGCATCTTAAGTCCTTCGGGACTTTCATATAAATATCACTATCAAGTGATCCATATAAATAATGATCACAACATCCATTAAATGCAGATCAAGACCTTCATTTCTTTGCCAGATCGATTAAATAACGAAAAGTAGTTGCATCCACTCTTTGGTGAATAAGTTTCTTCAAAATCAATGCCAGGTCTTTGTGTGAAGCCTTGGGCTACAAGCGTGCTTTATATCTAACAATTGCACCCTTATCATTTCTCTTTCGTACAAATACCCATTTGTATCCAACCGGCTTTACATCTTTAGGTGTTTGGACTACAGGTCCAAATACTTTTCGTTTTGCCAATGAATTCAAGTGCATTAATGGCATCTTTCCATAGGGGCCAATCCTTTCTTTGTTGACATTCCCTAATAGATGTTGGCTCATAATCCTTATTATTATTCATTACATCATTTGCTATATAATAAGCAAATACATCATCAACGTTGACGTCATTTCGATTCCATCGGATTCCATTCATAACATAATTTATTGAGATCTCATTATTTTCACATGTTTGTGTACACGAGTCTCTTACGAGACTTCATTATTCTCTTTTATAGATAATACCTCTTCATGAGGTAGCCCTTTTCCGGAGCTATAAATTTTCCTTGATTATCCTCATTTTGACCATCTATATTCTTAGCTCCTTTTCTTTTCGAGGATTTTTATCTTTTGAACCGATAGGCCTTCCACGCTTTAAGCTTGTTTTGATTTGTTCATAATAGATTGACCTTGTCCTTCGGGGACATCAATTCGAATAGGAGCATTAGCAGTGGGACATGTGACTTTGTCACCTTTTTTGGGTCGATAAATGCTTACGGCATTCGATTAGCTAAATTCTCGTAAATGAATTATCTTGAACTTCTAGTTCACATTGTTTTGTACGAGGATCAAAATGAGCTAATGATAATTCATTCCGGCTAATATCTTTTCCCAACTGTTTACTTTCTCTATCTTTTCCCAACTGCTTACTTTCTCCCCCCAATGTTGGGAAAACTGATTCATTAAAATGACAATCGGCAAATCGTGTCGTAAATAAATCTCCTGTTGAGGGTTCTAAATATTTTATAATTGAAGGAGATTCATACCCAACATATATTCTCATCCTTCTTTGAGGACCCATTTTGGTTCGTTGTGGTGGTGATATTGGCACATATCGCACACCCAAAAATCTTTATATGGGAAATATTAGGTTCTTGACCAAAAACCATTTGTAAAGGGAAACTTTTAGATAACTTGTTGGCACGATACGAATTAACATTCTTTTGCATGCAAAATGGCATGGCCCCAAGCGAGAAATTAAGAGATTAGATCTCATAAGTAAAGGTCTTGCAATAAATTGCAATCGTTTAACCAATGATTCGCAAGTCCGTTTTGCGTATGAACATGTGCTACAAGGATGTTCAACATCAATTCCAAGGGACATACAATATTCATTAAAAGCTTGTGAAGTAAATTCACCAAAGCATTATCAAGACGTATTTTCTTGATGGGATAATCGGGGTAATGTGCTCTTAATCTAATCAATTGAGCAAGCAACCTCGCAAATGCCAAATTACGAGAAGATAATAAACAAACATGCGACCATTTGGTTGATGCATCAATTAAAACCATAAAATACCTAAATGGTCCGCATGGTGGGTTTATCGGCCCACAAATATCTCCTGTATCCGTTCTAGAAATGTGAGAGACTCACTTTCTACTTTAATTGTTGAGGGGCGAATAATTAATTTTCCTTTTGAACATGCCACACATGAGAAATCATGAGATTGTGGAATTTCTTTACACTTCAAGGTATGTCCACATGAATTCTCAATTATTTTTCGCATCATAGATGACCGGGATGGCCTAACCTAGGTCATGTCAAACATTAAACATATCTTTATCAATATTCTTCTGTTTTACCATAACATTTGTTTCAATTGTACTAATATTTGTATAGTACAAACCAGAAGATAACATTGGTGATTTTTCTAGAACACCTTTTTCACCAAATCTAACAAAAATAATTTGTAGATATTCCTTATTCTTCTCATTTATAGTCTCAATATGATATCCATTCCTGCGGATATCCTTAAAACTTAATAAATTTTCGTGAAACTTTGAAGAATATAAAGCATCATTAATAACAAATTTCATACCTTTGGGTAATATTATAATTGCTCTTCTTAGGAGCCTTCAATCAGTTTTGTATTACCCACTATAGTATTGATGCTTGCACAACTTATTGTTAGATGGAAAAATATTTCTTGTCTTTAAGAATTGTATGTGTTGTAGCACTATCAATGAGACACATATCTTCATTCTTGTGTTCAATATTTGTAATTTCCATAATCTTCATCAAATAGAAAAGAAATGTATTAAAACATATTTTAATAATAATCTCATAATATATAAAACATAAACCACATATTAAAAACATTATTCTTATTATACATTCAACCAAACATTTTCGGTAAAACTCATCCACCTCTAAGTGTGCCATAGCATCACTTTCATTAGGCTCATTGGCATCATCATTCTTCGTGCCTCATCATGATTTTCATTATATTCAACATTATTCACACTCTTTTTCATGGAGGTTTGATACAATTTTACTAGATGCTCGGTGTGTACGACAAGTTCGTACCCAATGTCCCTTCATACCACACCGGTAACATAGGTTCTCAACAACCTTTGAAGGGCGATAAAATTGATTCCAGCAACCTTTGAAGGACCACCCCGTCATTCTTCTCGTCCTTCATTATTTATCTTTTTCACGGTAGGTATAAGGATTATAATAAGTATTTCTACCACCATGATAATGATAATTACCGCGACCTCTACCACGGCCACGGCCTGCGTCCACGTCCACGGCCACGGCCACGTCGCGACCATTATTATATACACTCACATTCACCAGGGAATGGAGCAGATCCGATTGGACGATTTTCATGATTTTTCAATAATAACTCGTTATTTTGCTCGGCTACCAATAAGCATGAGATTAATTCAGAATATTTTTTAAAACCTTTTTTCGGTATTGCGATTGCAATAGCATGTTTGATGCATGAAAAGTAGAAAAAGTTTTTTCTAATAAGTCATTATCAGTTATTTTCTCACCACATAATTTCATTTGAGAACTGATTTTGAAAAGCTCATTTGAATTATACTCACTTATAGTTTTAAAATCTTGTAGCACGAGATGTATCCAATCATAACGAGCTCTAGGTAAAATCACCGTTTTTTGATGATCATACCTATCTTTTAAATTTGTCCATAATTCAAATGGATCTTTTACCGTTAAATACTCAGATTTTAATCCTTCATGAATATGGTGGCGAAGGAAAATCATTGCTCTCGCCTTATCTTTTCGTGATGCATCGTTTTCAGGTAAAATTGTATTTCTAACATAACATTTACTTTTATGTTAACTAACATAATATTTACTTTTATGTTTGCTAACATAACATTTATGTTATTGTTTCTAACATAACATTTATTGTTTATGTTTTATTTATTATTTGTCATTTTATTTTATTATTATTATTATTATATTTCTTATTATATGATCAGGCGTCATATATAATAGCGAGAAACCTTTGTTTATCCGAAGATAAACGGTTAGAAGTCATTTTGATTTAATTTCTCTTGAAGAGAAAAATGACATTGAGATATATGACAAAAATTGGCGAAGCCAAATGAAGATATAAATGGCAAGTAGCCTAGAAGAGGCATAATTTAGCCAAAGAAGGCATAATTTGGCAAGAAGCCAAATGATAATTTGGCCGAAAGCCAAATGATAATTTGGCACGATCTTTGTGAGACATATTGGCTGAAGCAAAGAAATAAATTTGTCGGAGTTATGAGACATGGCACTGATCCATAATTTTTGTATGGTATCATTTGTATGAAAGTCTCAAAATTATATATTTAGCATTAATAGATTCTTTTGTTCTTTAGAACAAATTAATGGGAATGTATGACCACCTTGAGAAGATGGTTGTTCTTCTAAAAGTTTATTATAAATGGGAATATCCAATTTGCTCCACGAAGTAGTAATATTGTGAAAGACTCAAGAAATATTTTGAATTAATAATTTCTTGCTTGTGATAAAACAAAACAGTAAGTTTTTGTTTTAAGGATCATGAATTTCCTCCAACAGAATGAAATACATTCCGAGAAGTGAATGTAGTAATGAATAAATTTAATTGTGGTTGTTGATATGTGTGTAAATTTGTTTACATATGGACATGGTTGTAATTATGATGGTTCAAATTCTCACCAGAAGTGAGGAAAGATTATTGATAAGAACCAAAAAATGAGATACTGGGTATAATAAACATGATAGAAATTCATGTTAATTGTTGTGGTGGCAAGGGTCATTAGTTTTGTATTTATTGTATGCCATAATATATTTGTTAAAGGTCAAATATTTGATATAAATTATCGATAAGATAAGTATTATATGTAAATCAGCCTCAAAATCAATTTCAAAAGTATGAGGCGTTGATTTTACGAAAATGAGACCAATTTAGAATTTTAGATTATTAGGGTATTATTTTATAATTTTACGTGGTAGTAAAATAACATTTATAGAATTTGGGGTCAAGTTATGTAATTTTCCCCAAGCAAATTTTTCAATGCTTCCACGTGAAGGCAGGAGAAAATTTTGGCTGTGGGTACTAGGTAGCCATAATATTATGTTTCTATGGCAATAAGTAGTCATAATATTGTGATTTTATGACAAGAAAATTTATCATTTTTATTGCCATAAACTTATTATTTGATGTTTAAGAAATTTATCAATTTCTATAATTGTTCTTTTATAAAAGAACAATATTGGTTTAAAGAAATGGCATGGCAAGAAAATTTTATAAATCATTATATAAAGACCACGAAAGTATATGTATCAAATATTGAATGATACAAAGAGTTTTAAGTTATTGTCTTAAAGACAAATATTTTGCATAGAAATTATGCCACATGAGTAATAATTTTAAAGGCTAATAGTCTTGGAGACTAATTAGCATAGTTTACCCACTTCATTTGAAAGACCAATGTTCGGACTATATTTGGTAGTATAAATTTGTTTTAAGGCTCTAGGAAGAGCTATGAAAGTATAAATTTGTTTTAAGGCTCTGAAGAGCTAATGTATTGTTTCTTGAAGGAACAAAATTATGCATTAAATATGCATTTTATTCTACCAAATATGAAAGAAACTTGTTGAGTTTCAAAGATATCTACGAGAAATGGATATCATATAGAAAAGTATTGAACCACATGCTCATTGTAAACCGAGAAGTTTACAATATGACCAGTGAGGTCATAAGTGATTAATAAAGATATGAAAAATTATTGAGAATTCATATCTCTATGTGTAAACAAATATTATAAATTGAAAGTGATTATTCATTTTTCTAGAGCTGATACAAGGAGGAGATATTTTGAGATATTTTCCATTGGGTGTGCATAAGTGCCTGTAGCACTATTATAATGCACTAATATAGTCCTCAAAGGAGGATAAGAATATATGCTGGGTGTTAATTTCATTTGATAATGAATAAAATGATTTGAAAGTGAAAACCCACATTTGGATTGAAATCCATTGATGTATGTGAAGTATTTTTAAAGGACTCACACTTGAGGGGGAGATTTCTAGAATACAAGTGTGAGTGAAATTTTGAAGAGTTATATACTTCATACATTAAGCCTCTCTTATGAAGAACAAAGTCCATGAATTTTAAGGGGAATGTTCTGTCTCACACTTGAGGGGGAGATTGTTAGTATGCAAGTGTGAGCTAATTTGTAGAAAGTCATACTCATACTTCCCACATAATGACAAATATGATCTCCCAAAAATGAATGATAAATTATGATTGTGGATCATAATGTTACGATAAACGTAAGTTTCTTGATATGAGATATATGTTACAAGTAAACTAGAAATTTACTATTTGTTGGCATGACTTGTTTGATCATCCAAGTCATATATAATACAAATAAGAATTTGTATTGACATCCATTGAAGAATCAGAAAATTCTTCATGAATAGGCCGCTTGTTCTCAAATATAAATGACTATGAGAATATCATAGGTTATAATTGGTAATAGATATCTGGAAATATATCAAACAGATTTATATGGGCCCATTGAAATAGCATGTAAACCATACAATGATATGAGAAATTTGATAGATGCATCTATAAGATGGTTACATGTGAGATTATTTGCTTGCACCATAGAGTTTGCAGAAATAATTGCAACATGAAGTTTGCAAAAGAGATTGCAATATGAAGTTTGCAATAATATTTGATGTTTGAATAAATTAAGCGCACAATTTCCAGAGGATGTGATTTAAGAATCATAATTAAAGCCTCCATAAATAAGCTGGATGAATGCTTATGAGAACAAAATTTTATGTTGGTATATTTAATAATATATAGCAGCATTTATATAAGCCAACAAAATTCTCCCGGTAAAATTGGCTTTTGGTCAGAAGCCAGACAAATTTCCATCCTAAAAAGGGTTGAATGTGCAATGATTATAAATCCACCACAATGCACATAGATGGATATAGAAAGAAATTTTAGATAAATGTTATATAAGTACCTTCTATTTCTTGTTTGTTTCTATATGAAACAGTAAGATGTTTCTAAAGGAAACAAATGGATGTAGGAGACTTATACTGCATGATTAGTCAATTGTCGTTTGACATTGTTTTCTTACCATGAGGGGGAGAAATTGGATAGCTGGAAAAGTGAATACATGGAATGCATGATAGCAAAGTATATATCCTCGAATAAAGTTGTATGAACCAGAAGTTCATCATATTATGCATTCATGAATTATTTGCCAGATAATATTACTGACCTAAATGAGATTTATGGAATCTCATACTCCAGCTGAAAAATGCTTCAATCAGTATAAATTTGAATGTGGCATGCCCGAAGCATGAGAAACTATTCGGTTCCAAATATAGATTTTATGGATAAATTGGAGCAATAATTAAGATGATCATATTAAGGAGGTAGATACTCCAGAAGAGTATCGAGACATAACTAATTGTAAAAACCTCAAGAGAGGTTCGTGTACTGAATTATATTGATCTTGATAAGTTATGTCGAATTGGAAAAATGGAACCGAAAAGATAAAGTTGTCGACAACAATTTTGAAAGATGATATCACGTGATCAAATGAGGATATTATATAAAGATATGTCACAAGAAGTTGACATAAAGATGATTGGCCAAGAGGATAAGTGAAATTTAATATGACGCAAATATAATCATATTATGACAATTATGGACCAGAAGTCCAAATTGAGATATATGAATGTTTATGTGAAAATAAAGATTTTCACAAAGTCTAATATGATTATGATGTGATATATGATTTTGTGGTGGATACAATAATTTTGTATATATATATTGTTAATCTGGCAATTTATGAATGAAAGAAAAATTATGCGTCTATTAGATATTGTTATATAGCCTATGCATAAAGCTTACTAAATTATGAAGATTATAGAAGAATCTTCAAAGGATCAAAAAGTGCTAGTAGCACATGTCCTCAAAAGGACTTAATGTGGTAAGGAAGGACTTAAGGTGCGGAAGCACATGTCCTAGAAAGACTTAATGTGCGAGAAGCACATGTCCGAAAGACTTAAGGTGCCGAAGCACATGTCCCCGAATGATTTAAGGTGCGGAAGCATCAAAGGATTTAAGGTGCCAGAAGCATCAATGGATTTAATGTGCCGGAAGCACGAGTCCCGAAGGACTTAGGATGCTAAAAGCATCTAATTAAAGTTATTGAGAACAATAAAGGGGAGAAGTTTTTGTATGACTTAAATCAATTAGGGCACAGTGGTATAATCTTCTCAAGAAATATATGTTGAAAGAAGGGTATAAAGAAAGTAAATCATTATGCCCATGCATCTTTATGAAAAGATCTAGATGTGAATGTTTTAATTGCAAGTCATGTTGATGATATCAACATTATTGAAACGCTTATTTGAAAAGCTTCAATAAAGCAATTAATTGTTTAAAGAAAGAATTAGAAATAATTCATGACTTGAGAAGAACGAAATTACGTATTGGATTACAGATTTAATACCTAAAGAATGAGATCTTTTGTTTATACAAAAGGAGGTCCTAGATTGATTTTATATGGATAAGTAATATCCATTATATATTTTAAAGTATTTGCGGGTGGATAAAGAACAATTTCAACCTCAAGCAAAGAAGTTGAAGAATGAAACTTATGTATCATGCTTAGAATGAGATAATTCTTCACCAACACAAAGACATTAGAAGTAATGTAGTCATCGGGGGAGTAAATCTAATGTATTTTAGTAGAGCAATTGATGTCTGTTGCACTCTTTTTCCCTTATCTAGGTTTTGTCCCACCGATTTTTCCTAGAAAGGTTTTTAATGAGGCGCATTAGAATATCGATGTAATTAAGAGGGGAGCGTATACACGTTGTACTCTTTTTCCCTTATCTAGGTTTTGTCCCTTTGGGTTTTCCTAGAAAGGTTTTTAATGAGGCAACATAAGAAAGTGTATCGATGGATGATGTACTCTTTTCTTTAGCTAGGTTTTATCCCACTTGGTTATCCTAGTTAAAGTTTTTAATGAGGCATATTCATAATGGACATCCAAGGGGGAGTGTTATAAATATATGTATTATGTGGATGTCCATTGCATAGTAACCCTTGAAGGTCTATAAATAGAGGTCTTGTGTAAACATTCAGAAGTTACTTGAAATGAGAATTCCTCTATCTCTCTAGAATTTCTCTCTGACTTCTCTCTACAATGATTTTTTTTGCAATTTTTAATATTCGCATGCATATATTGTTTTGAAAAATCCACTTTAAAACTTTGTTGGTTAAATTACGAGTTCTTTTTGGCCTAAAAAAATATTTTTTTTCCACTCCATAGGTGTCCTTTAAATTTGATTACAGTTTTTTATCTGTCAAAGTCAAATCTAGGGACTCACCTAGAACATGTCTGGAAAAATTACGCACAGGTTCCAAGGAAGAGAATTTATCACAATAAAGTCCCTTGAAATTATAAAATTACACAGAAGTCCCAAAGGACCTGGTTGTAATTAAATCTAAACGTACAATTACCAATCTGGCATTCTCTTCCAATTTCACTCTCTCTCCGTTCTCCTTCTTCCTTCTCCTCTCTCTCTCTCTCCCCCCCCCTTTTTCTTCTCTCTTTCAGTTTCGAACGTTTGATGCTCTCTTCTGCTCCCTAAATTTCCTATCAACCCTAGCCATACACCGTTTGCCGAGCCCCAGCAGTGCGTCGTCGTCGTCGACGACCTGAAGTCTTGGTTTCAGATCAACGGTAACAAGTCAGAACAATGTGAAGGAAGCTTTTGTGTTTATGGAATTTGGTTTTGTTTGCTTGTTTGTGCACAATATATTGAACTCAATGATCTTGGTGTTTTGAATTTTTTCTACTGGTTTCGCTAAAAAATCTTATAAGCTTGTTGCAGTGAGTGCCCAAATATTAAGTTTACATGCTTTTGTTTTGGGGAGACATTTCTAAGAAGTTAAGGCTACGTCTGATAGGAGGGAATGAGAGTCAATGAGTAGGTGCAAATAGTCACTTACTCATACAACTTAATATTTTGAAAGGATATTCACTTCTTAAGCTAGCCTTATATAGCCATCAAAATTCTCAGAAGATGTTGTGAATATATGTTTTTTCTGTTGTAAATATAACATTTGTTGTTGTAAATAGCCTCTGGACGTGAGAAATGAAAAAAATCCAGGTTTTCAAAGGTTGTTGTTAATATATGATTTTTCTGTTGTAAATATAGCATTTGTTGTTGTAAATAGCCTCTAGACTTGAGAAATGAAAAAAAAATCCAGGTTTTCGAAGGTTATTGTTAATATATACTTTTTCTGTTGTAAATATAACATTTGTTGTTGTAAATAGTCTTTGGACGTGAGAAATGAAAAAATCCAGATTTTCCAAGTTTGTTGAATATAGCATTTATTGTTGTAAATAGCCTCTGGACGTGAGAAATGAAAAAAAAAATATCTAAGTTTTTAAAGGATATTGTAAATATATGCTTTTTCTATTGTCAATATAGCATTTGTTGTTGGAAATAGCCTTTGGACTTGAGAAATGAAAATAACTACACAGAAGTCCAAAATGGTAATTTTACATTCACAAATAATTATACTAGAGACTTCTGTATAATTTCATGATTTCAAGGGACTTTATTGTGATAAATTCTCTTCCTTGGGACCTGCGCGTAATTTTCCCAACATGTCTCCTTAATAAGGTAAATTTATCTCTGGTCCTAATTATATGAACACTTTTGTAATGTAATTTATACTACAAAAGTGATCCTATTAATTGCACTACAAAAGTATTCCTATAATTAGGACATGAGGGAGTAATATTTAAAAGTCGAGTACCGTTTTAAGTTAAACTTGTAAAAATGATAAATTCCTTGAGACATGTTAGTATCAAATAAAAGGAAAATGGCATAGAAATATTACTTAAACTTTAAAATCTTGTTGACAACAATAGTAAGAAGATTAACAAGAACAGTAAAACAATTGACAGCTAATTTTTATTGGGAAATCATATATTTAAGATTTTAAAATTCAAGTGATATTTTCTTGGGATTTTCTCTTAAATAAAATTGAGGGATATATATATATTGTAGAGCTAGGAATCAGGGCCGGCCTGACAGGGCCTGAGGTAAGGAAAACTTCTTTTTTCAAAGCCCGGCCCGATAGTACCAAGGTCAGGGGCTCTACAGGGCCTGAAAATTACTATTCCAAATTTTAACTATTTTTCTTTCGATTTTTTTTAAAGAAATATAATTAGTAAATTGCAACCATTAAAGTTCTAATCTATCAAATAAATGTTATCAACATTAATATCTAAACAATATAAATCATTCAACAAATAAACATATTCATTAATTCGTAATAAAAAACAAATAAACACAAAGAATATGTTTTTTCCTTTTTTCAAAAAATATTAAACAAAGGAATTGCATTATATATGCACACGACAAAATGTCTTTCCCTCTCGTAATTTTGTGTGTGTCTGCAAATTCCTTCGGTTCATGCATGATTTTACTGATAGGTAAAAATAATTATACTTATTTTACACAAAATATATTTATTACTTATATGATATTGTAATACCAAAGTATGTGTTTATTTAATATGAAAACATCACTTCTTTAAAATTTATAATAACTAATTATGTGTTTTAATACAGAATAATAATAAACATAAAAAAAGGGTTATAGTTTAAACTAAAATAATATAAGTAATTACAGATAAATATATTCATTAATTGGAAGTCTAGGTAATTATTATTATTATTTTTTTTAAAAAAAGCTACAATTAAACGGGCCTAACGGGCCAGCCCGATTAAGCCTGAGGCCTTGCAAGGCCAATTTCAAATTTCTGGCATATTTTTCAAGCCCGAGTCCTGCAGGGTCAGAACTTAAACGAGTCAGCCCGATTTCCCTGCTCTAATTATTTGTCATATGGATCATTTAAAAAAATAAAAGCAGCTGCATAAGTGAAAGGGGCAAAATAATTAATATGCAAATGGAAGGGAGGAAAAGGAAAAATCTCACTCAGGTTACAAGGACTAAAAAATATATCAAAAAAAGCCTCGTTATAGATTTCTCTATCAAAAAAATCCTTGAGGATTTCAGTAATATAGATTTTAAATGTGAATTTATTTTATTAACAAGTGTATGTGACTATATTAACAAATTAAATAATGGACATTGACAAATTCATATTTGTTAATTAAAATAGCTCTCATTGACAAGTGTAATGTCATTGACAAACTCATCTATATCAATAAAATAACTATGAACTTATTATATATATATATATTTTAGTCCTTAGAACTGAATGAGATTTTCTTTAAAAAAAAAAAAGAGGACTGGTTGCCTCCCACACACGCAAACGAGTCCACATTAGGTGCTAATACCTCTAATTAGAGGTATTAGCATATTTTTTAAAAAAAAAAAATTTTTTTATATATTGTATTTATTTATATTTAAATTATATCTTTAACTTTACGAGATGTTTTTTTGCACCCTAAAGTATCTTAAATTAATTAATTTTCATAATACGGTGTTACAGACAAATGTAGAACTGGAAATTAATTAATTTAAGATACTTGGTGCAAAAAACATCTCGAAAGCGAAAGATATAATTTAAATCTAAATAAATACAATATATTAAAAAAATTTAAAAAAAATGATAATACCTCTAATTAGAGGTATTAGCACCTAATAAGCACCTAATGTGGACTCCACGCAAACAGGTAGGATTTGATATATGAGCACCTAAGATGAGAGTCAAATTCTTGAGTGTAACCCTTTTTTTTATATGAGCATTTGATATCATGGACCTACCTCCTTTTTACCTTAGAAGATTTATCATGGTCCAGATTAATCCAGATCAAGTCAGGTAAGATCAGTGGCAGAAGCTTGTGATGGCCAGCTGGGGCCTTGGCCCCAGCTGGCTCTGACTGATCTTATAAAATTTGTTAGAATATATATGTATTTATTATATGATATTTTATTTGGCCACAAATTTGGCCCTAGCTAATTTTTAATCTTCTCTGTAAGGATAATGTTTGTTTCATTACTCATTGGATTGAAAGGAAAGTAAAATTCTTGTTTGAGATACCAACAAGGTTGGTATCATTTTATATATTGTTTTGATTTATAATTATCGGTTATTATTTATTTGTATTTTTAAGGTTATTTGATACTATTTAGTAAATACTCCCTCTAGTCCTTATTTAAGGAACCAACTAAAAATTCTCACAAATCAATAAAAACAGTTAAAGTCATTAAATTTGTCCTAAAATTTAAATAATTTTTAATATTATCTCTATTAATTACACTAAACTCTAATATCATATTAATTATATTACATTTTTTTCTCTCCAAAAAAAGAGTAATAATTAATTTTTATTAATAATTACTCTCACTTACTACCTTTTTAATTATGGGTATACATGGAAAAAAATATTTATTGCTATTTAGAAATAAGCAAGTGTCTTATAAAAATGATCAAATACACTTGTTAGTTGGTGTGCCTTATAATAAGAACTAAATGGAGTAGTTCAATATATTTATTTTTTGGCCCAGGCTAAAATTTTTTTCTGGTTCCGCCACTGGGTAGGATCACAAGGACGAAAAGCTCTACCACCAAACACTGTTGCATTGCCAAAGCTTGAATTTGAGACTTCTGGTTAAGAAAAAACAGCCACTACCAGTTGATCTAGGTATTAGGTATTTGGTCATTGAATGTAACTATTTTTTAGTTGTGTTTAACATATCTTTAACCATGTGCAATTATTATTTTAGTTTGTGTATAGTATCAATTAGATTGCATATAGCTGAAAAAAAGTTGAACACAAGTTATTAAACAAATTTTAAGTATTTTTAGAAATAAATTTTGGGATAGAAGATTTTTTAGCACTTTTTCCTTATCATCATTATTTACTATTTCCTATAGTTTTTAATATAAAATCTACTTTAATAAAAAATTTAAATTACAAACTAGATCATATATTAAAAAATAAAAAGAATAATTGGCTTAACTAATTGCTATTTGAAGAGATTATGATCATCATCATCATCAATATCAACTTAATAGCAATAGCAAATATAAGCCGGTTGCTGTTCATCAAGACTCAATTCTGTTCTTTAGAATAGTGTCAGCTCATGTGTGGCTCTCCTCTGGCTTTGTGCCTTGCATTTACTCCTCAGTCATTTCAAATTTTTGAAATTTAAAATGCTCATCTTTCTCCTCCTTTTATTTCACTCTCTCACTTGTAGATTTGCAAAGCCTCTCATCTTAAACGTTCCCCCTTTCCTTCTTCCTCTGAGCGAGAAGGCATAGATGATGCGAACATGATGCGAGAAGCCGTCCGAGCGAAATCAAAGATCGGGATGGGACGGAGTTGGCTACATTACCTATCGGATCCAGGAATATGCCGATGCCGCCATAGCTGCTGCACTTGCCCCTTCTTTCGGCATCACCATCAGTTCGAAAAGGGTACTTCATGCTCCTTCCCAAACTCGCTAATTCACCCTTCACCGGCAGCCATTTCCCTTATCTCAGCTTCGATAATGCTTTTTCCTTCTTCATTATTGCATTCCTGACGAAATCCTCCACCCTTCACCGGCAGCCATTTCCCTCTTCTAGGAGCTTCGACAACTAGATCGATGGAAGCTCCGTCTGTTTGTTCTTCTGGCAGATCCATGCCTGCTCTTCTTCACTGTTGCGTTTTAGATCTGTTCCTTCTTTTACCGGCTCCACTCAAGGTATTCTGCTGTAACTCGTGCATTTTCGTCATAGAATCCTGGGTTTAAATATTTAGCTTGAGAATCCTGGGTACTTTCAATTGTAATGTAAACGAAAATTTTGTTATGGAAGCTGAAAGTTTGAGAATAGTTATGGTTGATCTACTGGAAGGCTGTACTTTAATTTTTGTTTTACTGTGATATCCTGAACTGATTAAGATTATGTTTACTGTTACAGCCAATTTCACAGAATAAGCGCTATATTGTGAGCAATGGCAGACCCCTTCTGGTATGTTTTGCTATATAGGTTAAGGTTTTGTGACTGTCGGTTTTGTTTCACTTATTTTGAATGTTTGGTATTCTTAAATTTCTATTCTTTCCAATTATAGCAGTCTGCATTTAGCAAAAATTATTCCGATTTTAACTTATTACATCAGGTACCAACAAATCCTGTGTTGGCAGTTTCTTTCAGCGTCATTTTGGTAAAGAGGTATATTTCATTGTAATTCTGACTCATTTGAAATCTCTGTTCATGATCTCAATATTGTTGATGCAGCACAGAATATCCTTCTTGCAGCAGAGTCAAAAAAGGAATTCTTTGAAGTGAAGTTTTATTTATATATGATATAAATATTATTATTAATTTGTAGGTTGTGGACTATCTTATTGATCCTATTGTTGCGGGTACAAGTGCTGGAGATCCTGAATCTCTTTCTGTGAATAATACTCTGTTTTAAAATAAGTCTACAATGGTTTGTGCATTTAATTTTCCCTGTTATGATCAATATTGATTAATATTTAGAGTGGGTAATTGTTCTAATATGTTCATTTACTGAAAAGGAAATTGCTTTTGGTATCTCTGTTAGCACTTGTGTTGACATTTTCCCATTTTAAGTGCCTTAATTCCTTTTTTAAGTGTTTAGTGCAAACCATTGTGTCTCTGTTGCAGGGATAATTTTGTGATACATATGCTTCTCATGAGTTGAGTTGTGAAGCAAACCATATGCTTCTCATCAGTTGCAAGATGTTGCAGGGATATATGTCAAACTTTATGTTTCAAGAACTTCATTTTCTAATTTATCATTCTGTTTCTAAATACTTCTTCTCCTTCATGTTGAAGTAATCTTTGAATTCTTATGTCATTAACTTTTAAGGTTGTAGTCTTCATGGTAGAATCTCCTACTGATTCCATTATAAGTTTGGCTATTTCTTTCCTCTATAGGACAAGGCTTTACTCTACAGCAAATGTGAAAGTAGGTGCTTCCATTATATGATGAATAATTTCTGCTTTTTCCTTCCTTCTTCTATTTATAGTTTTATTTTGTTTGTTTATTTTCTATTGACAGAAACTCTACTGGGCTGATAGTGGTGATCTAGTGACAATTGCTGGTAAGGTGAGGATTTTGATAATCTAGTGACTTACTTATTTTATTATGATAGTTTCCTTTTTCTAAATAACTTTGTTCCAATATGTGTGGCATACTTTAATCCAAGGCACTATAAACATTGTAACATTCACCGTTCCACAACAATAGATAGCTTCAGAATTTCCCTTAATTTTCTTTCTTTCTCCTTTTGTCCATGGATGGTTTTCCATCTCCCAACTACTGTTTAGGAAGTTCCCAAAGTGCACTTTTTTAAAAGTAATTAGTGCCTACTAAGGACCACCCTAATGCTTGATAGCTTCAGACAATTAATTTACTTTCAGTGGAAATAAATTGTTCTGCGCTGCGATTTCAGCAGAGTGATTGCTATGATTATTACCTGACATATTTTACGATGTACTTAATATACTATTGTAACCAAAATTACTCTTTATTCTGTTGGTAATATCGGCTCAGGTGTTAGTAACTCTGTTAAGTCATTATCATTATTTGATTTACGATACTTGCCTTCTTAGTGAACTACACGAGTTGCTAGTAACTCCTCTAATCAACTCTGACTTCTTCATACATATCTGCTCTCAATGGATGTTCTGAATTTATGTGTACTGTTACTGCTACTGCGTTCTTATGATTTTTTCCAACTAGGTTAAGAAAGGACTTCTTGGCTAAGCTATATGGGCACCGATTTACAATCACGTTACGGTGAGTAATTTTTCTCACTTTCTTTTTAAAAATAATTTGATTTTATGGGCGCATAAGTTGATGGAAATTCAGATGCGTTTGGCATGGATCAGCATTCATTAGAATATTAATCCAATCATATGTTTAATACTATAGAAATAAAGTTTAATGATCATTGCAGGTTTGTACTATACGACATTCTTATCTTTCAGGTGTTGACATCGACAACATATATAAAGAGAACAGGAAAAATGGAGGAGGGGAAGTGTTGTTGAGAATGAGAGAAGTACACACATGCTTTCATTGGATCCCTAGCCAAGAATTTTTTTGATAGATATCAGAGTAATTGAGGAAGAGAAATTATACTTCATGTTGATGTGTTATAACTTGGGTCTTTCATGTTAATATTTAGTTATGACTTTGCTTATGTTTAGTTATGACCTAGTGGCAACTAAAACTATCTAGATTGTGAACTCAAGTAGCACTACAATTTAGAACATAAAAGGTTGCTGGACATATAAGAGTACAAGATTAATGTGGTTGTGATATAACTTATATTTTGTGTTAGTATATGTGAAATCCAATTATTTACTTTATATTCGTCTGTATTTTATTCAATTTCTTAATAATTTGGATGAATAGAAGGGTTTGAGGTGCTTTAATATAATGAAATTATTGCATCCGCGCAATGTGTGAGGGGAATTTTTGCTTGTTATTATTGATATAAATTTGAAGAGATTATTGGTCTCATGTGGGTGGCTTGAGGTGATTTTTGTCCCATCTGGGTTGTTGCAGCCTTGCTGGGCCTGAGTACGTCTGATCAAGGTGACTGGGGCACATGACTTTTATAATATTATAAATAAAAAAAAAAAAAAAAAAAAAATTATTAACCTTACCCATAATTAAGTTGAATTTTTTACAAGTCATACAAAATATTTTTAAAAAAAAAATTGAACCCAAAAACTAAAAAAGTGAAATATTTTTCAGGAAGAACCAATTCCTTGAAACTAAATTAAAACAATATCACTAATCAATACCTTAATTAAATCCATCCAAGAAGCTAATGGATCATGACCCATTTTAGGATTTTAAATACAAGTAGAAAAGATATAAGAGAGATAATATAACTATTTTTTTTTTTATTTTCATTCTCATATTTTTTTAATACATTAGGTGCACATTTTAATTTAAACACACATGTATCATATTTAAGGGAACCACATACATTCTCCAGTTAACATTGAGGAGAATCATTTTCATAATGACCACCGCTGTCAATATCGGAGTCATCCATTGTTGACCCATCTTCATGCACTACCTTTCTGCTTCTCTTTGGCTTGTTGCAGTTTTTCCCTTCATCTTCCTTTTCATTGACAAAGGAAATAAATGACCGAAGCCGAGCCGAGTGGGAGGAGCCGGCGAGGTTGGAGTCGGAGTGGCGGCTGAAACGGTAGGCCATGCGAAGGACATAACAAAGGAGAGCTATGAAACAGGCAATGCCACAGAGAAGGAAGAGACCCCAGAAGCTCTTTAGCTCTAATCTGTCTACGCCTTGCTTTGACCCTTCTGAACTGCATGCACTTCTTGAAAGCCATTTGTCATGTATTCTCTGAAGATCACCATTCTCTGATAGCTTCAAGATTGCTGTTGACATGTCTATTGCCAAAGGAGAGTCTCTCGGAAAAGCCTGCAACACAACCATTAATGTACATCATTCACGGACTTATTTCTTATATGTATATTTTAACTATTATTATATATTATATTATCCTGAGTATGACTTGTTAGTTAGGTTGGACCCAGTTCATTTAGTCATTTACTTTTCCTAGTTGTCATCACTGTGTGCAACTCAGTCAGAAGAGCACCTAATATCATTTTCTATTGATAGTGTTCCATGTCTACAACTTATCTTATCTCAGATCATGAACTGCTCGAAATCATATGATAATAAAAAAGGCGGCTCAGTATATAAGACTCGCACTAGATAAGGTATGGAGAGGTCAAATGTATGCAGCTTAAACACTACAAGCGGAGTAGCTGTTTCCAAATCCAAATCACATGGCTATGGCAGAGATATTTTTTTCTTGAAGTCTTTAGCTGCTACTCTGTATTGTGAGATTCCATATGTTTGATTTAGATATTGTTTTTATATGGTTTGTCTTACATTATTGCCTAGAGGTTTTTGGGTAATATGTCACTATTTCAAAGGTGGATGATGAGGGAAGAAAAGGAACTTACAAAACCCCAACCCATTTTGGTGAACTCTTGACCAACGATTCCAAATTCACATCTTGTTGAAAGAAAGAGCTCCATGTAAGCACGTTCATCAATTATTGCTGCAACACCACCATTGGCAGGTCCATCCTTCAAGGCTTTCTCATAGTCTGATGGAGAATTCAAGGGCACAAGCCTTGATTTCATAATGTTGAGTTCCTCAGTGAGGTAGTTCTCTGCAAATGAACCTCTCAAATAGCCAATGAGTTCTTTGCCTGTCACTAAGCTTTCAATTCCTTTCACAGGTGAAGAAAGCTGTTCCACTGTGAGTATGGAGGTCAGGCTTGCTATGTAGCTGGAGTTCAATATCAGAACTACAAATAGCCATATTATGAGCACTAAGCGACCCAAAGTGCTCACAGTTCTCTCTCCTGCAAAGAGTTCATGAGATTATCTATCCAAAAAATTGAAGTTTAAAGAGGTTACTGACATATCACACTCACTATTACTGGAAAAAAAAAAATGCTACCTCTGGTCCTAATTAATTAGAAGAGTTACAGTTTGGTCCTAAATATAAGATCTCAATCCACTTTGTCTACCAAATTTATAATTTCTTCCCTAAAGAATCCCTATTGGTTTTACATATAAAGGCTGTTTCTATCAAGAATAATTTCAATGCACATGATTTAAAAGAGTATTTTAAGGAAAACAATGCCCATTTGTTACACAAAAAAAAAGAATTAACTTAATTGATTTATTTCTTTAATATCTACAAATTAGTTAACTAGCTCTTATATTAAGGGACAAAGATAGTACTCCCTCCGGTCTTAATTATAGGAACACTTTTGTAGTACAAATTGCACTATAAAAGTGTTTATATAATGAGGACCGGATGTAGTATTAGCTAAAAACTTATTCACTAGAATTTAATGTGCTTTTTTTTCCCCCTTTTGTATGAAATTTGAAATGAAACAGTAGTCTGTCACTTACTATGTGCAAAAAACAGGGTTGAAAAACTAAACCTGCACAGAGAAACTTCACATGTTAGCAACAAAGTGTACAGTTTATGGTGTCTGTGTGTGTGTGTGTGTAAAGGACACAGTTTATGCCCTATGATTTAGGGTTCTGTGAACCGAAAAATGGAGCTTCAACAGTTTATTCTTTCGTTACCATAAAATGGTCACAAACTGTCTTCTAGGGGGACCTCTAAAATCATCATTTACTCGCCGTTCTAAAATCCAAACAACTGCTCCCACAACAAAGAAAGACATTCCAGTCACAAACCACATCATTGGAGTGAATGGTCTTAGGAAAGCCCAAGCATTAGAGTTTGATTTTCTGATAGGAGCCACAACAACAAGCCCAGATTCAATAAATGGTTGTGTGAAATCCACTATCTTTGTTCTGTTTGTGGTAATTGTAATATCACCTACCACAGCATCAAACTCCTGCATATGTCAAAGGTATAGTCTCAAGATACAAAAAATCTGATAAAACACATGAAACTGGATTGAATTCAAATCATGTATCATTTATACTTACACCGGTTGTGATTTTGTCCAGAAGTTCTGAGTTTGATGGGTTAGTTTTACCATCTCCAAAAGGGAGAAACTTGGGCTGAACTGGATAAGGCAATAAGGCAACTGCAGCGTTGAACACATCAACACAATAACCTCCAAACGTTTCAGTTGCTTTGATCCTCGACACGAATTCAGGGTAACTAATCCTGAGAGGCACCCCAGTTCTCAAATGCCTTCCATCGCTAGTGAAAACCCAGCCGCGAGGCGTTGTAGTTGTTTGGCCAGGCCATATCACACCATAAAGCCCTTTACTTGAAGAATTTGAATGACCAGGTGCTTGTCCAGTGTGTAAACCAGAGGAATTAGACCAAAATCCAATCCTCCTAACCCCAGTTCCAATCACATTAATGATCTCATAAGCAGGATTCATAAGCTCACCATCTGAACTAAACATGATTTGACCTGTTAAACCAGTTTTATTGACCTTCATAACTTCTTCCAACAATAAACTACCATTCGCAAAGACCCCAACAGAATTTAGGTTTAGTCTATCACCTATTAGTTTGTTCAGGCTTGAATCATTTGAAAATGATAAAGTCCCTCCACTATTGAAATATGAGTCAAGTGCATAAGCAAGGACCCAAACAGTATCATAGGCATAAAGGCCATAAGTGTTCCACATAAAAGGACTCTGGTCAGGAGCTTTCTTATTTACCAAGTTACCCCACCTGGAAGTGAAATTCTTTTTCATCCCAGAATCTAGTGTGTACATTCTCAAGGTTATAACACCTTGGAGCTCACTCGAAGATGATCGAGATGAATCAGTATCTAGAACTGTAGAAAGCCAATCAGTGGCTAACCAGACATAGCCATTTCCCAACATGCCTAATGAATCAGCCATCTTAAGTACATCTAGACCAAAACTAGGGTATATGTGGAGGACTATAACCCTTGACTCCCTTATAATGACCTTAACTAAAGCATTGTTTATTTCTTCTCTGTTTATGTTATTAGGCCTAAGAGGGGCTTTATATGAGATCTTACAACGTTTCTCAGCTAGCTTATCTTCTAATGCAACTATCCCATTTCTTCCATGATCATCATCAATGTAGATTGCTATCACATCCCTCCATTGATAGTAGTTCACGATATCTGCCACAGCGGCCATCTGAAACTGATCACTCTGTGATGTCCTGACAAAATATGGAAACTGAAGGGAAGTCATGGTAGGGTCTGTTGCTGCAAAAGATAGTAAGGGTACTTGTAGTTCATTGGCTATGTGTGAAATCACATGAGCCATCACTGAGTATTGAGGGCCAATTATGGCCACTGTCTTATTCTCCGTCAGTAATAATGCTGCCAAGAACAAAGAAACAGACATAATCATTAGGAATTTGAATCCTCTTCAGTAAAGGGCATGCCTAAATCCTAATAATAAGAGAGAGAGAAAAGGTGAGATTCACAAATATCGCCAGGCAGATATTTTATATTTTGACCCCAAAAAAAAAGGCAGATATTTTATATTCATGCATGCATGTATACATTCAAAAAGAGGGTAACATAAACATTTGGGAAAATTTCACTGCCCCCCCCCCCCCAGTCATTTAATAAGAGAGTTCCTAAAACTTCACTGCACAACTAATACTAAACTGAAATTAAGTTTTTTTGGCTGAAAAGACATTTATGCCCGTGTCTTATATATGGCTGATATGATCTTACAATTTCTTTTATTTGTCTTGTAAATAAGCATGTTTTTACTTGTGCCTTGTAAATAATCATATTTGACTTTTAAAGTGATGATACAATCGTCTTTTCACTCACAAATTTAAATTTAAATTTAAACCTAGGGATGCAGTGAAATTTTAGAAAGTTATTGGGTTATTTGATATTAAATGGCTATAGAGAGGGGTGCATGGAATTTTCCCTAAAAATTTAAAGAGAACATATATATGTATATAGTTTGAGAAGGACTTACAATCAATGATGCCGAGAAAACCAGTGGACAGTTCGGTGTCTCGAAATGAAATATTGAGTTTAGTTCCATTAAGAACTGAAGGATTGGAGTTTATATCATCCTTTGCTGCATCAATTGCAACTTTTGCAACTTTTCCAATGGTTGAATTGAAGGATAGAATTGCCCCAATGTTGATAGAGTTGGGTCTTGGAGGAACACCATTTAATCCGTTTGAATAAATGCCGCAGTAGAAAATCACAAGAACAATAAGAAGCCATATTCTCTGCATGATCTGCTCTTTGACAGACACAAAAACAAACTTGCAACATAAGTCACTACTATCAAAGTGAAGAACATAAATGAATCTAGAAATTAAAGAAAAGAGCAGACAAGACTAGTGATGAAAAATATATATATACACACTAAAGACAATAGTTTTTGCTTGGTTTTGCCTCAGAATGAATGAGTGTACGTACGTACCAACTTAATTAAAAGCAAAAAGAAAAAGAAAACAAAGTGTTTTTATCGGAGATTAAAAAAAAGAGAATATACAGCATATATAAGCCAAAATATCAGCTAATTTTTTGCCCCTCTAAATAAGAAGGTGAAAGCTAAGAGATAGATAGAATGAAATGCTTTTTACCTTCCTTATGCTTCGAGGCTGAAACAGCTAATTGTTGTTTTATGAATATGTCAAAATGAGTTAGCACGAAACCCTTTATATAGAAGTGGCAAGGCTGATGAGGTCATGAGTTATGAACTGTTTTGTGCGCTCACCGTGTTGCTTTGTTAAGTCACGTCAGCATTTGAAAAATACTAAAATGTCATAGTTCTGTGAAATGACACCACAAACTAGCCAATTGAGAATGGAGGTCACCTATTCAACTGCTATCTAAACGATCTGAGCTCAAATTGAATGCGGTTCCCAATCCACTTCAAGCCATGGAAGAATGTTCCCTGGACGCTGAAGAATATAGTGTAGGATAAGGCTGTGAAGGTGATTTATTGTATTTAATTTTTATTTATTCAATTGAGATACATGATAGGTTTTTCGTCCGCGATAACAAGAAGAGGTACACAATGATAAAGATGGAGGATGACTAGAAGAATGGGAAGAATTGTCTCTACCACACCATGAATAAGGATGAGACGATACCTCTAGAGCAGTTGATCGAAAACATGTCTGGCGGCATCCCACCTAATGACTGAGCGAGTTTTATCTAGTACAGGAGGAGCTCAGAGAGACATGTACAGTTTTTAATAATTATATATTTTTTTTTGTTTCTACAGTTTCTTTCTCAGAGAAACACCAAGAGTCGAGGCGATAAAGGATCCATCGATGACAAGATTGAAGACACTTGTTGTCACTTACGCCGAACCGTATTTTTTTTACAATTAAATTAATTTTAGCTTTATATTAGAAATTTATTGTTTTATTTTTTATAATAATAATTTATTGTTTTAATTTTTTTTTGGAGAGGAAGACTCAGCAGGAGAACCGCAAGATGGACTACGTGAGTTATTCAACGTCACTATCGGGACGAGACTGCGACCTCTTAGAAGGAAGAGGAGGCCATTGTAAGATATATACATTGTTTATTTTAATATTTTTTTGTTTATTTTAATTCAATTAAGTTGTTTAATAAATGTTTCATAAAATGTGTGCGGCAGCAGTGGATTCAGCAGTCGCAGGCTTTGCTACGAGAGACCTAGACCCAGGAGTCATAGGAGTATGTGGATCCCACTGCGCCTTTGAAAGCTGCTCTAGGCCCAGTTGAGCACCTTAGATGCTGTAGGGATATAGGGTTAGGTGCCAAATCTAGCATGACCTACGGCAGGAGCAGCGCCTCTTAGACTGGCATCTCTCGAACAGGGACCTCCAGCGTTAGAAGGCCAAGGGGGAGACTGTTTAGGAAATCCATGTGGAGTTTTCCAGGCAGCTTCAGGTGCATGTTGATTTCTTCTATGTTCAGTAGACCTAGTGGCGAAATATCATGAACGCGATGTTGATGAGATCATAGGGTCGATTGTTTCCTGATGAGGAGCATCCAAAGGTCCTGCTAATCCCTAGGTTCTTCATCCAACTGCCTCATCCTCTTTCCGATGACAATGGTGTTGTTAACTCTAGGCAACCTCATGATCTTGCCCCTTGAGAGAGGACCTGATGATAAACATCCGGATAGTTAGTTATCTTTATTTATGATTTAGGAAAGTTGTGTTTTAATTTGGAACAATTGCAAAAAAAATTGGACATTTGTATTTTTATTTATGTAATTTCTTGTTCCAATTAGAACTCATCTAAAAAAAAGTTTAAAAATAAATAAATAACTACAGTTTGTAGCAGTTTTCTTCTAGAAACTGCTTCAAACTGTAAATTACAAAAAAAAAAAAATTAAATAAGTATATTTGTAGCAGTTACAAAACTATTACAAACTGTTAATTATTTTTGAAATAATAAATAATAAATCACACCAACAGTCATGAAGTTTGTACGGTTTTGGCCACATAACCTCAACAAAGTGTGTGATTTTGAAATTCGAATATTTCATATCACGTCAACGGTCATGAGGTTTGTAGCGATTTTAGCCACATAATCGCTACAAAGTATATCATTTTGATATTTGAATATTTCATATCCCGCCAAAGGTCACGAAGGTTGTATCGGTTTTGTTCCCGATAACCGCTACAAAGTATGTCATTTTGAAATTTGAATATTGCATATTGCACCAACGGTCATGAAGTTTGTAGCGATTTTGGCCACATAACGGCTGCAAAGTGGGTCATTTTGAAATTTGAATATTTCATATCCTGCCAACGATCATGAAGGTTATAGAAGTTTTTGCCCTGTAGCCGCTACAAAGTTCATGATCGTTGGCGAATTTCTCTTAGCCAATTGACACTCGCTAATCTGGAGATGATGAGCCATATAGTTTTGCTTAGAGGCACGCTAGGTTTATTATGTCGAGGACAAAAGACACAGAGATTGAAATATAGTGGTTCACTTAAAGTCTCAAGACTTTTACAACATGGGTGATGGCGATAACATCACCTACAAGAGTGACTCATTTCAGCCCATCAATTTCAAAAACTTCTTCCTTGAAGACGATGACAATTTACCTATAGTTGATGCGTTTTTATAAGTTACTCTCAATTATCACTTAATTTAAATTTGTGTTAAGGTTCAAAAATGCACATATGCTTGACCCCGAGGAGCGCTCAACACCAAGTACCTTTTTTAGGTGTAAAAGTGCGCATGTGGTTACAAATTAGATGCAAAAATATCGTTTCACCTTTAAGTTTGACTTTGATCGTTAAGTTTGACTTTTTTTGCTGACTGGACGATGACGTGGCTTTTAAATATGCAAAAACACACATGTGGTTTGGCAAAACGAGTGCCCAACACTAAGTTATTTTTTTAATTTAATAATTTTATTTCAATCAAAGGAAATTATTATTTCTCTAGGTATAATTTCTTGAAGGCCACATTTTTTATTTCCAGAATTTATTTTCTTTTTTATTAAATCCTTATTAAATTTTTTAATTAATAAATGAGTATTTATGCATTTTAAATTTGATATTATAAATACTATATTTAATTAAAAATAATTTTAATTTTTTGATCTAACAAATTGAACTAGAAATTATTTAAATAATTTTTCAATCAAAATCGAACAATATTATTTAACTTTTATTGCATTAAGAAATATGCAATATAAACGTTTGCACCTCTAAATGAGTTATTCCTATTTATATGATTAATGAAAGTAAATCATGGAATGTTATAGACTTATAGTTATAAATTTGAATTTTTCAAAGTAAATGAATTATTTTTTTAATAGAATAAATAAATTATTTTTTTAACTATTTATTTTTCAAAAAAATAAAATTATTTTTATAAAAATATATTATTTATAATATCAAATTTCAAATGCATAAATACTCATTTACCAACTATTTATTAGAAAATTTAATAAGGATTTAAAAAACAAGAAAATAAATTATGGAAATAAAATTTTTACCGTTTTTACCAAGGTTATTATAACTGGACCGGTCACATTGAACCGGTCGCGATCTTTGGGTTAAGGGTTAGTGGGTCGACCGAGTCAAACCGGTAAGGAAATAAAAATTTTAAATTATTAATATGAAATTATTAAAAAAAAAGGTGATGTTGATTGTTGAGTCAATGAAAATTTTATTATCAGTGAAAATTTTATTTATATATAATTAATTAAGGTGATTTGATGGATGGAAAAAAGTGCCAAACCTTTCTGATGCTTCAAGCCTTAAACACGTTATGTTAGGAGGAGTTTGGAGATTTGTTCCTTTGAGATAAGAAAAGTTGAAAGTGTGAAACAATCACGAGAGAGAAAAAAGTTTAGAGTCTTAAAGAGAAGAGTTGTGACTTCGATTTCGTGCGGTTCGGGCGTTACCCATCGTTCACCTTTGAGTTTCATCGTCGTCGATCAGCACGTCGGCGCATCTGAAATCGTAGATCTCCGGTGGCCTCCCTCCTCATCGATCTCCAGCGGCTTCTGAGGGGAAAGACGTAGCGGTCGCTCCTATTCCGGTGACCTCTGTACTTCGTTGCTTCTCTTTTTTTCACTGATATGGGCCTAGAAATGTCGTCGATCTAAGATCTGGCTGCCGGCTCTATCCATCTCTCTCTCTCCATGGGAGCTCCCCGACGTTAGGAAAAAAAAGGCTTGACCCCGGTTTCTATGGCAGACCGAACCGGTTACATGGCCGGTTCGTCGGTTTCCGGTCCGAACCGGCCGATTTGGTCCGGGTTTAATTACCATGGTTTTTGCCCATTGAATAAATCCTCCTTCCCAAAATGATAAATCAGAAGAAAAATTTGACCTCCCAAGAATTATACCTAGAGAAATAATAATTTCCCTTTAATTGAAATAAAATTATTAAATTAAAAAAAGAACTTGGTGGTGAACGCTCTTTTGGCCAAACCACATGTGTATTTTTACATTTTTTAAAGCCACGTCATTGTTATTATATGTGCATTTTTGCACCTAAAAAAAGAACTTGGTGTTAGGCGCTCCTCAGGGTAAAGCACATGTGCATTTTTACACCTAAACCCTCTAAATATTAAATTCGCCACTAACATTTTATCCACACATTTTTTTATATGATGGCGACAAAGAATGATTAAAAAATTACACTTTTGTTTTTGTAAACTTCAATTTATATTTTTATAAAAAAATACCAACCAATTTTTGTAGCGGTTTGACAAATGTAAACCGTTACAAAACCCGTCATATTAACCTCTACAAAACCCGTCATATTAACCTCTACAAGCATTACACATATCCCTAAATACCCTCACACACCTCATTTCAAACCCTTCTCCATTTCTTCACACCCTTCTTCTCTCTCGTTTTCTCTCATATGTGAAGTTTTCCGAAAAAGCCGAGCAACCGATCAAATATGGTAAAAAAAAAATTAAATCCTTGATTTCAACATTTTATTTTATTTTTCCTTCCTACAATACTTATACTAATTATATTTTCTTCTTCTCTAAAAATTTAAGGACTTTTCCCCAACATTCCTCCCATAACCAAATCACATCTAGTGGACAACATAATAAGTCCTTATTACTTACACATTCTCAATATTAAACCTACATAATATTTATATTTTTCTAACTTAATTTAATCATTCTTCTCAAATATTAACTACTATCATTTAAATTGTTCATTAAATAATAAAAATTCAACATAATATTGTAACAATGGATTCAAATTATAGTCTTGCATTCTTTTTTTTCAATATTTTGTAGCTAGCGGTTTTAAAACCACTACAAATTTAAATTCAAAGTAAGATTAAATTTTTGGCGCAACTTTTGAAATTTCATTCAATATTAGTAGCGGTTTCATAACCGCTATAAATATTTTTGCACCAATTTTTCAAATTCCTAGAAGTACTTAGTAGTAGTTTCAGAACCGCTATGATGTTGACACCAAATTTTCAATTCTCATTTCCTGCCACGCCAAATTCTACGAAAATTTTGCGCCAACATTTGTAGCGGTTTGAGAACCATTACAAGATTCTTAGATAATGTGTCATCTACATACGCATCTTGTAGCGATGACACAAAATCACTACCAATACAGTAGCGGTTTTGTTATATGAGCAGCGGTTCTAAAAAACCGCTACCAAATCCTTTGCAACAATGTATTTACTACTGTCATTTGTAGCGATTTTATACCATTTTAATGGCTACAAAACTACTTTTTTTTTTTTTGTAGTGGCAGCTCTAGCACTAGCAACCATGGTCGAGGAGGAGGAGAACAATCAGGTAATTAAATATACAATTTAATTTAAAATTTTATTGAAGCCCCTTGCAACTTAAAAGAGAATATATTTTTCTAATTTAAGAGACATAATTGTAATTAAATTCCAAGTGAAACTACTAACTTTATTATTAATTATATGACAACTTTGGCATACATTCAAAATATATAACAAGCAGCTATCATCTGGTTGTTGAGATAATAAGTGGTCACTCTTATAAAGAGGATAATACATATTTGAAAATATATTTGGAAGTGCACTTGTTTGAGAGGGTTTTAACCTTACGGCCCCACAAAGATTAGTCCAAATTCAAAATGATTTGGGACACTCTAAGGGCTAGTTTGGTTTGAGGGAGGGGGAAGGAGGGAGAGGGGAAGGGGCCAACTTTAGTCCCCTCTTTACACAATTGCCCCTAGAAATTTTTCAATATTCTAAAAATATACTCTCAATAAAAAGGAATATTCCTTTCATTAATGACAATTTGGTCATTTCCCTACTTTCCACTCACTTCCCTTCCACTCCCTCCCCTCAAACCAAACATGCCCTAACTCTCTAAGTTTACACACACACACAAAAATAGCTAATAAATTTATATATATAATATAAAATTTATGTAAAACCACGAAGCATGCATATCCTTCAAACTTTAATTTATGCTATATAGCTCATATTAAATTATTTCTTTTATATATAATAACCTAAAATTTACTTAATATTCTGTTTTTCCCCCCTTAAGATGAGCCCATTATCAACTTCATTAATTAGTTATAGATTGGAGCCCTTCACTTGAGGCTTCGTTGAATGAATCTTAATTGAGGGAGATCAACCATTAGATTGTACCAATCAGAATTGACTCTAGTGGAAGGTGTTAGTTTCATACAACATGGCAAACTAACGTTTGAATTTTCATAAGGAGAGATACCTAACAGTGCCTCAAATATGATTACCTCAAATAAGAGGATGAATGTGCCTATAAAAATATGATTTGGGAGGGAGAATCCAACTAGGGTAAAATCATGATTTGGGAGGGAGAATAATCCAAAATAAAGCAATAATTTCCAAATAGAATATGTATATATGCACTCACTTAATCAACTCGCTTATATATGCACTTTCTTTCCAAGACAAGTGGACTACCAAGCTAATTGAGACAAACCTACACACATTCTTTTGAAACTCACCAATGAATACTAAGTATTTTAGGGATAACATAATTAAATGTTGTGATTAAAAAGTTACAATGCGTCCGCACGCTTAATTAAGTGCAGTCCCCATTATCCTTTAATTTGGAACATTCTGTGTGTAGTTGTTCTATGAGCACTTGTTTTAGTTGCCCAGCTTCTTTTATATAGTTTTCTTTAATACTGAAGCATTGACATTAATTCATAATGGCTCATTCATGAGCAAACCATATAATAGCACTTTGTGATCACTACAACAAGTGTCAGTATTTTATGGCAAAAATTTTGTAGTGTGTAAAATATATAATTAAACAGAGAAAAATTCTAAAGTCAGAAGAAGAGGGACGTTACACGTTTTGACAGAAAGCGTGTTTGGAAGAAGCTATAAGAATTTGCTGAGAAAATTCCATGGAAGAAAGGGTGCCCCTCTTGGAGACTCAAGAACTGCACGTGTTTTCACAAACCCATCATGTCTCACTTGCCATAATACTAGAGAGAATGACTTTTAGGTCTCAACCAAAAAAAATAATATCAGAAAAGTCCCTATAGATAAGTGAAAAGGAGAATTAACAAGTGAACCAGTGACCATTAACAATTTGTTAATGTATTATTTCTTTTGATTGAAACCTATATGTCATTTTCTCATAATACTACCTCCGGTCCTAATTATAAGAGCTAGTTGACTTTTTTTGGAGAGATTAAGGAAGTTAAATAAGTTATTTAATCATTTCATATGTTATATTTTCTTAGATAGATTATGTATTAGTTTATTGGTCAAACTATTTAGTTTGAAGAAAAAAATAAAAATACTCTAAGCTAAGTTAATTAGCTTCATTAATCTCTTCAAAAAAGTCAACTAGCTCTTATAATTAGGACCGGAGGGAGTACTATATATGATACTTGAGATCTAATTTTATTTTTAAAAAAATTAATAAATTCATAGATACTTATCATTTATCTCGAATTTAATTTGTTCAAATTGAGCCCTATTGTTTGATCTGTGAGTTTTAATTTATAAATTTTATGAAATTTTACTTATAAAAATGCACCAATGTTATATACGGTGTTACATGGAACAATATAATAAAAATTAGGAAAAATTAATCTTGAGGTCCTTATAGTTTCTCTTAATTTTGAATCATGTCTCTAGTTTTTTTGTTTCTTTTTTGTTGGGTCCTTTAACTATCCACGGTTAAATGAGTTAGTCCTTACCGTTAGATAAAGATTTAACGGTGTTAATATTTGCCGTTAAAAGGCACTGCCACCTGGATAGAGTCTTAAACGTTGTTCACCTTCTTTGGACCCTTTTTGTCACTTTTATATTATTTTTATAGCCTACTCGATTTATATCCACACTAATTAATTTATGTGATTTATCCATGGTCTAATCAATAGTAATTATATATATCAGCCTTCGAATTATTTTTTTAAGAAAAATAAAAATTAATTTGATCGACAGATTTAACTTAAAAATTTCAGATATACACTCCTAAAATGTGTCGTCACCTTTTGACCCATTCTTGTTGATTCCTTTTTAGGTTAAAATATTTTGTCAATTTTTCTCTATTCTTTTTTTTTTTTTTTTGGGAAAACGTTGTCCTCCAATTATATCACCCTTTAATTATGCGAAATAATAATCAGATCTTTATTGTCTACTAATTTGAGGATATTAATTTAATATTAAAAAAAACCCACGTTTAGCCCCTTTTTAGGTTAAAATATTAATATACTTCCCAATTCTAATGCGTCTGCCCCATTGTTCGGGGCTTCGGGCAAAAAAGATGGGTTTACCCCATTAATTCTCTCTTTTAACATACTCCGGTCCTAATTATAAGATATAGTTAACTTTTTTTTGGAGAGATTAAGGAAGCTAAATAAATTACTTAATCATATCATATATTGTGTATCCTTAGATTATATATTAGTTTATCAGTCAAACTAATTAGTTTGGAGAAAAAAATTAAAAAAAAAAAAAAATACTCTATAGTAATTTGTTTAGTTTCTTTAACTTCTCTAAAAAAAGTTAATTTTATCTTATAATTAGGACCGGAGGGAGTATCACATTTGAGGTTTAATGAAAAGGTTGACCTACAATGATATCATAGTCTTGGACTCTTGGGAGTTAATTAGATATGTGTGTGTGTGTGAACCATTTTAATCATACTAATCTTAAGATTTTTAATGCTCTTTTGACCCTTTTTCATTATGGTAAAAATAGTAGTAAGTCACTTTTCTTTTGCAGCCCACCTTTCTCTTTTAATACAATTATAGCTTCCACTTATATATATATATATATATATTATTATTTGTCATGTCACTTGACATGGCTTACGTCAAGTCACCCCAAAACTACATCGTTTTGGGAGTTAAGGGAATTAATGAAGGGTGTTTTTGTATTTTTATTTTTGTATTTATTATATGAATTTTATCATAATATTCTTTATTAATTCCCCTAACCCCAAAACTACATCATTTTAAGAGTTCATTAATTCCTCTAACCTCAAAACGGCGTAGTTTTGAGGTGACTTGATATAACCTTATGTCAAATGACATGACAAACGATAATCTCATATATATATATATATATAGTGTTTCGTCTCCGCTATGTATGAGAAGAGTAGCGATTATTTGTTTAATGTTTATTGTACACTGATTAATAACTATTGACCATTTTTAGAGCAGGACGTTTTTTTATTATTTACAAATCTTAATTAATGCTCCATTAATATAAAATCTATAAGTATATTCCAATAAGGAATGATCTCTTATTGATACGGTTGGGTTGAAGTTGATCTTCATTATAAGTTCTTAACTATAGCTAGCTTCTTGGCATTAATTGAAGTACTATTGACTGATCATGAGTATAGCAAGAATTAATTAGTGCTTTAGTGATCACATATATGCCTTAATCTATATATAGTATATTTGTGCTTGTTGCGTCATTGTTCACTATATATATATATATATATATAGAGTTATACACACACACATATATAATGCGTTGAAGAGATCAGACAAACCTTTATGCTTTTGTTCTGTTTATTCAACCATCTCCACCATTTTAATTTGCTTTCATTGTACATTTATCCATATACATGGTAAAAAATTCATCGTATATGTGTGTGTGTGGTTAAATTTTCATTCGAATCCTCTACAATAGTGTGTGTCTGTTAGTTAATAAAAAAATTTGCAGCAGCAAATTATGAAAGATGACGTATGTATGTATGTAAAACCTTAATTAGTACCTAGTGCTAGTATAACACCTCTAGACCATTTATAGTTTACTTATAATAGAGACTAATTTTCTTCTCAATATTACTCCATATATATGACATATTTTCCAAAACACCCTAATCATCTTCCTTAATTCTTTCATTCCCTCTCCTCATTGATTATTGTGGAGGGTGCATCAATATGGGTAAATTAGGAAAAGATTGACAAATATAAAAATTATGTCTTATAATCACTATTAGAAAAAAGGCTTTTCAGATTGGTTAAATATGGCTATCTAGATCGGACTTAGGTCCGGTCTTATATCGAGTGGTTTTCAAACTTAACATTTTTAAGTTTGAATAATGACAACCGGTCTAAAAAATAAAATTAGAAATTAGAAAAATCCAAATTTCAAAATTGGAGTTAGGAAGAGTAGAAAATATTATATCAAACATACATTCAAGTTTTTCAGATTTAAATAACAATAATATATTTGATAAAATTAAAATAAAGGGAAAAAGAATTTGGCATTGTCTTGGAAAAAATCTAGCAGCCACGTAGACGAGTGTAGATTTGGATGACGATTTGATGAGAACTTGAGATTGTGCGATCTAGATATGAAGAGCATAGATTTAATTTGGACTCAACGAGCATGAAGAAAAAGATAAGCACGGAGAAGAAAACTAGTGTCGATGAAGCCGGTCCAAGGATATGAAGAGCATATATTCAGACTCAAAAAGCACGGATCTGGACATGAAGAGCATAGATCTGGAAGCCAACAAGGACGAAGAAGCCAACGAGCACAAAGAAGCTAACAAGCACGAAGAAAAAAACAAGCACAAAGAAGAAAACTGGTGTCGAGAAATCCATCTTTAAGGAGCGAGGTTATAAAAGGACAGCTTCTAATAATGTGGTTTTACACAAAAAATTTTCTAATGATGATTTTATTATCCTTTTGTTTTATATAGATGATATATTCTCATTATTGAAAAGAATATTTCCAGGATGAATGACTTGAAGAAACAGTTGGGTAAGTCATTTTCCATGAAGGACTAGGTGCTGCGGAACAAATGTTGGGTATTTTTATTACTCAAGGTAGAAAAGCAAAGAAGCTATACTTATCACAGGAGTAGTATATTCAAAAGGTACTTCAAAGGTTCCGCATGGATAAAGCCAAGCAGATAAGTAGTCCCCTTGCTCCTCGCTTTAAATTGAGAAATGAACAATGTCCTACCACTGATGAAGAGAAGGAGCAAATGATGAGGAAGGTCCCTTATGCTTTAGCAGTAGGGAGTTTGATGTATGCAATGATATGTACTAGACCTAATATTGCTCATGCAACAGTGTGGTGAGCCGTCATCTCTCTATTAATCTTGGTTAAGAGAATAGGAAATTTGTTAAATGGATTATGAGATATTTGTATATACATATGATTTGAAGTTATCCTTTGGTAACCATAAACCTGTTTTAAAAGGTTATATAGATACTGACATGGATGGAGATATTGATTCTCATAAGTCTACATCTAGATATTTGATTAACTTTGCAGGGGGGAGCTATTTCATGGCAATCTATATTACAAAAGTGTATTGCTCTCTCAACAACTGAGGTAGTATTTATTGCAACTATTAAGGCTTGTAAGGAATTACTGTAGGTTAAAAGATTTCTCCAACAACTTGGTGTTCACCAAGAAAAGTATGTTCTATTGTATGATAATCAAACTGCAATTCACTGTGCTAAGATAAAAGAATTTATTTATTTTTCATTCAAGGTCAAAGTATATTGATACACGTTGCCATTGGATACAAGATGTCTTAGAAAAAAATTAAGAAAAGAGAAAAAAGGAAAGAGATAATTCTATTAAGGGAAGAGTAGGCTCCAGGCTTGTGTGTTGGAAAAAAAGAAGTTTATATATAGCTCTTGTGAGAGAAAATATTTTCTGCAGCTTTTCAGCTTGAGCAATTTTGATATAGCTGACAATCGGAAAGCGATTTCTTGTTGGATTAATCCGAATTATTTTGTAGAGGTTTTAGACACATGGAGCTTCATTCTGGATGGACACGTCATCCATTGGAGTCTTTTACTTTCCCCCAAATTTTTCATGAAAGTCCGTTCATGTCTGCTGTAGATTTTTTATGCGACTTTGATTAAGTTGATGATTAGATGATGATTTTTGGTCCGATTTCCCTGAAATTTTATGGAAGTGTTCAAAACATTTAGGTCTTGAATCTGAATGGTGGGATCATGGATTGAAGCTTCCTAGATTTGGCGTAAACGTTGGTATATGTTTTGTGACTGCAGCTTTTGAGTTTGGTGATTTTCGACACTCGTTATCTTCACCCAAGATATACGTATTTTATTTTATTGCTCTATTTGCTCTTAGGTTTTATTAATATAATCCTTTGGTGATTTTTTTGGATGAGATGAATCGTTGTCATCCTATAGTTGAGTTTTGTATTAAAGCATTGAACATTGTATTCTTTTGAAGATAGTGGAATCCTTTTGCTTTAAGTTGTGGTCATTTGCTATCACTCACATTGAAGGAAAGATTTTTCCACGTTAAGTTCTTTTGTCTCCATCTATTATTTTATTATATTACTCATTTTATTTTCTAATTTAATTGACTCCATTTTATCATTTTTCATTAGGAAGATTTAATATTTGTTGCGCTGTTCCGTACGTACGTGCGTGTACTGCGTGCTATATGACAGCACTCCCACTTTCCCAGTCAACACGACATAACCAGAATATGACCTAATATTAATCACATTGTCTTGTGTCTCTGTGTGGAACTGATCGATGCAATCTTATGTATGTGATAATTTTTAAAATCTATACAATTTAGTTATACCTCTTTTCTAGATTTGCTACTCTTCTTCTTCTTTGTTTGATAAGATTTGCAACTCATCTTCTACCATATATATACATATGCATTTGCATTAGAGTTATGTATGTGTCAATGACATATGGGTATTTTCGTCCATGTACCTTTTTCTTTAAAACTTTGGTTCTTTTCTGTCATTTTAGAAATCGTTAACCCTTTGACATGATTAACTTCTTTAATTTCCATGGTCGTTCTCTTGCGTCATTCTCGATCCTTAGTGTTTTTACCACATTGTACAGACACATACACACAAATATTCGTTCAGGAAACACAAAATTCATCAAGTAATAATATATATGAGTTTCTAAAGATCCCGGTACGTAATAATCCAAGGCCAAATAATTATCAAGAACCAAAGATCAATTCGATCATAATTTAATTGGTACGCATGATGAAATTAAAAGAGAAGGATACAAAAGGGGAAGTAAAACTTGAAAATATTTGAACACAACTTGTCACACACACGTATTTAAGGGAAAATTTTAATCACGTCATAATTAATAATAGACTTAATGACAACTAGGTCTCTTAAAATCATTAAATTGCAAAGAAGTTTCAAGAAACAGTGCTATTAATTCTAAATATGAAAATATAATTTTCCCCTCTTCGTTTAAAATGGAAAAAAAAAAAAAAATCAATCCGCAAAGGTTTTGACCCTGCTTTGCGCATGTAATAATGTGGCATCAAGAGAAATAGAAAAACACAAATTGATGGCAGATTACGTGCGCAAAACAATCAAAATCTCTTCTAAATGTTTTTTTTTTTTTAAATGAAGAGGGATGAAATTGTATTTTCACATTTGGAATAAATAGCACCCTGGTCTATCGAGACTTCATTGCAATTTAACGATTTCAAGAAACCTGACTGTCATTGAGCATGTTAATTTGGACATGGTTGTAATTTTCCCTACATTTAACAGTGAAAGCTGAAAATAGAAGAGAAAGAAACAAAAATAGAAAGGGTTGAGAGCATAGCACAAGAAGGCAACTGGCTGAATTAGAGGAATGAAGAAGAGCATCCGCTAAAGTAGTGAAACAGAAAATGGCGCTGTGAGAGATCCACGCGTCCGTGAAACCTGCCATGGCCACTCTTCTTCCTTCTCTCTTCTTCATATAACTCACCTCCCCCCCTCTCTTTCTTTCTCTTCTCCAAAACAAATTTTCTTCTTCCTCATTCTTCTCAATTGGATCCATCATTAATCATCACATATAGAATTCATTCATTCAAGTCTTAATTACTAGTGTCATTGTCTGTGTGTTCTATATGGGAAAAGGATTATTATGGCTCTTGCCGGCACCGATTTCTTGCCTCATCAGACTTCGGCAATGATAACAACTAGTGGTAATAAGCCCACCGACAACGATGTAGGTCGTTCAATAATCATGGAAGATCCTAATAATAATAATAACGGCCACACTAATCATAACTCTTGTGCCAATCCTGCCACCACTACTAGCAGGCCTCCTAGAGACGTTTCCTCTCTGCGTCATTGCACTAACTCGGTTTGTGATCTCTATCCTTTTCTTTTCATTTCTTGGATTTGATTAGGTTTCTTCTTTCTTTCTTTTTTTAATATTCTGTTTTAATTTTCGTCGAAATCAAAACTAATAACTATATATGAATTATATGTGTTACATTGTGTCTAGGAAGCAGATATTGCGAGCATGGAATTGACAACACCGATAACGACGACGACTACGACAGCAGCAGCAGCGACGACAGAGGAAAAGTCGGAGTTTTCGCTTGTATTCCGATCAGGAAGCTGTTCTGAGAAAGGACCAAAGCAGTACATGGAGGATGAGTTCATCGCTGTTGATTCTCTCTATGAACATCTTCCTCCATCAGCAACTCACCTTCCTTCTTCTGCCGCATTTTACGGGGTATGTGTGTTTGTGTATATATGTATATATATGGAAGGGTTGATTAAGCAAAACCTAAATAATGATTTAGATCCATTATTATATTTCAGCGTTGATCTAATCTGCTGTGTTTCCTTGTTTATTAAAACTTAATCTACCGACTTTGATTATATTAAAGAAGTTAGTTGAGTTAGTTAATATAACATGTATTTTTTAAAGTACCCTACTCATCTTCCTTAATTTCTTTATTTTCTCTCCTCTTTAATTGTTGTTGATCAAGAAACATCAATAAGGATAATTTAAGAAAAAAATTGATAAAAATAAAAATTTTGTTTTATATTTAGAACCAAGATCTGTGTCTTATATTAAAAATGAGAGAGAATTCAATATTAATGAACATGAATATATAGTGTGTTCGACCAAAAAAAAGAATATATATGTGTGTGGACAGATATTTGACGGGCACGGAGGTACAGATGCGGCATTATACACGAGAGACAACATCCTAAAGTTTATAACGTCGGACTCACAATTCGCTGGCAGCATTAAAAAGGCCATAAGGAGTGCCTTTGTGAAGGTTGATCACGCCTTAGCTGATGCCGTTTCTCTTGATAAATCTTCTGGCACCACTGCTTTAATTGCCCTCATGCTCGGAAGGTACCTACCTATCAACACTTTACATATATCATAGGTGTATCATACTATATATATAATTGTCATTATGTACATTGGTTAATCATCACTATTATGTAACTGTTCCCACCATTTGTTTTGAACAAAGAGGGTAAATCACAAGTCTTGACCCGTATTTTCCTTTATTCTCATTTTTGCCCTACTTGTATTGGGCCTATATATATGTCCTAATCAACTAATTAAGGATGGATTAACCCAACACCCACTAAGAGACAGTTTAACATAGGTACTTTCTTTAAAGATATTCATTTTCTATATACACACACGTACGTATAATTGAGTCTTTGTATATGTTTTAGAAGGGTTCATGGTATTGATGATCATTTGTTTAGTAATTAACCTTTTATTGATCAAGATGATGAACAAACCTCAAAAATCTAAAGGACTCGTTAGGTGAAGACTTATGTTAATTTCTCTCTATCATTCACACCCTTAATTAACCTATGAACTAACACCTTTTATGTGAATTAGTGTCACGAGCTAGTTCACACAAGATCTTAACTAATTAACCTAAAATCTTAATTACTTTAGTGCTTGTTTGGGTAAAGCGAAAAAACAATTTTAAACATTTTTTCTCCAGTCGAGACAAAACTCCAAAAACACCATAAAAACACTTTTAAAAAGATAAAACAAACGGACACTAACTAATCTTTACCTCAATGTCTCCAGCGTAACCACATATACATACATACATATAAAATTGAGTGTTTTGTATATTTTGGCAGGAGTATGATGATAGCCAATATAGGCGATTCTCGAGCTGTGTTGGGAAAACGAGGAAGAGCCATAGAACTATCCAAAGACCACAAGCCAAACTGCACTTCGGAGAGGTTAAGGATTGAGAAACTGGGAGGTGTAATCTACGACGGATACCTCAATGGGCAACTGTCAGTGGCAAGAGCACTGGGAGACTGGCACATAAAAGGGTCAAAAGGATCAAAGAGCCCATTAATCTCAGAACCAGAGCTTGAAGAACTGGTTCTAACACAAGACGACGAGTACTTAATAATGGGGTGTGACGGTTTATGGGACGTGATGAGCAGCCAGTGCGCTGTTTCGACGGTAAGGAGGGAGCTGATGCAGCACAATGATCCAGCAAGGTGTGCAAAGGCACTTGTGACCGAAGCGTTACAACGTAATACATGCGACAATTTAACTGTTGTTGTTGTATGTTTCTCACAACATCCTCCTCCTAAGCTTCAAGTTCCTGTGTTGCATAAGAGGAGGAGCATTTCAGCTGAAGGTTTGGATCTTCTTAAGGGTGTCCTTTCTTGATCATTCTTAATTAGATGCTTCTTCACTGGTTTATTAATTTCATGTGATGAGTTGTACATAATTTTTGTTTTACAAATTGGTGGGGATTTTTCTGACCAGTTTTGTTGTCCTCTCAAGTAGGCATATGCTTATATATCAAATGACTCTCATACACATACGATACTTTACCTGTAACATATTTTAACATTTTATGATGTTGTTTGTTTTCTTAATCCCAAAGAATCTTCTATGGCCCTATAAGGCCCGGCCTAGCCTGTTATAGTATTTTAATTAAGAAAAACTAATTTTATTGTGTCGTTTTGATTCAGTTATAACTTAATTCTTATGTTTTGGGTTGGTGTAATGTAATTCAATTTTATAATTTTAACTTAGTTATAATTGAGTACTTATTTTTTTTAATATATTAACTTACTTCTAATAGTCTTAACTACTAGTATTTTGTAATAAATTTAGTATCTATGATGATATGTACAATTATGGGAACGACACTATAAGGCCTAGAATTTTATGGCAATTTTTTAATTGGCTCCTTTCTCATGCCAAAATATATGGATGTGTATAAAATTATAAAATTAGCACAACCACTTGAGATATTATAAAATTAATAACACTGAATAAAAAATTATATCATCTCTGCAACTTTCAAGCGGTGTGTCTGAAAATATCCATAATTACCTAACATCCATCAAGTTGTCTGATGTGATATTCTTTGACCTTTTCTTGGAGCTAGATTTGCCAACCTGAATGATGTGATATTCTTTGGCTATATCCATCGCATTATTTAGGGTTATTTCTTTCTTTCTTTCTTTTTTAAATACAAAGGCAAGCAAATAGCTTGAGAAGTACAAAACGTCTACTAATTAGACAATACTATTGTAGTTTTGGGAGAATTCACCACATTCTAGTTTGAATAACTCCAAACAAGTAAAAGGTTGAGTCAATAAGACATCAAAATCTTGATTGTTCTCTTGAGTCATTCGGGCTAGATAGTCGGCACATCTTAAACCTTCCTATACACATGAATAATCTCAAGATCCCAATTTGATAGGATAAGGGATCTTACTTCCTGAATCTCATCTTGCAAAGGATGTACCTGTCCACAATCAATCAGGAGCAAACGCATAGCTTCTAAAGAATCTGTATAAAGCTTAATCCTACTTAGTCCCAACTGTCTACAAAATAGAAGACTTGTATGGATAGCATGGATTTCCACAGCAGTTGGGGTAATGTGCCCTAACTTCCGTTGAAATCCACATATCCAGTTGCCTTGATGATCTCTAATCACACCCCCCCCCCCACAAGCTGTCTGGCCTCTAGCATTATGGGAGCCATCCATATCCAAACGCACAAATCCTAAGGAAGGGGGGCACCATCTCTCTTCTGATCTGTCTGGTATCTGAAAATCTTATGTTGAAAGCATCCATTTTCCACTTCCTCCATTAGATGCAGTGTACATCGATGAGCAATTGTTTTTGGCTGATCACAAATGCCCTCAAACACCTTCTTGCACCTGTTTTTCCAGAGAAGCCAGCATATAGTACCAAAAGTCCGATGCCAAGGCCACCTTGCAGTAGATCTACTTCCTGGGTTGTTTTGCATGTTCCATGCCAACCAATCCTACAAATTACCAGAGAAAAATATATAATGGTATATAGGGTTAGTTACAAATGACCACACTCTTCTTGCAATCTCACAGTCTCTCAGAATATGAAGTATGGATTCCTCACTATCACACTCAAACGGACATATGTTATGCACACTGGGGGTTATATTTAACTCTGAGTGCTTTAGTGGGTAATCTCTCATGAAACACTTGCCATCACATGAAGAATTTGGCTCGTTCTAGGATTCCCCAGCACCATAGACATAGACAAGAGAACTAAGTCGGGTGCTGCTGCTGGTGATAAATCATGGTATATACTGACTTCACACTGAAGTTGCCATCAGAAGCCTTACGCCAATTAAAAAAACATCATCAAGTAACCCTGTAGGGGGAGAAACCTTCACAATCTCATCCACTACCCATTCTGGAAGGAAAGTTCTCCATTTATCCCTATCCCATTGCCCATTAGCTATGACAAAATTTTTAACCACCACTTCTAAATCTATCATGTGGTAGTTCTTATCCACATAATATTTCAATGGCTTTTCTAGTGGCGTCTAATTGTCTTGCCATGCTTTTGTTGATAACCCATCTCTCAATTTCTTACCAATTCCCATGCAAAATTGATCCCATACCGTCGTTATTCCATTCCAAACTGCTGATTGACATCTTCTTTTACTAACCTGGGGAAAAGTACTATCTCCACAATTATACTTACTACAAAGACATTTAACCCATAATGCATTGGGTCTCGTGATCATTCCCCAATACAACTTCATAATGAATGCTTTATTTTGACATTTAAGATCTTTTATACCCAAACCTCCCGCAACTTTGTTTCTCTTTATCACATCCCAAGATATAAGATGCATCTTCTTTGCCTCCCTATTTTGGTTCCAAAAGAATTCTCTGCTCATCTTTTCAAGAGCTGAAAGAATCTCTTTTGGTAGCAAAATAAATTGCATTTGATAATATGGAATTGCTGATAGAACAGATTTAATAAGCATTGCCTTCCCTGCCATGCTCAAGAATTTTCCTTTCCAGTTTGCAAGTTTAGATCCAACCTTCTGGAGTAGTGGTGCATAAGTCATTTTAACTACTCTCTTATGAAGTAATGGAAAACCAGGTATTTTCCCAGATCAGATGTAAGACCAATACCCAACAATTGACTTAATTCATATGCCCTGTTAAAATGCACATTTTTAGAAGCAAACATTTTGGACTTGTTTAGATTTATCCTATGTCCTGAAACCTGACAAAAGAATTCCATGACTTTTCTCATTACCACCATCTGATGCGAAGAAGCTTCACCAAAAAGCACCAAATCATCAGAAAAAAATAGATGAGATATTTTGGGACCCCTTGATTGGAGTTTTAGCGGTTTCCAAACTCCTGTATCCACTTATGGTGAATAAGTTGCCCCAATCTTTCCATGCATAATACAAAGAGGTAGGGACTCAATGGATCGCCCTGTCGGATCCCTCTAGTAGGGTGAAAACTTTCTAAAGCTTGTCCATTCCATACCACCCTCATAGATGCCGTGCTAACACAATTCATGATAAGTCTAATAAAATCCATCCTCAAACCCAAGCTGCGAAGAGTGAACTCCAAGAACTTCCAATCTAGCTTGTCATAGGCTTTTTCCATATCCACCTTCACCGCTACAAACCCTTTTTGGTCCGCATAGAATGAATCACTTCTTGGGCAATGATGATGTTATCACACCCTTGACGCCCACTAATAAAGCTGCATTGATTTTCTGCCAACAAAAAATTCATTACCCCCTTTAATTGATTTGCAATAACCTTAGTAATGATCTTGAAACTTACATTGCAGAGGGAAATTGGTCGAAAATCTTTCAATGATTGTGGGTGGTCAATCTTGGGGATTAACACAATATTTGTCTGGTTAATCTCCTTCAAATCTTCTGGGTTATCAAAAACTCCCATCACCAAATCGCAGATTTTTGGTCCAACCAATTCCCATTGTGTTTGGAAGAAATGGGGTTAAAGACCATCCGGTCCCAGCGCCTTAAACGCACCAATTTGAAAAGCTGCATTCTTTATTTCTAGTGGAGTTACTTCTTTCTATAACCACTCCAACTGATAATCAGCAAGAGGGAGAAAACTTACTGGCCAAGTCAAGACTTATACAGTAGTAGTACCATGTACAAAGTCTTAAAGAATTCAAGGGCCATGTCTCTCAACCATATTTCTATTTGTATTTGTATTATTTAGCACTTTTAAAATATAATATATTCTTAATTCGTTTGCTAACCATATTTAGAATTCAATTTCAATGAAAAAAAAAACACGATTTTAAGTTATTTTAATCAATTTTTTCATCACGTAGACAATGTTGGAGTTAAGATATAAAAAGTGGGTAAATCAAATGAAAAGTCTAATAAATTGAAAGAGAGAGAGAGTTCATGAGTATACTGTATATTATAATATGTCACTATATGAGCTTAGACAAATATTATAATATGTCATCGGCTTGATCTAGATTTTACTTTTCTTTCATTCCAAAGTTCAAGTTTGTTGGCCCGGCGGCTTGATCCAGATTTTACTTTTCTTACATCATTATATTGATGGCTTTTATCATTCTGAAAATCTCGAGCACTCTTTCTTCCTTTGAGTTTTGGCTTTCTCTTCACCTAGCTATTATATTCTCTCTTCTTGCTGAATGCTTCTATATTTTGTTCTTTTAATTTTCCTGTTCTTATAGGAAGGGTTTGTTTTATCCTAAGCAGTATCGCTTCCTATCAACCGATTATTGTGAAATACTCCCTCCGGTCCTAATTATAGGAGTAAATTTTGGTCCTAATTATAAGAGCAAGTTTTAACTTTTGTCAATTTTTTCCTATAATACCCCTATTTGTACTTTCTCAATAATAATAATAATTAAAGACAATAATAATTTAATGATACACCTATATATTTTACAAAGTAAATAATGTTTGCAACTCATTAATGTCATATACACCTAAATTATACTTTTTTATATAAAATAATTTTGAACAATTTTTATCAAAATTTTCCCATATCACCCCTACTAATACTTCTTCCACAATAATTAATTTAACAACACCTTTATATTCTATCAAGTGAGATATTCTATTTTATTTTTATTTTTAAATAAAATAATTTTAATATTTTATTGAAAAATAAAAAATAAAGTAGAATATCTGATATTCAAGAATCGACGACGTACGTAATAGATAGTTATAGTATGTGCTTTGAGTTCAAATTAAAAGAAAATCAAGACGTACCCGACGCGTTAATCAAAATTCATGTGCTTTGAGTTCAAATTAAAAGAAAATCAAGACGTACCCGACGCGTTAATCAAAATTCATCAATTGTCAAACAATTAGTTGGAAAAGAAAACCTACAACAACGTAAAATAATTTAGAGGGGAGGCAGGTTGCATTATTTTACGCTCAATTTGGGTAAGGATATTTTAGGAAAATACATATAATCAACTAATTTAACTTCCTTCCTTAATCTTTCAAAATTCTGGTAATTTGCTCTTATAATTAGGACCGATGGGAGTAGTTTTTAAATAAAGTCTAATGCAACTCAAATTACTCATTTTATTTTCAAGATCTACGCCAACCGAAGACATAGTATGTTACATGTGCGTTTTCTCTGTTTTTTTTGATATATTGTTCTATTTTGCGTAGTTCACCGTGGAAAGTAGATCATCTCCCCAGCACTTCTCTATCCATCCCTCATTATCATTCTGACCGTCGATTTTTGATCCAAGCGTCTAGAGGGAGACATATGCACACATGTCGTTTTCCGTTTTCTTTTTGGTGCAACGATTGCTAAACGACATGGTGTGGACAAAGCTAGAGGCAGTGATGGGCAAGAATGGAAGGTGGCCAGTCACCTCTACACGTCTAATATAAAATTATACTGATATTTTAGCAGTCACCTTTGATTTTTTTAAAGGCCATGCTTTTTATTTAAAATTTTAAAAAGATCGACCACAAATCTGGATCCAGTCCCCATACCATGCATTACGTGATCACATGATAAACTTTATTATTTTGATTCAAAAATTTCATTTTAAATAATTCCTAAGTGAAATCATTCAATTATAAATATTATTCACATTTCAAGTCACTCATTTCATTCAGTAGTACTAGAGGGAAATTACAACTACTGTGATTTATACATTTTATAATTATAAATGTTAAATTTTGTATAAATTAAATATTCTTATATTAATTGAGCCGCCAGAATTGTTGGGGCAAAGCCTGAGATATATTAAAAGATATAAATGAACTCATGATGATAAAGAGTTGTCTGGAAAGAGACATTCCTTCAATCTCTGTAAGGCGAAATATATAATTTGGACGGCGTATAATTAATCTTTTTGAACTACACAAATATATATATATATAGAGTGTTATGATCGGAGACGTTTCTTGTTTTGTTTGATATATAGCAGGTTTTGTGTATATTTAGATAATGAAGATTTTAAAGATTTTGATTTGTTTTACCGATTATAATAATAAAGTATAAATAAAATAATTTTTTTTATAAATTATATATATATATCAATCGATGTTTTCAAAATTATTATTGCAAGTTGCTTCCAAACTTATAATTTGATGATTTAAATATCACAAATATTTTGAAGAATCACGTGTGATGGGCGATGGCTTTGAAAAGTATTAATGCAGACTTTGATTCCTTGCGGAAATTTTAATTTTTGAAAATATTTTTTAAGCGTGTGGCTACTTCCTTAAATTTCATTGTCTTAAGTAAGGAAATTATGAGGGAGTATATGTGAACATCCTTGCAGTATATTGGGAGGGAGGAATATCTTTTCAGTATCGTTCAGTATCCTGAAATATTTTTTCAAGATTATAAAATAATTTTTCAATATCATAAAGTATTTTTTCAGTACCACTGTTAAGTATTATGAATTTTTTTTTTTTAGTGCAGGTTAATACCTTAAAATAATTTTGTTTTTAAAAAAAAAACAACTACCCTCCTTTTAGTCAAAACCACGCCAGGCCATTTTGATGCAAAAGACATAGCAGATGATGGTAATTAAGAAGGTATCGAACCAAGGCCAAGTCCATGAGAGAGGCCTCTTTCTTTTACAATTTGGACTCTTCTTTTTATAGAGTTTGACATTTTGAATTCTTTTTTAAAAAAAAAAACATCTTATTTTTTGAGATTTAATATTCATAGGTTATTAATCACTACAACTGATTTAAATCGAGGTTCTCATTGGTGATTAGACACATCTTTCAAAAACGTTCTCTTTTTATTTCAAATTCGAACCTCAACACAGTAGAAATTTTGAATTTTTGATAATCTAATTGTGTTAAAATTAAATTTGCCATTCTTAAAACTATAGTTGCACGTTAGCCTTATATAATGGACAAAATTTAGCTCTAGGTCCTTATATTTGGTCCATCACGTTTTCCAAATCATCATCAGATGCCACCTGTATTCATTGTAACTTATCGTTCATGATTTTAACTAAACATTTACTCCTTATTCACCACTAAGAAACTTATCTCCATCCTCGTTTGAGAGTGGCCATCATAAAGGGACGACATCAACAAAAAGGCTAATCATGGTGCATTTAAGCTAGTTTAAGAGGCTTGGAGTTTGTTATCAAATAAAACCAAGAGACTAAAACTAGATGGACTTACCTTGTAAAAACTATTTTCCAAATGTTAATTCAAACGCACACTAAATGGAAAGAATCGAAGGTAAATCTCATCCTTGGCCCTGACTATCAATTTGAATATTGGTAAGGTCCCAAAGGACCAAAAGAATGTCAAAAATGTCTTGGAAAAAATTCTGATGTAAAAAATATCTCATTGATAACTCTTTCAGTAGAGCATTGACAACTCAATCGGTAGGTTTTAATAACTCCTTATGACTTTTTTGACATTAAATTTTTTCTGAGACTTTTTTAATATTTTCTTAGTTCTTAAAACCTTAAAGGAATTCTCCCTTGAATATTTTGACAATATTTTGACATACGTAGTTATATATTTTATAATATATTTGTAAAATAGATCATATTATTTCTAAATAACATAACTTCTTAATATACTTTTTGTTAAGTTATATATTTCGACATTGATGAAGATGCTCTTTTCCCCGTAAGACAGTTGGTGTGAAGGAAGGGAAATAAGGTACCACTTTAATCTAATTTATAAGTCTCTCGTTTGACAAAAAAATTGGTCCTATTTATAAGTCCATTTTTAAATAATAAATGAGATTGTGATAATTTTCTTTTATATTAATTGTATAAATGAAAATAGATATAGAAGAAAAAGTTACATCTCCTTGGTATGTGTGATTTAGTTAAAATAGACTTATAAATAGGATCAGAGTGGTATTTTAATGAATGGAAAGTAAAAGGGGATTTTTCATTACACATTATTGTTTGGTTCATTCTTTATTTTTCAAAAAAGTAAATCCATTATTTTTAATCTCTCTCTCAACTAAAATGGGTTATTTACTTATTTCTATAAGAAAAATAAGTTTTACATTTTAAACATATTTTTCTTTCTATAGTAGTCGACAACTTGGCCCCTTGCTACTATCAAACATCACAACATGAGTTTATTGTGGGTATATAATATCACAACTTGCGTTGAAGAAAAGAAATAATCATAACATGTTAAATCTATAAATATCTCCTCGTTTACCAAACTTTATTATTATTATTATTTTCCCAACTAATTCAATTATACAATTAAAATTGGCTTCCTCTTACCTGGCGTGTGATCCCATTCCCGTCACGCGCCCCAAGCTATCTTCTCTGATCTCAATCTTCTTTTGATAAAAAAAAGATCTCAATCTTCTTCTTCCTCTCCTCCGACGGCAATCATCTCTCTGTTCGCTTGCTCTCAAAATTTGATTCCAAAATTTCAATCCGTTTGTGTGTTTTTGTCGCCGATTCCCCACTCACTTTCTTGGTATTGAACACTGAACATTGAACATCAAAAAGCAGCTGCCATTTCACAGAATCACAACAAGAGAAACCCAGAAATTCAATCAGATGGGGTTTGAGGATCAACCAAGTTCATCGTCCTACTCTTTACCACCATATCCACGAGAAGATACTCCTCTTCTCACCAAATCGCCTCCTCTTTCCTCCAACTTCAAGACCTTCGCCAACATCTTCATCGCCGTTGTAGGTGCCGGCGTCCTTGGTCTCCCCTATTGCTTCAAGCGAACGGGATGGGTCTTGGGCTTGCTCATGCTCTTCACTGTCGCTTTTCTCACCTATTACTGTATGATGCTTCTGGTCTACACTCGCCGTAAGCTTGAATCGACCATGGGTTTCTCCAAAATCAAATCCTTCGGCGATCTTGGCTTCGCCATCTGTGGTCCCGTCGGCAGATTCTCCGTCGATGCCATGATCGTCCTTTCTCAAGCCGGGTTCTGCGTGAGCTACCTAATCTTCATTTCCAATACGCTGGCACATCTATTAAGCCAGAACACACAAACATCCCTGATTTTGGGTTTATCCCCGAAAGTTCTATTTCTCTGGAGTTGCTTTCCGTTTCAGTTAGGGTTGAATTCCATTAGAACTTTGACCCACCTGGCTCCTATGAGCATAATTGCTGATGGGATCGATATAACAGCGAAGAGTTTAGTTATGGTGGAGGATGTGTCCGTGTTCTTGAAGAATAGACCCGCTTTAGAAGCATTTGGCGGTTTCTCTGTATTTTTCTATGGTGTTGGTGTAGCAGTATATGCTTTCGAAGGAATTGGAATGGTTTTGCCTTTGGAATCAGAAGCTAAAGACAAGGAGAAATTTGGAAGAGTCCTAGGTATGGGCATGACTGTGATTTCTCTTCTGTTTGGAGCATTTGGTGCTCTTGGTTACTTTGCTTTTGGAAATGAAACCAAAGATATCATCACTACCAATCTGGGAGTAGGACTAGTGAGCACTCTGGTTCAATTAGGACTCTGTATCAACCTGTTCTTCACTTTTCCATTGATGATGAACCCTGTGTATGAAGTTGTGGAAAGAAGGTTGTGTGATTCTAGGTACTGCTTGTGGCTGAGATGGTTGATGGTGTTAGGGGTAAGCTTGGTGGCACTTTCGGTGCCAAATTTTGCAGATTTTTTGTCACTAGTAGGAAGCGGTGTATGCGTTGTGCTAGGCTTTGTGTTGCCTGCAATGTTTTATTACTTAGCATTCAAGGAAGAGCTGGGTTGGAGATCTGTGATCGGTAATGGTGCAATTGTTGTTTTTGGATTAATTATGGCAATCACTGGAACTTGGTCTTCTTTGTTTGAGATTTTTGCGCCAAAGGTTTAATTGGGGCTGAAAACACTTCACTTTCAGGCTTATCCGATTCATCCAATCCAAGGGAGGATTCATTTTCATGTCTTGGGATTCCATACGAGAGAATTCTCGTCTTGTCCAGTCTTAAATCTCATCCCTTAATGGCTTGATACAATGTAAGGGAGGATTTCAGTGTTTTTTTAAAGTCCAAACAAGTTTCTGTCTGGTCTTGTATGAAATCTCAGCCATTAATACGATCGTAGGGAGGATTTTAGACTTGTCTGAGATTCCATGCACTTCAAAAGGAATCATATGAGCTGGATGGTAGATGTTGTTAAGTGTAAACTAGTTAAGTGCTGAGTCATGAAATAAAAGGTTCCTGATTTGCCAAAGTCAGTTGGCAACCAGTATTTTTTTAATCTTTGATTCTCTAATAATCCTCCTCCTCCTGCTGTTTTTATGAATCAGACCGTGTAAATTTAGAAGAAATAAACATTCATAGCATGCAAACCTAGTCTTATCCCATGAAGATAAAGATTGCTGATGGTCTTGGGCTCTCGGTCAGCAACAGTTAGCAGTCCCTAATTAAGATCATTTTGATTTTTTTTTTACTATAATATTGATGACTGTTAATTTCAAAGGTAAAATTCAGGTCAGAAAATTTTTTTCCAAAGGAGAAAACAAAATTCATAAAATTTCTTTGAATAATATGTCATAAATAACAAGTGATCATAAATTCTATTAACCATAATTCATTTTTGGGTTAAAGGGTATTTTCGCCCTCCACAGAGATGTCATGGGCACCAAGAAGGAGATGTCATGGGCACCAAGAAGTTTTTGAGGGTCAATGTTACCCTGAAAATTGCAAAATCGTAGCAATGTTGTCGTTCCCCAACAAAATTAGAAGGTCAACTATTAGTTAATTAATTATACTAAGGTGACATACCTATTTAGTATCCTTGTTACTTTGGTTAAAAGGGCATTTTTATCCTGAAAATTTCCATGAAAGAGTTGTAGACATTAGGAAGTTTTTTGACAAAGGCAATAATGCCCTAGAAGCCATAGATTTCGTTTTTGATTTATTTCATATCTGGGAGGCGCCATTAAACACCACATGATGAAAGAAATTCAAAAATCAACAAAAATAAAATGTCATAAACCAAAACCAAATATATGAGCCGAGAAACTCATAAATCATAATATAAAAAACAAAGGCAAAACAAAACAATAAAGAAAAAGCAAATAGAGATTTTGAGTTTAAGAAAAGAAGTTAGAAGATGCAATAGAAGAAAACGAAGAAAACAAAACAAGGGAAGGCCACTCACTAAAAAGCTTTTCACAAATTTATTCTGTGAATCATGCATATATTTGTCATCGGCAGGACAAAAAATATGAGCATACTTCATATAACAAATTTTTGTAGAGTTATCAGGTAAATGACTTTCTCCTCTTCTATGTTCTTTGTTATCTTATGTTATAACTTTTGGTTCCATGAATCTATTTTTTTTTTTTTTTGGAACTGGTGAATTTTTTGTTTTGCTTGTGACTGAGTTTTCTAGTTTATAGGTTTCTCTGCTTTATATGTATGTGTTTTGGTTTATAGGTTTTTGATTATTTTTTTCTAAATTTCTTTGATCCTTTGATGCCCGTGCCTCATATCATATATGATGTAAATCAACAAAAAATCTATGACTTTTGGAGAATTATGCCCTCCTTGAAAAATTTCCAAGTACCCGTAGCTCTTTTATAGAAATTTTTTGGGCAAAAATGTTCTTTAACTCCCCTAAAAAAAAGGTGATGTGAATACCACGCAAGCATGCCACCTCTGTATGACCGATATACTAACGATTAACCATTTGAATCCGTATGACAATATTGCTACAATTTTGCAACACCTTCGGAAACTTCTGAGCGCCCATACATCTTCCATGAAAACTTTCATGACAAATATATCCCTTAACCATTCATTCTTTGGTCAAGAAGTAAATATTTTCATCTTAAAACTTTTGAAAAGCATCCCCCACACAAAAATGGGTCAAGGGTTAAGAACAACTAGAGGCTAATGTTCTCTTTCTTCATGCTTGCAAATTAATACAAGTACAAAACAAATAGTGGAGACACACAACACTTGCTGTGCATAGGCCATAGGTTTATAAGCCTATAACTATTAACTACAAAGATACTGCCTAATATGAGATTTGAAAATAGGTTTGTAGTTTGTACGGTAAATGTAAGACCCATATTCATAGACAAGAGACAAAGAAGCGAAGAAGGAAGGCAGGTGGAGAAAAAGGTGGAAAGATTGAAGAGCGTCTCTTATCTCGCCTCACAAATATTGCCACTTTTCGCTCTTTCCTTCTTTATTTCCTTTCCCTCAAATCAAAGCTTCAAATTTGGTCATGTACTAGAAATCCCACGTTCAAGCAATTTCAATCAATATTCTACAGTCAAATCATTTCTTAATTCGATTCAGATCAGACTTTTAACGGAAAAACTAGCAAGTCCTAGAAAACTTGTAAAAGCCGATGTCTTGCTCGTCGTCATCGGGGTCCGAGGAAGAGGATGAGGGCTTCGATTCCTACAGAAAAGGAGGCTACCACGCCGTCAGGGTCGGCGATCAGTTCGCCGGTGGGAGGTACATAGCTCAGAGGAAGCTTGGGTGGGGTCAGTTTTCCACCGTCTGGCTCGCTTACGATACTCGCAATTCTGTATGTTTTATCATCGGTTTTCTACTTCCCCCTCTGTATTTTCTGAATTTGGTATCCCACTAATAGTTTCCTCATAGAAAGGGAGATTGTCTCGAGTCTCTTGTCCTTCACTTTTGATTGATTTGGCTTGTGATTTGTGTCCCAGATGTGAAACTTTACTCATCATTTTCTGTTGATGCAATCTGTTTTGAATCTTACGGAGTAAAATCATGATTAACTTTGATGCTGATGTATATGTATTTTTCTTGTTTGGGCAAAGGCAATAAATTGATCTGTTCTTTTTCTAATGAAGGTTCCAAGATCTTCCTTACATTTCTTCCACCGACACTGTATTGAACTATTGATCCATATTCCAAATTATGTAGTTGTTGTATTTTGATCTGTAATAGGTTTTATTCTAGCATTTCTTTTTGTCTCTGTTCCTACGTTTTGATTTTCCCTTACCGTAGCTTTTAAGCGTTTCTATAATCCTATTTATATCATTCTAATGAACTAATCGGATGTAGATTAATTGGTTTTGAGATGGAATTATGGTTAAATGGCAAATCGTGTTTTCATCTGATAACACTACTGCACCTTCGTTCTCAACTGGTGTGCGTAGTTGTCAACATGTCTCACAAGTACACAAATCTGCTTGTTGGAATGCTAGTAACGGCCAATGGTCATCACAGATGTTTTCATCATTTCGCTTCTTATATGCTGATGCTTATGGATCTTGATTCTTTGCTGCTGATCTGGATGGTCTGGGAAACCAGCTGTAGAGGATCCATTGATCTGGGTGGGATGTTTCCTCTGTCTGTGAAACACAATCCCTCGTGCACTAGTACACGAACTATGACCTATCAATGTCCTTTATCCATTTTCTTTTTTCATGCATCTATGCCAATGTCCTTTTCCATTTTCTTTTTTCATGCATCTATGTTTGAATGAAACATTTTCTATAATGGCCCAGCACTTATGCATGTATTCTCATTGATTTTGCCCAGTCAGTGGTTCTGTTAAGTTTATTTTATTTAGTGGACCTGTTTTTCTTACATCAAGTATATGCTAATGTGAACTTTGTGGTTTTCAGACATATGTTGCCCTCAAAATCCAGAAAAGTGCAGCCCTGTTTGCTGAGGCTGCCCTTCATGAGATAGATGTTCTTTCATCCATTACTGAGGGTGACCCTTCAAATTCAAAGTGTGTCGTTCAATTGATTGACCACTTTAAGCACTCAGGCCCAAATGGGCAGCACCATTGCATGGTCCTTGAATTCCTTGGTGATAGTTTGCTTCGCCTGGTCAGATACAGACGTTATAAAGGCCTTCCAATGAATAAAGTTAGGGAAATCTGCAAATGCATTTTGATTGGTCTGGATTACTTGCATAGAGAACTTGGTATAATCCACTCAGACCTAAAACCTGAAAATGTCCTTCTCTTATCCACCATTGATCCTGCCAAAGACCCTGTTAGATCTGGACAAAGCCCAATTCTCGAGAGGCCTGAGGGAAGCAATGTTGGATTCTCAAGTGTTGTTGAGAAAAAGTTGAAAAGGAAAGCGAGAAGAGCAGTTGCTAAAATATCAGGAAGAAATTCTCCATTGGTAGAAGCTGTAGGGGTTCCAAAGTCTGATAGAAATGTTGATGGAATTGATGTGCAATGCAAGATAGTAGATTTTGGAAATGCATGCTGGGCAGATAAGCCATTGGCAGTAGAAATCCAGACGAGGCAGTACAGAGCTCCTGAAGTTATACTGCAGACTGGGTATTCCTTCTTTGTTGACATGTGGTCTTTTGCTTGCATCGCTTTTGAGCTTGCCACAGGTGATATGATGTTTACTCCCAAGCCAGGACAAGGTTTTAGTGAGGATGAGGTATGATGTTTTGCACTTTCTAGTTTATTAGAAATATTAGCCCCCTATTTCATGCATGAGTAAAATTATGATATTGTTTGTGCATAGGCTGATTGGTATCTTAGACTTGCTTGGTGCAATATAGAAGTAGTTAGATGATCAAATAATTTAATATCTGGGTTTGCTAATTTTGGGAGATATAGCTTTGTATGGGCTTTAAACCAGTGGAGTCTTATTGCTTAATCATGTCTGAAATGATTTAATATATGTTGCTAAATAGAACATGATGGGCATCCAAGTGGGGTGGGGAACCCTTCTCTGAAACTAGCTATAGAAGTGGTTGAACCATCCTACTCAAGAGCATCCCATGCTATTTAACAAGGGGTCATGCATCTCATATTTACCTTGGTCTTCTTCAATTGGCCGCCTTTGTAGAGTCAATGTCATGATGGAATCAGACATCACGAACTACTCTAGTCTCCATCCAAACACTTCATGAAATGTTGTTTGAGGTCACAATGAATTTTTCTTTAATATTTGTATTTTGTAATATCTAATTCGCAGATTCTATTACTTTTTTGTTAGACATTGTTGTTTCCATTTATGATCCTTTCTCAACCCTGTGGAAGAAAAATAGAACAATCGTTGTGTTTTGGGCAGTTTCTGGCTTCTTTTTCTTATTACTGGGCATGAGATACTAGTGTTATCCAATTGCTATTGATCTGTGTGATCTATAAACATCTTGAAATAGGTGTTAGGAGGCAAGCTATATAGACTTCTAGTTTCTTTTTTTCCCTGATTGTTATTTCACACAATCAATAAGCATGCAATGAGTGCAAGCATCTTTACATCTGGAATTTGAATTATTCTTTGATTTGTTCAGAAAAGAAAAGGGAAGAATTATTGTCAAATTCTTAGTTTAAATGATAAATTAAATGTTGGTTTTGATTGCATTAATGTTGTGCATTGTGTTGACATCAGGACCACCTTGCCTTGATGATGGAACTCCTTGGAAAGATGCCCCGGAAGGTGAATGTTCATATTTCTACTATCTTGGCATAGTCCTTGAAGCCATTCTGGCACTCCTAATGCTTGTTGGACGCAGGTTGTCGTTAGCGGAGCAAAATCCAAGGATTTCTTTGACAGGCATGGGGATCTAAAAAGAATTAGGAGGCTAAAATTCTGGCCACTTGACAAATTTTTGACCGATAAATACAATTTTCCAGCGAGTGATGCTCGTGAGTTTTCAGAATTCCTTTTGCCCCTTCTGGATTTTTCACCGGAGAAGCGGCCAACTGCACAACAATGTTTAGAACACCCATGGCTTAGTGGTTAAGCCAACTCCAAATAATGAGAAATAATTCTAGTTGGTCAAAGGTTGATGGTTGGGATGTTAAAATAACTAATGGGAAAAAGCAAAGGGAAGAAACTTATCTGACAGAGCATAGTTATTGTATTTTAAGCTCCTCCGTCCTTCCACATATAATGACCTGTTATTGGTTGTGATTCTCTTTTTTTTGTTCCAGTTGTCATTTGTTATTGGATTTTATATACACAAAGATGTATAGTAGAGAATTTTGTTCCTCTGGAGACAATATATACACAGGAATTTGCGTGTATATTCTTTTCTTTAATAAAGCTATTCTGTTTCCAGTGTTATTGGATCAAATTCGAGTACTTTCTGTATCCATTTTGCCTGTTTTTTTCCCCTCACTTTATGTTCTAACTATTGCTGACATTCATCCCATTGAAATTGCTACAGCTTTGGGGACAATGTGCTTATGGAAAGAGGTGAATCCATGCGAATTGAGATTTTAGTGGAAAAATTAATGTACAGTCTCACAAAAGCCTCCCTAGTGAGGCTAGCAAGTAGCAAGGGAGTTCGATCCCCTCTAGTGAAAGTGTGTTTTGTTTTGTTTCCTTTTAGGATGCCCATTCCAAACTAGAAAAATTGGTGACACTAATTTACAGCGACCAAAAGTTTCCTAACATGAAAATTAAGATATGAAGAAGCAAACAAAAACTAAGGAGGCGAGAACAAGGTGATGCTAGGGAAGTAGCGCTTTGTCCTCAATTTGTGCGTATCATCCTTTCACAACGAATATACTAATATTCTCTGTACCGTTGCAACTGTAACGAATATTTTCTGCACCATATCAATCTTAACAGATGTCCCAAAAGGGAGGTAGCGTGCCTTTTTTTATTATTATTATTATTATTATTGTGAATCACTTTGGTCTTCAATCAGAAAAATCCATGTAGAATACCCCCATAAATTCTTTGGAATTTCGAGTTTGAGTCTCAAAAAAAGCACTTGTGTTAAGAGGGACAGCTGCAAATGCCAAACCAAATACTGGATAATAATATCAGAAAAGTCCATGTGGAAAAATCATTCCTCCCAACCATCTTCCACTTTATATAATTCAATCTATAATAATTAAGTCAAGGACCGTGATGTTCTATTTTGTTTTAGCTATTGCGTATACCTTATGGCGAACATGTTTCCTCTTTGTTGTTTAGGAATATACAGTTAGGGAAGTTCGTTTAAAGGAATTAAGAAAGTGACCTAAAATGAGTTAACAAAAACAAAGTTCACTTTAAATTTGTCAGCCAATTAGCATTCAAGCTCTCCTATAAACAAGATCAAGAATATGTTGTCTTCTGATTTGGACACATGTTATGGAGCAACTGCCGCAATCCTTCTTTTGTTTATTACAGAAAATACCCCATTCCTAGTTGATCTTAAATTTCAAAAGTCTCGAATCCTCAAGGGTTATCATGTTGTAAGGTAATATGGAACTATGGAGAAAAACATTTGTTAACCACATAAATTACACCTTTTCTACTGCAAGACCATCTATCAACAACCACAAGAGCATACAACGCAAACACATCTTTAACTTTGAGATTTTTCGTTTACCCATTTTGCTCCCCAAAATGCACTCAATTCGATAGCACAAATTTCATATATAGGAAGGATTGGGTGTAAAAATAATTTGCCAGCAGGACCAGAGGTATCACTTGACATCGTTTCACCAATCTCCATGTATCTAACACAGTCTCTATATTTGGATGGAGAGAAAATTAGGGGGGGGGAATGAGGGAAAACTCCCAAAAATAGTAGTAAAATATTTTTACCATTTTTGGTAGTTTTCCTTCCTAGTATCCCCTCCCCTCACTTTTCTCTCCATCCAAACATAGCCAGTTACATCCACAATACTGAGTATAGCTTCATCCAACCAAGCTGCATATAGCTATGCTTTCAAATAAAGGTTATTTAACACATCTATTTCAGAAAACATATTAAATTTCAGTTTTAAGGTAGTTCAAATGCCTGACTTTGCAATCTACAGAGAGGATAATATGTAAAAGCACACAAAGAAAACACAGTAACACAAATTTACAGAAAATAAACAGAGTCTCCCCATCTAAACCAACTAAATTAGGTGTCCATCAAAAAAGTGGAGGACGAAAATCCAAGGAAACAGGTAATGCTAAAGGAAACCCCATAACCACCGAGTTGAACCCAACCTATAAGTGGAAAACTTGAGCTATAATGTGCTTCGAAGTTAGAGAAGTTTCCAGTAAATCTCTGTTAACTCTATTTGAAAAGAGATCATAGTTTATTTAAATATTCTGTTACCATGCATACATGTTTCCAACTTAGAAATCAAGTCTCAATTTTCATCTTCATGACCTTGGACTTGTATACATCTGTTACAGCCTTACAGTCACTTGCAAGAAATAAAAAGACTATGGGGGTTGCTTTACATTTATTTTCCCTTTTTCAAAAACCAGCTTATCAAAGCCTAAAAAAATTAACTAAGAAAATGAGAAAGAAAGAATCACCAATAGAAAATATAAAAAGTATAGGAAGCCACATTATTCGCAAGGCATAAAAAATGTGACTCATCCTGGGTTCTATACATCTAGAGCTTGGTAAAAATCTAATGAGCCCATTCTATTTCAAATAAAACAGTAGAAAATCATGATCATTCAGACCTCAAAATCTGCTAACAACACATCTTCAGATATAAAGAATGACAGGCCAAAAGCAAAATGCATTGAAAAAAGGGAGAAAAAAATGAAGGAAACCTTATCAAAAACTAGTAAATGAGTATAGCACAACATATGTTGCCTGAATATATCAAACAAATTTGTTCTCAAAATAAGGTTTGAACTCTGTCATTACGTTTATTCACCTAAAAACAAATAACAACAAAGGTGATAACAAATAAAAATAAAAATAAAATAAGGGCAAGGCCTAATAACAAAAGCCTTCCATAAAATCTTGAAGAAGGGAATGATCTTGCACATTTAAGTACGGGAATTTGAGAAACATATAACCCGTCCTTATATACTAAACATATAATCCTTTCTTCAGAAAACTTCAATAGTATAGTATACAGAACAACCAAAAGCCCAAACTCCGAAGAATTTGTAAGCCATTCAATCTTATCTTACGAAAAACAAGATAAAAGAAACAAGAAGTAAGCCCTTTAATTGATTTTTCGATAAATGGTTAACATAGGTTAGAAATCTAGAACCCTAACCGCTCGGACCAGCTTGATCATGATTCGAAGAAGAGCACTCGCCATCATCATGATCATGGGGATGTTTATCCGGGTGATGGCCGTGTTCGTCATCGTCATCGCTATCGTCTTCATCAAAGGGTTTCTGTTTGTGAAAGATACAGCACTTCTTGGAGCTCTTCTTCTGCATAAACTCGTTGTCTATGGTGCCCTCTTTCCAGGTGACCTTCTTCTTCTTGCGATTAAGGGGAAGGAAAAGGACTTCGGGCTGTTGGTTCTGTTGTTGTGATTGGTTCTGAGACGAAGAAGACGGGTCACTCGAATGAATGGTTATGGTGGTTGTGGCGGTGGCGGTGGCGGAAGGGGAGGGTAAAGCTAATTGCCTGGTGGCGGCCACGGGTCTTGCGGCCATGGTTGGCGGATCAAAATCTGGGGAAGGTTCAGGAACCACGAATGATGCCTTCTCTGTAATATCTTGATCGTTTGTTCTTCGTCTTCCCCTCTCGCCTTCTTCGGTTTTTAATTTTAGAAAAATCATGACAAAAATAGTTATCTTTTTAAAAAATTAAAATTATTTCCTTATGAATCAAATTTGACGAAGTCTTCGAAATTAAGACTTAAATTGATTCTCTTTTTAAAATTTTATTTTATTTATATAATAGATATTAAAAAAAAAACAGAAGTAAAATTGTAAAACAGTCATTAATAATTATTTTTAGGGTGGATTTATATTAAAGATAAAAATTTAGAAAAATCCTAAAAAAAATTCACTTGAATTTCAAAATGTCAAATATGTGATTTCACTACAAAACCAGTTATCAATTACCATACTGTTTTTATTAATCCCATTATCGTTCTTGTTAATAAGATTTTAAAGTTTAAGTGATATTTTTCAATCATTTTTTCTAAAATATTTTTTTAACAAAATGGACTTTTTGGTTATAGTAAGCATAAGAGTAGTATTTGATATTCTAAAATGAAATTTCAAATTTTTAAAATCATCATTTTATATATTTTACAAGAATTGAAAATCAAAATTATACTTCCCGGAGAAAAAGAAAAAGAAACTCGAATTATGCTTCTCTAAAAATCAGTACAAAAAATAGTTGCAATATATGGGCAATTAGAAAAGGCCGGTACATTACATTACACTTGTTCGGTCTAGATTGACAGAGATGTCTAGTCCATTGGACTAATATGTTGATATTGGATCAGATAACTCTCTCTTCAATAACTCTCTCTTAGGTGATCGTATCTATGGATCAGATACCTATGAGTATAATAGATTACTGTGCACAAATAGGTGTTAGCCAAAGGAGGTGATGTGTGCGTAGTGACGGTAGAATAGTAAATTGAGAGAGAATTTTCATACATTTAGAGTTTACCTCTTATTTATAAAGTGTACCTTAGAGTTAGGGTTTAGATTTATGGACCTCTATGCCTCTAAGCCCAAATGATGTGCCGCCATATCTGTGTCTCATAAATTACCCCTTGTTGGACCATACATTTAATAAGTCTCATATATGAATCCATAACAACCATATTACAGCAATGGTCTTGGCTCATTCCATGGGGTTGTTGGAGTCTAGGAGGGCCCACTAAATAAACAGAATCAATATTTGAATTTTTTTTAATACAAACAATATTCGAATAGTATTACATCGGGTTGGGTTTCGCTCATAATCTTTTTCTCATTATTCTTCATCATCTTTAAATCATATCTATTCAATCAATCAAAGTACTACTTTAACCTCTCTCTCTCTCCTCTTCCGAATAAACAGCTCAAATGGGCTGATGATGGAAAAAGGAGAAAAATAATGATGAGAAGATTCTCTCCCGAGTACATCTAAAAAAAAAGTACATGTGTATCAACAAAATTAAATTAAATTTTGTTGGACTTAAAACATTGATAATTTCTTTTTACCAAGAGACTGAAAATGTTGATATACAGTAAGCACATAAGCAAGCATAACATATTTTTTAGGTTTGAATATATGAATGTTTAAATTAATTTTTCTAAAACTAATCGGCATATATGAATATATGATGAGTTAATACTAGCAGGCTAGGGAACTTTTAGTTAAAGTGGTTGTAGTAATTGTTTATAAAGTGTTTATGTTCAATCTTGTATACTCTTATAAGTTGGTGTCCCCTATGTGATAATTGTCTTATGTGTTCTATTTTTCTATAACCTTTCTATGATTTGCTAGCATTTTATTAATACATTCATCATTTTATAAAGAAAAAAAGTAGGTTGTAGAGTTATAAGTCTAAAGGAAACAAAACGAAAGAATTAACGGAAGCAATTTTTTCTTATTATCTCTGATCAGCCTATCTGTTCATTGATTCAAAAGATGAGAAAAAAAAAATCAAAGTAATATTATGACATTTTAGATTTATTGGACGAACATGATTTAGAGATTATGAAGGATCATGAGAGAAACTTAACCCAACCCATAATTAACCAATTCAAACATGACTTCGATTAAATAATACTCCATATACTAACTAACATTTCCACTTTTTTTATGCCTGAACAAATATTGCACTTCACAGACATAATTTTCACATATTTTAATCAAGGGTAAAGGTACAAAAATGCACATATGCTTTGCTCTCATGAGCGCCCAACACCAAATACTTTTTTTTGGGTGCAAAAGTACTCATGAACTCTCAAAATTGGTGCAAAAGTATTATCTCCGTTAATGTTTGTTAGTTTTCGTTGGTTTTGTGCTAGGGCTCACCATATTAAAAAAAATGTTAAGATTTTCTAATTTCCCTCACTACCCCTCTACCCCTGTCATCTGTCGATCTTCCCCTTCCCTTCACCTTCACCATTTCCTTCTCAGCAGTGGCAACCTCGATGATGTGGAAGACGGCAGCGGCAACCTCTACCAGAGGCGACGGTGGTGCACTGAACCATTGCTGAGAAGAGATTTGAAGCTTAGATTTAGAGGAGGAGGTTTGAGGGTGGACACTGAACCCTGCATCATCTTTGTTGAGATATTTGCTTCGATTTGTCAAAGCATAGTACAAGTGCAGGGAAATTTGATTCATCTTTTAAAAACAAGTTTTAAGTTTGGGTTAACTTTAATCTGTGATGAAGGTAACTAGTTTTGTTCATACAACATCTGGGATTGCAATTTTGATTTCTCTCCAGAATTGGGTTTGCAATTTCGATTTTCGTCTAGCATTTGGGTTCAAGTTTCCGGTTGATCTTTTTGTGATTTCATTTCTCTGTTTTTAAACCATGGCACTGAATTGACACCGAAACCTGTGTCATCTTCGTCGAGATATTTGCTTCGATTTGTTGAAGCACAGTATGAACGCAGAGGAATTTAACTCATGTTTTAAAAACAACTTTTAAGTTTTGGTTAACTTTAATATGCGATGAAGGTAACGCGTTTTGTTCTTACAACATCTGGGATTGCGATTTTGATTTCTCTCCAGAATTGGGTTTGCAATTTCGATTTCCGTCCAGCATTTGGGTTTAAGTTTCCGGTTGATCTTTTTGCGATTTCATTTCTCCGTTTGTTCCTTTGTTTGTTCTGTGATTTCATTTCAATTATGGTTAATTTTGGTTTTTGGTTCTTCCGATTTGCATCCACGTGTCAGGCAAGGACGATGGTGAGATGAAGGTATGGGACGATGGTAAACATCAACTGGGTGCGACAGAGATTTTTGTCGATGATGAATTTGAAAGGGAAGAGGATAAAGGTTAAGTGGAGGGTATTTTGGTACTTTCAAATGGTAATAAACGAGAGTTTGCAACTTTTAATGTAGATGGTATTTTTGTACTAATTTTAAGAATTCATGGGTACTTTTATACAACAACAAAATATATTTGATGTTGGACACTCCTAAAAATAAATCACATATATATCTTTACACCTTTACCCTATAATCAACCACCTAACACTTTCCTCTGTTTTTTCTTCTTAAAATGAAAAACACGCTATTCACGCAAGGCAAAAAATTTCATTAAAAAAATTGTCCTTCCCTTGACTTTTATAATATTTTTTTTGCCAATTTCACGCTTTGACTTGAAAATTTGAGAACCAGAAGTAAAACCGCAATAACACTGAGCAACCAGCAGGAGCCGCCAATCTGATCCGAATCGCTTATTCTCATTTTTCTTTTGAATTTTATCAAAAGGATCGGAGAATTGCTTCCGAGGTTGACATTGTTCTGCGTTCAAATCCAGAGATTTGAATCCTCCTCTCTCGGAGTATCCGATTGAGATTGAAAGAGAAATCAATCATCGATACTTCCGATAGCGAGCAAAGCGAGCGAATACATGGCGTGCAATGTAAATTTTCCAGCACTCACAAATTCCAATCAGTCTCTAGCTTCTTCTACTTTGTCTCCCGTTCGCTGCTCTACGAACTTCTCAAAGTCTCTTGCTTCCCAGCTTTCTTTTGTTTCTTCCTCTGATTATGGTTTTGGCACCGAAGCCTCAATTAAATTTCACTTGAAGAAGTATCCGATGATGAAGGCTGTCAATTCTGCGGTATGTGAAAGTTCTAATCTAAGTTCGCATTTGTATGAATGTGGGTTTTCTTCCTATCCCATCTGGGTATGTTAGTTGAATTAGTGCTGGGTTCAAGTGAAATGCTTCGATTGCTCAAAACTTTGAAATGTGAGGTTCTAATCTTCAACTCTTGATAATGATAAACCCCTTGTCCGTTCAGGGTAATTATTCTTTCGAAACATTTTGTTTATGCTAATATTAGCTTCATAAGCTTGACGTGATGCATTAACACTAGGTATTGGAGGGGAATAAAGAAGAAAGGATTGGTAGTACCTTCAATATACGACTGTCTTTTCTGGGTCTGACAATCTCTGTAAACTTGGCAGATTGTTGCATCTGTAAAGCCTGAGCCGCCGAAGATTATGATTTCTGGTGCTCCTGCTTCTGGCAAAGGAACACAATGCGAGCTTATCACCAAGAAGGTATGTAATTTACTTTTGCTAACGGTACACCTATTTTCACAAGACAAAATAGTTCTGTTGATTAAATACGGGCATGCATGTGTGGTTCTAAATCTTTTAATTTTTCTACACCTTTTTGTATTGCAATGTATGCTACTGGAGTTTTCATTCTATATTTCAGTAAAGACAGCCATTCATTTGTCTTAATTATTTGAAAAATTTGATTCGTCACAAACTCTGCACTTTTATGTCGAGGGAAAATTAATTGCTTATTCGTGTCAGTCAATTTAGTTTCCTCACTATCATTGTTTTCGTTCATATTTACTATGAAAGATAATTTCCGATTGGATAACATTTTGACAACTTGTGTCATCAGTTAGATCGGAAACTTTTAAATAAGTATAGTATTTAATTATTCATCGTGTTGAATTTTTATGGCCTCATACATCACAGAAGATAAAGTATGTAGTTAAAAATAAGAAGAGAAGAAAATGGAGAACTCTGGGTTATTGCATATTTCCCTGCACTTGATTCTCTGCATCTGTTTTTAAAATATCTGAAGAAGTTACTGACTATGAGTTAAGCCTCTTATTTCTGGTTTTCCTTGGAAAAAGCCAGATTGAATCAAGTGCTCATCATATATGCAGTATAGTTTGGTGCATGTTGCTGCTGGAGATTTGCTTAGGGCAGAAATTGCAACAGGAAGTGAAAATGGAAAGCGAGCAAAAGAATATATGGAGAAAGGACAATTGGTCCCAGATGAAATAGTTGTCATGGTAGGGAGAAAAAGATGATATTCAAATAGTGCTGTTCATGTCTGTGACATGATGTTTATGTTGTAGATGGTCAAGGATCGTCTCTTGAAGCCAGATTCTAAAGAGAATGGTTGGCTTTTGGATGGATACCCCAGGAGCTTATCACAGGCAACTGCATTCAAGAAATTTGGCTTTGAACCAGATCTTTTTATTCTTCTAGAGGTAAGGATTTGTTGTTTTAAGAATTGATATAATTAATCCTATAAAAATTCACATTCTATATAAACTATGATGGTACTTCTCATCTTTGAGTCAATTATTATTCTTTCCTTGAGTAAACTGTTATCCAGACCAGCAATGATAATATAAGAAACCCATGAGGAGTCAAACTGATAATATCAGTTTTGTGATCTTGGTTCTTCTTTTTCCCCAACTGAAGTCATGCTTCCCTGCCAGCATAAGGCAGCTAATGCTAAAGAGAACACCCAGAACCATAGTGCGAACTGACAGTGAAGTAGAAGTTGGTTGACTATTTATATGTTTCACTTTCACATAAGATGCTAACATTGAGCAAAAAGTGACATGAACAAAAGGTGACATTGGTTTGACTTTGCTGGAGAGCCTTTTTACTGCTGCTATAAACATCAGCAACTAGCGGTCATAAATGTGGTAAAGAAATTTCAAATGCAAATGCTTTTGTTATAACTTCCTACTTAAATTTTCAGGTCCCCGAAGACGTTCTTGTGGAGAGAGTAGTTGGACGAAGATTAGATCCTGTAACTGGAAAGATATATCATTTGAAGTATTCTCCCCCAGAGAATGAGGAAATTGCAGCAAGGCTTACCCAACGTTTTGATGATACTGAAGAGAAGGCATGAATACATTACCATAAGTTTTCTTATGCTTTGTGTCCGTCATGATTCTAAGTGTTCTGTACTTCTGTTACAAAATGCTTATTTTTATGACATTTAGAGTTTCCCTGTTTTTTTCTCAGTTTGCTTGGAGTTGAGTGAGCAGTCAATTACGCCCTACTAAAAGTTTTTATTTACTTTCTTGTTTGTTTTTTTAGGTGAAGTTGCGATTGCAGACCCATCATCAAAATGTAGAGGCAGTTCTTTCATTGTATGAAAATATAACCGTCAAGGTATGTTATAACAACCCCCCCCCCAAAAAAAAAAAAAACGAATTATGCACATGCATGCACGCTGATACAATAGATACCTGCAAGCATGTCCAATTGGGCATGCGCTCATGTTTTTTCTGCTGTGAAATTAAGGATATTGCCATGAGGGTTACCCAATGTTTTAGCTGTTGATTGTTTGAATAGGCTTCAAATTGTAGTTTATACTGTGTGGGTATGAATATCTATGTGCACCGTTTTGTGATGTTGTGCTTTGTCCATCGTCATTGATCACAGACTATATGTATAAGGTGGAAATGACGAGTTTCTACAATTTTCCCCCTTTTTTTGTGCCCACCACGTATGATCTTCCCTCTCCCCTTTTTCTTTGTATTTTGTCCTTCACTTTTCTGGGCAAACACTACTGGAAATGTTGGAACAAAGATCCCAAATGGTCCTAGTCAAGAGGTGGTCGTTGATGAAGCATTTTAGGCTTGGTAGTTTGAGACTATAAATTCCGTTTTCTATTAAAAAAAAGAAGATCCCAAATGGTACTCAGACCTTCTGCAGCCATGTTTTTGGGGGCTTGCTATCCTCATTAAAAACTTGATTTTAGCTGGTCTTGCATGTCTAAATATATTTGTTGATTGAACTCTTTGGTGCTTAAAATGTAGTAAAATCTACTGTTGAGTTTGCTCTGTTGTTTATACGACATTTTGGTGATGAAGCCTGTTGTATTTGCTTTTGTGGTCTTCAGATTAATGGAAATCTCTCAAAGGAAGAAGTATTTGCTCAAATTGATAGTGCAATTACAAATTTGTTAGAGCAGAGGAAGGCTGCTTCAGGATCTTTGGCAGCATAGGAAAAAAAAGGACTTATTTGCCAGGAACGGCAGTTTTAAATCAACATTTACAAGGGGATAAAGGAGCCTTCAAGAAAAGTAGAACTCATTTTCTGGACACCGTAAAGCTGCTGAAAGATGGACCTGCTCAAGTATGTTTCACTCTATTCTCTGGCAAAGCACTGTATGGTATTGTTCATAGGATGGCATGTTATCTATTCAAGATATCGTTTTCACATCTACCAGCTTGTGAATGGAGGATTTCGTGAAATGTTATTTGTTGGTTCATGTTACAGTTACACCTTAAAAACCCATAATAATAATATTTTAATATTCTTTGATCTTATATTTGCTTCGATGTTGTAATATAATGTATGGATACGAAGATCATCTACAGAATGCAATACCCTGCAAGATGTTACTTCGTTGTTGCTTGTAGTTTGTTTGTTTCTATATTTTTGTTAGTACTTTTTCTTAATTGGTTGAGATGATAAGCAGCCTCGTCCCTGTTAGAAACTTGGCTGTGAATCGTCAAGTTACGTGAGAAACAACTTTCAGTAGCTTCTGGATGCGCTGCATTGAGTTGGTAAGCAGCTAATACAATCTAAAATTCTAAAAGACCTAAATGACCCCTATGTCTCTTTCCTTTCGTCCGTGCAAACTATTTCGCATGTGGGGGCGGGTAATAATATGTTGACTAATGTCGTGTATATGGAATTTGTCAAGTGGTTTATCTCAATAATAGATTAACTCTCTTTTTCCATAATTTTAATTTTACTTATAATACTTATATTTTTTCAGTCATTTTTTTTTTTTAATCTTGTTACGGATCTGACTCACGGCCATGTAAGGGCACGACCCAGCAAGGGCATACCCGGACCTCGGCCCCAATTAGTAGGATCCCGAAGTATCCGGTTTCCGTCAATCGGGGTAATCTATCATATCCATAATCCAGGGATATGATAGATAAGCGATTAAGATACCACGCCACACCCTATAAATACTGCAGGGGAATACCAAGCGCTGCACACGTTCTAACTCAACTCTTTACTTTCGATTGCACATCACAACCCCACTAAACACATACCCCTCCCCCTTTTGGCGAAAGGCCTTGTGTTTAGTGATTCTTCGCTCACCGGGATATCTCCACTCATAGATATCTCCGGAAGGGCAACCCAATCCAAAATCAAACCACCAAATACCTTCAAATTTGGACATCCTGCTCCACACCTAACAAATCTTAACATGCTTTTTAATTATATCATCCAAATAAATTTTAATTTGTCAAATTGATCAACTTCTTTAGAAAAGTGTATCAAAACGTAAGCTTTAATTTACAAAATACAATTGAAATAAAATTCAGTTTATGCTTTAATGGTGTGAGAAATGACTTATTTTCTATTTGACTTTTACATAAATAAGATAGGATAAAAGTCAGATTGTAGATGTGATTTTTGTTTGGATTGATTGTAACAGAAGTAACTTTTATCCAAATTGAAACGTATTTGGATTAATATTTAAAAAGTCAATTGAGATGAAAAATAATTAAAATGAACATGAATCTTATTAAATACTACATATATTATTTATTTGTATATATTGCGATAATTGAAGATAAAAAATTAAAATAAATTTGAAAAAATAAATAAATTATTAAGTCAAGAGAATAAGTCTAATTACATGAAAATACAAAAAATTAATACTACAAGAATCTTATTGAATAAATATAATTACAAGAAAATAGGAAAATGTTATGTGAAAACAATAAAAACGAGCCCTACACACTATTCATGTCATCCTTATGACATTTCCCTCTCTCTCATCCTTTATCTCACGGCCCTAACACTCTATATTGCAGCGTCCAAGTTTAAGTTACTTTTTAGGTATGAGCACAGTAAATAATAAGCTAACTCAAACACTTCCAAAAACCTGCAGAGCGTTTTTTCATTGTAGTTTTTTTTCCTCTCCACCGCTCAACCCTTCACTCTCTAACGCTGTTTGGATGCGAACCCAAACATAGTGAAAGTAGGGTTGGATGATGAGGCAGATGGGTGATGAATGAAGTGAATCAAGAATGGGAATTCACCAAAACCACAAGCACCCTCCTCATGCCTATTATAAAAGAGACGTCTTGTGGAGGTCAATCCAATGCTTGTACTCCTTGCTAATTCACCCAACATTTTCTTTTCGTTTTCATGAAAAAGACAACACATGAGGACAAGCATATATTGCACAACATTTAGCCCAAGCAACAAATAATTGACTTGTAGGCTTTGAAGCCACTTCCTATTGACCATCCGATTATTTGAAATCTGTACCCAACCACTTATTTCTGACACCAAAACAAAGTGGCATGGCAGGTCACTCATTTTGAGTTGGCCTCTCTTATAGAGTCTTCAGTCTTGTCTCCTGAACAGATAATTGAGACTTAAGTCTGAATTTTTGATAAGTGTTCTACACCTAATTGTAAGGGATATATCTTGCCTAGATCCTCTTAATTTAGTGGCACCCCATTTGGCTAGGAGGTGGGTGGGTGGGTGTGGGCCCTTCCAAATCTGGTTGGTTTAATTAAAAAATAAATAGTGGAGGATGGTCGGTCACACACAATTGACCAACAAACTAGCTTTCCTCTCCTCCTTTTCTGCAGCCGTTTTAGCGCAAAAAGCAAGTTGTGCTTTTTTTTTTTTTTTTTTTTTTTTTTTTTTTTTTATAAAAATATTTTAGGATACTAAAAGTTACTAAAAAGATACTCCCAAATACTGAATGATACCAAAAAAATACTTGTGATGTTGAAAAATTATTTTAGGATCTTGAAAAAATATTTCGAAAGATCTTAATTGGTCTTAAAAAAATACTTTCTAACCTGTACTAAAAAAATACCTTATGATTTTGAAAAATTATTTTAGAATCTTGAAAAAATATGTTAGGGGACTCAACGGATCTGAAAAAATACTTGTGATGTTGGAAAATTATTTTAGGATTTTGAAAAAATATTTTAAGGTACTAGCGAGGTAATAAAAATATGCTACAAAATATTTTTGCAAGATTCTAAAATAATTTTTTAAAATCATTAAGTATTTTTTTATACCAAGTAGTATCTCAAGATCATTTTAATACCAGTCAATACCCTAAAATATTTTTGTAAAGGAAAAAAAAAAAAAAGAGGCACAATTTGCTTTTTGCGCTAAAAACGGCTGCGTTTAACAGAAAATGAGGGCCACGGATATATTGCGCAAAGAAGGAAAGCCAATTCCAATTGACCAATTGGGTATATGATCACTATTCAAAATCTTACTCGATTTTAAATATAGAACATAGTTTATATAATACAACTACATTATAAACTATTTTTTATATTTATAACAAAATAAATAGTATCTTATTTTTGTTCAAAGCTATTAGAAAAATATGTTTATATAAGTTAATATAAAACTCATTTATTTCGAACTTTATAAATCACCACCGTCAATGTAAAGAAACCCTATGAAGTTGCGTAGGTGTGGTGTGGCTTTAGGGGGCAGCGGTTTTCACAATGATGAATAAATTTGACTTAAAACAGGGGAAAGTGGTCGGCTCTGATGACTTTGGTAACAACAAAGAATGTCCAAACCCTTATCCCTCCGTCACAATCATGTCAAACCCCACCATCCCCTGTCCCCTCTTCCACTTTTTTTTTTTTTTTTTTTTCATATAAATAAATAATATATAATATATATTGTCAAAAAAATATGATATAAAATATATATTATGATCAAATAATTTATTTAACTTTCTTAATCTTTTTATAAAAAAATAACTATATCTTAAGGACATGATGATTATTATTTATTCTGTTCCATAATCACACTTTGATTCATTCCATCCTCTTTTCTAAATCTGATAACTTCCCAGTTTTCATGGAATCTGAAACTTACTGTAATCTCCATTCATGGAATGAGGATAAGAAGATGCCAGAAATGACTTGGTCATTCATTTAATCATATTTTTTTATTTTAAATATTCAAAATAAATAATACTCCCTTCGCTACTAATTATAAGGCGTAGTTGAATTTTTTAGAGAAATTAAGGTTTTAATTAAATTAAATTTTAGGGTATTTTTATTTTTATTTTTTTCTTCAAACTAAATAATTTAACTAATAAACTAATATATAATCTAAGAAAAACACAACATATGAAATGATTAAGAACTTTATTTAGTTTTTAATCTCTCAAAAAAAAAAAAAAAGTCAACTATGTTTCTTTGCACTCCAATTCTAATTTTATTCAGCCACACCCAAACTTGGAACAGAATATTTATCAAAACTCGTCCTCATCTTCATTGCTTTACTCGTCCTCTCAATCATTTTCATTTCCATAAAAAGGATTCCTTCAAGCAAACAGCAATCGAAAGCTACTCATTTTCAACAATGTTCATTTTAAAATTATAACCCTTCACACTATCCAAATCATCTTTGTCCTTTCATTATACTATATATTATATTAAAATATATAATTGACAATATCATTAGTAAGATATGAACAGCAAAATTCACCTTTGAGTATTCAAGAAAACAGGAATTCTATATACAATACATACCCTCTCTCCAACTTTTTTTTATAAACCATATCTCATACCACTTCAATAGACACAGTGAATGGTGATTAAGTTATTGAATTTATTTAAAAATGAAAATAAAATAAAATATCTTCATATTTAAAACCATTAAAGTTGGAAAAATAAAAGTAAAATTACATCAAATTTTAAATAGAGTCAATCTTAAAAAATATAATTGCTACTCTGACTCACTCACTCAATACTTATTATAAGTGTTTTCTAGGGGAAGCATCATATACTCCCTTTAATCTTTATACTACCTTTAGTTCTAATTATAAAAGCTAGTTAACTTTTTTTAGGGAGATTAAGGAAGCTAGATAAGTTACTTAATCATTTTATATGTTGTGTTTTCTTATATTATATATTAGTTTATTGGTCAAACTATTTAATTTGAAGAAAAAAATAAAAAAAAAATACTCTAAGCTAATTTAATTAGCTTTCTTAATCTCTCCAAAAAATTCAACTAACTCTTATAATTAGGGTGAAATGATATATATTTGTGGAGATAATTTCTGTTCTAAATATAAAATATAGTTGTTATATTTATTTTATTTTTTTTATAATTTATTCTTATTAATGTTCTCTCAACAACTATCAAAGAGGATAAGGAATGAGAAAATCAAAAAAAAAATATGACTATGACATTTTTAAAAATATATATCATAATAATTTATTTTTTTAATTAAATTAAATTAAATTAATATATCTTGAGTGAGTAGTATGTTCACTCGTGCAAAATTAAGCGGGAAAAAATTTTGGCTCGTTTAAGCTATCCGTCGAAGCGGCCGAAATGAAAAAATGGATTTAAATATTTGAAATGGCCCGGAGGGCAAGCCTCGAAAAGCGCCTTTTTAGAACGCCACCGGAGGGCCACGGACCCTTTTCACTGAAACTTTTTTTTTTCTTTTTAAATTTATTAATTTATATAGATTTTATATTTGTTATAGAGTTATTCATCCATTTAACCACAAATACATAATAACTATACTCTAATTTTATGATTTGATTTATTATTTGTTGCAAATAAAAATTATGATTTGTTCATGATCTGGGAGAAGAAATTCATGATATTCTTACTCATGAGTGAGAGCTTACCGAAAGTGAAGAACAATCAAATGTCGTTGAAATTGATGATAGTGGACGAAGATAACAATAATAATAATCATCGTAAACTTAACGTCGCTAAGTGATATCTTTTTATGTGAGTTATTTGTGAATATAGTTTACTTTTGATTATGAATTAGTTATTGTCTTATTTATTAGATGATTTGTGTTGTAATTTACTAATTATATTTCTTTAAAAAAATTAGAGGAAAAATAGTTAAAATTTAGAATAGTAATTTTTTTGAAGGGTCTAATAGTCCCAGCTTTAAAAAACAATATTTTTCTTACGGGAGAGGCAACCTGATTCCCAACTCTATACAAAATGAACCACTCAAAGCTTACCCAAAATCTTCATAAATGTAAATAATTCACAGCTCATGCCCGCCATCAATTTTGGATTTTCCGTCCTGAAAAGCAACCATCAAAAAGGATGAATGAAATTTATTCATTAAAGTTCTTTTTCTCCCATCACACATCTTTGCTTTTCTTTTTCCTGCATATCTTCCTTTTGTTAAAGAGAAGATCAATTGAAATCAGACCCACCGCACTGAATCAGATCAACGTCCTTCATTGCTAATTTGCTATAAAAGCATCACCCCACTTTGCTGATTCCAGCTCGCAAATTCCAGCCATACCCACTTGTTCTTCGCCACTTATATGAGCAACACTTTAAATTTAAATACTTTTTTTTTCCCGGTTTCCAGATTCGTAACTGATCGAGCCCTGTGAATTTATCGGTATTTGTGATTCTTACCTCACATCGCATTCAATACACTCGTCGCATATTCATTCGCTCCAGGCGGCACAAAATTCCCAGCCAGACCTGTGTTCCGCTGCTTCAATTTATAGAGTTCACGAGGAGCTTCCAAAATTACCAATCAACTTTTCTTGCAGCGATCGACCATGGCGATGATATCTCTGTTTCTCATCTTTCTCCTACACGCTGCGACGGTGGTTACTGCGGATCTCCGACCAGGCTTCTATCGGAGCACATGCCCTGATGCCGAATCGATTGTCCGAGCTGTTATGAAGAGAGCCCTAATCCGGGAGCCCCGAAGCGTGGCCTCCGTCATGCGGTTCCAGTTCCATGACTGCCTCGTCAACGTGAGTCACTTACTAGTACTCTTTCACTGTCCAAAGTAAATTCAATTCCAGTTTCTAAAATTTTTCGACCTGTTTCTGGTAAGTCGAGTTTGATTCCCTTGAAAAATTCTTAAACCTCGATTTGTGAAGGGATGTGATGCTTCGATGCTCCTGGAAGACACGACAACGATGCTGGGAGAGAAATTGGCGCTGTCGAATATAAATTCGCTGAGATCATATGAAGTGATTGATGAAGTGAAGGAAGAACTGGAAAAGTCATGCCCCGGAGTTGTTTCTTGTGCAGATATCATCATAATGGCCGCCAGAGACGCCGTCGCCCTGGTACTTCTTACTTCTTCTACCTTCACCTTCCTTCCTACACATAGATCTGAAAATCCGACAGCGATTTTATGATATTATCAGAGAATGAATTAATGAATTAGTCGTCGCTTGTCTAATACGAGCAGCTTAACAAAATAATCAGTCAAAGAAGACTCTCTAAACAAGTCAAAGTGATTATTGATGTATTTTAATATTCTTGGTTTGATTTTCCGAAATACATTTAAAAAATCAAGATTTTTTATTTATATCCTTGTAAATAGTTTATTATTTTTTTATAATTCATTTTACTTCAATACATATTTTTATAATAAAGTAAAATATACACAACTGAATTAAAGTTTGAATAAAATGCACATAACTCCTGGATTTTTTTTTTTTTCTTTTTATGAGTAACTCTGTCTTTATTGTATCCTTTTACACTCAGACTTAGGAGAACATGGGGTGCAATATTGAAACTATTTGGAATAAAAGGTGCTTTTATCAAAGAAAACTATTTTCATATATTTACTTTTCTCACGTAAAATTACTTAAAATAAGTTAATATTATCTTCGATCTTAATTATAGGATAAAATTTATAGTGCAATTATTACAAATTTTTTCCTATAATTAGGATTGGAGAGAGTATAAAGTAAGAAAAATTCTGTTAAGGTCCAAAAAGACCAAGAAAACGTTAATAAAAAAAATAAAAAGCCCACAGAAAATTTTGATGCCAAAAGCCCTAAAAAATTGTTAAAACCCACAGATGAAGTTGTTAAAGAATTGTTAATGAGACTTTTCTGATATTAGAATTTTCTGTGGGACTATTTTAACCTTTTTTTTGTTGTTGTTGTTCATGGACCTCAAGTATTTAGAAGTTAAAGTGTTAAACTACATCTATGGATATTTATGTAATTTTGGGCACATAAGGACAGAAACGCCGTTCTCCATCAAACGTCATTTACTTTGGCGTTTCTCAGTGACTATTTCCTGATATCAATTTGTGAGCCTTCAGGACATGAAGATTTGCTTTTGCATCTTAATTTCTAATTATCTATAGACTACAATCACTTAAACTCGCATTTTTTAATCATATGTACCAAAAACTGAGCTTTAATTGAGATATTATATGGGGAGTAATACTAATAATAGTAACTAAACATGTAATACAGACAGGAGGACCTGATTGGGAAGTAAGACTGGGAAGATTAGACAGCTTAAATGCAAGCCAGGAAGACTCAAACAACATAATGCCAAGTCCAAGAGCCAATGCAAGTGCCCTCATTGATCTCTTCAAAAGATTCAACCTAAGTATCAGAGACCTCGTAGCCCTCTCAGGATCTCACTCCATAGGCCAAGCTCGTTGCTTCTCCATCATGTTCAGGCTCTACAACCAGTCTGGTTCTGGAAAACCCGACCCCACCATTGAACCCTGCTTCCGGCAGAAGCTCAACAAGTTATGTCCTCTCAACATCGACCAAAACATCACCGGTGACCTTGATGCAACGCCACGTTTGTTTGATAATCAATACTTCAAGGACTTGGTTGCCGGAAGAGGCTTCTTGAACTCTGACCAAACACTCTTTACTTTCCCTCACACCAGAGGGTACGTCCAACTCTATAGTACCGATCAAAGCCTCTTCTTTAAAGATTTTGTTAATGGGATGCTCAAATTGGGTGAGTTACAGTCCGGTCGCCCCGGCGAGGTTCGGAAGAATTGTCGGGTGGTTAATGGTCAGTCTGATGATTTGATGTTGGAATGATACAGAGAAGATAATATAGAGATCACCAATATACATGTTCTTGTGGTTATTATATATGTAGTTGATATGAAGTAATAATATATGCAATTTTCAGTATTGGCTGGAGACTAGGATTGAAAACTAGATCTGGATAATTAATCTCCCAATTCAGGCTATAATCAATGTAATTAAATTAAAACCTTTCTTCAAGCGGTGTAACTATAAACTGAAGACATGCAGCTAATAGCCTAAGCAAGATGAGATAAACAAGAATTTAATTGATTAAATCAAATTGAACCTGCTAATGAAAATCCACCAAGAAAAAGCTTCAGTGTAGATTTTAGACTGCAGAAGCTAATTGTATTGATTAATTTTTAACTCGGCTTGGACTTAGAGATAAATAACTATCTAACTGAGTTATATTTGAGTATAATCAAGCCTAATTCAAACTCAAAATCTCATACTTAAGCGGTCAAATTCTGTCAAGATTCATCCCTACTGTGGAAGCCTAATATTATATATAGACTTTGATTCCCAAAACTATTGTGGAACTGTTTGATTTCACTTATAATACTTTAATACAAGTTTTAAAATGTGAGTAATTAAAATGAAAGATATTAAAACTCCAATATAAATTATCTTAGTAACTTCAAACGATTAAGTTGGTCACAATATTTAATTGAATATCATTAAAAAAATTCTTGGAATATTAAATCCAATTTACTATCAATGACTAATGAGAACAAAATTTTTCACAAAAACAACATTTCAAATATATACAAATCAAAGAATATATAAACAAATTAGTTGGGTTAGATTTGATATTTAAATTAAAAGCTAGTTTGAAAATTACATAAAAAATGTTACTATGATATTACTATAAAAATAGAATAACAGACAAATGTCAACATGTAGCAATTTACTCTCTGCCCTCGACACACTGGAGAGTGGAAAAGATAATCTCAACTGTTGACTGTTGACAGCATCTAATCCTTATGCTTAAAAAATAACTGAGAATCCCATTTTTTTTTTTTTTTTTTTTTTTTTGTATTATACTGGAATCAAAATGTCAACAAAAATATTACAACAACTTCAGTAAAAGACTCCTAAACATCATCAACATCCACCTCTTGAATAAAAAGAAGAGGTTGATGAAACAAACAAAAATTCTCATCTATGTTGTGAAAGATCTAAATAAATGATCGTTTTATAGTTATGCCTTCCAGATCCATGAAATGACCCAACTTGTCAATCTCTACAAAGAAACATCTTAATATCATCCACAATGTTCTTGAAAGGATGGTGACGATCACATCCTCTCAACATATAATTTAGGGCTTCCATACAATCTGTAACTAACTTAATCTTCTTATACTCTTTGGACCAATACAATTGTTAGCTCTGAATGCAACCAATAATTTCTGCAAAAACCGAAGGAACATTAAAAAGTTTGGAGTTGAAACCTGCAAGCCATCTGAATGTAACCTCCATGACCATTCCTTCCATCCTCTAAGACAGAATCCCAGATTTAAAATCAAATTGTTGTTTATTTCTATTTTATAAACCATAGAAACATGCACGGGGGACGAGAAATTAAAAGCTATTTTTACGTTCCTTACTTCCTTATCATTGTTATTTAGGATCGGAAAATGAGTAATAGATAATTTACATTTTTATTATAATAGTTATTTATATGTAATTACTTATAATTTTATTTTATATCTTCCAAACAACATTATTTATGGTAAAATTATCAAATTAATATTTAACGTCTATTAATTTTACCCTTTTTTGATTGGAAAGGAGGGGAGGGGATATTTTAATAAGCTCAATTTTTTAGGGGGGGAAAAAGGAAAATTGAGGTTGAAAATTTTTAATAAAAATAAGATACAAAATGATTAATTAAATATGGTCAACCTAATTTTATCTATTTTTAAGGCTCTCGGTGGCCATTGAGTATGCTGATTCAGCCAACGAAGGGATAATAGATTTTTTCCCCTTTTGACCTTGAAGTGAAGAATTGACATTGAAACTTTCAAATTACCAGTTCGGCTGCCAAGGAGTCCTCGGTAAACAATAATGAACGTAACTCGAAAACCCATATATACATATATATATTGAAACTTATTTTGGACTTGGGACTGAAAATCAGATCTAGATAAATAAGCCCCTCCGTGATCATCAAAATCTATGACTATTAAGTACTCCCTCCTGTTCTAATTATAAGAAGAACACTTTTGTAATGCAAATTGCACTACAAAAGTATTCTTATAATTAGGACCGGAGGTAGTAATAATTATATGCCACAGTAACATAACTTGTAATCCTTCCAGATTAAAAATGCCAAAACTAGACCTTCCCTAACTATACTGATAATTGCAGAAAAAGCATAGCAGCAACAAAGTCATTTTCGATTAATAGCCAGAAGAGTAATAGTTTTGTCAAAGGTTGTCTTCGTTACATAATCATAGAGAAGTTCACTGAATAGGTATGATACTTGAACAGCCAAGAAATTCCCAATAGTTGGATCACCCTTTCGCTAAATAAACAATTACCCTCTTATATAAAGAAGCAGCCAAATAAATAAATATGAGGACAAGGAAAATAAGCTGCTCAGCCAAAGTCTGAAAAGAAGATTCAGATTTTCAATACATTATTCTCAGAATTAATGCCGGATAGCGTATGCAACACAATTGAAAAGCTATTCAAATTCACGCCCTTGTTCTATCTAAACTCATGTTTTGTTGTCAATTAAAGGTACACAACTTCAAAATGAGAGCAGTATGGCAGGAAACTAACAATCTAATTATACATTTAGTCAGCAGAAATTCAATACAAGACAAAAGATGAACAAGATAAAGGCCATTTATGAAGAAGAAAAGCAAAAACAAAAACAAGAAGCATCATAATTCCTACCTCGGCTATCCGCTTCTATCAAGACAGGCCCCATTCTTGTCACAATGTAATTTGAATATTATGACTGCACAACTTTATTCTGTTTGATACATGCTGGTGCCTTGAACTCCTGACATTTCCACATTGATGTTGCCTCAATTGGAATCACTCTCTCTGTGGACGATTCAACTTGAAACAAAGGTATATTAACAAGGGCCTCTCTATCTCTGTCTGCATTGATATCAGTCAGAGAAGAGCTTCCAGCCCTCCTCTCTTCCTTTGGCAGTGCCTTATCTTTAGATGTGCAAATGCTCAAGGGCAACTTTTTGAGTTTCACCCTTCCCCTTTTCTTACCAATGGGAGACGAATCTTCGGAGATTTTCTCTTTTGTGTGGCTTGACTCTGCTTCCCCATTATATATCTCCATTTGGCTGTACTTGTCATATTTGCCTCCCTTCTTGTCTTCCTTGCTTGAGCATGCCTCTTGGATGGAAACTTCATATCCATTTTTGCCTCCTACTGCATGTCCATTGCTTAAAGATAAGCAATCTTGTCCCACTGCCATGCCAGCATCAGAGACCTCAGTTATTTCAACGCTTGAAGAGTTTTTGGGTTTCTTGTGCTTATTCCCTTTTGAATCTGAATTTGGAGAATTTTTCGAGATTCTAGGAGAGCTGTTCATGGCTCGGTGTAACTTACGGGCTAATTCTTCGTCTTTCCTACAATTTTCCAAAGGTCGGTTTTTTCTGTACAACAGCTGAACAGGTAAATGCTTCTTTAGCTTGTTCCTTTTCAAATTTCTTTCCTTGGTGATTGCCTCTTCAGAAAAAGAGGCAACCAAATCCAATGCACTCTTGGCTGCAGCAATAGCCTTTGCTGCTCTTGCAGCCTTGTCTTCAGCAATAGCTTTTGCAGCTTCTGCGGCCTTAGTTGCAGCTTCAGCTGCCATTTTTGAGGCCTCGGCGATCTCCTCAGGGGTGAGGTTAGGGTTAGTTGAATGAGAATTCAATAAATGCTTAAGGCGAGCTTCAAATTCACTTGAAACAGAAGCAGAAGAAGGAGAAGCAGCTTCAGGAGTGATGACACAGGAAGCAGCAGCCGGAGATGGAGAGCCAGCAGCAGCATCACCATCAGAGCTCTGTTTCTTCAATCCAGCAAGAAGGCGCTTCCGAGGAGGCAAAAGAACATCACCATCCAAGTGATTTGCATCGCATCCGTTGTCCATGCTACTCCAAAACTCAGATATAACAAATAAAATCTTCACATCAATTCAATCACTGCTCTATTGGCATTCTATCATCGCCCCAATTATCACACTTTTCACGATCTAAACCACAAGCCTAAGTTCACATCGATGATAAATGAAGATTTTGAAAGAAAGAAAAAAACCTACAAGTTCCTTTACAAACCCTGGATAAAACCAAGACCGAGTTTGTTGGGATTTTGTGAACCACCTTGCGAAGAAGATGTAGGACTCATCTCAACGCTTGCTTCCTGAAAAGCAGAGAAGCAAAATAATAAGATCAACTCAACCCAATCTGAAACAAATGATTCGTACGAATGATAATTGGTATGCGTTAGTTCACATATATTGAAATAAGAAGAAAACAGCAGAACACATCAATTGTCCATCTTCATCTAACCCAAGTATTATTGGCATCCAAACAGAGCGCCATGGATGCATAATTCAGCACCAGAGTCAAAGATCAAAGACATACGGATATTTAAACAACGCCAAACCCATGCAGACAAGAATATGAAACCCTCAATTCAAGAAACAAAATCCAGCAATCAAAGACGGCAAAGGATCAGAATTAATCAGAACCCATACTAGTTTAATCCCGATCGCATAGAATTGCAAAAATCAATGAAAACTGAAACCCGGTTTGAACGAGATTTCGCAACAAGAATCACTGCCATTGACAAGGGAGAGGGACCACAAATACCTGATCTTGATGAGTAGTAAAGAACGATAGAGGGATAAACGGCGAGAGCTATAATTAGGGTTTTTCAAGGGAGAAAAGGGTTGTGTGCGGGGAAGAAAATCCAGGAAAACCAAAGAACTCTCTTTTTTATGTGTGTATATATATAATGTCAGATAATTTCGATTGGTTCTGGTTCAAGAACGGTAATAAGAGCCCCAAATGACGCAATCCCACAAACACACCAATTACTGCTGTTCTTTTCTCTGCCTGAGTAACTCTACTTTTTCGGCCTCTGGTCAAAACCTTTCAATCTTGGTCCTCCTCTCCCACAAAAGCTCGCATTTTCAATGCTACTCGTATTATTCATATAATCCCCACGTATATTTAGCCCGCAAGTTTTCCTGTAACAGATAATCTTCAAGTTAAATTATTTAGGGTTGAGTCCCAATTTTGTTCCCATAATTTTCGTATAAAAACTGTGGCTATTTAAAAGGATTAATATCGCCCTATTATGATATGATAGTGTCTAATTCTTTAGTCATTTTTGTCATTACCATTTTTTTTAGGGACAGGTTGTAGTTTCCATTGTTTATTGTTTTTTGAGTTAGGTAGTAAACCTGTCTTGGTAGTATAAGCGAGAATGCTCCCTAAAAGTTTTTGTTTCTCAACGTTTATCCCGAAAGTTTCAAAACGTAGCAATGTTGTCTTATTTCGTTAAAAAAAATAACGTTAATCGTCAAAAAATTGACATTGACCATAAACTTGTTGACGGAAACTGACGACATTATTACGTTTTAAAATTTTAGGGACAACATTAAGATAATAAAAACTTTCAAGATAACATCGTTTTTTGAAGAAAACTTTCAGGATAAATTTACTACGTAACCCCTTGTTTTTTTAATCTATCTTACTGGTAAAAAACCAATAAACAAATATAGAGTCGAAACTAGATTTCACACAAACTTGAGACAGTAACTTAACTAATAAGAGACTGTGCTAATTTAATTATTATTATTATTAAATAATTATGTTAAATACTTATATCTAACGAGAGACTAGGGGCCAGTTTTTTTTTCCCAAAAAAGAATTGTTGTTATAATTTTCATTGAGAAAAAGGAAATTGGAGTTTGCAAGTTAAAATGTTAATTTAGAAAATTTTAATTCCGGAATATTTCTAAGATAAGAAAGTAAATGGCACGAAGTATGATTATATATGGGATAAATCTCTTCCATATTTACCTGCCTACCATTCCTTTTTATTTATCTCTCTTACTTTAAAAGAACATCACAAGATTGTAACTAAGAAAATTTAAAGCTATCGAAACTCATTTTATATGTAAGAATCACTTCCATTTATTAAATAACTATGTATGCAAATACTCCTTACATCCTAAATGTAGAAACATAGTTTATATGTGAGTTTTGGTTCTAGATATAGGAGCTTTACTTATTTTATCTTTTATATTTATTATTTTTCTTTAAAATAATTTGTCTTATTTATAAACTGATACTCCCTCCGGTTCTAATTATAAGATCTAGTTGACTTTTTTTAAGGATCAAATAAGCTAATTAAATTAGCTCAGAGTATTTTTATTTTTATTTTTTTCTTCAAACTAAATAGTTTGACTAATAAACTAATATATAATCTAAGAAAACACAACATATGAAATGATTAAATAACTTATTTAGCTTCCTTAATCTCTCCAAAAAAAGTTAACTGGCCTTATAATTAAACTGGGGGGTAGTATATATAATCTAATGTTATATCGAAGCATTTTAGGGAATTAATTAATGTAACATATGATATATATTAAATACTTTGTTTAGCTATAAATAGTTTTGTATTAAGTATTATATTGGAGTACGCATTTAATGCTTTTGGAGAGTGAGTCTCTAAACATCTTACTAAAAAGGATTGTGTGTGCTAGAGAATCTGTATAATTAGGTTATCGTTTATGTTAGGTTATTTAATTAACCTTCAAGCTCCCAAAAAAATTAGGGAAAAAAAGATCTAAAAAAGTAATTAGATAGTAAAATTATTAATTAATTAATAAAAATTCTCTAATTAATCATAAATTTTTATTAAATTGAATTCTGTAATCACAGTTTTGTGATATATGGGTTTCATCCTTGCAAATTTATTAACTCTATTGGTAAATTTTATTATTTATTTTATTGTTTATTTTAAAATTTAAAATCTTGATGTTTTGATTTGACTTAACAAAAACTATATGAAGTATGCAAAATTGAAGAACTTAAATATTTTTTATAATTTTTCTTGTGACTTCCTATGCTTCCTATTTTTCATTGACCTAGCCTCCTCTGAAATTTTTTTAAAAAATAAATACATGATTTAAGAGCCAATTTATAAAAGCAAAGTTGATAAAGTAAATAAACATGTTAAAAATTGTTTAGGGAGTTTTGATTAATTTGTTAATAATGAAACGTCCGTTTTTTTGTATCTGAGCAAAAAAAAAAACGTCATTTTTCCCCAATTCTAGCTATTGAGTGGATCGAACTAAAATTATCTTAGGAAAACCCCTTCAAGGTCCTAAGGGACAAAAAAAAAAAAAAGCCGCCTCAAAGAGTTGTTAAAATCCACAAATAAAGTTGTTATTCACCTATTGAAAGAGTTGTCAATGAGATTTTTTCCGTAAGTTAATTTTTTATGGAACTCTTTTGATATTTTTTTAGGGATTTTTCATATTATGTTTTCTGGCAAACCAAAGTTGATGCCTTCACCGGCAAGAACCCGTCTCATATAACAAAATAATTATGTAATATTGTAATTATCCAATTCAAACTATATTTGTAGTGGCATTTTTATTTAATTAAGAACACGTCTTACATTTTTTTTATGGTTCGATCGGCGTCAAGATTATCACGATTGATGCGTGCAAGATACAAATGCTTCCAATTGTATCAGTCAAACCAAATGAAATTGCGTCCATAAAATGAACTAAATTCCAAAGTTCAAACTGATTTTTAAAATTCAAAAAACGAGTAGTTTTATATACAAAAAGTAATTTAGGTTAAAAAAATACACAAAAAGTAATTTAGTGGACAACAAAATGATAGGCGTGCTTATAAAAAATAACCACCAATTGATACTTACCATCTCACGTCCTTAATATAAAAATCAATTAGTTTATTTGAGAAGATTAATTAAAAAAAATTATTTTAAAATGTTTATATTTATCATTCTCCTTCAAACTATAACTCTAATTCATAAGTATTTTAACAAAATCATGTAATATGCGCTATATAATTAAGTAATTTTTTAGCTTCATTAATACCTCCAAATTATTTAACTTGATTTTATATTAACCGCAGGTAATATTTAAATACTTGTCTTCTTCATATTACTGTCGCTATCTCCAAAACCATGGCGTCATCTTGATCTTCTAAAGGAAGAGTTTCAGAAAACGATGTTGTCTGATGATGAGAATGAGAGAGAGAGAGGGGAAATTTGGAAGCTAGAGAAGCAAATCTGGGAGGTTGTTGAAGATCTGAAAAAAGTGACCAAAGTATGAGGTTGTGGGTGCTAAATTGGAGACTACATGGATGTTGAATGTCTTGTAACTGTCGTTCGCCAACCATAACGTTAACTTCATCGTCGTGAATGTCAAGAGCCATGGCTTCCTCAAACAAATTCAAGTTTAAATTCTTTCATATTAAGATTAAAGCCATATCCTTTGATAAAAAACCCAGTTGATTTTTTAGAAAAATTATGGAAGTTAAATAAATAACTTTAGAGTAATTATATTTATATTTTTTTGTACCAAAATAATTTTCTTGATTTATAAACTAATAGATAATCGAATAATATACCGCTTATTTTATGATTAATTAACTTATTTAGTTTTTTTAACTTCTCAAAAAAAAATTGTCAACTGAGTATTTTTTTTAGAACCAAAGAGAGTATATGAGATCAGATTTCCTTGTAATACATGCTTTATTTTTGTTTAATAATAAAAACTTAGTATTAAATAATATATATTTTTAAGATGAACAGTATTTTTGGCCAATAAAATGAAGAAATTAAGTGACGGTTAGTTACTTTGTTAAACGTTGAAAAATTAATTTTTAATTACCAATCTTTCAAATTGGCAAAATTCATTTTTTTTAAAAAAAAAAAATAATACTAATACACACACTGTCTGGATTTTACTCCCACCTAGTATTCCTCTTCTTCTCCCACCTAAATTTATGAATTTAGATAAATTATCTCGTAATAATTTATTATATGTATACTTTTATCTAAATTTCATTATTTTATTGCAATCTAAGATTTATTTCTTTTTGAAGCTTGACATGATTCGAAAGTAGTGTTGGAAATTATATTATTAGTAGAAAGGATAGAATTATTATTTTTTATCCCGATACAAGATATAATTAATTTGATTTATTACAACTTTGTATAAAGAGTGGAGATTCCAAAATCCAAAGGGTAGAGTGCATGGTAGTCAAAAATTGTTTTTCGTTTTATTTTGAGTTAAACGTGTTGTGTTGTGGAAAAAAACGATTCGAGTAAAAATGGTAAAAACGTTGGGAAAAAAGAAAGAGTAAATACTTGATTTTGGATCTCCGACAAAAACACAGAAAGACCTATTTTAGTCCTTGCGACTAAAAACCCTTTTTTACGTAAAAATGACTTTTTAAATTTGCGAGGACCAAAATGTTCATCAATCGACCCTTTTTCGTCATTTTCGGGACTAAAAAGGACATTTCTTTGTGTGAGGGACCAAAATGGGGTCCGTGTTTTTTTCTAGGTCCCCCGATAATGCTTTTATGAATTATATTTGATAAGTGATTTTAAATTTTATATATATATTTTTATCTAAATTTGTTTTATTTTTTTATTTGAACTCTAATATTATTCGAGTTGCTCCGAATAATTTTGAAGCTTGACATGATCTCGATAAAGTAGTGTTGGAAATAATATATTATTAGTAGAAAGGATAGAATTATTATTTTTTATCCTGATACAAGATATAAAAAATTTTTATATTACGATTTTACGTTTACGATTTTTCATTCCAAAATCCAAAGGGTAGAGTGCAATGGCCCATGCAACTGCTTATTTGGACAAAACTTTCCTCAAAGCTGCTTTGAGCATTGAATCGTGCCACCACTTACAAAAGGATTCGCACAAATTAACCTTATTTTACAATTACAAGCCATCACTCAACATGTGTCCTCTTCTTCCTCATACTTTTAATATCCTTCCATGTTATCCACTTTGTTCAATAAGAATCTAATTTCCTCCTAAAACATTCTCAAAAACCTTTCTTCCCTTTTGTGAATGGTCCAGCTCCTAACCCTCTGTTTCAATAGGAAGAAAATGTAGGGGAAAAAGCTAGGAGGCTTTAATATAAAATCTATTTTAACAAAGAAATGGAACTATAAAATAGATCTTATATTTTAAGAGGAAGTAAATTCTTTCACGATTTTTGGAAAATCTTCTTTCTATCCCCTAATTTTCCTCTCACTTTTCCATCAAAACATAATCTTATAATTTGCAGAAAATTTGGGGTGGAGAAGGGAAAATCACATTTTCCAGCTAAAAATAGTTTCTCATTGGAACCAAATTTCTGCTACATAGTTAAAAATGGTGGGAACCAATTTTTTTGCAGCCTAGAAAAATGGGCTATAAAGACACAAAAACCCCCAGATGTGACCGTCAATGTGACGTAAGTGTTTAACATAAGGGTAAAAATGTCATTTGACTCATTTTTCTATCTCATATTCTTCAAACCAAACAAGTGTTTTTTCTATCAACCTTTTTTTTTAGTGCAAACCAAACATTTATGTGGCAAAATATTTTCCGTTCATTTCCATTCTAATTATTTCTATTCCTTTTCTTTCCAACCATTTCTTTGAACCGAACGGGCTTTTAGAGTATTTGGAAGCACAGGACAATGGAGGCCAATCCTCAGAGTTTTAAAATCCTTGCCTAGGTTTCAATGTCTATTCCAATTAAAAAGAAACAAAAGTAATGATTCTCTGTATCCCACCTCCTCGAATAAAGTATGCATTACTGGAATCCACTCTAGCTAACATTATTGAAGACATGGTCATGGATTTCAGTGTTTCTGATACCAGTTCTCCTCTCCATGGATTTGGGCAAGAAAAGTTTTCCCATGTACCATAAAATGGTTTCAACTTAGAACTGCTGAGGATTACGAAAGACATTGGTTCTTCATCAAGAAACTAGTTCCTAGTTTGATTTTCCTCTATGAAACTAGACTTTCAATATTGGCAATGGAAAAGAAGCTAAACACTCTTGATTCACGAAGATGGTCTCAGTCTGGCTTGGTAGAATGATGTAACAATGAAGTTCTTGACTGATCAAGAAAATGGATACAAGTGGAATTTCAAGATGACTTGTCATGTCCTTCATTATTTTTATTTATGGATTCCTTCAAAGCAACCAAGTGGCCAACAAGAAATCATATGAAGCAACTTGTTCTCAGGACAATGGCTTCTTATAGGGGACTATATGAAAGAATTAAATAGCTTGAAAGCAGTCATCAATTCTGCCAAGAAAACATAAATGATCCAGAATGGGGGATACAAATAGGCTTTTAACAGTCACATTCATTATCACCAAGCTTCCATGAAGACTGAGGAAGTTCCTTAGAATATGGGTAGATGTTGGAAGGAACAAATAATTGATTGAAAAAATTGATGTGAAGCTTCAAATGTGGGAAGCAAAAGTCTTCTCACAAACAATTAGAATGGCCTTGAATGTGTATATACATCTCAAAATGTTCATATGAGATATTTCGCGAAGACCAAATTGACATCACCATAGACTAATTAATTCTCAACAGTGCTTTTGTCCAAGTCTCTTTTGCTATCGGTTCCAGCGCACAGGGCCTTCCAGACATGGACCAACATTTTCACTGGTGGACGTAAGTTCTGAGAAAGACATTGACAATCTCTTCAGCCAATGAGTAACACAAGCACCAAACAAGATGCCATTTAACTGCCTAAATACGCTACTAATTTTAGGCTTTAAAATGTAAGGGATAGTGTTTTATTGTTACTCTCTCAGGCAAAATCAAATCTTAGAGCTCTTGACCAAAAATTAAAGTCTACCTTAAAAATCAACATTAGTTCTGATTCCTCACGAACAATCAAGGATAGAGTCCAGTAACATGTCATTGGTGTCACACGTTCTACTAAAACAGGTTTCAGAATCTTGTCAATGGGAACAAAGTGGCGGGTGACTTTTCCACTGTAACAAAGAAAGGTAAATATAAAAGATCATAAAAGATATGAAAATTAATAATAACAATACCACTAGTAAACAAAAAACTATTCTAGATGTAAGGGTCAATATGAAGGCCAAGTACTTTAACTTGCTGAGATTAATGAGATATGGTCACAGCTCAAAACAAAACATACAAGATATTTCCAAGGATGTTAGGGAACCCAGGTAATATTGTTTCTCAAGCATAAACAACCAAAACAGGCAACAATACTTCAGTTTTCTGATGGACCTAACCTCTTCTTACAGAGACAATTGTAAACCAATAGAACAGGTGATCATTTTGAATAGATACTAAACATTCTTACATCAAGCTTCATGTATGCTCTCAACGAAGATCTAAATGTTAACTGAAGAATCAATTAATAAGAAAGCATTACCTCATGTAGTGAGTCTCAAGCTGTACTCCAAAAGCCGGCATTATCACAACAGACTCTGTTTATAAACACAAACCAGGTGAAGATCACATGATTTATTCAAAAATGAAACAAACGTTACATAAGTTTCCTGATTCCTAACTGACTGCCATAAGAATAATAAGCAAACTTTCAGAGTAAGAAAGCCCTTTTAGGAAGGTCCTCACCTTTCGCAACAGGCCTCCAAAGTAAGATCTTGACAAATATTATGTTGAAAAGCAAGCAGTAATAGACAAGGGTAATTGACTTCCCCTGTTCATTGTGGGACTTAATGTTAGATAAAATGAAGTTAAAAAAGAAACAAGAACAGAAGTAGAAGGTCTACTGAATTGTAAATGTAAATTTAGGTTGAAGTCAGGGTAAGAAAGGATTCAAGAATTAAGACATCCTTTGATGTTGCAAGTATATGTTATATTATATATATTAAAAAATTAAATTTATCTTTTCCAAAGGAACAAATTGTTATCCACTAACCACTATAGGTTCTTTTTAATTGTCTTCATCTTATTACATTGTGAGGTTGAGGCTTCAACTTCCTAAAGCTAATTCGAACTACATGGGCTAATCCATGGGTACCTATTTAATCTGAAATATCAAAATAGGCTCAAAAGAACAACATTTCGAACAGAAAATTCTAGCAATTAAGCACAAAAGGATCTGTGAACATATTTATACCTAAAAAAGAAGAAGAAAAAAGTGAAATGCATACCTCATACGCGTAGAGATAGAAGGCAGATGCTAACAGAATAAGTACTGAGATGTAAACAAAGAGAGCTTTTGCGCCACTCCTTCTCACAATTATATGGTGTACGTCAATTCCTTCAGAACGATCATTCTGGTCGTGCACGTAAGTATAATTGGTATTGCTGATTGAAAATTTGGTCATTCTCAAACAAAGAAATTCAACATATATATCTTCGACCTGCAATAACAATGAAGAATTCAGAAAATCCCCAGCAGTTAAAATTAATAAATGTAGTTATTGGCTCTTTATCAACTTCTTTAACTTAAATTTATAATTTGCCCCCAAAAAGGATCGAGAAGAATGTGAACGCACTAGTCAAAGGGCAGGCAAGTAGCAATAAGAAATGGCCAAGATCCATTACTTTACATCTATCCAAAGCGAAACAAAAATGAGATCAAATAAAAAGGGAGCTTCTATTCGTGTTAAATTTTAAAGTGAGATTGAGATAGAAACAACGGTCGAGCATTGGAAAGAGAGATGAAGAAATAAGGAAAACATGGTGAAATTAAACGCCAAGAAGAACAAATGGAGAGAAATACCTCATGCAATCGTTAATTGCAATGCAGCGGTGTACTGCCAAAACGTCTCCAACAAGCAGCAGGGCTGTATTTTCTGATTCTCTCTTGATCAGCAGCACTGTAAATGTTATCTTGCCTTGGCTAACTAGTCTATCCCTATCTAAACCGGCCAATGTTTAAAATCTCACATGCTCGCAGGAATTAAGTAGGTTGCTTTCATATACGGTCAGACTTCAATCTCAAAATTTACAACCAAAATCATACATATCCAAGTGGATTCAAGAAATCGCGAAGCTAGTCAGAATACCAATACAAGAAATCCAACATTGCACAACACAATCTAAGGCATATAAGTCCCTAGTAATCAAAATGAAGAGGGCCAAAGTATAATAGCTAATTACAAGCTATTCAAGCAAAAACTAGTAATGGAAGTTTAGAAATGAAGAGGGCCAAAGTATAATAGCTAATTACAAGCTATTCAAGCAAAAACTAGTAATGGAAGTTTAGAAAATTTAAACTCGGCCTGTAAATATTCCCAGATTCAAAGGCTGAAATATTCAAACGATTGGAAATATCAATTTCACGGGATTTTGGGAGAAGACAGAGTACTAGGGTTCGAACTTCCGTGAATGCTTGCCAGAGAACTAACAACAGTGAAATGCGTCCGACAACGAGCTCACTCCACCAAGTGACGGTATCCAACGGTGAGCTCGAACTCGTGACGTGTCCAACGGCGAGCTGGGCGCGCTGGCGGGGAACGCTTGTTTACGATGGAGCTGGGCGATTTGGGTTACAGTGGTAATTAATTTCATTAAACTTATTATTTTATTAAGAGATTATTATGTTTTTAATAAATTTAGGCCCGTTCCTTTTTCAGATTCAAGCGGGCAAGTTTTGGTAATTGTTATTTTTTTTGGTCAACAGTTTTGGTAATTATTTCGAAAGCCATAACCTATAATCAATTAATCATGCCACCCTATGTAATTCATTATCTCTATAGTTGAGTTTTATCCTAACTATAAGATCCAATATTTTTTTATTTTTTTTTAAATTTGTCTTTATTGATGTTCACTTAACAAAAATCAAAAAAGAAAAGGACAAAAAAATTTAAAAAAAGATAGTTAAAAAATTTTAAAAAATATATGTCGTATTAAATAAATATATGTTATTATTAAGAAGAGGGGAAGTAATTTTCTAATGCTAAATGAGGCGGATCAAGAAAAACTGACAGGGAATGGACTTTTTGTTGTTGTTAACAAAACAGGTAATGAACTTTAAAATAGAAAGTTATGAAAACAAGAAAAAATGAATAGAAAAGCCTTTGGTTCGACCTCAGTATTCGTTCTGTGGTTAGCCTAATTTATCATCTATTGTCACATTTTTCAAGTTGTCAAAGGAAGTTACTTGAGGTCATTTCACTCGCTTCAATTTTAATTTACATTTTAAAAATTAGTAGCTTTTACTTGTTATGATCCATCATCCCCGCATGGTCATGCCGATGAAGGGACGAAATTACACAATTCAGAAGACTGGCGATTCATCAAACAAAAGGAAAAAGGAATATGAACATACTCAACAAAATAAATAGAATTTTAATTAGAGTGTAAACATTGGAGCGAAATCATCTGCACATGATGAGTATTTTGCTTACTCGCAGGATCATGATGCAGAATTAAACTAATGGACTCTAATCTAATCCAACTCAAAAATGGAAGAACAAGAAACAACTTATTAGAAAATGTCGCAGACTTAATCAAACCTATGCATAACTAATAACTATTATGGACTACCCCAAAGCCTAAATATCTAGATTCCTGTTTCCACATCTTTTATACTAGTCCGCCTCTTCCTCCTGCTGAAAGAAAAACGCATTACAATCAATACATTAGAATCACATGAGTGCGTAATCCTCTCATATAACTATTTAAGCATTACAAAATAATTAAATACATGAAAAAATATAGAGCAAGAAAAATAGATTAAAGATCGATCTGGATGTTAAGACATTTATAACACACTAAAAATTTTAAAAGTTATGGATATTTTTTTAAAAAAGTACAATACATTAAAAATGAGGATGTTGTTATTAGAAATATAATTATTTTCAACATATAATTATCTAGAAAGAGAATTCATTCATAATTTTTTTTAAAACAAATTATCGGAAGTCTCATCAAGTCTGATAGTAAATCACAATAACATCAATAATATATATGTAACAATAAGACTGATCAGTGTAACGCATTTTTCTAGGGCAATGCTGGAACTTTAATTTTGCATGTCACTACGTACCTCTTCCTTATCATCATTTTCATCGTCATTGACTTCTGACTTTGATTTATCAGACTCAGCTTCCTCTGAATTTAAGCCCTCAGCCTAACACATCAAACCCGAAAGCCATAAATAATGAGATTATGCCCGAAGAAGAGGATGATGAATCCTGTAAGAATAAATCAATGACAGACGCTAACGCAAGTAACAAAACGATAGGGGGGGGAATAAATAATCACCAATCTCATATTGTATGCTTTAATAGTTTTCTCATATTCCGCCTTCTTCTTCTGTGCCTGGGCAACGTAGGGAGCTTTATCCTGATTATATAAACATTAGCCGCGGAAAAATCCATCATCAGTAGTTCAGTACACCAATATAAATATTGTATATAATATAAAATCTATCATAGGTTTCACTATTAATAAGTAATAAACAATACGATTTACTTTATATTTGCTGCCAATTAATTACGGAGAAAAACAACATTGCTCATATATCATTGAATCTTAAAGCAAAATTATTTCTGAAAGACAGGAAATTGTACTCACAGCATCAGACATGGTCCTCCATTCATTTCCGCCGGCTTTACCAACCTAAAGCAGTTCCCCATAATTACGAAAAATAATTAATTACGACATTCAACAAGTCTGTTATCGGAAAAACAATAAACTACTTCTGATTAATTAAATCACTCACAGCAGTGACTGATTTATTGTCTGGATGTTCCTTCTTATACTGATCTCTGAACTCAGACCTGCAGTTTGATCATATATGATTATATCATAACATTGTTAATCGACAAACACAACTACACAAGTTCACAAATGAATATTGCAATTTATGAACGATAAAATAGTGAACAAAATCATAATTGAAAAAGTATCAAAATAATTCGTACATAAACACAAAGAAAGCGCTCGGAGGCCTCTTTGGCTTGTTTGGATCCTTTGCAGCCTTTCGTCGCTTCCTTCCAACTCCAGCGCCCTTGCGCTTCAACCTAACATAATAAAAATAAAAAAAAAAATCACTAACATCAACAGAAACAACAACAAAATAAAACGAATACACTCGAGAAATTGTACGCAGAATCAAACATCTGATGAGATCGAAACCGCTAAATTTATACACCGTCGAAGAAAGAAATTCACAAGTCGGAAAGAAATAACCGGAATTACAAAACGACGAGGAAACTCACCGGTTATCGTTGACTGTGGAGTCGGCCTTTTTGGCCATGGTGATCTTGAAGAGAAACGGCGGAAGACGACGCGAGGACGAGCGGGAAGAAGATTTCGGAGGAGCGAACTTGAGACGTAGGGTTTCGGTCTCGGAAGGAAAAATTTGAAGACACGATTTGGCCTTCTTGATGCGTTTGTGATTTATATGTAGGCTAAAGCGCGGGATGGAGATAAGAATTGAAGTCCGGATTTAGGCGGGATACACATCAAATGGCTGAGGTTCACTTATCATCTCAATTCTCAATTTTTTTCCTTATAATCTCATATCTTTTATATTATATCTATCGTTATCTCATATCTAATATATTATATCTAAAATAATATATAGTTCAGAATTAATTTCTTATAAAATTATTTTTATAAATTTAAATAAGTAAATCTAAATTCTTAAATTATAATCTATATCATTCATAATTACAATCCAAAAAAAAAATTAATTTATGAAATATTATTATTATAATTATTATTTTATACAATATTAAATATAAATCATCCATGTTACAATATAATAGTGGATATAAGATAATGAGAAGATAATAAAAAAGAGAACAATTAGAGTATCCTCTTCCCACCTTCACAAGGAACCGACGAGTTACTCCCTAAGATTTTTTATTAAAAAAAACGTTATATATTAAGTGCTATAATAATATGACTACTTAAATTTTTCTTTCTTTTGAAATACAGCATATATACTATCATAAAATTTTGAAAAGTTATTATTATTATAGAGAGAGATTTTCCTGTCTGTGTGCTATCTTTTTACTAGTGCAATATATATATATATATATATATATCATTTGTGTTGATGGTAAAAAAATACTTTTATATTTATTTGTATCGTTCAAAATTCAAATTTGATCTGTTTTTTTAGGTAAATTTTCAAGATTTTCCAACGTACGGTTTCTTCTGGGTGGGGATAATATAATGTATGTGTTTGGATCTATACGGTTGAATGTGTTTAACATGCTACATGCTTTTAGGAAAATTTGAGATGATTAGATTAAGTCTTGTTTGGGAAACAATCAAACTGGTTTTAGAAGCCTTTTTTTGAAAGACAAGACAAAACTCATCTCACATACTTTTCTTGTTAATCATAAAAACACTTTTAAAAAGTTAAAACAAAATGGCACAAGTGGTTTTTTTACAATTTGACGTTTACGAATTTAAGATTGGGTAATAGTCAGATTTTGTTGTGATTTATGTTTGGATTAATGGTAGCATAAACAACTTTTTTGAAATAAAAACTTGTTTGGATGATTATGTTGGAAAGCAAGTTTAGATGAAAAATGGCTGAAAATGACATAAATCTTATTAAATAGTACATATATATTATTTGTATATATATTGTGATAATTATATGAGAAAAATTAAATTTAAAATATAAAAAAGTGAAAAAGTTAACTTGAAAAATTTGACAATTAATCTTAAAATATATAATTAAATATAGTTAGTGAATAAAAATACATATAAATTAGAAATCATACGAGATATAATTTTTTTTATTAAATAATATTACATAACTAATTGGCCATGAACAGAAAAAAAAGTTTCTTGAACAGAGATCATTAAACAATAACCACAACTTCTACCTCCAACAACGACAAAATCAACCACTTTAGCATAATTTAAAAATTTATCAAATAATTTTCACTAATTAAATTTCTCATGGACATAAATCAGAGTACTGCCATAAAAATGTATCACTCTGGTCCTTATTATAAGTTTATTTTAACTAATTATCTTAGACCTTGGAAAACAATGATTATTAACTTTTAAATGAATTTAGGACAACAAATTTCAACGATAAGAATTTATAATAAGGACCATAATAGTATTTCAACTAAAAAAGATGGGATCTAATGCAAAATCTTTTTTCATAAGCTGTTTCTTTCTCTCCACGGTGGAAAAGCAAAAAAACAATAAATTTTGGCTTATGTTATATTCTTTTATCCTAACTGTGTTCATATAATGATTTCCTAGCATTATTACTCTGTGACTTTTGCTAACTCAACGAATGTGTTCAAGAAAGCTCATTACTCTCGTACTCGAATATAATTGATTATTTTGATTGCAAGTATTTATTTCCTGAGATAATCATATGATAATATTTGCCCAAAAGTGTAAAGGTTTAAGTGTGAGGGAAGTAGTTACCATGTAAATTAATTTTGAGTCATCTTTGTGTGCAAAAAATTAAAATAAAGATAAAAGCAAAAATATAATCAAATCTTGGAGATGACAATATGGAGATTTTATGACTAATGTAACTTGTTATGGTTTTAATTATTTAATACCCAAAACTATTAGATATATGATAAATTTAAGCATTGCTGAGTCAATTTGTCTTTCTTTTTCCTTTGATATCTCATATTTATAATAATATATATAGAGTATAAATCAATAGTTATATCTTCTAAAAAAATCCGTGAAAATTCATATTTCACTTTTTTTTTTTTTTTTTGGTGAGAGGGACGTATATTAGAATTATGATACTTCTATGTGTAAATTCCTGCTTGGTACCGGTATATATTGATAAGATATGAGAGGCTGAATATTATTTTAATAATACTTTTTAAAATTCCCCCCCCCCACCAAACAAATCTAAATACTACTATTTGATATATCATCTTATAATAATTAAAGGGTTAAGGTGCAAAAATAGACATGTAATTTTCTCCGAGGCGCCCGCAGTAGCAAATGTTTTTTTAGGTGCGAAAGTAGTATGTGATTAAATTAGGTGCAAAAATTGCATTTGACATAGTTAAGTTTGACTTTTTTCTTTTTGGACGATGACGTGGCATTTCAAAGGTGCAAAAATAATTTTATAATCTTAAAAAAATATTTCAGGTATTGACCGGTACTAAAAGAATACTGAAAAAAATATTTCAGGGTACTGACTGGTACTAAAAAGTATTTTCATGATACTGATTGGTAAATTTTTTTTTTCATAATTTTGAAAAATTATTTCAGGATCTTGAAAAACTATTTCAAGTATTGACCGTACTAAAAGGATCTTTTGGAAAAAAATATTTGAAATGCCACGTCATCGTCGGTCAAAAAAAAAAGTCAAACTTAACGGTCAAACGCTATTTTTGTACCTAATTTGTAACCACATACTACTTTCGCTAACGAAAAAAAAAAGCATTTCTTCAGGCGCTCCGGAGATAAAGCACATGTCTATTTTTGCACCTTAACCCATAATTAAATGTCATCTTTTCTTCTTTATTTTTTTTAATTAAAAAATGGGCAAAAGTCCAACTCAGACTTAAAATAGCATACGCCTAGATTCAGAACAACCTACATAGAGCTGTCAATCGGGGTTGGCCGGCCCTCCAGGGCCGGCCCGTGAAGGACCAGGGCCTAACAGGGCTGGCCCTCCAGGGTCCGGAGTAAGAAAAACACCTGTTTTTCAAAGCCCGGCCCGAGAGCACGGTGACCCACGCCCGTAAATTACTATTCCAAATTTTAACTATTTTTCCTCCACTCTTTTTAAAAAAAATATAATTAGTAAATTACAACACGAATCATCCAATAAATAAGACAAATACTAATTCATAATTAAAAGCAAACTATGTTCACAAATAACTCATATAAAACATAAAAAAGATATCACTAAAAGCGACATTAGTATGATGACTATTATTATTGTCGTCATCTTCGTCACTATCATCGATTTTAACGACATTTGATTGTTCTTCGCTTTGAGTAGTAGCTCTCCGGCTCATGAGTAAGAATATCATGAAATTCTTTTCCCCGCATCATGAACACATCCATAATCTTTATTTGCAACAAATAATAAATCAAATCATAAAATTAGAGTATAGTTATTATGTATTTATAGTTAAATGGATAAATAACTCTATAACAAATACAAAAAATATATAAATTAATAAATTTAAAAAGGAAAAAAAGAAAAAACTACAGTGAAAAGGGCCTACGGGCCTACCATTTAAGCCCGAGGCGGGTGCGCCCCTCCGCTAATTTCAAATATCTCGTCCATTTTTCAAGCCGCCCTTAAATGGTCGGGGCTTAACAGTGCCCAGGCCCGACCCATTTTGACGGCTCTAAACCTACCCAAGCATCCGTCTAAACTCTAAACCCTCGGGTGACCTATCTAGAAGTTAAACAATATTACTCCTTCCATCTTAGTTATAAAATCGAATTGATTTTTTTTTTAGAAATTAAGAAACTAATTAAATTATTTTATACAAAATTAATTAGTTTGTTTCATAAACTATTTCCTTCCTCTTAAATATAAGATAAAGTTGATTTTTTTGAAGATATTAAAGAAACTAATTAAATTAATTTAAAGTATTTATATTTATCATTTTTTCTTTAACTTATTTTGTCTAACTTATAAACTAATATATAATTTGGTAATACACAACATATGATATGATTAAACAACTGATTTAGATTCCTTAATCCCTTCAAAAAAAAGTCAACTCTACCTTATATTTAGAACCGGAGGGAGTAATATATAATATAAAGATACAAAAAATATTATATAATTAAGTAACTTATTTAGTTTTTTAATATCTAAAAAAATCTACTTTTTTAAAGTCTTAAAAAAAATAAAAGTTGAGTGATTATATAAATTTTTACTTAAAAGTTTGAAATTAAAAATAAGTTGTTTGACAAAATTTTTTCATAAGACTTTTTTCTAATAAAAATTATTAAATAAGTATATTATAATCATTTCTTATGCGGCGGCGGTGGTGATGGTGATTCTTTGATTATATATTAGTTTATTAGTCAAATTAGTTTTTTTTTTTTTAAAAAAAGTTTAAAAAAAAAATTTTTAGCTCTTTTTTTCTTCATTATAAAATAACTCTTAAGCTAATTAAAATTAGCTGAAATTTTATACTTATAAGTATATTATCTCTAAAAAAAAGCTAAAATGACACTTATTTAGTTTTATAATCTCCAAAAAAGTCAACTTACTCTTATTTCGAGGTAGTAGTTAAAAAAGAACTCCATTTTATAAGCCCAATTTGCTATACTCCATTTTCTTCCTTGTATATACGTCTCAATTTTATTGAATCTGGTCAATTATTTCATCATTTTATAGTAAATAATAGATAAACATGGACGTATCTGTCCCACTTCTTTCCTAGAAGGGGGGGGGAGTGCTATGAAATTTTTTCGTTGACGTGTTTTTTTCAGTTGTGAAGAGCCTTTGAAATTTTCCACGCTAATTTTGTGTGTTGTTTCTATGGGCGAAATTTTTACTTACTGAACCTTCATCCGTTTGAGCAAAAAAAAAAAAAAAAAAAACCCTTCATCTGTTTGCTGTTTGTTTATTTATTTATGCACTAAGAAATAGGGAAAATTACGTGCGAGTCTTGAACAAAAAAATTATAAAAAGTCGCTTTAAAATCACAAAATTACGTGTAAGCCTCAACATATTTTTTTTTTTAATATTATTTGTATGGAAATAAAATCTAGGTTTTTAAATGTTGTTGTAAATACAATGTATTTCACTTTGTTGTAAATATGACTTTTTTTGTTGTAAATGACCGGATTTTAAATTTTGTTGTAAATACGGTATTTAGGTTGTAAATCTAAACTTTTTTGTAAATGGCCTCTCCGAAGGTAAAAATTGTTCTTGCTTGACATTCAAGCAATATGTTCACGAGGTTGTAAAACAAATTTTTCCAGTATTTGCGGAACCCACATTGCAAATTTACTATTCATGTGAATAGTTCCAGTAAAAATATTTTTACCATGATGGTAAATAATTTTTACTGTGCCAGTAAATAATATTTACCGTGAAGGTAAATAATTTTTACTGCGGTAATAGTAATTACTATTCATGTGAATAGTCCAGTAAAAATGTTTTTACCGTGATGGTAAATATTTTTACTGTGCCAGTAAATAATATTTACTACACCAGTAAATAATTTTTACTGCGTCGGTAAATAATATTTACTACCCAAGAATAATTCTTTTATGATGTGACAGATCAGACTAAGCTGCAGCCACAGAGCATACTCAGAAAATCTTGTCTCTAATACGGTAAATAATATTTACTGCTTTGTGGAAATACTATCCTCATGAACTATGAACCATGTATTGTAACTCTTTACAATACATATTTAGGATCAACTCGTTAAAACACATAGGGGTTTAATACCGTGATCACTCAAGACGTCAAAGAAGTATGATGTCCTCTAACGTTGATCCACGATTATATTGATCGGAAATTAACTCATTCTCCTAATGCCTCAAATTGGATCTTTCTTAGCAATTGTGTTTAACTTTTTATTCAATCATAAAGCGCTTAAAGAAAGCTTTTGGAAGAGGAATAGAGAGGAGAGAAGAGAGAAGCTTAGGAATTGGTGTGAATGAAATGAAGGAAATGAATCATTTATAAAATGTAATGAACGCCACAAGCTTCTTCTTTCAATGTGAAAGCGCGTACATATTCATTTCTACTTCAAATCCAAAAGTCTTCTTCAAAAAATCAATTATTCCAGAAAGTGATTAATAATTAATTCTTTCAAGAAGTCTTTTCATAATTAATTATTCATGAATAGTAAAAGATGAATAGTATTTATTCACTAAGCACTATTCACTTGACACTATTTTACCATTAATTAATTGTTATCTTTATTCAATCCGATCAACATATATCGGATAATTCATAAATTACCCTTAATTTCCGATCTATTTATAATGGGCCAAGTTTCAACCCAATTATATCAATAGTCTTAAAGCCCCAATAACATTTAATTAATTTAAGAATAAGCTAATATTTTTGTTTTTCCATCTTTAAATTACATCGACAAGATAAACTAACCAATAAACTCCATTAATAGGTCAATTTATCTAATGATTACATAAAGACATTAAGAATGCCTTAATTTCTCCAACTAATCAAGTTGATCAAATGATCTACCTTCTAATTTGGATGATCGTGCATTTATCATCTCTTACAACGTTGTTCATATTTAGTCGAGTAAGGATAGTAGTATCACCTCTCTAGATGACTAAATGTAGCTTTTATGTAACTAGGAATATTCTTCAATCTAAGACATTAATCATGATTTCTTCATGATCACTTACTAAGATTTAAAATAATAAATCATCCAAGTCTTCACATTGACGTATTTCAGTATTTGTTCCACTTCTTTCTCGTCCATCTATACTCACGTATTCAATTACACCCAAGAAAGACATCGTTCTCCCCATATTTGCAAAGTGATAGAGTTGACGGTCAAAGATAACTCTGGACATAGTGTTTGATGACATCCTCAAGTCTAAGATGACAAGACTATCAAATGATGAGAGACATTACAAATCCAACGATACTTACAATGAATCTTTGTAGAGTCTCTCAACGGTCGGTTAGATCTTATCGTTCTCTAACAGATCCACCACGACATCGGCTAAGGCATCAACGTCTCGATTCCATGAGGTCCTACTCAGATCACTATACAAGTAGATGACGTCAGACGGTCGATATAAAAGGATAAAGATAAAAAAATATTAATCATGAAAAAGTGCTATGAAATTTGTTCGTTGACGTATTTTTTTCAGTTGTGAAGAGCCGATTTTGAAATTTTCTACGCTAATTTTTTGTTGTTGTCTAGAGTATGGGCGAAATTTTTACTAACTGAACCTTCATCTGTTTGCTGTTTGGTTATTTATTTATGTCCTAAAAAATATCCTTTATTTATTTATGGACCAAATCCTGACCCCCCTTGTATTTAAACGCCAAAGAAAAGTTACTAAACTATTTTAAAAATAATATAAAAATATAATAAATTAACTCATGAAAATAAAAATAATTGCAGTTAATTGATTAATTGAAAGAAACAATGTTTAATTTTTGTTGTTGAAATAAATAGAGTAAATTGGGGCAAAAACACAAAAAGAAAAAAAAAACAAACAAACAAAGCGCCTGCCAGAAGATCTCAAGGTCAGGCGTTCTTCTGGCTTCCAAATCCGTATTCGCATGTACCCTACCTGGAGAGTTGAAATCGAATCAGGGAGGAGAGTAAATCATGGGAGACGAAGGATCCCCAGAACATCAACGATCGGTAGCAGCTCCGTTGATATTTTTGATCGTTGTCGGTCTTCATCTCGCATCTAGGTGGCTCGATCAGTTGAAGAAGGTAATCATTGAACCTCTTTTTCTCACCTTCTTCATTCAAAGATTGTGTTCGGAAGAGACAAAGGCAACCGTGAGATGATAAATGTGAAATACACTTCTCAATTTCAAATTTCTTGGTTCCCCGATTCAGTTACTGTTCTCATCATGTTTCCGGAAATCCATTTTCTTCTTTGTTTTTGTTTTTTTGGAAGATAGTTTTTTGTAATCGTATGGATCATGGTTTTGAAATCTGGATTTGAACATATTAAATTGTTTGTATCTTGCTTGCTGAGCGGGCTCAATAGAACCGTATATTACGTGGCATAGACATTGTAATTGTTGCATATGAGTCGTATTATTTCATGGCTGGCGGGCAGGATTTCAGAGGACTTTTATCTACATTTGAGTTTTGATGACGTTTGCCAAGCTTCATTTTCTGAACATGCCCTGGGAAATAGTTTTCGCTTTTCCACGATCTGTTTAATCGTGTTTTTACACTATTCTTTCATGGAAAATTGGACTCGTTGCCTGGTCTTGCACACCACCACTCGAAATTGAAATTTCTCAAGTTTTGGCGTGGTAGAGCCTGATGTCTGATGTGTTTGCACCAGACCAAACTTCATCGTCATTACAGCTTTGTTCTTGATAATTATCTTACGGACTTTCTACACCATTATCCACGTCCTCCAAGATCTTTTCATGAATCAACATATCATTATCAATATCAATGTATAATATAAAACTTATAACAAGTCACGTTATTCATAAGCCACACGTAATTTACCTCATAGTCCCAATAATGCACGGGGACGTGTCTAGTTCCAATCATGTAACTGATAAAATTCTTATGCTATCATAGGGTTTGCTGTCAAAATTGTCAAATGCAAAATAGCCATGTCCAAAATATTATCTGTAAATTATATAAAGGAATGAACTATCCTTTTGCACATAAATAGTCTGAATCCTTAGGAACTTCATACGGGCTTGGTCTTTATCCATGGGGAAGAAACCTTCAAATTTGCTTTGTAGCATGTGCTCTGTAATGCATTAATTGTTGATTGCAATGCTCATTTCTTTGAGCCATATTCTTTTGCCACAGAAGGGAACCAAGAATGGAAAAGAGGTTCAGTTGCGTAGAGAAATAAGGGAGCTCTATACAGAGGCAAGCTCCTTGTCACAGTGAGTAATACTTGTATTTTAGCAATACCACTTACAGCAGGTCTCAGTAAGGAGGCATGGATTTTTTTTTATAGAAGGAATTTTCAATATAACAATATCCATATTTTTATATTTATCTTTGCTTCCTTAGTTTTGTTGTCAAATTGTAGTATCCAACTTAGATGTCAATATGAATGTGACTGCTTATAGAAATATTTTAACCAAGAGGAATAACTTTGATTTAATGCTGACATAAATTTGGAATTTCAAATATGTATGTAATAGTTGAGTCAGTTTTTTTGTGGTTTCAGGCCATCAACGTTTGCGCAAGCTGCAAAGCTTAAAAGGGTAGCAGCTGCCAAGGAGAAGGAACTTAAAAACTGTGAGATTGTTTCCTGTTGCAACATCCTACATTCTTTGTAATTCAATACTGACAGATAGCAATGCCCCAAACTTGAAACTGTTCTTTGTAAATTTCTGGTCTAGCCTAGATGAAAGGAATGTCTAAACTTGTTGTTTAATAATAAATTGTTGGTTATATTATTAAAGAATTTAGAGGTGATTTGGTTCCACACATGGTACGTGTAGATAAAGATGTACTAAATGACTTTTAGTGACAAGCTGTGAATTGGTAGTAGTCACTGTCTCTCCTGTTTCATTACTCTGGAATTTGCTCTCATATTTTGTTATTATATCCTTTTCTATTCTGCTATTTAATAGTCTTAGAGTCCTGTGGGGTGGAAATATAATGGATTGAATTTAATTGCAGATCAAGATATGCAGAGCAGGGAGAATGTTTTGTACTCAAGAGCGTTGTCCATTTCAAAGGTGTTTCATCATATTATAACCCTTTTTTTTTTATTTTCAAAAACTCTAAATATGTTCTTTATTGAGCCACTCTCGAGATATTTATTTGACTGTGCAATGTAGGTTTTAATATATTCAGTGCTAGTTATCTGGTTTTGGAGGGCTCCTGTGGCTACTATATCACAGCAACTTGTGCAACCTTTCGGTAATGCAGATTAGTTTTCATTTTTTTTGGTACAATAGTTTTCATTTTATGTTATGCTATCTCACATGGTTGATTGAAGCCTGCATGATTTTATTGGCTTGTTTTCCTGTTTAGATATTCTGACGAAACTTTCCAGATGAAGACAAGCAAACTAGTTGCATGCCTTTTGTTTTAGTTTGGAAACTTATCTTGCGTTCTTTCGCAGGGAAATTAATTTCCTGGAGCGCAGGAGGTGTTCAAAACAACAAAATCATGGTAAAGGACTGAATACCTTCCCTTGGTTTAAGAAGCTATTTCTCAACATGTTTTTAATTCATTTGCATCAATAGCTTCAATTTATCTTAAAACAATTGCTGCATCGATTGATAATTTGATATGGGATTTTCAATCAGACATTACTAACATTAGCTTCAGTAGTAACTTGTGGAATATAGTGACGTGTGAAAACCTTGGTGGCTGTCTGTCAAATGCATCCTTCATTTTCTTTTTCAAATTATAATTAAAGGGAATGCATGGAACCATCCAATGGCTTTCTCACTCTCTCTGAATGTCTCTAAGTGTTCCAATATCATTGCAGGTTGGGATAATACCTTGGTTATTAGTATCTAGTAGGGTTAGCAGATTCATTTGCCGCCTCATCGATGCCAAGTAGGTTGTCATGATGTTGGTCACAATGTCAGAAAACCGCAAGCTGCTAGGGGGATGTACACTAGATTTTAAGTTGCAAGAATTGGTTTTCCTATAATGCACATGTACTATAGTGATATTGGCATCACTTGTAAAAATTTAGATGTTTGTTAATTCAATTCAATTTTACTGCAGCAGCTCTTAAATTACCTGCTAATTTCTTGAGATGATCACTTGTAATCTTCTTTTTGTGCTACGCGCTTATCACTGGGACCCACAATCAAATGGTTTATTGAATTAGTGAATACATGAATTCATTTTTTTTTCTGATTGTAATCGAAGTGGTAGTTATTGAATTATATTCTTTAAATTGTATATATTAAAAGTTTCATATACTATTTAAAAGATAAAATGTATATGGCTGTTAAAGTTTTGATGACTCTCCTCCCCTATATTTTTATTAAATCAAAATAGGAAATTTTTAAGTCAAGTCATTTAAAATTTTCTTTGTCAAATCAAAACAGGAAATTTTTAAGTCAAGTTCTGTCATTTATAAGTTATTAAATTCCTTGAGACCCATTATCTATATTAAATTATTTTATCGGAGTAATTTTCCCCAAGTTGGAACTTTAATTCCCTATAGAAACATATTAAGGCCCTGTTTGGATCGAAGAAAATCGGAGGAGGGAAAAGGGAAATTGAAATTTTCCAGTGACGGCGGCCGTTTGGTTCAAATTTTCCCGCCGTACGCCATTCTCCCACGTTAAGAGAAAATGGCTTCCCACCAAAAATGGTGGGAAGCCATTTTCCAGCGGCTATGAAAATGGGCTAAAGTCCATTTGCCCTGATCATATGGAAGAGAGTGACGCCAGAAAACATTGTGGAAGGAGGAAGAAGAAGCTACCGACGGTGGTCTCTTTGTTGCTGCAGACCGGAGGTGACGGAAATGGAAGCGAGTCGACGACCGACCGTTGGAAGGTGACCCGTTTAATATTTGTTGGAAGTTCCTGATCTCACCGTGGACGAGTTGACCACTGCCCATATTAAGATTGTCTCTTCCCAACAGCTACTCAATTCGTTTGAGAAGATTCCTACTGCATTCAAGGCAACATGGATACGGGCATTGCTAGGGACATAGATTTGCATGGTTATCTTCAATCTTTTTGAGAAAAAGTCTGTCTAATCTTATTTTGAATTTTTGATAAGTTTGATGGGTGGGTTGTTTTTATTCCCCACATAATTTTGTCAACGGTGCAATTAGCAAAACGACGGACAATATCTTGTATTTAACCTAAGTTTAATATAAATTTCTAAAGTTATGTTATTGCATTTTGGTTTTCTCCTCATCCCCTTATTTTGCGGGATGCCTGTTCACTCGTCCAGAAACAGAGGTAAACAAAGTATAAAGTTATGTTATTGCAAGATGTTCTTGGTTACTCAAAGTAATTCTCTTTATTGAATTGAAACTTCTTATAAAAATATGTTGAAAACTATAAGTTATTACTTTCAGATTACTTAAGTAATGAGGATTCCGTTCGCAAGTAATTTGATTACTTTCAATGGTTACTCAAGTAATGTTCATTTGCTCTGCGAGTAATTTTGGAAATTGTCGCTTTTAAAGTGTTTGTCCTATATTACTTTCGATGTTACTTGAGTAAGACTTTTTGGCTCTGCAAATAATTATTTCATTTGACATTACTTTCTGTTGTTACTCGAGTAATACACTTTTGTTTTGCAAGTAATATGGATCAGTCTTTTTTACTCAAAAATTACTTTCAGGCGTTACTTGAGTAAGACTTAATAGCTCTGCAAGTAATCTCGAGTTAAACTCTTTCTCTCGAAGGTATTCGACATTACTTGCGTCATTACTCAAGTAAGCTATTTCTTCTCCGAAAGTAATTTTTTTCCTTCAACATTACTTTCGAATGTTACTTGAGCAATGCTTTCAAACTTCGCAAGTAACCGTCGTCTTTCTTCGCCAAAGTCTTATTACTCATATTACTTTCATCTTTTACTCAAGTAACGTTTTTTTTTCGCAAGTAATTTAATTAAAAATTACATAAATAAGTATTTTTTAGAAAATTTAAATTTAAATTTATTTGATATTAAAGTATAATCAAGTAATATCTTTTATTTTTTATTGAAAAATAAGATATTAAAGTAAAAAGCTACCCAAGTAAGTTCTTGCAAAAAACATGTGTGCTTAAACTCCATTAATCATCATGGGTCATCTTTTAAATACTCTTAAACTTCGTTGTAACTTTAATCTCTATCTTAATCACTCTTGCTTATTATCTATTCTTATTTAATTTTCAAACTCATTTATATTATTTCTAATAATCTTTTTGAGTGATTTTCAGTTGATTAATAAATGCTTAAGTTGTGATTCCGTTGGTGTTGTGTGGTTTCAAATAATAATTTATATTCGGGGTAAAACGGTATTTTCCATTTTCTACCTTATTTTCTTCCAACCAAACAAAATTTTTCCTATCAATCCATTTTTTTTCCCATTGCGAAACAAACGCATCAATTCCATTCTTTTTATTTCTATTCCTTTCTATTTCCACCCTGAATGAATCAAATGCCTTTTCTCGTTTGATTAGAAAGAACCAACTTTAGGAATGTCAGATTCCTAAAATTCTGGTCCAAGGGGTAAAAAATCGTCAATCTAACAGTCCATCCAAACACGTACAGCCAAACATCTCCACAATTACGAGCTTGTATACTCGATTTCAGTGACCTTCATATCAACCAACTAGTTCCTGGATCCTTCTTCACACGAATCTTACCCATTTCCGCTCTCCATTTGAGAGCTTCTTCCCATTTTCCCTCTCTAGTGTAAATATTTGAAAGAAGAACATATGAAGCATGATCATGGGGATTCAACTCTACCAGTTTCATTGCAGATTTTTCTGCAATTTCTGTGTTACCATAATTGTTACAAGCACTCAGCAATGTTCTCCATGCCGGTTCACTTCCGTCCTTCTCCACTATTTGGCAAGCTTCCTCGAGCCTACCTGCTCGGCCATAAGCATCAACCAGACATGAATAATGCATAGATTCTGGCTTGATATTGTATTTGTTCAACATCAATTTGAAGAAATACAAGCTTTCATCCAAGTAACCAACATGGCTACAAGCTGATAGAACTGCCAAGAAGGTCACCCGATTAGGAATCAAATTTGCCTTCTCCATTTCACCAAATAATTCTATAGCTTTCTGAGCTTTTCCATGTTGTGCATATCCGCAGATCATGGCATTATACATCACTTCGTTTGGCTTTGATTGTTCACCAAAAACTTTCTCTGATTCTTCCATGTTTCCACATTTGGCATACATATCTATAATTGAACTCCCCACATACAGATCATTGGCGAAACCAGACTTGACGGTGAAGCCATGGAATTGTTTACCTACATCCATAGCCGAAAGCTGTGAACAGGCTGTGATACATGATGGAAGGCTGTAACTAGTGAAGGAAATCCCAGCGGCCAACATCATTTTGCAAAGAGCTAAAGCTTCTAACTCTTTCCCATTTTGTTGATATGCTCCAATGATTGAACTCCATGAACTAGCATCTTTCCAGACAATGTCAACAAAGGCTTTATAAGCATCATCAATTTCTCCGCACTCAGAGTACATGGAAATTACAGCATTCCCTACTACAGTATGAAGGCTTGCACTAGATTTCAGTATGACAGGATGAATTTGTCTGCCTGCAAGCAAATCTGAACTGCACTGACAAGACTTCAGAACGGCTACTATAGTGGTTCCTTCAATTTGCAAAGACGTTGATTGGTGAAGTTCTTGAAATAGCTGCATGCAACTAGTAGATCCCTGCCCCAGCTGAGCATAAGCCAAGAGCATAGAGTTCCATGCCACAATATCTCTATCATCAATCCTTCTGAACAGCTTTTCCACATCTTCTAGTTCGCCAAAATTGGTGTAGAGCGATAAAAGAACACTCGCCACAAAACATTTGTATTGATATCCGTGTTTTATCATGTGAGTATGAACTTGAGTTCCTGTCTTCAAGTCCTCAATCTCAACGCAGGCTTTTAGAGTACTTGATAATACATGTTGGTTAGGTTTCATCCCTTTTCTACACATATCTATGTAAAAATGAATAGCTTCATCTCCTCTATTGTTTTTGGTATAGCCCGAGATTATCGAACTCAACACAAAGGTGTCTTTCTCCTCCATGGAATCGTATATTTTCCTGCAAGAAATGATATCCTCACATTTGGCATACATGTCTACCAAAACACTACCCACCACAACATCAACTTCAAACCCAGATTTGAAGGCAAGACCATGAAGTTGCTTTACTTCATCTAATGAAGAACAACACTTGAGGAAGCTCGTAATTGTACCATCATCAGGCTTCAAGCCATCCACCTCCTGCATCTCAGAAAACAATCTCTGAACCTCAATAAAGTCACCAAATTGAGCAAACCCAGAAATCATAACATTCCATGTAATGCGATCTCTCTCTGACAAATCGTTAAAAGCAAGGCAGGCACCATCGAGCATATTGCCAGTTTTAAAATACATATGTACAAGAGAGCTACCAGCAAATTTATGTCTCTCAAGTCCAAAATGAATCACCATACCATGAATTTGCAAACCCACATTCCTCAAAGCAGGATTGGCACAGGCACGAAGCAATGTAGAGAATGTGTGCTCATTTGGCTTCTCACCCAAAGCACGCATTTCGTTGAACATGCTCAATGCTCTTCTAAAAGACCCAGTTCCAACATGAGCCGAAATTAAGGTTGTCCAAGTGACAACATTCCTGAGAGGCATTTGGTCGAACAGTTGGTGGGCGTGATCGAACGCACCACAATTGGCGAACAAGCTTAAAAGGGTGTTTGTTAAATAGATTTCTGAAACGCATTGTGAGACTATGAGCTTTGCGTGGATTTGTTTGCACTCTCTGATCGTTATATGCTTCGAACTGTTTCCCAGCAATGGCGAAAGAGGTTCGAATAGAACAGACAATTTGGCTGCTACAGAGTGACCATAAGACCGAGAAGAAAATCCGAACCTTCCCATAGCAACGCGCCATTCATCTATCAAAATCAAAGCTCAAAATGCCTTCCAGGTCATGCGATCATGTGAGTGTGAGAGACCAGCACACAAGTTCACGAGGCCAAAAATATGGTATTTGGGCCAAAAATATTACTCCACAAATGCCACAAGTTTAATAATATACTCCACATATGAGTATGAGCCTTGAAAAGTTTAGTTTGAAATTAATGATTACTCTATTCCTTCCCAATTGAATTGGTCTGGACCTAATTATTTCTCGATCATGAAATAAATATAATATTCAATTGCACAACAGCACAAAACCTTTAGGCCAATAAACTTTTCAAAATGCTGCTTTTAACCAACCGCCCATTTAGTATTTTATATTTGTTTCACATTTTAGATGATGAGCTTATCACTATTTTTTGTCAAAACAAGGTATTAGCTGTAAGAATAAATTAATTTACTCTCGTTCAAAAAGTTAAAACCTTTTTCAAAACCTTCAAGTTAAGGTATATTTGAGTGCCTGTTTGGATTAACGGTAGAAGTTGTTTTTCTAACTTGATGTACAGTTGCCTCGAGTTGGCGTTGGAAAAACATATTTACGTAAGTCGAGACAAAACTTATCTCTATATCATAAATCACGTTGGAAAAGCAGCTTCTACCGCTAATCCAACCAAGCACTAAATACATGCATCCGTTCTTCCCACTTCAAAAGTAGTCATATGAGTTTATTTATATAATACTCTCATAAATCATGTTCAACTCAGGAGATTACTTTCTCTACACTCAAATTATGCACCAATTAAGAGAAATACAAAAGAGTTTTGGTAAGCTTCATATGTTAGGCAGGCTTCACATTTCTATTCCCCTAATTTTATACTATGCTCCAAATATTGCTATAGACATTTTAATTTTCTTTAAAAAAATAAATAAATTTCACTTATTCCAAATTGATTGGGTAAAAATCAATATAGAGTTGGTCTAATAATGTAAAACTTTGTTAAATCCTTTAGGTCTTGAGTTCTAGTTCCAGATGAGACACTTGTGTTTAGGGGAACAGTCACGAATCTCGAATTGGATACTAGGTGATAATATCAAAAAAAAATTGATTGGGTAAAAAATGCCTTAAATATTTTTTTTTTAAGGAAATCATATAAAAAATTAAAAATTGCTTAAGTTTTGGTTAATTTGTTAGTAATGAGATGTCTTAGTTTTTTTAATTATAGCCAAGGAGTGGAACAAATTACTCATCCAGTCCTAAACATAAGACATATATTTACTTAATTTGATTAGATCAAATAAGTTAATTAAATCAGTTAATATGACATATATTTTCTAAAACACTTTAGACATCTTCCTTAATTCCCTCAATCTCTCTCCTCTTTAGTTAATGTTGAGAGATCATCAATATGAGTAAATTGGGAAAAAGTTGATAAATATGAATATTATATCTTTTACTTAGGATTAAGAGCAATTATTTAAATATATCTTATATTAAAAATCAGATTTGTATAACAAACTGAAGTCGATGGTTTCACCCAATATTGTCAAAATTGAGTTTCTCCGTAGACACAGAAGGGGTAGTAGAAATGACACGAAACGTAAGTGTGTGTGTATACATATACACACATATATATACACACAAGCACACACACACATATATATGCATGAAAAAAAAAATCATAAATCATTACTTAAAATTCAATGAACAACTTTATATTTAAAATATATAAATCATACAATTATATAAAACATAAGTCCAAAAACATCAAAAGAATAAAGTTTGGGGGTGATTTCTTCATATAGAATTATCAACTTTTCATGGATCCTATCTGTTTTTCCCCCTTTCTTTTATTTAAATTTATTTTATAATTAACTTCTTAAAATGCCAGCAAAGATTCGTAGTAAAAAGGAGATACAACGGAAAAGATAAATAAGAAAAAAAATTGCTAGAACATAAACTCTCTATATATCCTATCTGTTTTTTTATCCTTCTTTCTTTTCTTTAAGTTTAATTTATCTTTGTACTTAGCTTCTTAAAAGCTAGATGAGAACAAATCTATACTGAAAATGAGATAATAAACCCGACGAAAATGAAAGTAAGGAGTAGTAAATTAATAGATTATTTTGGTTTAAGTAGATTAAAGATTATACATATAGATGATTGTAAGAATTAAGCAAAGAAAAAAAATATATAAAAAGGTTTCATAATATTTTTATTCGTTATTTTTTGCCAGAAAGTGGAAAGGGGTCTTCTGGACTATATAAAAAGGAAAGAGATTGAAGTAAATCTTCAAAACGTGTTCATTAGCTTCATATTTTTAGGTTAAAAAATAAAAATTTCCATCTTTTTTTTTTTTTTTTAAAAAACGGTAGTTTCTACCGTTTTTACGTGTTTGTGCGGTATTTCTACTAGTTTCTGTTTAGGACAGTTTTTACTTGTATTTTAGCACATATAACCCTAATAAAAACGTATGAGTTTTTTACAACAATTTTAACCAACAAGCCACAAGTAGAACGGGCTCTTATTTTCAATTCAAATCGGCATCAAGATTATTATGGAAGATGCGTTAAAATATAGGAGGTGCTTACTGCTTACAATTGTATTGGTCGACCCAAATGAAATTATATCAATCAATGAATCAAATCCCAAACTTATTAAAGTTTGAAATTCAATATTATTTTTAAAACTTGAAAAAAAACATCTCGTTTTATTATCCACAAAAAGTAACAACTAATCGATACTTTTTTAAAAAGGTTTTTTGTTAAAAAAGAAAAAGAAAAAAAGAATAAGCACCACGATTTAGTTTGTCTCGTCATCTTGGTTTTGATATTTGAAGTATGAAACCGTTACCTTTGATTCATGAAGTTGTACTTGAAAAAGGGCTCCGAGTTGGAAAAATATGTCATTAACACCGTCAAGTCTTCTTACGTGACAAGTTGACAAGACAAAATAGGCTTATTTATTTGTTAACCGGGCAAGCTTCTTGAAGGCTTAGAGAGGTTCATGTTCATTGCAAACTTGTCCTATGGTTCAGTTACCATCAATGCAAGCATATGATCTGGCACCTGTTAAACCACCTATCTATCATATTTATCGAAAACGCCTTAGGGCGGGTAATATAGTTGATCAGGTTCATGACTCACTAGTGCCAGCTTCGATGTCTGATCCGACGTTAATTCCTTCCGCTCCTACTTATGAACTAGCAACAATGCCTGATATTCCTCATACTTCCACTAGACCACTACTACCTCTGAACCAGGACACATTATCAGTGCCTGATATTCCTGATACTTCCGCTCCTACCTCTGAACCAGACAAAGTATCTGATACTTCTGATGACTTGTCTATTGCCTTATGCAAAGGTAAGCGTATTTGTAGACCCTATTTCTTCCTTTGTTTCCTATAACAATCTGTCTCCTCCATCATGTCCCTTCATAGCATCCTTAGAGTCTCTCACTATTCCCACTACTCTCCAACAACCCTTGAGTTATTTCCACCCCTACAGTAAATCAGTAATGATGTCGTGATGACATGTAGGTTGTCCCATAATTACATAACTCAAGTTAGAAATAAAATATATCTTGTATATTCTTTAGTGTATTATATTCTAGAATAATGCTGTGTATTCTAGAATAATCTTGTAAGGACACTTGTTATTGTATTATTGGTTGTACATGTCTATATAAAGAATTATGGAGGCTCAAGCTATTCATTAAGCTTGACCTAATTTCTTCAAAATCTTGACTTGGTATTAAAGCTAAAAAGCTAGAAATGACATCTTTTGGGAATTACTCTAATCAATCAGATCCAGCCACCACCACACAAATATCTGAAGACCCTAACCCTAATTCCACCATTGTTCATACTGTTCAATCCCCAAGAGACTCCATTGTCACCTTTGTCCTTCCCATGTCAGTGTCCACAGGCCTTGCCCCACACACTTTGTCATCATCTTCCTTCTCATCATGTCAGCCACAGTCTTTTTCAACATTTCCTTCTTTTCCCACATATCCACCTTTCCCGTTCACAGAACTGAGAATGCCTTTCCTCAGACACTCGACAGTTTTCACCTCCTCCCAACCCCAGATCCCGACATCTCTCGACCCATCACATCCCAGATTTCGGTCACCTCTCTCTCATCTTCTCCGTTCCCTCAGTCGTCTTCTGCTTTTCCGTCGACCGCCATCCCTATTTCAACATGTCTCCCTATGTCTTCGTTTCCATCGTCGACCTCGATTTTTCCGTCAAACCCCATCCCCATTTTAACCTGTCCTCCTCAGTTTCCCCCTTCACCGTCGACCTTCCAACATTTAAACTATACCCATTTTCCCAATTTTTCCTCTGCCTTTCACCAAAGTCCTCAGGTCTTAGCTCGATCAACTCCATTGTTAAGCTCGTTACATCAGGGCAGTCTCGTCAAGTTGGACGGTGACAACTACCTCACATGGGAGTTGATGATTATGCCCATCATACATGGACATCACCTTAACGGTCACGTTCTTGGTACCACATCTATTCCTCCAGAGTTCTTTTTCGATTCAGCTAAACAAGTGTGCCCAAATCTTGCTTATGATGACTGGCTAGCCACTGATCAGATCCTTCTCGACTGGCTCCTAGGCACCATGACAGTTAAAATTGCAAGCCAAATGACTGGATGTAAGTCTTCGACTTCTCTTTGGAAGGCAATCATTGAGTTTGTTGGTGCTAATACTAAATCTTGAATCACCTTCTTGAAGAGTGAGTTTCAACAACTCAAGAAAGGGTCTCTCAAGATGAGAGAATACATGGCCAAAATGAAATCGGTCTTCGATAATTTAACTCTAGCTGGATGTTCTTTGTCTCTTACTGATTTGATTACACAAACACTGGCTGGTTTGGATACTGAGTACACACCTATTGTGGTACTCTTGTCTGATAATTTGTCATGGCTGACCTTCAATCTAAGTTACTCACTTATGAATCTCGGTTGGAGCAGCTGCACACTACAACCTCTACAAATTTGTCTCATGCTTTCGCTAGTTTAACCTTTCAATCTGATTACAATCAGTCTCACAGAGGTCGTGGATGTGGAGGCAAGAGAGGCAGGGGTCAGTCAAACCGAGAAGGTAGAGGACACTCCTCACAGACCAATCATGACAGACCGTGGTGTTATCTATGTGAAAATCCAGGTCATGAAGTGGCTAACTATTTCAAACGTTTTGACAAGAATTTCAAGCCTCCCACACGCAAGCCTGAAACTGCATCTACCTATACCACTACTCCCGAAACAAATGTTGATCCAGCGTGGTATTTGGATACAAGAGCTACCCACCATGTCACTAACACCTCAGATGATGTTGGAACTACTATGAACTCAGGTATTCACTCAATCTCAGTAGGTAATGGCTCTTCTGTACATGTGGTTGGCTTTGGACATGCTAAATTACTCTGTGATAAACCTGCCGGTGTGAAATCTCTGCAATTGAATGATATTCTTGTTGCACCTAGAATGTCAAAGAAACTGATCAGTGGCTACAAATTGACTAATGACACATTAGTAATGTCTCTGTTGAAATTAACTCTGATGGCTGCTTTATGAAGGACAAGAGTCTGCATAGTGTTTTGCTGCAAGGACAAACCACCAAAGGATCAACCCCAGCAGGTCTCTATCGGATTGACAATCCTGTTGTTCCAGTGACAAGTCTTGCTGCTAGTTTTGTTTCTGTTGGAAATGCTCCCGTTAGGACAAGTAGAATTATGTCTCTTTCAGAATCTTGCCATAGAAGATTAGGACATCCTAGTAAAGTTATTCTACAAAAAGTTTTTACTAATTGTAATATTCAATTGTCAGATAATGAAAATTTTCAGTTTTGTGACTCTTTTTCCTAGACTCAAGACTTAGAACATTATTGACAACAAGTGGATTTTTAAATCCAAATTTAATTCTGATGGTACTCTAGCCAAGCGGAAAGCAAGACTTGTTGTTAAGGGATTTCAACAAAGTGAAGGTACTCTAGCCAGCAAGCATTTAGCTTGCCAACTAAAAAGTTCATAAAGAACATACATAATTATCAAAGAATCTATATATTAAATGGTACAAATAAAAGAAAACGAAACCTAACAAACGTAGCTGTAATCTAGGAAACAAATATTCTAAATCAAACTAAATCATCATCATCATCATCATCATCATCATCATCATCATCATCATCATCATCATCATCATCATCATCATCATCGTCGTCGTCGTCGTGGTGGGAGAGGAAATAAGAAAAGTGAAGAAACAAGTGAGAATTGGGGTGGATCATCTGAGAAAGTGAGCCAAGTACGAGGTTTTTGCTCCTCCAAAAGGTTCGCACAGCTCTCATTAATGCGTCGTAGTCGCCACCGCTGCCAAGCATCATGGTCAGTTCGTTGTGCAGAAACATGGCTTTCGTAATCAATCTTGAAATTCTCTCATCTTTCTTCTTCTTCTTCATCTTCTTTTATTATTGTATGTCTTGATGCAACTACGCACGAGGGCAAGCATGAGATCTTATTTATAAACTCATTTTTACTTAATTAGTAACTATCTGATCATTATTAACCTCTATCTCATGTTAAATGTTATTATATTTTATCATTGCTCAATATCGATGGTACTGCATTTAGATTAAGTCGTATCTGATCCCGTCACAAGAAGATAAATATAATAATTAAAGAAAGTGGATTGGTTCAATAAAGATTCATGTGATATATGAGGGTGGTAAACATTAATATTTGGGATTATAGCTTTATTTTTTAGTAAGAAAAAAATTAATATTTAATAATAAATTTTTTAAAATGAAGAATTTTTTTGCCAATAAAATGAATTTAAGCAGCGGCCAGCTACTTTTATTGGCCGGTGATTAACGATGGTTTGTTACTTTGTTTAACATTAACAAAATATTTTAATTACTTGTATTTCTCTCAAATTGCCAAGCTAAGGTTTATTTAATGTATGCATTCCGATCTAAATTTATGAATTTAGATAACTATATATATCGTAATCATTTATTATAGATTTTGATTTAACTTGGATGATATCTTTGGGTATCAAAATATATATATATATATATATATATATATATATAGACACACATATATACATATATGTATATATATATAGATATATACATATCTACATACACACATATATAAATACACACACAATATATATTAAATAGTATTTTTTTTAAAATATTTTATTCCAAATATAATATATTTATCACTTTATTATAATGTGCTGCAAGTATCATATATAATGAGTAATTTGATGCCAAAAAAATTCATAGAATGGTTCAAAAAAACAAGATTAAATCTATTACTCCTACCTTTGTCTTTGAATGGCGGCATAGATAATATATGGTCAAACAAAATCAGTGTTGGTAAGATTTGCGGAAACTTTAAAATTCTCAAAACACAAAACGTAGGTGAGAATGCAGGGAAAAAAAAAATCAAAGGAAAGAGATGAAATATTAATTAATTTCTCATCTCATTCGTGGTTCCTGCTCTCGGACACTAAATCCCGCAATTAGGTACGTACTCATGTCTTTCTTAGATTCTTGTCGTTTTTTATCATAGTCAAACAAAAATATTATGATATTTTAATTTTCACTTGCGTCCCACTCAATAATAATCCTTCATAGTACGTTCTCAAAAGGTCAAAAAGGAGCCCACCCCACTTGATTAATTGATGATATTCCAATGTTCTTAAATCTTAACCTCATCATTACGTACTTGACACGTCGTTAACTAACCGCCAATCCAAATTTTATAACAAATCCTTTAATAGAAGAGCAGGAAGTCCAGACGTCCATTATTGTAAAAAACTAGTACAAAAACGTGAAAACTTATGATTTTAGGTTTTGATTGGAATTATACGTGTTAGAACTCAAGTAAAAACTATTCTCGGTAAAAACAAATAAAAATTCTGCATAAAAACGGAAAGAAGGTAAATTTTTACCGTTTTTACTTAAAACAAAAAATACAAAAAAAATAAAAATCATATTTTCATTTTCCCTGAATCAAAAGACTATGAATGATGTTATTGTTGTGATGACCAATTCAAGATAAGTTATTTTTAAAAATTATAAATATATGAGATAAATGTTGTTATGGACCTACTTTGGGCCCAACACCAAGACGGCCCAATACGAAATATATCGTATATCAGGATCTGTGTATAATAAGGGGAAATCCTATCTTATCTATAGTCCAGGGATATTTAAATCTATATCCATGGATATGATATAACGGCCTGAGATCGCACAAGGCCCAAGATACTGAACCTAAGGTATACTCTATAAATACAGAGGCAGAATCCTAAGGTGCACACGTTCTAAACCTTGAACTATTTACATATTGTCACACTGTACACACACAGCACCCCCTTTTGGCGAAAGCCTCGATTGTGTACAGTGATCCCATACTCTCCTGGATATTTGCTTCATAGATATCCAGGCGGAGTTTATTGATCCAATATCAAAGCGCTAGCCCACCAGGCTAGACATCTATGTTCTACATCAGAACAAATATATTTATGTTTTGGATCAAAGTCAACTCTAAATGAATATTATATCAGGGACATGATATAGTACTATGTATTTATATATACCATGCATACATTTTTTAACTTCTATCTATCGGCCTCCAACTGCTAGCGGCCTAAACTCCGGCTACTAGCGGAGCTCTAGCGCTAGGTTTTTTTAGGGGGTGGGGTTGATTTTTTTTTTTTTTTTTTTTTAAATGAATGAAGGTTAAGGGATGGGATTCGAACCCACCCGACTTTTAGGTTGAAGAAACTAGGTGGCCATGCATTGATAAATATATATATTTTGGTTAACGTTTTTTCCATCAAGAAACGCTCTTGTGAAAACTATTATGAATATTGTCAAACTTATTATTACTTTTGTGAATCTCATTACAAATTTTGTCAAAGGCACAAATGTTGGTGAATCATTTCTAACGTTTTTCCATCAGGAAACGTTCTTATGAATCCCATTATAAATCTTGTCAGACTCATTTTATTTAAAAATTGAGGGCAAAATGATAAATTCATCAATATTTTAAAATCTCAATTTTATTCATGTCACATTTATGTCATTTCCAAATGTTAACAGACTTTTTGGGGTTTAAAAATTTTATATGGTATTTAAGTGTCATTTTTCCTATAAAAAATATATATTAGAAACAAACATGCTTAACGTATTTGTGAATTTTGATGTTTGTTTTTCTCCTGTATTTTCCACATCACTACTCTACATCGATTTTTAGAAGTTATATATAGTAAGTTGTGGATCAAATTTAAATTTAGAATCTGACATAAAGGAATGACATGTGACGGATAAATGTTGGTTTTTGGACTTTGGTCATGCCCTCCCTTGCTTGCTACTCTTTAGAATATAAGTGATCATCATTGTAATCAGGATTTGAGAACTAATCAATGTGGTGATATCTATACAATTTAAATAGAATTTCAATGGTTTAGATTTAATATTTTTTAAATGATAATTTTTAAATAAAAGCAATTAAGAAATCATTTTTATAAGGAAAAAGACAAAAAGCATTATCAAAATTGGTAAAAGATAAATAAGTATGTCGAATTTCAATAATCTTAAAGGGAATAATTTGAAATTTTGAAATATTGCAAAATTTGATAATTACCTAACCACCCTTAGTTTTTTTAAAAAATAAAAAAACCCTAACCTCTCTGCCCGCCACGAGTCGATGACCCGATTTGTCGTGCCTCTCAAAATAACCAGATTCGATAAAAGTTTTGCAATAACCTAGGTCGTTTTCCCAACGAATTCACAAATGGGTCCGAATGGACAATGCAATGTAACGAAAGCTTGTAAAAATGGGGGGTTTTTGGTTCAAACATAATAAAAACGAAATTAAATAGAAACATAACGAAATAAATAGAAACAGATTAAAATCGATCAACCCAACATTCAAATTCCAGAGACTTCCATCATTGAACGAAATATGAACGAACTCGCGTTTGGTTCTGGACGAACCGAAATCTCTACGTTCGTCCAGAAAATCCCTCAACTAGACGATCGTCTAGCATCTGTCCGAACAGTGGCATATCACTGTGCGATCGCACTACAACACTAAAACCTAGTTCGAACTCAGTTCTTGGGACGAACCAAACCGAATATTAAATCTAATAGTCGAACTATTTTCAGAAATCGAATCCGATAAGATGAAAAGAGAAACGCGTAAAGTTACCGATTAAGCACAAGCTCTTTGGACCAATCATGAAATCCTCAACGTTGGGTTAATCACAGAAGTTTAGTCGAGCATGGCTGGAAAAAATTAAGAATAGACGAAGAACGCAAAGAACATTGCAGAGAAATTGAAACTTCTGTGTTTAATCCGAAAAATATCAAAAACGTGAATGACAAAAGTGTTTGTGGCTGCCATCTAACTTAACCTAAAATGGAAAAAACAAAATGGGGCTCCAATCCACAATTCAGTTTAGGCCCAAAACGGAAATAAAATAAAAGTGAGCTTTAATTACAAAATTCGAGCCTAAATAAAAATCCAGAAATATACATCTAACTTTGGCCCCAAAATCGACCACACTCTTGTCCGAATTTGCCCTTCATGTCTTCAAAACAATTGTAGCTCTTTGAATCATCTGAAATATGAAATAAGAATGAGGCAAATCCGATGTCTGATTCAAGAGTTATGGTAAAAATAGTGAAGCAATGTAAAACTGGAATTTTATCATTTAAATGACTAAAATCTAATGAAAGGTCCAAAGCTCAAATAAGCATAAAAGTCATTATTTATTAACTAAAGAGTCCTAAATTATTAATCAAAAGTACTAAATAAGTGTATAGAATATTCAATTATCAACCGCCGCCAGTGGCCTTCACCGGAGACAACAATTTATGACCAGGGCTTCAGTGGCTTTTTTTTTTTTTGAATCTCTCAAGCAAATATTGTTAATATAGACATTGGCGGACCCAAGTTATAGGTTAGAGGGGAAAGTGCCCCCCTTGATTTTTTTTTTAAAATTACAAAAATACATGTTTGAATGATTGCCCACCCTTAATACATCAAGACTGCACTTTGTAATCAGATAGGGGATGAATGATTGTTTAGTGCCTTATATTGAAAAAGATGTATTTAATAGCATTGATAATAAGACAATTATGATGAAATTTTAAAAAATAAGGTCTAGAAGGATGACATTGTAATTATTTTTATTGTAATATACTTTTGTTATTAAAATATATGTACATGAACTTATTGAGTGCCCACCCTTCATTGTAATTTATGTAGCTGCATTTCTAACCGCACTTAGCCTTTCTTTTCTAAATGACAGGTTTGTAAAATAATTATCTCTCTTATTACATTATCAGTATTCACTTGATTTCATGAATATTTTTTTGATATTTTTTTTCCTTGTATATATATATTTTTTTGTTTTTTAATGCATTTAAAACTTTACTTTAAAAAAAAAATTCGAGGGCGCTGCCCCTAAATCCCCCTCGGCAATTGTGCCCCCCTTCTATAATTTTCTGGGTCCACCCCTGAATATAGATACATGAATGAATTGTTAATAGCAATACTAGAGTTGTAAACGGCGGTCTAATATTTTTTTTTTTAATCCCTCAAGCAAAAGTTGTCAATATAGATATACTAAAGTTATAAACGAGGTATTCAACGAAAACCCTGTTTACAACTCTAGTATCGCTATTAACAACTCAGGTATCCATACTAACAATTTTAGCCTTATATATATATATGTGTGTGTGTGTGTGCGCCGCCGGAGCTCCGGTGAAAGTTATTAGGAAATATTCAAATACGTCATTTAGAACTCAAATATCTATATTAACATTTTTAGCCTAAGAAAGTCAAACAAAAATATTTGCCATTGAAGCTCCGGTGAAAGTTGTTAAGAAATATTCAACAAACAATCCATTTACAACTTTGGTATTGCTATTAACAGCTCAAGTATCAATATTGACATTTGCTTGAGAAATTAAAAAATATATATTAGGTCGCCATTTATAACTTTAGTATCGCTATTGACAATTTAAGTATCTATATTGACAACTCTTGCTGGAGAAATTAATATATATATATATATATATTACGTAGTTGAGAGTTTTTTTTATTTAAAAAATAGGGGTAATTAGGTAATTTCTCAAATTATGCAACATTTCAAAATTCTAAATAAGCTTTTTGGAATTATTGAAATTCAACATACTTATTTGTCTTTTATCAATTTTGACGCTTTTTTTGTGTGTGTGTGTGTGTGTCTTTTTTCCATCTTTATTTAGATTTTGTACACATTAAAAGAATTTTTTGAAAATAGGAAAAGTAAAAAAATAATAATCAATATGATCCATCTAAATAAGATCGGAACGGTTTACATTGATGATTAGCTCTGAGTACTCATTATTGTGACAAGCATTGAAACTGGTTATGGTAATCTTTTTGACACTTATTACAGGGAATTTTCAATCAAGAAAATAACGACGGACTCCTTGTAACATCCCAATTTTTATTTATTGTAATTAAGTACTATTATGATATGATTTATAATGTAATACGAGGTTTGGAGAAGATCTAGAAGTGTTTTATTTATATTATAAAAACAAACAAACAAACAAACATTATTATATTATATAATACGGAGTATAATATACGATAGTAGTGGGCGGCGGTCATGTTGGCCAATAGAGAAAGAAGGAAAGAAAAAAAAATTATATTATGATAATATAATAATATATTATAAAATAGAATATATTATATCATGATATAATCCATTATATTATATGTTATTATAATCAATATTGTCGGCACAGTAATACGGAGGCAGAACATGGGTGATATCATTTTGGGGAAAATTACATCTAAGTACCCAGGTAAAATATTACACATAAGGCCACCCCAACTAATATAGACACATCACACCAACACACAGGCGCGCCACACACCCATGGTCACTGAGAACTAGAGTCGGGAAATTGGGCCGAGCCCGTCGGCTGGCCCGTTTAAACCCTAGCCCTTTAAGGGCCGGATTTGAAAATTAGAGGAGTCAAATAAAATTGGTCTTGTGTGGCCGGCACTACAGGGCCACGAGCTTAAAAGGGCCAACCCTGCAGGGCCTTGGGCCGGCCTGTTAGGCCCGGTTAATATTTTTTTTTTTAAAAAATAATAATAAGGAGTTGGAAGAGATGTCCCTACGTTCGAATATTCATTGAATATGAAAGTAAGCTTGCTCCTTATATTGACAACCTTCTCTTCACAAGTCATATGATCAATCTTACCATAGAAATATTGTATAATAGTTTAAATTTAAAACTCAGGTATGATTCTTATGTTTTATGTGAGTTATTTGTGAATAATAATTTGTTTTTGATTACCAATTAGTGAATGTGTTTATTCGTTGGATGATTCATGTTGTTTGGATATTAATGTTGACAACATTTATTTGATAAATTAGAACTTTAATTGTTGTAATTTACTAATTATATTTCTTTGACAAAATGGAGGAAAAATAGTTAAAGTTTGGAATAGTAACTTCCGGGCTCTGTAAGGCCGGCCCTGGCCCTAGTGCTTTCGAGCCGGGCTTTGAAAAACATGTGTTTTTCTTACCCCCAGGCCTTGTAGGGTCAACCCTGATTCCCAACTCTACCGAGAATAAAGAGAAAACGAGAGCCGTAATGAAATTATTTAATTTAGTGTCAACATAAAATAATTATTAATGAAAATAAATTTGGAGTAGAAGTAATCCTGATTATTTTATATATATTTTTCAACTATATAAATATATATATATATTGTTTTGGAATTTGTTGTGCCCATAGAGGGCTTGATTTGGAATTGTATATATGTTTGACTAAAATTCTATTAAAGAGATGAGAAACTATTTAAATATGCTTGTGTATATTACAACTCATGGTTATATATTTTAGAAAATTTTTAAACATGCTTATGTTTTATAATGAAAATATCGTTTATTATAAATGATTTTAAAATAATGCTATATGTTTTAGATGATGTTATTTGTTATGTTAAAGATGATTGATCATGGATTATTTGATAAATCCCATTTGGAACTATAATTTGATTTGGAATTGTTATGGAGTTGTGATGAGTTGGAGTAAGGAGAAATTTTTATGATAAGATCTCTTTATGTCATCACTCGGTGCACAATGTATGATACTTGTCAGGGCTCCTTCATCGATGTTTTCCTTTGGCCAGGATTGGAGCTGGGGACATGTAATATCTCCTTAGTTGTGTTCAAGGGGGGGGGGCTATAATCCAAACTTGAGCTCTATACCTTTGGCCGAGTGTGTTTTAAGATCTGGTGGGCTTAGGACAATCCAGTTAAATGGATGAGTTTCTGTTGAACTATGTGTCAGCCTATAGCTTTAGTCAACGATTATAAAGCAGGTGAAGGGTAATAAGGATGGTCGATGCATAAATCATTTGCTTGACATGTTATATATGAGATTTATGATTGAATGATAAAGCTTTTGTACAATTATTTTTGTAATAAGGTTGATATAGGTTTTGTGAAATCTCTTGTGAAGGATATTGAGAAATAAAATTATGTTCAATCGTCTTAGAACCCTTTTTGGGGAGGGGGTTTTGATAATCAAATCGAGAACTAATTTGTAAAAGGTTTTATGTTGATAATATTAATGAATTATTGTGAGTTGAACTAGATTTTGAAACTGTATGTGGCTCTTTTGCACTTTTAGAGCTCGTGTATGTCATTTGTAATTGTCATAATCCTAAGATGCTTCCGCATTTTATATACTTTGAAATAATTTTGGAAATTTATTTTGATACTGTAAATATGAGTTTTCGCCGAACAAAATTTTGTATTTTGATGCTTTGGATGATGAGCATCCTTATTGGCAATATTTCAAATACTTTTGTTAAGTATTTAGTTGTTGGATTTGAGGTGTTATACTCTTTAGATAGTTAGATCTGTTTTAAATTGTTAAAATTTTCAAAACTTTACTCTTATTAATTGTTTTTTAAAAAAAAAAATAGAGAAGAAAATGGGAAGAACCACCAGTAAACATGAATTAAAAGGACAAAATTGATAAACAAGTATCAAAGATACATACAATACCACTCTAATCCTTAAAAAAATTGATCCTATTTATAAGTTTAGTTTCAGGGGAGTATATATAATAGGAAGCCCAGCAAGGAATATGTGAGTTGAGTAGTATTAAGGTGATGGACTGTCATTTTCTAATTAATTGGTGCGTACGTACCTTAAGATAGAAAGATTGAAAATGACAGAGTTAATTCAGCGGCGTCTTGAAAACAATGGGTGATATGAAACCAGAAGGCACATGCATTGAATAAAGATATATATACCAGCTAGCTGTGTATAGAACATGGACCAGTTCGTTTAAAAAGACCAGTTCAAACACTCCAATTAATTTGTAGAGTACAACTGTGTTTTACGTTGGGGTCGGAATTCATCAAACGGGAGACATAGAATTTGTCGATGAAATGGTCTCTCTCGATCACACGCACACGTACACACACGTTGGGTCTTGGCCGGTGAAGCCGAGTTCACTTTTCTTCTTCTTCTTTATTATTATTTTTCCTTTTTAGGGTTTAAAAAGGAGTTCATTTTCATTTTCATTCTCTTTTTACAACATACAGCAACCAAACAACTGACCTCGTCGTCGTTACTCAACTTTAACATTTTGTCGTTTTGACGCTCTTTTTGTTTTTTCGTCTGTCTCTCATCACCTTTTGTACATGTGTCCTTGTCTCTTTGGCTTTAATTTCTTACAAAAGAAGCTAAGATACCCAGAATTATTCCCACCAACAGTCTTCACACCCTGTTGAATTATTAATCCCACATGCAATACAAATATACAATGGGACTGTTTGGTGCGAGCGTTAGGAAAGCGTTGGGAACGTTTGCGGTAGAGTTAATGGACTTTGGAGAAAAAGCTCAACGTGATGTGTTTGAGTTGCGCGTTAAGTTCACTGGACTTTAAGTCAAAAAAGCTCAAAAAGCCCGTTAAGAAAAAAGCTCCAGAATCCAGCTTTTTCCAAAAAGCTCTCAGCTTTTTGACGTGGGCCTCACCACTTCTACCACCATCAATCCGAACACAAATCATTATCTATAACCTGACTTTTTTCCTACCGAGTTTTTTTTAAAGTCAGATAGTTTTTAAGCCACCGCTCCTACCGCTAACCCAAACAGGCCCAATGTATATTCCTAAGCATGCATCACTTCAACATCCTTAAAATAACACAATCGTTGTTAACTTTCCAGGCACCAATTCACTATTACTTTTCTCTCATAGTGCCAATGCCGCGCCTTCTATGTATAGCCAATAACAGACCCAGAAATTTTAAATGATGCCCAAAGATGAAAATAAAAAATACTATATCATAAATAAAAGTATTTGAAATATAATATAAATCTAATATACAAAAAAATTGAAAAAACAAAAAACCCTATAAATTAAGATCAGGCGCAAGTGTGTTTCTCACTTTTGGCACAACCCACTTACCACTCAAAAGTCCTCCATTATTATTTGCCTTTTCATAAAGTGCAGATTTCTGTAACACTTGATAATCAGACAGAACCAGGCCAACCAATACAAACATCTGTAAAAACTCCTCTTGGGTCAGAAACAGCTTGAACTGTAACTGAATATGAAGTTTTCTGATTCCTCTCTGTCTGCTTCGATCTTATTATAATAAGCTGTAATATTAACCTTGGGAGCTGCTATAGGGGGATATGTGAGGTGAACATGGACCCCACCATTGGGTATGATCCTTTAAATTTTAAGAGGGCGGCTGCCAACTTAGTTCCCTAGTTCTATCACTGTGTATAACCTAGTAATATGAAGGTTCTTAAATAAAAGAGATGACGCAATTCAGCTTGATCTCACTTCTTACCTTCTATTGTCAGTGTTGCATGTTGTTATTTTTTAAAAAAAAAAAATTAAGGAAATAATGTAATTTCGCTACATATATAATTTAATCTCAAACTAGTCTCACAGCATGTTTGGGAAGAAAGAAAAATGACCCTTTTAAGCATTTTTTTTATAAACTAAGACAAAAAAAAAATTCACATGTTTGCCTCGAACGCTGTAAAAACACTTCTAACAAAGAGACATTAAGAGACTTTCAGTGATTAGGCCATTTTGAAGTCTTGAATTAGGTAGTAACCTTTGATTTAGAGGTATTTCGTGTCTTTCTCCTTTAAATAGTCCCAATTAATCTCTCTATTTTTTAGCTGGATTGATATTTTTGAGAGTTGATCGTGAAATTATAAATAATTAAATGCATTTAAAATATAAGAAATAAAAAAATTAATTGATATGGTGAAAAAAAAAATTCATTGATGGACATGGTTGGGTGGTTAAGTTTGGCTGTTATTTTGAAACATTGGGCTCTTTTTAAATAACTAAAAAACTACATGTAGACAAGGAAAAAAAAACAAGTGGTTGTATGATGAATGCACTTTGTTGATATTAGGAAAAATGTGATATAATTTTGGTTCAGGAAATTATCGTGACTTAGGATATCGTCATATTGGGATAAGAAAGCAGTTCAGCCAATGAAAAAAAATCAAAATTTTAACAAAAATAAAAATAAAAATTTATGTTTAAATTGTTAATCAATTTATTGGAAAAGTATTGCAAAGTTTTAAGAAACTTACCGCCAATCATTTTTTATAAGAAAAATCAAGCAACAACTTTTGAAATCTGACAATAACATTCTGGTACAACTAGACAGTAATCTTCATCATTAAAAATTATTTCATTTTTGGATGTAATTTTCTCTTATACAGATTGAATCTGTTTGAGAGAAGCATATACTCTCACCAGCACCTTTCTACTCATCCCTCATTATTTTCAGATCCCGACCGTCCAATTTTGATCAAAGCATCTAGAGGGAGACATATAATCTATTTTAAATTGTGCCCTCTTGACGTTTGGATCAAACTTGGATGGTCGGAATTGGAAGATAATAAGGGATGAACAAAGAAGCGCTAGTGAAAGAAACCAAACGCATCTTAGAGTTTGTTTCTTGGCAGAATATTTCTTGGTTTAGAAAATTCAAGGGTTTTTGCTTGTATGAGGTTGGCAGCAGAGTACTAATAAATTTAGTACATATAGTTGACTTTTTTATCCGACCCAGTTGTATAGTTGACTTGCATTAATTGCAATTTATATTTTTCAAAATTTGTTTTGTGATCTTAGTATTATTGGACAAGGTCGAATATTTTAAAGGTTAAGTAGCAATTTTTTTGGAAGTATCTTTCTCGGAGCAATTTTGCCTGGAGTTTTTTTGGGTTGATTTTCCGAAAGTTTTTTTCTGGAGCAATTTTGCCCCTCCGTCAGCAACCTTAACGGTCAACGAACTTCCGGGGCAAAATTGCTCCCAAAAAAAACTTCCGGGGCAAAATTGTGACTTAACCCAAAAAAAGTGTTAAAATTACTATTTATGATATCATATATTTTTTATTCTTATTTATATAATATCTAGGGGTGGAAAAAAATACTTAATGATCTTGAAAAATTAAAAACATACATTATAATCTTTAAAAATTATTTTAGGATGTTGAAAAAAATATTTCGAGTCTTGACTAGTACTAAAAAAATACTTGGGATCTTTTTGATGTTGAAAAAATACTTAATGATCTTGAAAAATTATTTTAGATCTAAAATAATTTTTTAAGATCATTAAGATTTTTTTGATCATCACCACCGATATCCTCGCCCAATTTTTTTTTTAGTACCAGTCAGTACCCTGAAGTATTTTTTTAACATCCTAAAATAATTTTTAAAGATCATGATGTATTTTTTAAAAATCACGGTCGATATCCGAAATATTTTTTTTAGTACGGTACCACGAAATATTTGTTAAAAAAAAAAAGAGAAATCGGTGTTTTTTTTAAAGGCGGTGGGACGACAATGGACGCTAAGCTGCAGAGGATCAGTATCCAAATCAAGATTTGAAAGGGTCACATTTTCATTGATAAGTAATTATTGCAAAATTAAATATTAAATATAAAAAAAGGTTAAATAGCATTTTTGCCCCGGAAGTATAGAGTCAAGAGCAATTTTGCCCTGAAAGTTTTTTTTTGGAGCAATTTTGCACCGAAAGTTTTTGTGTGGAGCAATTTTTCCTCTCTGTTAACAACCCTAACAGTCAACTAACGGTTGACCGTTAGAGTTGCTAACAGAGGGGCAAAATTGCTCCAGAAAAAAACTTCCGGGGCAAAATTGAACCCGAAAAAACTTTCAGGGCAAAATTGCTACTTAACCCTATTTTAAATTAAGCTTGTTTAACAAACGCTTAAGAGTAGGAGGGCACCGATCAAGTTTTACTAACACCCACTCTAAACAACTCTACCTTATCATATTCTAACCCATATATCCTTAAAGTAAATGTGACTGATTCAAATTATTTATATATATTCTTTAAAATTTTAAGTATTTAACAGACATTTTAAGAACCACGTTTCACATTTGAAAGTAGCGTACGTAATAGAGTATTGCTTAATCCTAACATATGAGAATTTAATATTGGCTTCTCAACAACATGGTCGTATGTTATTTTCTAAGTAGTATATGAGTCCAATAATGCATTGCACATACAAGTCATACTTTTAATAGCGGGTCAATAGTGCATTTTCTAGAGTGCTTTTTTTTTTTTTTTTTTTTTTTAAAAATATATATATATATATATATATATTAATTATATCTAGGTTAGATTAGATTCCAATAAATTAAGAATAAACATTCAATTTCAAAAAGTGTTTCATATCATACATTAGTTTTCACAGATGAATATGCTCGTTGATTCCATGTTTAATTCATTCACTGAGATTATTTTTTTTGAGGGAAAATTCCTTATTACAAAATTTATTTAAGCACCCGCTCGGAATTTATTTTTAACTATATGTAAAATGGATGGCTAAAGATGTATCATATTTACATATATCAAGAAGTGTTGCACAAAATTCCTGAATCCTTAAATAAATGCATTTGGGCTATGAATTTCACAATGAGGAAATTTTGAGGTACCGGAATCCTTAATTTTTTTTATTAATTAAGAATAAAGTTAATATAATATTTGATCAGTCAACTTTCCCTCATTTTAGTTTAGGTCCTAAAAATGATCAATGTATTTATTAAATTATACTAAGAGATAAAATTATTAAATGAAATAAAAACTGAGGGACTGAAAATTGTGATTTGAAATTTTAAAGACCTAAACAAAAATGAGGGAAAATTCATATTTTATAAAATACTCTAGTTATTTTCTTTAATCCTCTCATTCCTTCTCATTCTTGATTATTGTTGAGGGAGGATCAATAGAGGTAGATTAGGAAAGATTAATAAATATAAAAACTTTATCATATATTTGAGATTAATATCAACTCTTCAAATATGTCTTATGATAAGGGAGGAGTATAAGACATAGTTTACTTTTTTGGAGAAATTAAAGAAGTTAATTAAATTATTTTAGAGTATTTTTATTTTTTTCTTTAAAGTAGTTAGTTTGACTAATAAACTAATATATGATCTTTTTACCAAAAAAAAAAACTAATATATAATCTAAGATATACAACATATAAAATGATTAAGAACTTATTTAAACTTCCTTAATATCTCCAAACAAAGTCAAATATGTTTTATAATTAGGACCGGAGGTAGTATTAACTAACTTAATTAATTTTTTTAATCTAATTAAATTAGATAAATATATTCTATATTAAATTAAATCAAAGGGAGAGAGAGGGGGAGTATTGTATTAGCTATAGACAATTTAAAACGAACAGAAGAAAGTAACATACATACAAATTTTGTCCTTAAAAAAGGAGAGTTGATGAAAGAAACTTCGGAGCAGGCGGGGGCGGGGCAACGCGGTGGCTGCCTCCCAAATATTGCGGCACCATGATGGCCTCTCTGAACACAGACTCTCTCTTGTGTGTTCAAATGGGTCTCAAAGCGGACCCTCCTTCTAAATTCGCGTGTTTAACACGAGAATCCTTGTATAAATTCAACCTTCATTCAATTTCAAATTATTCAATCACTCCCATTGACTTTGTAATCACCACCACCAAGAAAATCCCCCCACTGTCTATTTTCTCCCTCTCAAATCTCCCACTTTCTTCCTCTCCTCCTTCTCCTCCAATTTATGATAATTCTGTTGGCTCAGTATTATGGGTCTCTGCTTCGGTTCTCTCGCTTCCCATGGTCACGATTTTAAGGCCAAAAGACCTCACACTTCAGGTAAATTATCCTGGGTTTGGTTCCCTTTTCCTCATGAAGCACTATACGTGCACACACTACACTTTGAATTATATCATGTTTTCAGTATCCGTGCACAATCTAGTTGGTTTCACGGGTTTGAAAGTTTAGTCTAGAACCCTACATGCGTTCTACCTGTTTGATGGAATTCTCCAGAGAAGCATATGCTGGAATTCACTTTTTTCGTTTTGTAGGCTCAGCGAGTTCTGAGAGTAGGAATGTTGAGTCATTTACAACAAACAGCACTGTGGAGAAGAGCCAATTCTCGATGGCTGCTAATGGAAGCGTCGATGGGTCCTATACTTCTCCAAGTCAGCATGTTATAGAAATGTCTAATTTCTTGAAGGTTTTCAGTCTTGGAGATTTGAAAGCAGCCACCAAGAACTTTAAATCGGATTCATTGCTCGGAGAGGGTGGTTTTGGTAAAGTTTACAAAGGTTGGTTGGATGAGAAGACGCTTTCGCCGGCCAAAGCCGGCTCTGGAATTATGGTTGCTATAAAAAAACTCAATCCTGAGAGTATGCAAGGCTTTCAAGAGTGGCAGGTACCTTCAATTTTGATTATTATAAGTTCTTATTTACTCTACTCTGTTTTTCAGGCTCAAGGTTCCTAAAACAGTCTAGAAGTCTCAATGTCTGGTTAAAATATTCTGCTTATAGGTTGATTCAATTTTTAATCTGGTTTTCATGGTTTGAAAAACGTATACTCGTTTATTTATAACTTGAAAGAGTTATAAATTCTTTTACCCTTACGCTTGGTCAATGGTTAGCAATGAAATTTTAGTAATATAATCAAGCATCTACCATCTTAACTGGCTAATAATATATAATCTGTACTACTGAAAGGGTAAAAACAAGTCAAGTGAAATGAAATTGGATGCTTATGTACAAGTTCTGGTAAGAGTTGAGCGAGATAGTTTGAATTTTGCATTTTTGAAAGTCTCAAAATGGGTATAATAAGATATGCCAGAAGAATTTAATGACATACTAATTAAGCTTTAATGGGACTAAAACGTCTAAAAAATAAGGATTTGAATATGAAATTTCAAACTGTAAACACCAAATTTAAAATTAGGTTGAATTATGGGGACAAAGAACAATAACTTAGTATTTAACATTGGTGTCACCATCATCTTGACCCAATTTGCAGTCACTGCTGTTATGGTGTGGAAGGACCTTCCGTTTCTTATCTGACGGGAAAGTTTTATATAAACAGATGAATTTGACTCTAAAAGATAGTCAATGGTCTAATGGACTTTAGTATGAAAAGTATGCAATTGGCCCCACTCAACCGACCTCTATCTTTTGATTCGTTGGGATAATTCCACATTGTTGAATGTAGACTTAATATGAGTGTACGAAATGAGCACTTACTCTCCATACTTATGATTTCTGTTTGCTGTTACTGTCTTGACCAACATATCACATATTATTATTGTTATTAACAGATTTAGACCGATTAGTTCAATTGAATGGTCAAAATTTGTTTAAAATAATTGTCATTTTTTTTGCTTAAGATTAAGTGGATCCTTAGGGTTTTTACTGGGATTCGATCCCAGAATTTTAATCTCTGGAAACAACTACAGTACCATATTAATATATAGCTATTGTTGATTCTATAATGCAGTCAGAAGTGAAGTTCTTAGGCACCCTTTCTCACCCGAACCTGGTCAAGCTATTTGGTTACTGCATGGAGGATGGTGAACTTCTCCTTGTGTATGAGTTCATGCCTAAGGGAAGCTTGGAGAGTCATCTCTTCAGAAGTAAGAACTAAAGCCAAATGAACTGAAAGGAGATTGCTTGGACATGAATCTGAGATCTAATCCTCTCTTTGTTGTCGTTTATGAGCAGGGGTTTCTAACACGGAACCATTTTCATGGAACACACGACTCAAAATAGCTATTGATGCAGCTCAAGGCCTGGCTTTCTTGCACACTTCAGAAAAGCAAATCATATACAGAGATTTCAAGGCCTCAAATATATTACTTGATGGGGTTAGTTAAAGTCTTGCTAGTCATCCTCTTTCTGTTGTTGCTGTCCTATTATGAATTTAGTATCATCTAGGAATGAATGGCTAGTTCGTTTTCCTTTAATTGTTTTACACACTTAACATATGGAAACTTATTGATGATTAAAGTATTAGCTGAAGCGTATGTATGTTTTTTTCCCACTATAATAAAATCAGTGGTCTATCTATTTATATATATGCTAGATTGCTATTGCCATATTGATAGATTTTTTTCCTCTTGTCTCTTACAGAGTTACAATGCAAAAATTTCTGATTTTGGCTTGGCCAAATTAGGGCCTACTGGAGAACAATCACATGTGACTACCAGGATCATGGGCACATACGGTTATGCTGCCCCTGAATACGTAGCCACAGGTAAATATTGCACATCATTCAAAATTCAAATGATTATGTCTTCACGTGCTATATCTTATTTTGTTTTTCTTTAATAATTTTTTTACATAAAAGTAAAAAATCATGAATAAATATGTAAATGGGTATAGCAGCGTTAGTTTTCCATGAGAACTTTTCATGTAGAACTAACAAATCATATATATGCTGGACATGCTTTTTAATCACAATCCACATTTAATGCTTTTGGATGACTAATGTGGTCTGTTTGGTACACATAATAAATAAAATGGAAGGGACGAAGTGATTGTGTGGATTAGAAATGTTTTTTGCGCTATGAAACAAAGAAAAACAATAAAAATAGAATAAATGGTAAGAAATAATAACGGAGATGGGATAAATACTGCATATTTTGATTTTTATGCAAGGAAAGAGGAATACCTTTCCAACTTGGTGACCAAACAGAGCTTAAGTTATCCAATATATCGGGGGTGCATTATACCATTTTGGGCAATATCTGTAACCATCTGCCGATGGGAATTTCATAACGTTGAGGCAGCTTTACTTACATCAAAGATCTAAACAAAATGTAAAACCCCTAAAGATAACACTTGAAGGGTCTGCTACACATGATAAATTTATCTGTTTCTCACAAATCTAGCAGGTCTACTGTAATGGACAGTCAATTAGCTCCAGATGCGAAGTTTACTTATATATTATCAAGATACGATTTAGGATCTTACAATCATGAAAAGTTCTGTTAAGCACAGAAAATCACAAGGAATATGGAAGAAATACAGTAAATAAGAAAAAGCAGAAAAGCAAATCGTAGAAAGAGGGAATCTGTCCGAGAAGAGAGAGATAGGCCAAATTCATCCACCCCTTCCCATAACTAACTTTGTCCTTATTTTATTTTATTTTTTGATATAAACTTTGTCCTTATATGCTTACTCTTCTTCCATTTCCCTTAGCTTCTAAGCCCTAAGGCCTTCTTTTCACCCGTAGACTACGTCTCACTTGGGTTGCTATTGGATTTGGGCTTTTCTTTTCATGCACTAAGCCCACAGTGTTCGGGTTCATTACATCTACTTAAGAAATTCTCCATCACTTGTTATTAACTCTAGTCCCATATATCATTGAACAGGGCACTTGTATGTGAAGAGTGATGTGTATGGGTTTGGTGTAGTGCTGCTTGAAATGCTGACAGGTTTGAAAGCACTTGATTCAAAGAGGCCATCTGGGAAGCATAATCTGGCGGAGTGGGGTAAGCCATGTCTCACCAGCAAAAAGAAGTTGAAAAAAATAATGGACGCCGGAATAGAGGGTCAATATTCACTCAGTGCAGCATTTCAGGCAGGTCAGCTTATTCTCAAGTGCCTAGAACCTGACCCCAAGAATCGCCCTAGTATGAAGGAGGTAGTGGATGCATTGCAAGATATTGAAGCTACCCAAAACAAGTCAAAAGGTTCCATGAAAAGTTACCAATCTTCACCTCTTCAGCAACATAAGAAGCCGATTGATCACCGATCAGTTCATGTTGGCCATAGAAGCTTCAATCTATGATAATTAAGTTGTTCCACTGGGAAAGGATGTTGTATAGTAATGGGGGAACCATGACAAGGTGACTAAGATCTTTTGAAGTTATTTCATGTGAAGTGGAGAGAGATAAAGGGATAATAAGTTAAGCTTATCTTTGTGGGATTAAAAGAGCAGATATGTGGATCTTGCTCCCTTCCTTTTCCTCTCATCCTTACTTCACCTGAAGTGCAGTTGGGGTGATTGGTTTTTCAATAGTGTAGGCTAAGTTTTTTTTTTTTTTTTTTTTTTTTAATAGATTTATTTATTTTTGGTTGGGTGCTGGGGATTTTGACAGGCATTTTCACACATTGGTAGAATTTTTATTTCATTAGTCATCTTTTTGCGCGTATGTTGTAGCATTGCATTGTGATCATGTAAGTTCAATATTGATTCTTGAAATGCAATTATGTTCGATTTTACCTTGTTGTCATTGTTTTGATGAACTCTTGTAAAACCGGTCTGCTTTTATTTTCAAATTTGAATATGTTAAATTTATAAGTGATTCATCGAGTCGCATAACTAATATAATGAGCATGAATGGGCTAAGCTTTTTGCTGGTTGTGTAAATAATTCATATTCTTTTATTGGAGGTAATCTTATTAAAGGCGAGAATGGTGAGAAAAAATATATTTTACATCCCAAAGGGCTATAAGTGGAGATACTATTGTTTTTGGTACAAAAGTTCCTACAAAAATGAGAAATGTCATATCTCTGGGTGCAGTTTGAACTATTGATTTACGTGATTAAAAGTAACCAATTAGGTTTACAGCGAACCTTAGAAATTGATCATTGATCCAATTTGAGTGCCTCTACAAGATAGACCTTCTCTCAGCGAGGATTCGAACTTTGATTCATCATGTTATGAGGGACTAATCCTTTCATTGGAGCCAATAATAAGTTAAATCATTTTATGGCTGTGCTTAAAAAAAAAAAAAATCGGCCCAAAGCCCAACAAAAGAGTGGCCCAAACCGACTAACAAGTGAACGGTGCGTTGCCCTTTTTTTTCTTGGGTCAAAAGTGCGTGGCCCTTTGAAAAGAACCAAAAACATAACCTACCCAAAGTTTATTATGCCATTAACAGCCTAATAACAAAATTATTTTGGACTCCCAAAAAGTTCGTTCAAATTCCCTAAAAAATTGGCCCAACCATTTGTCTTCCAACCTTTTTAGCTGTTTTTTTTCCCCAATTGGGAAGTAAATGACGCGTCATTCTTATTAAAAATAAAAGGGTTAAGTAGCAAATCCGTTATGAAAGTATATGTTCAAGAGCAATATTGCTATGAATTTTTTTTGTCTCAATGTTGTCTCGGCAGTTGTAAAATGTAGCAATGTTACTCTATTTCTTTTAAAAAACTAACATTGACCGTTAACTTTTTAACTAAAATGGGCAAGAATATCTTTATGTTTTAAAACTTCGAGATAACGTTGAAAAAAAGAAAAACTTCTTAGGCGATATTCGCTTCTCAAATAAAAAACTTTAGGGTAAATTTGCTACTTAACCCAAAAATAAATAAATCACTAATAAGAGAATGAAATGTTAGATTTATTAATGGGAGAGTGGAATTTTGGTTCCTTGTAAGGAAATTAATAATATCCCGGCTTTAACATTTTATTATTATTATATGGATAACACAATATGGCATCATATAGCTATCAAATATCAATATCATTGTTTCAAGAAATCGAAGTGTCAATAATGCCATTCTTCCTCTGTTTTATTAAAACATCATTTTGATGCACTGTATAGAATTTGAGATAAATTAAGTTATAAATGAACTAGGGCTTGTTCATATATGTTAGAAAAAAAAATTTCATGAGAAAATGATAGAAAAAGAACTTTGAAATTGTAAAATCTCAAATAAGATATTTCTTATAAAATAATTTGTAAATTGTTTATCAAGTCTTGTCATTGTATTTAAAATTCTCTGTAACCAATATAATTTGAGATTTTACAATTTCAAAATTATTTTTCTATCATTTTTCTGGACACTTTTTTTAAAAAGGGACGTAATAAGTAATAAATAGGATATAGGGGGTCAACATTTGAGGCGTGAATGTTTGATAAAGGTAACTCCAAAGAATGAAGCTGAGTCAAAACAGGCAACTTATTTTCGTGGCTTGGTGAAGCTGATGTCAACATTCCATATGCGTAGCATCACATCAGTGATGACAATGTTTTAAAAAAAATCTGCTGTCCTTTTCTTTAATTTTGTTCATACACTAAATTTATTAAAATAGTTTAATTATCTTGTTTGATTTCGTAACATTATTCTCATCCTCAATCTATCAATCATATCCCTAAACACAAGTTTAAAAGGAGAATGCATCTTATCTTATATAGACAACGATTCGTATGTTAAAGAACAGAACCTTTTGACTTACAAAATCCTATTAAATTTGTGATACTCATAACAATTAATGCATCCCCTTGGAGTTAATTAATGTCCCTAGCGGTTTTCTGCATTATGACACTTCACTTGGTCTCATACCAGTCAAAATCCTTTATAGGTATCCCTTTTCATGATCATCGGACTCTTAATGAAAAACTCCTTTATTATAAACAATCCCAAAAATTTATCCTATTGGGAGGAAGAATCCTTTGAAATTACCACATTCCGTTTGTAAGACTCTCAATGATCATTGTATCACTTCTTTATTTTATCTATGATATTACCTCCAATTCTTAATATAAGAGTTATTTAGATGTTTGATTTGATTCTAAATATAAGACTTTAATCCACTTTATTCTCCATATTTAATTATTATTTTTATCCTTATTAATTGCACATGTTGAAGGAGTCTACATATATAATGCAAACTATTTAAAGGGGTATTTTAGAAAAACTAACATACATTTTTGACAAATAACCAATCTAACTAATTATTTTAATCTTTCCAAAATAGTCAAGTTGATCTTATATCAAGGATTTGAGAGAGTATGTTAGCCAAGTAACTGTAAAAAGCTAATTCCATGCAGTGAAAGTTTTTATTTTGAAATTGGACAGATAAAAATTAATCCGAATATTAATTTGGACTTGATAATAAAGTAAATGGAATATATGATAGTTAAGGCAAACTTTGACTTGGTCGTTGTTCCTATTCATATGGATGCTCTCTGGCTTCTCTCTGTAAAGAAAAGCTCCTGCCACCTAAACCCATTATCATTTGGAAACTTAAAAATATGGAGACACAATCACAGATTGTTAATTGCACGCAAACATATATGATTTTAAAGTCTCATATATATATATATAATACTCCCGATTTTTAATATAAGACATATTTATCTAATTTGATTATGTTAACGAAGTTGGTTAAGTTAATTAATATGACATGTATTTTCTAAAATACCCTGATAACCTTTTTTAATTTCCTCATTCCTTCTCTTTGTTTTGGTTATTGTTGGAGGATCATCAATAAGGATAAATTAAAAAAAAATTGACAAACATGAAAATTTTGTCTTATATTTAGAATCAATACCAACTTTTCAAATATGTCTTATATTAAAGATTCGATAGGATAGTATCTAACTTTCCGCTAGTTTGAATTTTGACCACTGTATTTTCCAGCCAACCCTTCTAGAGCTCTAACATGTTACTTAGTCTTCTTTCTAGTCATTTTCACATTTCACAGCCTGGAAAGAAGAAATAATTTTAAAATCTCATGGTAGTAAATAACAAACAATTTATACTATATTCAAAATCATACAGTATATATTATGTATTTTGGTTTTAACGGGGTATGAATATGAGCCTTAAACAGTTTATCCATGTTTTATTCTATTCTTATTAGCATCATATCTAGTATCAGGCGGCTCAATCATATAAATTATTAATTTAATATATTTCATACAAATTATATTTTAAAAATTTTAATTTATGTGAAAATTATTACACATAAAAATGAAAAAAAAAATGTTTACTACCTCTTTATTTATTTTTGGCAATACAACATGAGTCATAATTCAGTTGACCACCAATTCATACACGGCACTATTCTCAGAAGTGTTTTTCAAAGCAAGAAACACGATACAATACGCCAAAGGATGACCATTGACTTAAAATCTATCGTTTTCACTTGCGCCCTCGTTTACAAGTTGTTTCTTTTTTCCCTTTAAAATATGAACCACAAAGTCTCTTCAAGCCTTTTCATACAATCAAATATGAAACCAAACCTTAGCCTATAAATATCCCTTCATGTTCTTCTAACCCTAAACATCAAATCCAACCACAAAAAGAAGCCATGGCTCTCTCTTCATCCAACTCTCTTCATTTTCTACTTCTTCCTCTCCTGCTTCTAACCCTAACTCCGTCAACGGTCACCGCCAGTTCTCACCGCCACCACCACCACCACCATCACCACAAGTCCCTCCATTTCACTGTTTTCCAACATGAAACCATAAACAAAACAGGGTACATCATAGTACCAGGTATTCCCGGAGGAGTAGGAGTGAGTCAAACAACAACTCCATTTGGAACCTATTTTGTGTTTCAGGACATTTTGACTGAGACACTCAACACGTCCAAGGTTGTTGGGACCTCTGAAGGAACGTCCATAACCTCAAGCTTTGATGGGCTTCAGAGCATCTCAATCGCTAACCTGAAGCTGAACTTGAAGAACCATAAGGGCTCTGTTTCTGTGGTGGGTGTGATCAACAACGTGAAACACTCAAATCTTCCGGTGGTCGGAGGTACAGAGGATTTCTTGTTAGTACAAGGCTACGTTAATTCTTCTCCGGTTGATCTTAAGGGCCTGACTGTTGTCTACAAGCTTGAGTTTCATCTCTATTGGCCTCCTTATGCTTCTTGATTAAACACATATATGTGGGTTTGATGACCATTGGTTAGATTTTTCTTTTTTGATTTAATCAAGGTTTCTATTTCACTGTCTTTCTTTGGATGAAGAAAGCTCTTCCTAGCTACCTAGTCGGTGATTTAATACGTGGTAGGGTCATAAATCATAAATGTTTTTATGAGGCTAGCCTTTTTAATTATATGTTGTTTTTTGTGCCATTACTCTATTTTTTTTAACTTTTTTTTATTTGTGTTTATATTGTAGCTGTGTAGAGCAGCTTATGTAATGAAAATGAATTAGTCTAGTTCAGTAATAATTTAATTAAACTTACTGGAGCGTATGGTCGTGTTGCACATGGTGTAGTCAGTAGAAGCTTTATACTGATTTACATAAAATTTGAATAATAATTTAAAAAATAATGGTCTGACTTTATATAAATTATATATGCATATACACTAAATGATGAATTGATTTATAAGTACAACTATTTATAGATTAAACATTCTTTTTGAGGACTAGAATAACATTATCATTGATATTCCTTAAAATCGTATCATAACTTTTTTTTTTTACCTTAAATTGTATCATACTTTAAAGTTGCATTTCGATATTCTAAATGGTTCTTTTGTTAAAAAGCTTAGGTGGATTCTTATCATATCTAATAAACCCGGTTATAATTAAATATGAATTTTAGCATCAATTTATAAACTTTGATTTTGATAAAATTTCCATAACCAAACAATTCGGGTTTTGTTCTATAACGTATAACATAGACCCTAGGCGGCAAAAATTTGGCGATTATATATCATTTATTGTTGCGCATTTCGATATTCTCAATGGTTTTTTTTGTTATTATGCTTATGTGGATTCTTATCATATCTAATAAACCCCCGGTTATAATTAAATACTCCTTTCGGTTTTAAATATAGGACATAGTTTGTAGTGCACATTACAAACTATGTCATATATTTAAGATCAAAGGTAGTATGATTTTTAGCATCCATTTATAAACTTTGATTTTGATAATTTTTTCATAACTAAACAATTTAAGTTTTTTTCGATAATGTAGAACATTGACTAAAGACAATGCCCTCTAGGCGGCAGGATGGAGATGGGGCTAACTGAAATTTTCCTAAATTTTTAAACATGACACAACAACCATTTGTCATTATAAATGCTAAACTTCGGCCCAAAAAACACACTATAAAAGCTTAACTAGGATTCAACAAGGGATTTTATAATAGAAAATGTAGACAATTTTTCTATCACGTTGGCCAAAAAAAGAAATAATTTTTTCCACACCAATAAATAAATAAATCAGATAGTCAGATTAATATCATCCCGTGAGGGCTTTTTTGGGCAGTATGCAACTTTAGTAACACTTTCTAAACACCATTACTAGAAATTATTTCATTTAACCATGCAAGAAAAATTAGTCTTACATGGCAAGGAAAATATTTCATCTCCTTAATCAGACTTGTTCCCAAAGTAAAAAAAATTCAAATATTCTAAAGCATTAATATCTGAATTCAATACAAAAGAATGGGTTAAACACACTTTTGGTCCTTTTAACGTATTTTGATTTTAATCACTATATACTTTGTTCATGTTGTTTTTCATCGCTATACTTTATGGCATACAAAACATTAGTCTCTATAGTTTTATAAAGACTTGAATATGAGTTTAACAATGCTAATAAAGATCAAAACCAAAACTCGTTAAAAAAAATAGGGACCAAAAGTAGATTTAATCCCTAAAGAATCCATCTTGAATAAGCACAAAACATCCGCACATATACAAAGAGACCAATAAGCAATCACTTAGACTATGACATGAATAAAATTTATGGAAACAATGGTTACAAAATTAAGTACCAAAGAATAATATATAGCAAGTAGCAAGTTGGGAGCCATATGTAAAGCTGGTACTGTTGAAAGCATCCTCATGTAGGACAAAGACCTGAGCAGGCATGGACTCTTGCAGAAAAATATCCCTATGCTCAGAGAAATCTGAATATTGAATCAACGCCGTGGCCTGTGTAGGCGAGGTCTGTTGCAGAAAGCCCGACCATTTGCCCTCACAAATGCCGCTATTGCAATACTAATGCTAGCCCACATTAGAGAGAAAAAGAAATGCCGGAAATCATATCGACCTGTTCCAACAATTTACAAAAGGTTATCAGTAAGAGATTGTTCACCAGAAGTAATTTTTCCAATACATTAGTCTTTGTAGGAAAAGTGACACCTATAAAACAGCATGCAAATCCTCACAGTATGTAACATCACAAGAACACCAGCTACGTTTTGCAGCAGTAGGCAACAGGACAATTGATCGCTTGAACTTTTAATCGAACTTTTAAGTTTTAATTGATCACTTGGTAACAGTCCACCTCAAGAATAGAAGAGTTGGTTTTAAAACCGCAGGTCTGACATGTTAATTTTAGGATATTACACGTGCCTAATTGCAAAAGTCTGCGCGAGTGTATTTGTGTGTGAGCAAGAGTTGGTTCCTAGTTGGGACATCGGGCATATTTTTTTTAACATTAAGCTAAAAGAACAAAGTCAACTCACCTTGCCTCAATGACATGGTTGCAAAGATGAACCCGATCATAACCAGAGAAAAAGCCAGAGGAAAGGACTGAAAAGACATTTAAAAGAATATAACATCAGAATTAGTATATTCAAGCTTCCTATAAATGAAACACGTCAACAACAAAAAAATCAACAACATAAGACTTATCCCACTAAATTTAGTATGCTACATTACAAACTTTTTGAAGTAGTTGGTCACCTCCACAAAAGCAAGACAGTTATTAACAATGCATAATCATGATGAACTCAGACACATGCCATGATAGTTGAATACATTCACACATTGATGTCTATAACAACTTATGAAAAATAAAAAGATAAAGTCCTCCAACTTATACTCACAGCTATAGCTTCGATTCCTCCTTTCTGAGAAGAGGTAGTCATATCTCTGCCGACAGAAACTATGTAATGTCCTTGCAGGAGATCAATTGCATCCTTCACAAAAATAAAAGATCAGCAAACGTATAAAGAAATAAATTACTAATATGCTTGTGAATTTGGATTATTTGATGTAATTTATTGGCTCCAGAACTATAAATATAATTTAACCGACGGAATCTCAGTAGGGCTAAGGGAAATCAGCATTAAGATAAGCAGTAACAATGGTCATCAAAAGGAACTCAAGAAAACTTTGAATTTTGACATAGAAGAAATAACATATAGGCAAGTATTATTTGATTACAACTGTCCAAAACACATTTAGCGTATCAATGCATACAATTAGAAATAAGATCTACATACCTGTTTTGTTCCGTCACAAAAATTATTTAAATAATAGCGTTGAAGAGCACTACATCCATCTTTTAGTATTCCTTGCATTGTACGGTGCCCATATCTGAATCCAACCAAGGGAAACATATCAATTGGGAAGGCATGACGGTTTCAATATAGCATACAGATGGGGAAAATGGCCCAAACAGATCAATTAAACCAGAAAACCGGTGGATTGGCTGATAGTTTGGTCCATTTGGGCTTTGGCCCAAAAGCCTTGGTGCTAGAGAACCAGCCTGTTGAGCCATGAACTAGATGCGAACCACATTGCCGCAAAAGAAATGTCTGGTTAAAGCATGGACTGGAGGCTGTGCAGGTTTTAATTTAACATATTTCTACGGTAAAACACTGGGATTATTACATCGGCAGTACTTCTTTCTCTGTCAAAGGTGTTACAATTAACTCAAATACCCAATGCTCTTGTGGTTCGATGCGGTGAAATCTTTTTACTTATAATATAAATTATATCAAGAAAAATTCTATATATACATATATTATGCAGTCAGCAGTCTAAAAGAATTTTATTTTGATGTCATATTATTTTAAATAAGGGAAATCATTAAGCAATAAAATGAATCCTACATATAAAAGAATAGTACAATATTAGCATTATTCAAAAGAAACTTTACTACTGTTTTGTAACTATACAATTTAATCAAGAATAGAACTTATGTGACTCCGCTGATCATAACATAACCATAAGGTAATGCTATTGTCAGTTCGACAGAAAAAAGACCTTGAATGTACAACTTTTCAGTATAAGGAACATTGTTTTTAAAAAAGGCCGTTTTCTTGGTGTGTGGGGGTTTGGGGGGGGGGAGGGAAGAAGAGCTACGACAGATTAATGAAAGGTACCTGACAAAGTCTCCTTTGAGAGCAGGCGTGCCTGAATATTGGGTGCTTATATCATCCCCATGATTAGCCCATACTGGTCACGGAGATTGGTAAATTAAACCTTGGCTTTGCATTCTTTTAATAAAAGGCTTTACATTTTCTAAAACCAAGTGAGTTTGAAGATATCACGAGGACTATTTTTGGAATTAATAAGCACTTACTGATCTTGAAGTTTTCATCTAGATTTGGATGTGAAGTAATGGTTTCTTCAGCCTCAAATACCCCAAGCCTTCTAAGCTGGAATTCCAACATATTTCGGCCAATCATGCTCTGCAACCAGACATCAAACAGGAATCTGACGCCCCAAATATATTGAAAATAATTTGAAAGTAGTAATGTTTTATAATAAGTTGTGGTTGTGAACATTTACTCGTACACACTTATGATAAAATTAAGCAACCGGCTAATTAATCAAAGAATCAAAGCATTTACCCCCACCCCCATCACCTTTATTCATGAGCAATAAAAAAACCATAGGATTTTTCTTTTAATAAAAGATAGGGTTAAGTATCAATTTTGCCCCTAAAGTACACGCTCAGGAGCAATTTTGCCCCTAAAGTTTTCGGCGTAGCAATGTTGCTCTTGAAGTATAAAAACGTAGCAATGTTGCTCCTCCGTTAACAACCCTAACAGTCAACTAACGTTGAACGTTAGTTGACCGTTAGGGTTATTAACGGAGGGGCAACATTGCTACGTTTTTTATAGATCAAAAAAACGTAGCTGGGTATGATGAGAATGATTGAATAGCCTCCCAGAAAAAGAAAATATAGATCAAAAACAGGAAAAGAAAATGAAACATGGAGCTGGGTATCCATAGAGACACTGATAGAACTTAAAGAAATTAAGAGAGAGAAAGGGAAACTAGAGTCAGAATCCGAAACTCTAGTAGTATCAGAATCTGAGTCCTTGACCAAAATATATAAACATTCATATATTCATTCATCCTTATTTTTGGTAGAACACATCTATGATATTTATAGGCTAGCACATAAACTAAAAATAAGTACCTTATCTGTAACTGAAAATAACTACCTTATCTTATCTATATAAAACTGACATTAACCAACACTAGACACTTGTAACACTTAAGACAAGACACATAATAAAATATAAAATGCAAATAATGGCTGGTTCCTATCAATATCCTCCTCTAGGAGAACAGCCTTGTCCTCGAGGCGATTGGAGGGGGGCAGTTTTTTATTTTATTTTATTTTATTTTATGACCAGGAATAAATTTATCATCACATCTGAAACAAAACTCTTTATCTCTGCGTAACTGCGGCTTGTCAGTTTCATAAATCTGTGTAGTGGTAACTGCCCAAGTTTGACTATTAATTAATTGATGGTAATAACTGCCTCTGAAAATTTCTCTTTTTTTTTTTTTGGGAATTGTAGTTGCTGTTAGCAACACATGACCCCAAATTTCCCTTGAAAAAAAAACGTCCAGAAGTCTGCCGTTGTAATTTGGCTTCACTGGGATGACCGAAGGAAGATGAATGCTCTTTATGTTTCTTCAATTTGAATAGGTCTGCATCTAGACGATTTAACTTGGATAAAATTGCACCTAATTGCTGTGAAAAGAGACCTTTTGGTGATGGGTTATTATTTTCATTGGGTGGGCGGAATGCTTGGTTGGGTATAGGATGAGGGTTAGGCAATATAAGATCATTGCTGTGAGAGGACAGATGTGTGATCACTATTAATTACCCACTGCCCAAGATGAAAGGCTCTGATACCAAAATGATAGAACTTAAGGAAATTAAGAGAGAAAAAGGGAAACTAGAGTCAGAATCTGAAACTTTAGTAGTATATTCAAGAACCAGAATCTGAGTCCTTGACTAAGATATATAAACATTCATATATTCATTCATCTATATTTTTGGTAGAACACATCTATGATATTTATAGGCTAACACATAAACTAAAAATAACTATCTTATCTATAACTGAAAATAACTACCTTATCTTATCTATATAAAACTGACATTAACCAACACTAGACACTTGTAACACTTAAGACAAGACACATAATAAAATATAAAATGCAAATAATGGCTGGTTCCTATCAGACACCCCCAAGAAATCCCCAGGGCTGAAAGCCACAAGCCAGAGAACATCTTATAACTGTCATGCATCCAAATCCACCCACTCTTACCTAAGATTTACTACAGAACAGATGTATCAGAGTACTTGAGTGTTCTTATTGACAGGTATGAGTTCATCTGCAAAGGCACAAAACACTTTTCATTGTGAAAAGGAATCAACTAACCTGAGTTACATTTGAACGATCCAGACAATCGATACAATTAGTTCGGACAACTCCAAGCTGCTCCTTCATTTTCTCTCCCTTTTCATTTAATAGAAGATATCTACCATTCCAAAATCAAAATAGCAAAACAGAGATCATATTTTTCTTCAGTCCTTTTGGATTAGAAATATGAGCAAATTTTGACACAATAAATTTATGCTGATTCAACTTTAAATAATTTTTTTAACTAGACTCAAGTAATTTTACAGCAAAAAATTTAATTGATGGAGTGATCCTTACCCATTTCTCTCGAGAAAATCTGAAATTTGGTCATAAAGGATAGAAAGGCGTTCGAAATGAACATGCCCGCAGATATGGTGAAAATCAAAGTGCAGATATCTAGACACGTCAAAAAGGGGCACAAATGAGAGCCAAATAAAACGAAGCCAAAAGAATGTATATAAACCAATCTAAAATTTCATTGAAAGAAATTTTTACCTTACATCATCACTAGCCAAATGCTGCATTGTGCTTCCAAATTTTTCACTCAGCCGACCCTCTCCTCCACGCTGGCAAGATAAAAGAAGAAAAGGAAAGGCACTCGAATAGATTCATTGTGATATGCAACAAGTCCTTACATATTAAGATACATTATATATGATTATATGTATTGGTCTATCTACCTATTGCATACATTCTTTAAGAGATTATATTAACCTTTACTGTTGCTTAAAAATTTCAAAGTAATGTAAAAAACTAGTATCATCATTCATCAGGTAATAACATCAAACATCAGATATACACTCTCAGAATACCATTATGCAATAAACTAATACTCACCTTGTTGACAAGATCAACAGCTAAGACTGCCCCATACTTTTTCCTTAAATCTAGGAAGTGCCGTTCCATAACCAGAGGCTGCAACATTGGTAGTGTTGAAAGGCAAATAAATACAACACTTAGATGTCAAGTGCAACAGTACAACAATCAATAAGAACTTACAGCTTCCTCAAGTCTCACTAACTCGAACTTAGGTTTATACGTCAGATCAACAATTTGATCCCAGAGCAATGGGATTGAACCACGGATCTGCAAAAGATCAACCAAAGGAACTCCTAGTGATACAAATTTAGATTTAACCTTAAATGACATGCTATTGGCGTTAGAATTACATGTAGCATTCATTACTCATAATTGAAAGCAATCTTTTTCCTTTGTTTTAGTTTATCAAAATGGCATTATACTTCCTTATCCAGTGATCACTCATCACCCTATTTCACAATAATCGAAACAATCAAAGAGGCATGTTCAAAAAAGTAAAACAGTTTGAACTCAACAATTACAATCATTACATTAAAATAAGTATGGAGAGCATAAAAATTTACCCAAACACAGTTTATTCAAATAACACCCTAATTCCTACTAGTTCAACTGCAACTTTAATCAAAGGTCAAAAGTTTATTGAAATAAAAGTTACCAAAGATAGTAAGCGTGATGTCATTTCCATCCATCTCAATGTAGTTGCGTTTAAAATAGTTAGGCCTGACATTATAAAGTAATATTTTCATATCTAAAACATTAAGAGGCTTTTAATTCAGCAAATCGCCTATCTAGAAGAGTGTCCCTTGTGGATATTTAGTGGTAGAAAGCTCTTTTGAGTTGAAAAGTCTGGATCTTTAATTCTTTTATTTTTTTCTTTGTTTAGGAGGATCTCTTGTCCTATATTTTTACCTCTTTCTCATTATTTTAATTTGTTTTTTATTTTTCCCCTCATCTCATCAATAAACGCACCCTCGGCCTCTCCCTCTACACACACACAGCATGCTGCTAATTTTCCTATAATTATTTTAAAAATCAACAGGCATGCCATGTTCTGGAATAGGATTGCAGAACCTTACATGGCAAGCCCAACTGCCCAACATAAGATTTCCATAACGCCACATAAAAAAGGAGAGCATTACCTGAACAAATGATGCTGTATACCCATTGAACTGCATAATTTGCTCAGTTTCCACAAAATTAGCAACATAACCATCTGGGTCAGCTCCTCTTCTCCACATCCGAGTTCCTTTTGGGAAATTCAAACTGCAATTAGTTTTTGGTTTCTGAAGAAGGAATGAATTAAGAGATGGGAAACAAGCATGAGGTAAAATTATATGAAAACTTGGGCCTGTTCATCAACCAACCAATGCAGAAGACAATGCCGTTCAAGATGTAAATAATTTCAGTGATTTCAAATTATTAAATTAGTACTTTTGTTTCATCAAAGAGATTACCGTAAGTGATGCACCTAGTTAAATTTGAGCCAAATGCTTTTCATTTCTCATTCTCAATTAGTTAAAAATCTTTTGATTGATTCATTCAATGCATGACACCATCAGTGCAAACTGAGGTTAGGCCAATATGCTGGTTATTTTGTGTTTTTGGACTGCTCATTTACTAACGTGAAGCATGTTATTGCAGCAGACTGAGTATGCTTGTAATTATCAACAATTTCCAATATCAATAAATAGTCATAGTTTTTTTCCTTAAAAAAGCAATAAATCTAACTTGTTCAGAAATTTGTTTTTATGAGCCATTCAAACTTGCTCTCACACATCAATTCTTCAAGCTAATATTCTCTGCTTATGAAAATGCATATTTCCACCATATCTATGCCAGTATCTCAGAGGCCAAACTCTGAAACAATTGTCACTCTGTTGCATGTCTTCACCAGTTCACCAACAACTATCCACCATCAACTTAAACAAATTTTTCTCCTTTCAAGAAAAGACCACAACAAAACTAATACTTTTGTTTGGTGAAACTTAGACCAGCATATGACACAAGTATTTAGGACCACGAACTATCTCATTAATCTTCCATATAAATTTATCTTGGTCTCTATTAATTCACAGAATTGAAGAGCTGTCGGAAGCGTGGTGGGCCCATAACCCACAGGTCCCAGGATCGGAACCTGGCTCTGATACCAAGAGAGAAATCAGAGAATTAGGTCACGAAACACAGAATAGAGAATGAATGAATGACCGAGTGAGTAATTGCACTGGCCTTGGTACTGTATATATAATGGAAAGAATCACTAACGGATTGTACAGAATTACAGAATTTATTACATGGATAAATGTGCCAGACACGTGGCAATCCTAACAGCTAGCATATGTATATACACAGACTAAATGCTAATTACAATTATATAGTACCTAATTATACATTAGTTCTAACAGTCGGTCAAGAGGTTGAAAATAACAGTAGCCTTCATTCATAACTTCCATTTCATTATCATCACCACATTAACCACCCATAATGTCATGATCTAAGAGGCAGTCGTTCTATAAATGGTAAAAACACGTACATTATCAATAACTGTATGCACACATCATGTGGAAATAGATAAAGATTTATCCAAAATCAGTAAATAATACATACCATTTCTTCTAGTGCATCTCCTGGCAATCAAAGTGACATCAATAATTTCCTTTCCAATGGCTGCTTGAAAGTAATTAAAACCTGATAAATAATTAAGGAAGACCCTAGGATGAAATAGTTAAGTGATCCACACAATAAGCATGCAAAGTTGCAATTTGTCAAACCAGATAGACCTACAGTTCAAAAAAAGGCCAAAGAAGAATACTCCTGGGCGACTTTCAATCAAAACACCAAAAAAAAGTGTCACAGACAACTATAAAATGACAAAAACAACACAAAAATAAGGATACTTCCTTGGACCACAGGGAGTAAGAATGGATCAAGCTGCATGCACAAGATCACACATTTATTAGTTAGTTATTGGTGTAAAAGTGTATAAATACCAACTAGATCACCAAGTAGCAATAAGCTTCCCTTAAACCCACCTTGTTATCTATGAGCACTTCCAACAAATAATTGTTCCATAGAAATCGGGGCTCAGACTGCAAAGAAGTGTTTGGAGGCATGATTGGAATAATAGAACAAACTAAAAGTTGCAGAAAGGACTAATCCATAGTTCCATACTTGACGTTTTACATAGGCATAATGAGGTATCAACCACTATCAATATTTTACATAGACATCATGTTATATCATGAGGGTGTAAACCCTTGATTAGTACTCCAGCCCCATCATTCCCTTGAAATCAAAACCAGCCTCGAGTGGAAAATGAGATTATTTTTTCAACTTGGAACCAGTACTTGATACATCATATCAGTACTCTTGCGATAAAATCTCTAAAACATGTTAGCAGTAGTAAAACAAAAGGCAATGAATTACCTGTCTCCAAAGAGGAAGCAACCTAGATTCATCACCAAGGTCATTCAATCGCTGGGCACTGCAATGTATGATTACTAAATATCATTTCACAATATACTTTCACATTTATTATGTCTCTAAATTTAAAATGTAAAAAATAGAAAATAATTATGTTTTCAAGGACTGGTATGTGATTTCAAGAATAATTTGCTTCATATCACCATAAGTTAGAAACTTAAATTTCTGGTTCATACAGACCATAAAATTTAGCAGTCCCTTGACAGAGAGCAGCCAAGGAATCATTATGGTCATCATTTTTGCAGGGGTGCTGGGTACATAGGAGGGTATTTACAATTTTGGTGGGAACAGTACCTAGAACAGTGTAAGTTATTCTATTTTGAACTTTGATTCAAGGTTACCATAAAACAATTAAGACAGTTGAAAGGTTCTCACTTTAATGTACTAATTATTATTGCCACTAAACTAAAACCTTAAAACCAAGATTACAATGAACTGAAGTTTCTCTACAATACATCTAGATTCCCAAAATGCAAGATCAGTTCCTCTCCTTGAAAAGAAAAAAGGATCAGCAACAGAAACATATTAAAATAAGTTCCTATCCTATTAGTGATTTGTTAGTTTACAATTGACCAGTGAAAATAAATTCAGCTCTCCATAAGGAACAGATCTAGAATGAGCTTAACAAAATATCAAGACATGCTCCATTTTTTATGGATGACCTAAACATGCTTAAACTAAAATATGATTTGATTGCTTAATTCCAGAGACTGATGTGAGGTCATTTTTAGGGCCATCCTAAAAGTAGCATATGAAATACAAAGAACAAAAAAACTACGAAGGTTTAAAGATTGCACCCATTAACTAATCCAAGTTACATCGTATACCTGCTTCCCTCTTTTATGTCTTAGTGCACCTTGATATAGTTAAGAACGAAAACTTAAGAATCAAAATCACATTTTAATCTATAGACACATGAATTAGGATGATTGCCATAATGCTAATTTACCTCAGTGTTAAGTTAGTGTCATATGAGAAGAACAGACCAGGCGTTTTCTCTGCAATGTTTAGCAGCTTGGAAAACTCCAACTCTGTTTTTTTCTGCCCAATATGGTAGGACAACATGAATTCCAAACATATAGTGGTCATAGAGAGTAAAAATAAACAAATAAGTGGGACTGTTGCAGTAGTACCTGTTCAGCAGTGGTATTATTAAGAGGATGATCACATGGAAAAACCTTCATAGATGAAACTTTGTAAATTGGATGACCAAAATAAGATCCAACACATTCACGATCAGTTATAACCAGCAAATATGATCCTAAAAATGACAAAGAATAACAAAATCACTGGCTGGAATGAAGCACACAGACGAAAAGGATTAGAATATATCTAATTTAACAAGGAAGCACATGTATGAAGGTGAGATCTATACAAGTTTTATTAATATCTACCATGACCAAAATCACAGATTCAAGCAATGAAAATATTACAGGTTATGTGCACTGCCTATAGATATATAAAGCGGAAGAAATAAATATCAATGTATATCTTTTTGGTTAAAATGTATATCTATTTTGATCTTTAACTTCACTGCCTTTTTAACAAAGAGGGGGAAATTGCACAGCTCTCCTTTAGTCTTCCTACAAGTACGTCGTCAAAATTTTATCTTATTTTTGCCTTCATCTGTATTCAATGTCAATGATCATCTATCGTTTGATGATCTTGGCTGTAATCTCTCCAAAAGAAACCATAAATCACCAGCGAAAAAGTACAGCACAATCACATGGATGAAAGTGAATACAACATAATCCTGATGTATTAAAGGAAGTAGGCACTTCAGGCATACGATTATGAAAAGCAAATAGATAATCTAACAATTTGATTCACAAAACCAATCAGCACACCATAATTAACTATCTAACATTGCTTACCAGCCAAAAGCTTTATCATCCCAACCACACCAAAAACTGTCCAAATCTTAGGAACTCGAAGCTTGTTGCATTCTGGAATCGCATCTGGTAAAGCAAAAGAATCCCCGCCCCCGGGGAGGGGACGTGTCAAGAGAAGCAGAAGAGAGGGTCAATTTGCAGCGAGAAGCACACGATGAAAACAGGAGACACAGAGGAACAACTAACCAATAAGCTTCATCGAGCCGTCCACTCGACTCACTGACAAAGAAGAACCAGGAGAGCCATCCGTGGGCTCAATGACATACTGATCTGGGAACTCCCAAAGTCGCATTCGCGTGTATAGCTTCTGTCCAGAATCCGCCTTCTCCATCATCAACGAAATTCTAGCTCACTGAAAATAAGAACAAAGTTATATACCCAACATACACAAAAACAAAAAAGGCATTTGCAAGGAATCATCAACTATCAAATAAAGCTCAAAACTATATTATGTTCACCAATAAAACTGAGAAAACGTATCGTTTAGAGAAACTCTTAATTGACGTTGGACAACAAGAGTGGAGCAAATTTAGAGGAAATCATGATTGAAGATCAAGTTCCCGCTAAAACAATGAATCAAAGAGTTGCTCCATTTCCCAACAACAATCAATTTCTATCAAAATCTATCAGGAAATGCAGAAGTGGAGGACAAAATACACCTGCTTGGAGATCTCAATCGAAACCTGGCGGAAAAAGAAGTAAGATCCAAATGCTCAAGAAAAAAAGTGAATCAGCAAAAGTTTGGCCTCCCTCAACGTGTGACGGGGAATATCATTTGAACTAAGGGCGTGTTTGGAACGTTCTTAATTGGGATGAGTAGCTACGGCCAAACTACAAAAGTGGAACTGATGATTCCAAACAGAATTAAAACTTCCAGCAAATGCTGAAGACCGTTTCCCCTAAAACGGCGCCGGATGACTTTGATTTGATTACAGGTGTAGTTTTTAGAGGATGTCCGCTAGCTTCGGTGTTTTTTATGGAGAACCCTGTGACGTGGTCAACATACGAGCGCAGTGAAGTCATGCAACACCTTTGGATTGGAATACCAGAGCTGAAATTGGACGACCATGACCAAGAGAAATACTCTCATCATTTTTTTTTAATTAAAATAAGTCTCTTTTATGGTTTTTTTTTTTACTTTTATTATTTTATATGGAAAAATTAATTTTCATATGTTAATGTGATATTTGATTCTTATAATTTGCCTCTAGTTTAATTTAGATCTTTATGGTTTTAGGTTTTTAATCCTCAAGGAACAACATACTCCATGTCTGTATTACTAATTTTATTAAAAATTAAATTTAAATAATCTTTTTTTTTAAAGTTAAAGTGTTAAAATAACCATTAACTTATATGAAAAATATAAAAGTAACTATAAGCCTTTATTGCATGCAAAAGTAACTAAAAGTTCTAAAAGACGGAAAATTGACCATGTTGTTAGTGATCTACTTTGAACTTTTTTAATACAGGGTTTTAGTGCTAAAATAATCATTAACTTGTATCAAAAGTGTAAAAGTAACCATAAATTATTGGGAAAATTACGTACAGGTCCCAAAGACCAGAACTAATTACAAAAAAGTCTCTTGAAATTACTAAATTACACAGAAGTCCCTAGGAACTTTTTTTATATTTTGTATTAACAACAGGAAATGTCATATTTACAACAACATTTAAACATCTGACCATTTACAATAGAAAGTGTCATATTTACAACAATATTTAAACACCTGGATTTTGAACTTAGAGAGGTCATTTACAACAGGAAAAAACTATATTTACAACGAAAAAATTTATATTTACAACAGAAAATGTCATATTTACAACAACATTTAAACACCTGGATTTTGAACGTAGATAGAACATTTACAACAGAAAAAGACTAGATTTACAACAGGAAGTGCTGTATTTACAATAAAATTTAAAATCTGGTCATTTACAACCGAAAAAAGCATATTTACAACAGGAAGTGTCATATTTAAAACAAAATTTAAAAACTTGGATTTTGTTTTCAAACAAATAATATCAAAAAAGTCTTTAGGGACTTCTATGTAATTTGGTGATTTCAAGAGACTTTTTTGTAATTGTTTCTAGTCCTTAGGACCTGCACGTAATTTTCCCTAAATTTTTTGTGTGGAATTGCTTCAACATTTGACATGGCCCTACTTTTAATGCCAATTATTTATATTGAGATTCTAACTTTTAGAGGTGGGGAGACAAGTTTCTTTTGATTCCTCATTCTCACTAGAATGAAAAAAAAAGTGACTTTTTAAACATTAATTCATAAGTTTTTTTTTTTTTTTTAGTATGGTTATATTTTGCACTCAAACAAAGTTTGTGGTTATTTTTCTATTTTTGGTATAAATTAATGACTATTTTAATATCTTAACCTTTCATTAAAAATGCACAAAATAATAAACACTTGGAAAACTTCATGGTCATTTTTACTGTAGTTGGCTCCCATCCATTTCCCTTGTGGTCCTCTTCCCATTCTCTTTTCGCATCTCAACCGTTGGATTGAAATCTCAAGCGGTTCAAATTTAATCTTTTATAAACATATTATTTTTAAATATTTTATTAATATTTTTAATAATTTAATCTTTTATTAATATGTTTATAAAAGATTAAATATTAACCGTTGAGATTTCAATCTAACGGTTGAGATGAAAGGAGATGATGGAAAGAAGACGGTAAGGGAAGTGAATGGGAGCCAAATCTATTTTTACTATCTTTTATAACGTTTATAATTACTTTTATAACTTAAAAATTTGTATGGCAAGTTAAGGATTATTTTGACATCTTAACTTTTTTTTTTATTACAAATAAATAGGAGATTTTGGTAAGAAAAGGAAGGAAATTAAACCCATCAGAGACGCGAAATGCCCAATCACCCCATTAGACACCCTGGAGACCATGAAATTGAACCCCCCTCATTCCCGCCATCTCCAATCTCCATTCAAATCGCCTCCATCATTGTGGCTCTGCGCCTCTGCTTGTCTGCATAGCTCTTTCTGTGTTGCTCTCTATGTCTTCGTGACTTCTCCATTGCAAGGGTGTTCGAAGCTCACTTTACTCCTCGACACCCTCCATTCTCCTTGATTCGTCTTCTTCCTTCCTACCCTATAAGTTATATTCTGACTAGAGTCATCAATTTACTATGGTTGCTGCTGAATATTGGTGGTTTCAGATCAACAAATTATAGTTAGGTGAATTGTCAATGTGATATATGTTACATGTTTACATAAACTTTACGCATATGGCTTACCATTTCTGAATTAGTATATATGGAATCAAAGAGAGGTTCGGATTCCCATAGTCAATGTGATTGCAGATTGCTTTAACAAAATAAGTTATCATGTCTTGTTGAAATATACATGTTGATTGAACAATATTTTAGTCTTCAAACAGGAGAAAATGAATTAGTAAACAAATTCATTTCAATTTATTATTTATTGGTTACACCATCATATATGGAGAAGATGATGGGATCGTGATCATGTGAAAGCAATAAGCTTGCTTTGATAGGCATTAGATAAGGGGAAAAAAAAAAAACAGCAGGGAGTTTAATGTTAAAAATTCAAACTTTAAGAAGGTTAAATTTAAATTTTGAAATATCAAGAGGTTTTATGTAACTGCTACCCCTGGTCCTTATTATAAGGCACCAACTAACTTTTCTCACAAACCAATAAAAGTAGTTAAAGTCAATAAAGTGATCTTAGAATCTAAGTGATTTCCAATATTACCCCTGCTAATTGTCCTAAATTCTAATATCTTAATAATTATTACTCTCACCTACTACTCTTATTAATTATGGGCAGACATGGAAAAAAATAATTAATGCTCATTGGGAATAAGCAAGTGCCTTACAAAAAGGACCAAATAAACTTACTAGTTGGTGCCTTATAATAAAGACCAGAGGGAGTACCTTTTTTTTTGGGGGGGTGTTTATATATTATTACCTCCGGTCCTAATTATATATTTAACCGGTTTTAGAGGGATTAAGGATGAGGGTTAAATTAGTTAATTTTACTCATTTTCCTAAAATGACTTTATATAAATTTTACACTTCAATTACTTTGTTGATTTCACATAATCCTTCATTCATATCAATAAAGGCATTTTAAGAAGAAATTGACAAAAAATAGAATATTTTACGGAGGGAGTATTGAGAATTACTTTCTTTGAAGTAGAATGGTCCGCTCCTTCAATCTTCATGATCAGTTGAACCAGAAGAGGCACCTGCGTTTCTGTGTTTATGTTGCGGATCACTTCAACGCAGATAGATTCCGATGACACCAGAAGTAATTGCATCACTCTCACACCACTGCTCCAAAACGAAGGCGTTTTGGCAAGGTCTTTCCCTTCATGCTGTTGCTCTGAAGACAGGCTTGCAATGTAATGTTTTCATCTCCAACCATGTTCTCAATGTGTATGCCAAGTGCGGTTACATGTCCCTTGCACGCAAAGTGTTTGATGAAATGTCTGAACGCAATCTTATATCATGCGGGGATCACTGGTTAGCACTTGATCTGTTTTAAAAAATGCAGCTTGCACCTAACGAGTACATTTTTGCTAGTGCACTCAGTGCTTGTGCAGGTGCAAGTCTTGCAGCTTTGGAGCCGGGGTTGCTGATTCATGCTCAAACACTAGTCTGGTTATGAATGCATTTCCTTTGTTTCTAACTCCCTTATTTCTATGTATATGAAATGTGGTCGATGTAGATGTGCTTTATCAGTTTATAACAATGTGGTGAATCCGAATTCTATTTCTTATAATGCTCTGATCACTGGCTATGTTGAAAACCATGAATCTGAAAAAGGGTTAGTTGTTCAAATATATGCATAAGCAGGGTCTTGTTCCTGATTCTTTTATATTTATGGGATTGTTAGGGTTTTGCACTGAATCAAATGACTTAAGAATAGGGATGGTATTACATTGCCAAACAATTAAACTCAAATTGGACTCTAACACCCTTATTGGCAATGTATGCAAAGTCTAATTTCATTGAAGAAGTGGAGAAGGCTTTTAGAGTGATCAAAGACAGAGATGTCATTTCCTGGAACACTATAATTTCTTCCTTTTCTCATTCATCTGATCAAACTAAATGTTTAAAGTTTTTCAGAGAGATGAGGAATGAATGTAGCACAATGCCAGATGACTTCACATTTGTAGCATATCCTTGCTGCATGTGCTTCGAATGCTTCCATTCTCCTAGGAAAGCAAATCCATGCTTATCTAATTAGAGCACGAGAAAATCAGTATATAGGAGTTAGTAATGCTCTAATGAGCATTTATGCTAAAAGTGGTTCTATTGGATGTGCTTATACCTTATTCAATAAGATGTCCTATCATAATATCATCTCATGGAATACTAAGATTGCTGCATTTGGAAATCACGGTCTTGGCGATAGAGCGATTGAAACTTTTGAGCAGATGAAAGCAGCAGGTGTAAAACCAGATTCAATTACATTTGTTGCACTATTAATTGCTTGTAACCATGCAGGATTGGTAGACAAGGACAAACTTCACTTCAATTCTATGAAAGAAAAGTACGGGATAACCGCCAACATCGAACATTTCTCATGTCTTATCGATATGCTTGGACGAGCCGGAAGATTATCAGAAGCAGAAGAGTACATGAAGGAATTTCATCAATGGAATGGTCCTACAGTGTTGGGGAGCTTGCTTTCAGCATGAAATATAACCACAGGGGAACGTCTGGCTAGGCAGCTTCTTCAAGATCAACCGGTAAGTTCTTCGCCTTATGTATTGTTATCAAGCTTATATGCTTCAGATGAGAAGTGAGATGAGGCTGCTAATGCGAGAAAGATGTTGAAGGATGGTGGATTGAGGGAAGAAATAAGTTATAGTCTTATGGATTTCAAAGGCACGTATGAAAAATTCACAACGGGAGATTTTTCCCATTTAAGGATTGAAGAGATCAAGCATGTACTTAGAACCTTGAATTGGGATGTTAGTACTGTTTCTTCCCGTGAGATAACGTAGTACTTTCTTAATATATATTATTCTACGCTACATTAAACGTATTTGTTTGAATTTTACTACCGAGGTAAAATTAGATTAGTGAAATGTTGTATTTTAAAATTCGTTGTGATTTGCAGTATTAGAACACATCAAGCAAAGTCCCATATTGATTACGTTCATTGAAGTGAAGGTATATATCTAACTTAATGGTAGGTCTTATCAAATTGACATTGACATTGAGTCATTTTGATAGTAAGATCAATCTAATACATACCTAAATTACTAAATTTAATATGGTATCAGAGCCACTCTAAGACTTTTTTTTTTAAAAAAAAGTACAAGCTCAAGGCAAAAAAAAAGGAAAAAAATGGTTGGGAGAATATTAGAATACATTAAAAAAATCTCATAAACATTGAAGTGAAGGTATGTAACATAATTCATAGGTTCTATCAAATCGATTTGAGTTATTTTGATAGAAAGACCAACCTAATATATACCTAAATCACTAGTCCTTATTTAAAATCACTTTTGAAACTCTCAAAAGTATTTATTCACATAAATCACAATAAAACTCATCTCACATATTTATTTTATATAACATAAAATCATGATTGAAAAGCTATTTTTAAAAACTCCAATCACTATTCAAATTAGCACTAAAGCTAGTATGTTGAAGTGAAAGACGATTCTTTGCATTTAAAATCGTCACATGAATTATGAATAAGATAAAGGCTCTTCAAATGAAAAAGTATAAGCCTCACAAAATTGCTGAATAATCTTTAAACACGGCCAGTGTGTACCTGTGGTTTTTCTACCATTATACTGTAAACAGTAAATAAAATTACCAAAATGCTGCATAGTGGGAAGTATTTACTAAAATGCTGCACTTGTACTGAACTCGTAACGATTTCAACTCTATGATATGACATAAAGTGAAATCGTTCTTGTCAAGAACATACCTTCATTTTATCTTGTAGTGTTACATTTTGATACTTATATTCTACTATATAAATATTTTATTTTTATCTTATTTATAAGTCCCTTACAACATATCTAACTGAAACAAAAAAAAAAGGTTAAAATCTTATTTGCCTTATCTTAAAATTTAACAATTTTTTAATTTTATCTCTATTTAACGTATATGTCTTTAAAAAAATAACAATCTATAGAATAACAAAAGAATGAAAAAATTGTACATTAATGTAAACAAATTTAATAATTTGACTCATAAATATAAATAAAAAGTATTTCTTTTTCGACTTTATTTAGTTGCTGCTTATATAAGTGAATTTATGGAAGGCCATCAAGATTAAATAACAAAATTATAAGTCACTGGGAAATGATAGATTTTATTGATATATTCCAGAAGATGAACTCTATATCCTCCCTTAATCATATTTATAAGTCAAATTAATAATTTTTCTCCATTCATATAGAATTTTACTCTTCATTATTATTCTACATATTGTTATTTTCTTGAAAAGCATATACGTTAAATAAGGTTAAATTTGAAAAATTATTTAATTGTAAAACATATCTAATGAGATTTAACTTTTGTTTCTGGTAAACATACTGAAAGTCAATTATAAATATAATCAACAGAGTATTTATATGGTAGAATATAATTAAGTATATGAAGAAGCCAGCTGACACTACAAGACAAAATGGAAGTCATTCTTTGCAAGAACGATTTCACTTTATATTACATCATAGATGAAATTGTTCGTAGCATGAACGAGTCCAATATAAGTGCTGTATTTTGGTAAATACTTCCCACCATGTAGCATTTTGGTAATTTTGTTTACTTTTTATGGTGTAATGGTAGCTAGAAAAGCCGTCGGTGTGACCTTCTTGGCTTCTCGATGTGGTCTTTGTTTATTTCATTACCATTCTAAATATAAATCACTCTTCACTAACTCACATGTATTAATAATAATAGTTAAAAATATTAAATTTGTTATAAAATTAAAGTGATTTTTAATTTACCCTCATTAACTATACTAGACTCCAACAACATATTAATTTATGGATAAAATTTATATCAAGTTGCTTATATCCATTATGTCAAGTCTCCAATCAAATCTTGCTATGTGGACTTTTCTCAAAATAAAAATTTACATTGATAAAATTTCAAAATTTTGTTGGACCATTATCAATATTAAAAATAGGGTTAAGGTGCAAAAATGCACATGAGCTTTTACCCAAGGTGCACCCAGTACCATATGATTTCCGGAGGTGCAAAAATGCACATGAGCAGCAAAAAAACCGTTAAAAAAATGCACATGCCCACATTATTTAAAAAATAAAAATATGTACAATTTTTAAATCCCTTTTCTGCCCTTCACTTTACCCTTGGAACCCTCCACCGTCTATGTCTCCTTCTAGCCTCCTCGCCGCCATAATGGAGAGCGATTGGGCTCCCCCGATAATTCCGCCATGAATCTAACCCCACAAGAGTCCTTATCCAAAGCTGGATCATAGAGGCCTGGGCCGCTTATCGGCACCGCCGACGTCACCGATCGAAAAATCACCCTCAACTTGGGCAACCGCCCAGGACCGTCGGACTTCTAAACGTGTAGTTTCTTCAATGCCGGCGCTTTGCACGAACGCAATCGGCTTCCGAGAAAGTTCTTCTTGACCAAGCATGATGATTTCCTCGTAACTGAGAATCGGGTGACTCTGCCACTGAGTTTATTTGAAGGGCGTACATTGAGTTGAGGGTTGTTAATGGCGGGAAGGGCACAAGAAGAGCGGGTCGGAAGTTGTGCAAAGGTAAGAGAGCTGGACATCGCTCGATAAAATCCAGGAAATTCCTTCTATTATTAGGTGATGATTTTATATTCAGGAAAAGAAATTAAAAGCTCTCTGTTCAAACCAAGTAAATATTAGTATTATAAAGGGTATTGAACAGGCAAGTAGCTGAACGGGTGAATCTGAGAAAGTTGGGAGTTTGAACGCCTAGAATTATATATGGTTTTGTTCAGTCGAAGAAAAACAGATCTGGGTTTGTTGCAGAAATTAGAATTCGCAAGCACTTGAGAGAGTTTGGCTCATGGTTTTTGGAATCTGAGTTTAACGCCATTTATAGTTCACTCAGGTTTGTTCCTCTGATTGCTATATGGTTTTTGGAATTTGAAGTTTCATTTGGAATGCGGTCTTTGTGACTTTCTTTATGCTTTGCAATTTCTTGTAAACTCTATTTTGAATTGGGTTTTGTGATCTTATTAATGCATCGGGTTTCTTCCTTAAAAACAATCGATTCTCGCATAACTTGTAGATCTTGGCAACTGTTATTTCCTTTGGTGTGTGGTATCATCACTGTTCTTGGTTGGAAAAGAGTTGCAGAGGATGAAGGTTGGGAGAGAGAGGGTGTTTTTGTGAGATGAGGGGCATTTTGGTATTTTTATAATGTATGTAACGTCTGTTAAAAAATTTGAACTGTGATGGTATTTTTTCTCTGGTTTTACAAACTCATGTGCATTTTTGCACCTCCGGAAAGCATATGGTACTGGGTGCACCTTGGGTAAAAGCTCATGTGCATTTTTGCACCTTAACCCTTAAAAATAACACATGACAGAGCGTAATTGGAAAACTTGGCATAATGTATATAAAGAACCTTACCTAAGTTTTGTTCTTAATTCAACTCTTTCTCACCATATGCATTCTTATTAAATATGGTCATATATGGAAAAATATTTAATACTGATTAAAAGTATAAAATGCTTTATTAAAAAAACTAAAAATATCTTCTAGAAGGTACAAATAATACGGAATGGGGTATTTTTGTTTTGACTTGAGGTATGGGGGATTTTTTCGATGAAAAAAAACATATAAATACTATTTGAATTTCCAAAATCTAAAAAATTAGTCCATAATTAACACATACAAATGACAAAGAGGGATGGAGTGGGAATATGAGTTTTTCATGTTTGGGAGAAAAGACAAAAAAATCCTATTACTTAATCATTTTACACATATCAATACTTATTGATTTTGTGAAAACCATTACTCTTTTAGTCAATCTCATTACTCAACTAGTCACACCCCAAAATTATTTGTCAATCCTTTTACACATATTGTTAGTACCTATGGATTTTGTCAAAACTATTACTCTTTTAGTCAATCTCATTACTTGTAACACCCCTAATTTCTAACAATTTATAATACCATAAAATTTCTAAAATCATAGATAACTGTGAAATTTAAACTAACCAAATTTGGGAAATGTTACCGCCATACTTGTACTAAAGACAAGTGCAAGGCTAAATACATTACATTCAAATAAAACCAAATGTTAAAATTCAACAAAAGGAAATATGTCTTATGCATTTTCTTAAATTCATAAAAATTCTGTAAAAACCTAGAACTAGCTAGAAATCTCTGAGGCGTTATCCTTACAGCCCACTGCTAACCCCATCATTTGTACCTTGTTTCACTGAAAATCTGCTCCCCCGAAGGATCATCGCAGCCACACAAACACAAAAGTCAGCAAGGCTGGTAATCCTAATCAAAACACAATCAAATATAATCAAATCCAATATATGTAGTAATTGAATCAAATATCAATATATACACCTCGAATTAAATATTATTTATTATCTTTATTAAATTCCTTTAATGTGATTAGTGGGGAAAAGAACCATGGTAGACCTGGAAACCTGCCAGTCACAAATCATCAAATTGGCCATAAAATATCTCTTCCTAGTGTGCACACCTCTTCCCAAAGTTGCTACTAGTATCCCGAGTTACCCTGCCAGACACCACTTTGGGAAGAACGGATAATATCATTTCACATCATATAAATATCGAAGGCATAAGCCCAAAGGTTGTGTTCATCACTTCAGGAGGTACCATTCCAAAGCTATCTTCCCACTATTAATTCATTACAATCACACACAATCAGGAAATTCAATCTTATCACAATTATCTTATTTAAAAATTCCTTCATTGAATATATCCGTTGCTTAAGGGCATCACCACTTTCCAAACTCTTCAAGAGTATAATAATTCAAATATTCGATATCAGATCCAACTCATATTCATTACTATAATCCAACTATCTATCTGAGTAAAGTCCAAATTTAACTATCATTTCAATATGAGAAGCACTAATACTATTAAGGATCGGAACCCTAGTGCTCTGATACCATGTTAAGATTGAAGGATCACATTGAAGCACAAGAGAAGCACTAATATTGTTAAGGATTGGAACCCTAGAGCTTTATTACCATGTTGAGATTGAACGATCACATTGACGCACAAGAGAGGCACTAATACTATTAAGGATCTGAACCCTTGAGCTCTAATACCATGTTGATATTGAAGGTTCACATTGAAGCACAAGACAAGCACTGATACTACTAAGGATTGAAACCCTTGAGCTCTGGTACCATGTTGATATTGAATGATCACATTGAAGGAAAAGAGAAGCAATAAAACTATTGGCTTGGCATTTAAGCTCTTTCATGGAAAAGATGGAGTCATTCCCCTTACGATATCAAAGAGTCTGATTCCCTGCCTCCTTTCAATCCTTTAGCAGCAAAAGCGGCTACCATAAGTCTTTTATGTTTGGAAGAAAAGACCAAAAAGCCCCATTACTTAATCATTTTACAAATATTGTCAGTACTTATTAATTTTGTCAAAACCATTACTCTTTTAGTCAATCTCATTACTCAATTGTTCACAACCTAAAACTATTTGTCAATCCTTTTACATATATTGTTAGTACTTATGGATTTTGTCAAAACTATTATTCTTTTAGTCAATCTCATTACTCAATTGGTTACAACCCAAAACTCTTACTCAATCATTTTAAACAATAATCAAAGCCAAGAATTAGAGTCGAAAAAATCTCACCTCCCTCCTTCAACCTTCTTCTTCACCCATGGATTCGCCCCATCAGACATCCCTATCGAAGATGAGCTTCGTGAGGTAGCGGAGAAAGCTCCTCCGCCCATGGCTGAGAAATATGTGTGTGGTTATATAAATATGCAAACCTTTTTCTTAGCAAAATTAACAGAACATAAAAGGAAGAAGTGCGCAAACTAAACTACAGTTGTCAATGACTCTAGGCATATTAAAATATATTGGGTTATATTCTTCCAATTAATTTTCTTCCCCTTTAGTGTTACACTCATACACTGTAATCAAGCTTTTTCCTTTTAATTATTATTATTGTCTTCCAAATAAACGGTGAGTGTATATTTGACTATTATAACACACTAAAATTAAAGGTATATGCTTTGACAATGCATATTAAGGTTGAACATTGAATGCCAAGCTGGTTTACATATTTGCTTGGTTATTATGACTAAGAAATTAGTAATTATTACACATTTTTGTTTAAATTATATATTTAATTATAGCATTGCCAACTAAATAAAATATCAAAAGCTGCAATGTTTGTTTATAAAGGCACAGTTTCAGTCTTATGTCAAGCGAGATCTAGTTTTAATGTGGAGCAACTTTATTATAAGTAATGATTATGGAGAAAATGTACTTTTCAAATAAGCCTGAGAAGAAATTCGTGTTAATCCTAAGTTTAATTTTATAGGAGTACTCTTCAAAGTATTAAGGTCAAATTGAAAATGAAAATTTATTTTTCACAGTTGTATTAGATATAATTGCAGGCATGATTTTTGTGCATCGATGAGCCGGAGGATTGAGCTATATAATTTAGGATTTGCAAGTTGGCCAAAAAAAGGACCTGCGCAAATAGTATATAAATTATAAATTGCATTTATATTGATATAATATAAATAAATATTTATACATTAGTATATCAGATTGTCCTCATATACACACACACACCTCTCCGTATATTTAGTTCTATATGACACCCGTAGCCACAATTATACACTCGCTCTGGGCCAATACATAGGATTAGGATAACAGTAGTAAATATTTAAGAAACATTAGTTAACTTAGTGTTTTTACATGGGAACCATTTTCTTAACTATTACGGATAATAGTAATGGTCATCATTAATTATCATTAATCATTACAGATAATAGCAATGGTCATCATTAATTATTACAGATAATAGTAATGGTCATCATTAATTATCATTAATAAAGTATTAAGGTCAAATTGAAAATGAAAATTCAGCATGATTTTTGTGCATCGATGAGCCGGAGGATTGAGCTATATAATTTAGGATTTGCAAGTTGGCCAAAAAAAGGACCTGCGCAAATAGTATATAAATTATAAATTGCATTTATATTGATATAATATAAATAAATATTTATACATTAGTATATCATATTGTCCTTATATATATATATATATATATATATATATAAAACCTCTCTCCGTATATTAGTTCTATATATGACACCCCCAGCCACAATTATATACTCTGTCTGGTCCAATATATAGGATTTGGATATCTAATTAGTAGTAATTATTTAAGAAACATTAGTTAACTTAGTCATTTACATGGGAAACTACTTTGTTAATGAAAAACCTCTTAACATGTGCAATGTGAGAGTTCAGGAGGAAAATTATAAATTTTGAAGACAAAATGTACTTAGGATAAAAACAAACTCATATACTAATTCTTAAATTTAGTACTGGATTGAGTATCTGAGTGTACAAGTGTGTGCATTATGTTGTATATATCGTACAGAAGTATGATCTATATATTTCATTTGTATATCAACTTTTTATTTATAAAAAATTCAGTATATCACTCTTTTTCTTATTATTTAAATTATCTGGAATAATTCATACAGATCATAATACAAATTGAGCATTTAGGTAAACCTTTAGTAATTTTTTATAATTTCTCTTAAGAGTAATATATTAATTACTAGATTATTTTGGTGAAAAATTAGAAAATTTTAAATATATAACCTTTGAGGAAGGCGAGAATATTTAGGAGGTGAATAACTCTTAGACTTCACATGTAACTTGTGGATGGGGAGTACTGTGGAGGATACAGCATGAAACAATAAAACCACACTAAAGAGATCACAGATCAAACAAAATGATTTAAAAATATAATGTCTGGTCCAATCCAGACCAAAAATATATAAATGTAATGTTGTAGACAGGTCATTAGCAAACTCTTTTAATAAGAAAGTCGATTATAAACATGTTAATTTGATAAAAAGCTTTTAAAACTGTATCTTCTCAATATATATATTTTTCCCCATTCTAATTATATATTACCTTTCTGAGAAAAATAACCATTTCAATATAACAATACATGGTAATAAGTAATACTAAAATATAAAGAGGAATAAATAAGGGAATTTGTAATATATGTGTGTGGCCGAATGAAAGTGGCCACTCGCACTTACTTATTACTATTAGGCTCGGTCATGAGAGATTAAAAGGAAAGTCATGACTTTCCGAAACGTTGTAGAAAATGAGTCTACCTTTTAGCGTTTCCAGAATATGATGTTTGGTTCCTCATCATATTATGTTCATTGTACTGTAATAAATACACAACCTCGTTTCCACCAAAAGTACACAACCCTATGCTCATCTCTTTCCATCCAATAGTCAAGCTTTTTTGTTTTTGCTTTCTGTTGAACTCTCTAGCCAGCCAATGCAAAACCCTCACAATGATTCCAAACCCAGCTCTAAATCTCCCTCCTCCTCCCCTCCTCCTCCTGACACCACTCAAACTGTCGCCGGTGATGTTGCCGCCGCAGAACAAGGAGGAAGTAGCGTGGGAGGTGTTGCCAGCTCAGACATAGCGAGAATACTCCAGGCGGTGGACACTACTCCTGCTAGTGGTGTTGGTGGATCTCCAGTACTGTGGGGAGAAGCTGGTGGTGGTGAAGGTGGGTCCTACGCGACGGCGCCAGCTGCGGTGAGTGTGGAGGGTGGTGGAGTGGTGGTGGCTTCAATGCTGTTGCCAGAGAAACAGGGGAATAAGCAGAAGAGGAAGTCGTCTCAGGTGTCTGATCCTCCGCCGTGGCCGCCAAAATGCAGCGAGTGTGGGAAAGAGTTTCCCAGTTGGAAAGCTGCGTTTGGACACATGAGAGCACACCCTGAACGTGATTATCGAGGTTTCTTTAGACCTCCTACTTCTTCTTCACCAAGGCAACGTGTTCGTCTGGGTAACTAAAAAAACCCTAACCCTTAGAAGCATAATTTTTTCCCAAATATTATCATCTAGTATTTAGTTCGGGTTCGTGGCTGCCCATCTCGTGTTTTCTCTGAGACTTGAACTCCAATAAGAGATTTAGAGAGCTAAACCAACTCTGTCATATAGCCATACATTTTAATACTCATACTCTATTCAAGTTAGTTAATTACGTGTGTATGCGGTTGTGTTGCAGAAGAGAATATTAATACAGGTGCGGAACAAGGTGGAGGAGAGAAGGGAGGGTCATCGGCAGCCGCGGCGGCTACTGGAGGGGTTGGGTTTGATCTGAATCAGCCTTCGACGGAGGAAGTGGTGGAAGCTTCTGATTCTGAGGCTGCACAGAGAAACCAAGCACTGCAATCTTCTTCTTCGTCTGCAGTAAGGAGGACTGATCAAGAGGAAATCAAAGTTGGGTTTGACCTAAACCAACTTCCTCCTTCTGAAGATGATCATGATCAACACAAGCCCTAATGTTACAATTAAGATCTTTTAGATATTGGAATTACATTCTGTGTTTCCGTTTTTAATTAGATTAAATTTGCTTTCTTCATCTTTCACTGTCTTTTCATCGTCTATGGACTTCTTTAATTTATATATTTGTGCGCATATATAGTTCCTATATCAATATATAAGATATGAGTACTTTCACTTTCTTCTTGCTTCCTCTCTCATAAATCGTCTACTTTTAGTGGAGCATGTCGTCTGGACAATTAGTTTGATCCATATTAATGTTTACTCTTTTGTGCTTTCAAGTATTATACTGTGTTGGAATTCACCACTTGAATATATAGTACACCGTATTTCGCTACGTTGAACCTGCACTTCATTTTCTCATCTTCCTCGATCAAGCACACCCAAGTCATTGGTACAGTCATTAAAAAAAATCAAACTCACCTTGGAATTTAGCGGTTGGTCTCTAGCTAGTACCTCCAATGGCTCGATCCCTTGCGTACGTTCTTCCATAAGTTACAGTATGAGACCAAACACCTTAGGCCATGGCCACCTAGCATTCCCAGATTTCGTGCCATGTTCTCCTTCAGCCAAACGTGCAAACTTAGGAGAAGCAAAACTCAACCACTAAGTATCTGTGACACTCAAGAGGGCACCCTCCACTAGTGTTAACCCCTATCCATACTTATAAGACATTGTACCCAAAGAGCATTATCTGAAATCTATATTCCCAAAGCCTCAACTCAACTTCATGATGAAAGCTATATTCTGCTATCTGAAATCTTTAATCCCAAAGCCTCCGATATATACTCCCATGAAATGAGATGCACCTTCTTTCCTTCTTATGACTGGTTTCACAAATATTGACGACTATACCGTTCTACCTCTCTCAACAAGCCGATGGGAATGGCTTCTCTTTATATATATATATTGTCTCTAGACCAAATACTTTTCGGGTAACAACACTTAGAAACTCCTAATTTCCTCTTATGTGATAAACTTGTAACCAAAATGCAAGAAATGTGATCGGGGGCTTTGTGCATAGTTTATTTCTCTTAACCTTAATAGTCGACCATATATTTAGACTTATTATTCATTAAACTACCTTCATATATTATCATTATCACGAATTCTATTTACCAAAGTTACATAAGATTGATGAGAGTTTGGAAGTTTCCCAAAATGATTATAATTTTCAAATGTGAAAAAGATTGTAGATATGAGTTATGACCAATTTCCACGTCTAAAAAAGTTTGAAGTTCATCTATGGTATGCGAAAAACATGGTAATTAAATAATGTGTTTTCCTTCCGTATAGCTGCATCCTTGAAGTTTATTTCTCTCTCATGCCTTTGTTTTTCTCTCTGTTTTATTTTTAATTCTCAAACAAAAAATTGAGAAGCTAGTTTAGAAATTCTTTTATGGAGGACGGAAAATTACAATTATTTTAGGCAAACTGGAGCAGACGAGTTCTCTCAGAGATTAAAATAGCTCCATATATATTTACGAAAACTCTAAACAATTATAATTGTGTGTGTGTGTTTGATGCATTCTTGAATATATAATTCTGTTTTTCAATAAGCTCTATCTGCCATGTAAAATAAGTGGAATTGAACAAGTGAGTTTACCATTTGCATAAAATAAGCCTGCAGTTCTCTCTCTCTCTCTCTCTATGATTCCCTTTATGATCTCTTCCACTAGAGTGGGCCTAGTGTATTTGCACAAAATATTTCAAATAAATTATACTGTTCACAACTTGTAAATTATGTCTACTATTTTAGAATATAATGTTTATTTTCCACATTACATAAGCAAGATTAATTTGCTTTCACCGATTCAGACCGATTCAGCCATATAGGTCGGGGGGAAAATCCAGCTAATTAAGAGATATTCAACTCATACTTATTTGTGTTCCTTTTTTAAAAAAATTTTAATTCGTGCATCTTATAACAGTTTTTTTTTTTATATAGAATCTGCAAAAATACCTTTTTGAAAGGAGTTTTCTGCATTTTCACAGGTTCAAACTCGAGAACTCATACTTAAGTGGTTAAAGAACAACGCTTAATGAGTTAATGGTACGTATCTTATATATAATAGTTGAGTTGTGAATTCCTATAAAATTCTTATTTTAGAATATCAAATGCCATGATGGATACTTACACATGCGTCTTATACTACTGCATATATAGATCATATTATCTCACACACACACATATAGCATAGAAAGTTAAATTCCAAGATCAAAATATAGATAACCATATATTGTAAGTTATATTAATAATAACATGAGCAAGAATTAAGAATATACTCAGGGAACAAATAATTTGACAAAACCTGCCTTAATTTTTTTTTTTTAAATTCTTCATTCAACAAAAGAAACTCACACTCATCATAAACACATAGGGTCAAACTTGTAACGTCTTCCCTAAACTTAAGACTTGAGGAAAGGTGTTTGGTGTCATCAGTTGAGCCACATGTTCCCGACACTAAAATTGGTCAAAGCTTAAAACTGTACGAGGATTATCTCATAGCAATAATATAATTATTGTCGCAATGCCAGACAAAACTAACCTGGCAAGAAACCCATGGAACAAATTTCCAGGCAGAGAACAAAAGTCAAACTCACCTTGAGATGACAAAAGCAGCAATCAATAATCATAGTTATTCATACAGGTTGACTCGATGGATCATAAGATAATTAATGGTGAAATCAACAAGTTAATTACAAAGGCGATGAAGAAAGTGTATAGTTTTAGTGTCACATGTACAAATATAAATCATAAACACAAAAAAGTTTTAGTTTAATTTGCAGAGGACTTTGTCGATTTTGATGTGCTAGGACTAAATCCCATTTCAAAACATACACTTGACTATTCACGCGAGCCTCATTCAAAGAATTGTTGACACAAAATAAATTTCAAATAAGTCATGTTGTTCAAGACTTGTAAATAATGTGATATCATTATATGTTTGATTTCCATATTACACAAGCAAGATGGTTTGCTTTCATCGATTATCAGCTGTCAAAAAATCCAGCCAATTCAGAGATATTGAACTCTGGTATAATTTTTTTATGAAGCTATCTGATAAGAGTTTTAGTTATGAATTCCTATAGATAATCATTTCTGTAGAATATTAAATGCCATGATAGATAATTACACAATCCATATATCTTATTACTAGATTTATTGATCGTATTAATATATAGCATTTAAAGTTAAACACCAAGATCAAAATATGGATAGCCATATCTATTAGTATAAGTTATATTTATATCATGAGCAAGACGAACAAGAGTACAGTTAACTCTTCTATTTGTGAGTTATTTTACCACGAGGGACGAGATGCAAATAGTAAGGTACTATATGTAGCAACATAAGAATACCCAGGGAAGTGGGAACAACTAATTTATTTATTTTTAAATGTTTCAAGTTAAAATGCTATTGGGATTATCTCTTACAAATAATACAATTAGTATTAGTGCCAGACAAAGGTAACCTGGCAAGAAAAGGGAACAAATTTCCAGGTGGAGAACAAAAATGTCAAACCCACCCCGAGGAAATAAAAGCAGCAAGCTATATGTACATATAACATTTATTCATCAATTTATATCAATTGTGTCAATATATGTGTGTGTGTGTGTGTGTGTGTGTGTAATTTCATTTTATTCAGGTCAAGTGTGAGTATGAGTTGAAGATGTTCCGAAATAAATAAATTTAGACTGAATAAAGGATATTTATAAGTGGAAATAATGTAGCATATCCGAGATGATATGTATTATAGATATCTCATGATCTATTTTACATTAAAAATCTTAAATAACTCATACTATTCATAACTTGATTAATAGTGTGATTTATATATATATATATACACACACACACACATATATATATATAATATACTCCCTCCAATTCTAATTATAGGGTATATTTAACCGATTTTGTGGAGATTAAGGAGAGAAGTTAAATTAGTTAATTTTACTCATTTTCCTAAAATACCCTCATACAAATTTAAAATGACATAAGTAAAAGTGAATCAACAGCCACATACCTTTCCGACCTAAATTTTTTTATTCTACACGCTTTCTAATTGAAATAATGATTATACTATATACACATATATGTGTGTGTATATGTATAAATATAGATATATATACACATAGGCGGATCCACCTATAAGATAAGGGGGGCAAGTGCCCACCCTTGAATTGGAGAGTTGGAGATTATTATTATTATTATTTTAATACATGTTTAAATGATTGACCACCCTTAAATTAAGTACCCACCCTTAATATATCAAGTCTGCACTTCGTAATCGGATGAGGGATGAATAGTTGAATTATTGTTTAGTGTCTTGTATTGAAAAAGATGTATTTGATAGCATTGATAATAAGGCAATTATGATGGTATTCCAAAAAATAAGGCTTAGAATGATGACATTGTAATTATTTTTATTGTAATATACTTTTGTTATTAAAATATATGTACTTGAACTTATTGAGTGTCCACCCTTCATTGTAATTTTTGTAGCTGCATTTCTAATAGCACTTAGCCTTGCCTTTCTTAATGACATGACATGTTTGTAAAATAACTGTCTCTCTTATTACATCATCAGTATTCAATTGATTTCATGAATATTTTTTGATATTTTTTTTCTTTTCTTGTTTATATTCTTTTGTTTTTTTTAATACATTTAAAACTTTCCTTTAAAAAAATTCGGGGGCGCTGCTCCTGAATCCCCCATCACTAGTGCCCACCTTTCATAAAATTTTTGGATCCGCCCCTGTATATACATACATATATGCATATACACATACACACAGATATACATATTTGTTTATATATGCGCGCACACACACAGAGAGGTATACATATATATGTATACACACACACACACACACACATATATATAGACACACACATATATACGTATATGTATAAACACATACTGTGTGTGTCTATATATATTTGTGTGTAGACACACACATGTGTGTATATGTATGTATGTAGGTATACATGTGTGTGTTTATATATATATTGGCAAATTAACGTCAGCTAATCGATAAATAAATTAAAATTCAACAATTTAAAAGTTTTACTTACTGGAAGAGTCTATGCACCTACATACATATACTCATAAAAAATCAAACACACATGAGAGAATGAAATAAGGGAATTTTTTAAAAAAAATTGACAATAATTAAAATGTTGTCCTATTATTAGGATCAAAACCAACTTCCAAATGTTGTCCTATAATTAGGATAGGAGGGAGTACTACATTATTTACAAGCTATACGAACAGTGCATCTTGTATTTGATTACTTGCTTATTTTTGGTATTTTATCATGAGTTCATGACTACTGTTTTTTTCTTCCTTTCTACTTTTCGCTATTTGAATAAATTTCAACTTGCTGAAAATTTTATTTAAATCATCAATATTTCATTATTCAATCAAATTTTACCATTTTCACAGTATTTCTTACAATGCACATGATAAAAGCACAAGTATATACGCTCCTCTAATTAAAATTGTAAAGTTTAGCCTCATGATCAAGTCATTGCTGACAATTAAATTTTACCAACTCGTGTAATTTCTGATAACAAATATGAATACAATATTTCAAGTATTACAATGCTCCCTGCTCGTCCTAATTATATTATTGGACAAAGTTAATTAACTTCATGTTTCTTAAGGTGTGCTAGTTATTCTTACAACTTATAGAAAAATGTGTGATTTTTTCAATTCACCCTTCGCTAAAATGAATAACTATGATAAAGAATTGCTTATTCCGATCAATGAGCGACAAGATTGAAAAGAAATTAACTACCACATATTTATCCTATATTTAGGATTAAGTAAAACCTTTTAACTTTGTTCTATAATTAGCACACCGAGGAGGCGAGGAGTATCATTTAATATTATTTTCATTAAATTTAGATGTATACCTCACTAACCAGAGACTTAAAAATGAGAAATTTGAGTTAGTCATTTGCTTCGTACATACACATCTAATTAATATATGCATATTATAAGGATGGTAACGGCACAATAATAACCAAACATAGGATTCTCCTCAAATTTTAATTGGTTCATGCCAAATACAACGTGGCCATGGTCGGCCATGTCCAGGCGGCCTCGCTTAATTTAATTTCTTACAACTTTTTTTTCACGATGTCGACCTTACCCTTTTGTTTCCTTCTTTATAGGTTTGGTATATATAAACAAAGCAAAATCTCGTGTTTTGGCATCTCAACATCAACAATTCTCTGAGTGTGAAATTAAAGGACAGAAAATGGCTTCATCATTTTCTGGCGCAACAAGTTTTATTGTTCTTGTGTTTCTCTGTGTGGCGGTGCACGTAGCATATGGGACTGATCAAGAGAATAATAGACCAGTGATGTTCATATTTGGAGATTCAACTGCTGATGTGGGCACTAATAATTTCCTGACAACACAAGCAAAGGGCAATGTCCCTTACTATGGCATTGATTTCCCAAACTCAGTCCCCACTGGAAGATTCAGCAATGGCTTCAACATTATTGACCACATTGGTAACTTAAAGAATGCAATTAATACCTATATAATCATTTGACTTTTCTCAATTTTCCTTGTTTGATTTGTTTTGTTCCTTATGTTGTGAATCATAATTAATGAAGCTCAACTATTTGGATATGAGGAGAGCCCACCGCCATACTTGGCTCTGCTAAATGATCGTCAGTACACTTTCAAGCAGAATGTACTGGGAGGAGTAAATTTTGCATCAGGAGGATCTGGAATTCTCATAGACACCGGCAAAAAACAATGGGTTGACACACACACACACATCTTAATTTTCTCTCTGCTTCAGTGAGTTTGACATATATAAGGTGATCAAAGTTCGTTTGATATAGAACTATAGTAATCCTAAATGAAAGTACATTTGAAGGGTGAGGTGGTAGCCCTTGGGGAGCAAGTAGAACAATTTGAAGCAGTGAGAGCAAGTCTAGTTGAGACACTGGGGACAAGTCAGACTGCAACTTTTCTTTCAAAAGCTTTGTTCATAATCAGCGTTGGAGCCAACGACCTCTTGGAATTCTCCGCCAACAAAAGTTCCATCACATTAGGCCCCCAACAATACTTGGCTGCTCTTCAATTCGACTACTACACTCAAATTCTGGTTCGTACAATGTAGTCCCTCTAGTTCAAAATACAATAGTCAAATATGTGAGGGAGGTTTTTTTAATATATATAGGATACAATTTGATTTTTTCTTATTATTTAATACATGTTTTCAATTTCACCCATAATTAATTATATGTCTCTGATACTTTTTTTTTCCACCCATTTTCTCCTCATTCACACTCTTTGTAAAAAAAAGGTATTTTTACATATTTATTGTTTTTAATTTAACCAACTTTTTAAATTGTGTAATTCAGTTATTTGCATTTTATATTTGAACCAGAGGTAATACATATTTCTCTTCACTCCTAGACAATATGGATAATGTGGTTATATAACTAATGGCGGTGGTGGATTATATATATATAACATGATTGCAGAATCTATACGCAGGAGGAGCAAGAAGATTTGGGATAATAAGTGTAGCAGCAATAGGTTGTTGTCCTGCAGTGAGAGCGACCAACTATGGAGGAGAATGTGCGGAAGAAGTGAACCAATTAGCGATAGGATTAAACTCTGCAACATTTTCTACGTTGGAGAAGTTAAGGTATGATTTGAGGGATTTCAAGTACTCATTTGGGAATTTATTTGCAATGAGTTCAGCAGTGTTGAAAGGCCCAGCCAAGTTTGGGATAAAGGAGACCAACAAGGCATGTTGTGGAGTTGGCCAGCTTAATGGAGAGGGTCCTTGCCTTAGGGCCATTAACGCTGAGCTTTGTGAAGATCGTAATGAGTTCTTGTTTTGGGATTGGTTCCATCCAACTGATAAAGCTTCTAAGTTAGCAGCTTCTTCTCTCTTTGATGGACCTTCTAACTTTTCCTTTCCCATCAACTTCCGTCAGCTTGCTCACATTTAATTAACTTTTTGCACCAAAGCAAATAAGAAATATCTAGGGTTAATTAAGATTTAAATTTGAATTTGAGTTATTTTATTATTTTCTAAGATTTTCAGTTGTAGTCAGTTTGGATGAATTGAATAATATTGAGTGTTGATTGTTGAGTTTTTTCGATTCCTCCTCTCTGTTTGTCTAATTTTCTCCCTCCTTGTCATCCACCCCTTCTCTAGTCTCTCTCTATTTCTCTTCTCTCCTTTCTTTTCCTTCTTTTCCCCTTCCCCAAACTGTTTCACATCACAAGCTGTGTCTACTTCTGTTACGTTATATATTATGCCAATCATCTAGGGCTTGTTTGATTTTATTCTTTAATTTTTTTGTTCTCAAAAACATTTTTATTATAAATTTTTTCTTACAAACAAGTTTTGAAAATAAAAAACAAATAAATATGTTTGCATAGTTGTTTTAAAAAAATATGTTTTTGAAGTGATGTGGCAGCAACCATCACCTGTGGTGACATGGCGGTAGTTGTCACCAGTAGTGTGATGTCGATAGTAGAAAAATAAAAACAAAAATAACTTACTGTTTTTTGACGCCGCCAACTTCAATTTAATTTTTGTTTTTCTATTTTTTTTTTTGACGCCCGCAGGTATTTATTTTAAAAGATATGTTTTGTGTGTTCGTGAGTGGTGGCGTTCATTAATCTAAGCCTTAATAAGTAAAATGATTTTGTGACATATCCATTTAATTGCGGAATATAATTTTCTATATATAGATATGAGGTAAAATAATGGGAAAACTAAAATAGAGGACCTTGATAAAATAATATTTAATTAGAAGGATCATAAAAATTGTAATTATGAAAAAGGACCAAATAAACTTAAAAGTATTAAATGGCCCTTAAAATTCTCAGTTGCTTCCCAAACGTATAAAACAAAGAACAAAGTGCCTTCTTCCCTCCTCCCATGAATATCAAGGTGAGGTCATTTGGGAATCCAGTGTTGAAAGTTAAAAACGGCAATATTTGGTAAAAGTATATGCATAGAAGCAGGATCCGGATGATTGAAGAAGAGAGAAGAAATGTGTAATACAAAGCTGGAACAAAGCATATTTTACTAGGTGTGACAAGCCGAGAGAGAGGGTTCAAATAAGGTCCATGGCCAGCTTATGCAGAGAAGGAAGGAGGAGACTTCTTGATTCAAATCTAGGCTTTGGGTTAAAACATCGAGGCAGGATGGGTGGGTGGATTATAAACAAATTATCGCCATTCGGATCAACATATTAGCTTACACGGTTCTCCTCTGTCCTTTGATCATCTAGATCCTACTTCTATGCCTACACTTTTACCCAATATTGTCGTTTTTAATTTTCAGTATTGGACTCCGTCCCAAATGGCCTCACTTTGATATTCAGGAGGAGGGAAGAAGGCGATTTGTTCTTTGTTTTCTATATAAGGGAAGCAACTGAGAATTTGAAGGGTAATTTAGTACTTTTAAGCTTATTTGGTCCTCCTTAATAATTACAATTTAAATGGTCCTTCTAATTAAATATTATTTTATCTAGGTCCTTTATTTTAATTTTCCCTAAAATAATCTAAGAAAATTAAAAAGGAACCTTTGTTTATATCATATCTAGTGCAAACTACGGTTTTTATAACAGCAAGTCTTTCTATACTAATTAATTGCAGCGGAGACGGTGGAAAAGGATTAACGATGGTAATTTGTAGATAAGAAGTGAATATTTTACACAAGAAATTGTTTGTTAATTAATTGTTTATTTCTCATAATACTCTTATTTTATTTGTTGAGGCATTATTTTTATTTCTACGCATTAAATTCTAATAATTAAATAGCAGTGGTGTTTCTGAAAAAGTGCCACAAATTCTTCACAATATTGATTACAAATAATCATCATCGTAACTCTACTTTCTTTTAATTCGATGAATGAGTAATGAAAACTTTATACAATACTGAGAGAGTATAATTTTATCCCAGCTAGAAGTAACCAGAGCATTGGATATCTCAAAGTTTTTCGAGAAACAATTTTGAAGTAATTAACCAAACCGTAGCAGTTTTGTAATGGTCAGTATCAATTTTTAACGGTTAACATTGTAACATCTCCAATTTCATGTAAACTAATGTATTGGATGAATTAATGAAATAAATGAATTTCCATAAAGTTTGTAGTCAATGATATTTATTTTTCTTTCAACATGAATAATTAATTACAGAAGAAGAAAGGGGAATGGTAGTTTGGAAATTTGGTAAATTGTCATTTTCACCTTGGAAAATTTGATATAGAAGATGGCAATGGAAGTCAAAATACATCTCATTTTCCCATTTTGCCCTTGAATATTGCGCATAAAGGGAAGAATTGGATAAAAGAGAACGAAATTCCAAAAATGCCTAAGAAGTTGTCATGAACTTAACCAAGAACTATAGGCTATTGGGCTGAGGCCCAATTCGAAATTAGAAGGATGGAGGGAACCAAAAATTTGCTCATGAAAAGTGGATTTTTTAAGCTATTTTTGAAAATAATAATAATAAAAAATCATGACAATATCTAACCTACATCATCCTCTTCATAAATGCGAAGGATATTGGGTTAAATTTGGAAATGACATATGATCTCTTTTTCTCCTTAAATTTCGAAATATGGCAAAGAAAGAGAAGGAAAGAGAAAAAAATAATGTTATCATATTATTCAAGTACATCATAAATGAAGCATGTAAGAGCATTGGAAAAGGGAACAAAACAAATCTCACCAAATCCCTCCTCATTTTCGGTTTTTTGAAGAGGAAGAAAGAAAAAGAAGAAGAAGAAATGAAATGATGACAAGATATCACAAGTACACCTAGCTACCTAGAAGAATTATTACAAAAAGGACATGATTTTTCTTCAAGAAAAGGAAGATTGTACATAACATTTAAGGAGGATTGGACAATGAAATTAAGTCAAATGAAAACATTCTATTTTCCCCAAAATGCCCTCAAAAATTTCGTCCAAGAGAGAGAAAATAGGGAGAAAAGAGGAATTCTCAAGAAAACTATAGAAATGTGAAGAGAAAATAAAGGCATAAGGGTAATTCACTAAAACACAAGGGTGGAGCATTTTAAAAAGGCCATCTCCCCCTCATTTTGGCTGCCTATTTCGGTTAGAAGGAGAGAAGAGAGAGCTCAAAAAGGTTCCACACAAGAGAGCATAGGAGAGATCAAATAAGAAGAAAAGGTTGAAGCTAAGGTAAGCTTTATAGCTTTGGAATCTTAATCTACTCTCTTCTACCTTTTCTAAAGTAGTGTAGTCACTAGAGCAACCTTTTTCTTGGTGTTTTGAAGTGAAGGTCAAGAGGTTGCGGTGGACAAGAAGGCAAAGATTCAAGGTGATGACTTAAGCTCAAAGTCAAGTAAGCCACCTTTGAACCTTCTTATATTTTCTTTTGGTTGTTTGAGTTTGCAAATGACTATTGACTTGAGTATATATGTATGTTGGGTTTGAATGGCTAATTAAAAGAATGAATAAAGGTTTAAAGTTAAGGTTCATGGTCTAAAATGGTAGATCAATCATAGTATATGAAAGTTATGAAGTTAAATGGAAACTTGATATATTATTGTCAAATGATGATGATTTTTGTCCAGCTGGTTTTTCATATGGATATAAATTGATTTTGGTGTTTTTTATGGCTTTAAAGTGTTTAAATTGAGATTTTGTATAAGGATGAATTTGGATAATAATTTTTGGAACCCTAGATAAAAGCATGAAAAACATTGGTTAGCTATTTTGTGAAAAGCCAGAGAAGTCAGTCGACTTTTTCATGATTTTTGACTTAGTAAATAGAATTGAAAAATTATGAAATTTTAGGGGCAGAAACTAGAAATCTCAAGGATTATTTTGGTATATAATTTGTAATTTTTGAAGCTCTGGATTAGCAGTAATGAATTTTAAAAATGACCCAGAAAACAGGACTCTGGCTTTGACCTGAGGGTGGATTTTAGACACAGAAAAAGCATAAAAAATTTTATGGTCTCTGGAAATATTTTTACCCAAAACTAGACATAATAAGGGTAATTTTGGCCTTTGAACCACCCCAATTGGATTTTTCTAGAATTAATTATGAATTTTTGAAGTTCAGTCACTGATTCTGGAATTTTCTGTGCAATCTGAAAATAAAAGGGGTTTTTCACCAATAATGGATTTCCAATTGAGAATTTTTTTTTTTGAGATTATGGAAGCTTGGAAAGGATTTATTTCAAATCAAAAAGTCAAATATTTATTAAGGTGAATTTTCATAATTATTGAGAATTTATTTGTATTATTGGTTATTTTAGGGACCAAAAAAATTAGTAACATTTGAGGTCGACTATCAAGTAGTAACATTAATCTTCATATGCCTTGTGTTACATTGTATGTTTGATTTTCCATGATTTGATTTTGAGGGACATGATTGTGGATCGGGGCTTGCCGTTTATTAGGATTTGGGGTCCTTCTACAGTAAATATTGTATATGTGCGGTATGCTTATTTATATTACTGCGCGTGATTACTGAATGCTTCATATTTTAATATTTTCCTGATTGTGGTGACATACATGCATTGCATACACTTTTCATATGAGATCAATGGTTACTTTGAGATTTAATTATGAATCTCAGGCTTTTGCAAAGATTCAGGTAGTGCTTCTAGGACGGTGCCTGGAGACGAAGGTAGGCGTTCGGAGTGGGACTGAGTGGTTGGTGATTTTTATTTCGAATATTCATTTTGGATTACTTGGATGACTGTAAACTTATTATTTTGGCCTGTTGGGCACTATATTCGGGATAACTGTATACTAATCCCTCCGGGGAAATATTTACCTTTCTGCATTTTATTTTTTCAGTATACCTTATCCAAACCAATGCGTGCTCTGCTGCTTATACTTTGATGCACGACGTAACTAACCAGAGAAATGGAATTAAAATAAAGGACCACAGTACCCGTCACCTGAGAGGGCAGGGCCGGTAGGTGTGTAACAAACGTTTTTAACAGCTCCTTTTCTGAACATTTATGAGATAAAATTGCTCTACAAAAACTTTTGAATACTCATCACTCTTAAGTTGTTACGTTCAAGATAAAATTGTACATTAACTCTATATAAAAAATATGAAATTTCAAAAAAAAAAAATTCCTGAAAGTGCATAAGGCTATAAACTCAACTCTTCATCGTCTTCACTAGAATTACATAAGAGTAAACTCTAGTTTCATGGATCCTGATTAGCTTGGTATTATATACAACAGGGGCGGATATAGGGGGGCTAGGGTGGCCCCCGCCCCCCTAAAAAAATGAATCAGCGTGATGACAACGATGCATTTTGGTTATTCAAGTAAAGATAGGAAATGGGCCCAACACCAACAATCCAACACCAAGCGTCCAAGCTAGTGTAGTGAAGCCACGAGTAAAAGAAATTGGGGGGAGGGGGAGCCCACCAATTATCTAAAAGTCACACACTCATATTTATAAAAACAAAAGTCGCAGCACACACTAACTTCCGTTTTTTAATTCATTCTACTACTCCTCGCACAGTACAGAAGATTAGAAGATTACGTTTTAGGTAAGTGATATAATCTATTTTTTACTCTCTTATCTTTTAGTTGGATAGAATTTGTTTTATGAAAAATTTAGGGATTTGTTTTGAAATTTTGAGGCTTCTAGATGATCATTTTGCTTTTAATAGAGTTAATAAGGCTCAAGTAAAAGTTGTATGGTTTATATTTTTACTTGAGTAGTTGATTTGAGGAAAATAAAGTTCGGGTCTAGTTAGAAAATTTGTGATTTATCATTTATGATATGGAGTTTGTAATATGCAATTTGTGATATGAAATTTACGAAATGGAATGTATGATATGAAATTTTGTGAATTAATTTATGCTCTTTGTAGGTGATTATTATGGGAAGAGTGCTACCATTGATACTTTTTTAAAGACAAAGAATAGTGAGTCTTCGATTACATACATTGAAAAAGAAATTGTTTCGAGTTTTAGCACGAATTCAATTATAAATGAGTTTAACAATATAAAAACATGTAAGGTAAGAGTTAAATGAAGTTATTTTAAGTTCTTTAATATATTTCTTTTAATTTTTTGTACATTAGATCTGAATTTTATTTTAAATGATTTTATTTTTGATATAATATGTTATATTCTCGCCCCTCATCATTCAAAATCATGGCTCCATCACTGATATACACAGTACATATTTATATATAGCAGTATAGCACGGCTTCACATGGGAATAATTAATACAAATACCATTAATACGACAACGGCTTTCACACGAAATATTAATACAAAGATTAATGAATAGTTTATCATAATAAACAATGTTGAGTTGATTAATAATTAAGAATCTAAAACAAATGCGTATTTAATTTTACATTAAAAAGCATTTGTAAAACATAATTTTGATGGTCTCTTGCATAAAATCAAAGACGACGCACTAAAATAGCTAAATGAATGATGTAATATTATTAGCTCCAACATGACCCAAACCCAATTATATAAGAAGTGTATACCTTCTTTGCAAAACAGATAATAATCTACAGAGCTGTATATTTCTCAGTGTTTCATCAGTAGAGAGACTAATATTTTAGTTTCAAAAAATAAATCTCTTTCAAAACACTTGACTATTCATTATTCCAGCTTCAAAAAATGAATCCAATAATGAGTGGATGCTCAAATTATTAAAAAATGTTGGTGAAAATACTTGCAATATAAAAATATCACTAAGATAAGAATTTGTGTAATCAATATGCATAATCTGTAAACATACAATACTACTGCACAAGAAGAAAACTAGTAAAAACTCACAAGACTGCCGAAATATGATAATGAACTTTGATGAAATCCGAGCTCAACATACGTTATCTCCTTAAAACAATTTTGCTCCCTCTATATGGATGCCCAAGGTTGATGAGCAATTGTCTCCCAGGATGGAGCAGATTTTTCGTCTTCAGAATGATGACACTCTCAATTAGAAGCCCAAGTGAACACAACGAGTTTGCTTTCAGAATCGCACGGATGTGACTTATAGCAAAATGCATTAAACTATATGTAGAGTAGTGTTAGAAAAACAAGATAATTTTTCTGTCATATGCACGTCTATTTATAGATAATGAAACGATCAGATGGAGTCTCGTCGGCGAACCGACGCAACTTTTTATTCATAACCCATGGGATTTATACAAAACATTCAACAACAAAAAACACACACATATATATATAATAAAACCACACAAAACACACACATAATAAACCAAGAAATTAAAGAAAGCATATTTTTTTTAAAAAAAATAATCCAAAGAGCAGGCTCAATTCTCATATATATAATTATGCGCGCAACATTTATTCTCGTAAAACAAGGTCCAGAGAAATAAGTATCAACCATACGAAAACACAGTAAAGAAAAACCATTGACGACATATAGAGATCGAATAGGCAAAGAGTAATACAAAATTATGTCCCTCAGGAAATCAGGAATAATTATAAGTCGATCGACAACAATAAAACTAGCACATATAATGAATCAGAAAAGGCTTGATGAGTATTATTCTTAATATAAATCTAGATACGAGCACCTGATAAGTTATTACAAATTTAAGGCATAACGCCTTCATCTTCATCATCTGCACCAGAAGGGAGCTCGTTGAGGTCAAATGGAAACTTCATCTTCGTCTCTCAGCAGCATCAGAAGCCTCAGCAGCTTCATGTTTCTTCTCTCCATCAACAGTTTCAAAAGCCTCCTTTTTGTTTTTTTCTCCCTTATTATTATCAGCTTCAAAAGTTTCATCCTTATTCTTCTTTGTTTCTTCATCACCAGAATTCTCACCCACTATTTCTTTCTTTTCCTCCTCGTCATCAGTCTCTTCTTCAACAGGCAAAAACATTTCTTTGTTTATCTTACTTGTAACAGCGTCATCATCGTCACAAGACTCATAATCATCATCTACATACTTTTCTTCAGCAAAAGCTTCAGATGACACCAAATCTTCATCAGCATCAGCACGTGGTTCCTCTATGTTCTTTCCTTTAGCGGCTTTAGAAGCAGGCTCCACTTCAATTTTCTCCTTCCCAGACACAACAGCCAAAGAAGCCTCCATTTTAGCCTTTACTTCACAAGAGTTCTTCACAGCAATAATATCACCACCACCTGCATACATGTATATCCTATTCTTCATTTCCGTTACTAACAAATATAATTATATATAACAATATAATGGCGTTATTCCTCTCAAAAGACTACCCAGTACTGTTTCAAGAAGTTTTTCTGTCACTTTTATCGAGATGACTAAGGGGGGCTATTTGGTACGATGGATTTGGAGGGAAATTTTTTATGAATTGGATTTAAATCAGAGAAATGGGATTGAAAGTTTTGAATTAATTTTTTATACTTGTTTATTTTACCTTTTATCTTTATTAAAATTTTATAACTCCACTTCTTTAATTATTTTAACTACAACTTATAAAAATTTTCACTCCCCACCCTTCCTCTCCTACAGACCCTAAGGAATATTTTTTTTTTTTTTTATGCTTTTTATTGAATAGAAAGTTTTGGAGGAAAGATTAAAACTAAGCCATACCAAGTAGGAGGCAAGAAATTAAAGACAAGAATTAAAGACAATACATGAAACTAATAAAGCAAAACTAAGCCATCCCAAGTAGGAGGCAAGAAATAAAAGAAGGAACTTAGAATGGGAGAGATCTTGGTCTCTTCAAGGTGTGTGTTTCTCTTCAGCCTCTCCATCTATTTATAGGAAAATTGGGCATCTCATTCATCCATTTTACAACTCATTTCGTCACTTTACTTAGTGGCCAACATGGAAGAATCATTGAACCACTTTACACCTCCAAAACGCGTCCTTTTGCAAGCTGGATTACACCACGGAAACGGCGGATCTGGACCATGTGGTCTTCATATGAAATGTTTCCCTGGATGTCAGCTTTCCAGTCGTTCAAACCGCACCTCATTTTGAGTTCTGTAGCGCCAGATATGGATCAAACACCGAACGTTGTTCCGGAGCCCAGTTCAGCGCCCTGTTCCGTATTCCAGGCCCAATTTGGTCATTTAAACATTTGATTTAGCTTTTGGGCTCTTCATATGGTTTGTAGATCTTCATTTTAGCTTCTGAAAATATAAATTGCAGAGCCATTGGATCTCTAAATCTCAAGTTATACCCAAAATACCGAACAGTGTTCACTACCCAATTGTAGTAAGAATATGACTTAAGTTCAATTTTGAATCCAAACTCAAGATGTGACCAAGATTAATGCAAATAAAATCTAAAAAACTCATTATGAAGATGAAATCATATATTTAACTAATGGATCCATTAAATCATGATAATGACAGAGTTTTTAGCTTCTTTTTGCATTTAAAATAATATGAATTCAAAGATTATCAAACTCCCCCACACTTATCCTTTTGCACTCCTGAGCAAAATTAAAAGATAAAGAACAAGTAAAGCTTTCTCCTTTCTAATAATTGCTTGAAATTTCATAACTTAACAAGGATCACAAAAGCTTCAAAGGATCAACCAATCAAGATAGAAATCTCTTCATCTCAAATTACTAATCATGGCAATACCATTCAATGATGCTAATCACTCAAGATAGTCTCTCAAGGGATGCCCTTAATCAATCTCTCAAGTGTATATGGTTAATAAGTGTATCGCTTCAAATTCTACTCAAAGAAATTGTTCTACCATAAGCTTGCTCAAGTTCTACTTCTCCACCACTTGTAACACATGCTTGCAAAAATCAAAGAGGACTTATTATTAAGGTTGTAATGGGGCTAGGATAAGGGTAGGTAATAATATGGAAATGAAAGGTTAAATACCCAAGAACTTTAAAAGAGTAACAATATAAAACCACTCAAATAACATTTCTTTTTTTTTTCTCTTTTTTTTTTGTTAAACAATAAATGCCTCTCTTTTTTTCTTTTTTTCTTCTTCTTCTTTTTTTTTCTTTTACAATAAATGCCAAACGATGAATGACATATAATCAAATACTTCCCCCGCACTTAAAATGTTGCACTCCTGGGCAACCCCCACACTTAACCCCAAAACCAATGCGCAATTAATTTCCAAGGTGCGGAATAAAATGGTGTGACATTTAGGCTAGTAATGTGGCTTTGAAAGGAATGAGTCAAAAAGGCACAAAGGGCTAACAAAGGAGATATAATGCAAGGGAAAGGCTATTTGGTCAGAGTGAGGAAATAAAAGAAAGAAAACAAGCCTCCATCATATTTATGCATGCAAATGAAAAATGTAGTTTTGAAAAGAATGAGAGCAAGTTCTAGAGAACATAAATCATGAGCAGATGCACACAAGAAAGAAAGAATGGTAAAAGATGAGTTCCATTCATGTAGGCCCAAGATCTCACAAAGGAAAATACCAAATCATGCAATTAGCATCACAGAATTAACAACCAAGATATTATAATCCAAGAGTCCAAAATTTCAATCTAAATAGAATGATCCATCAAAACCAAAATGTCCAAGTTCATAATATGGAGCAATCATAGAAGGAGAATTTTTTTTTTTTTTTTTTTTTTTTTTTTTTTTTGCATTTTCTCATTTAAAAATAAAACAATAATCAAAAGGATTCAAAATATATTTTTCCTCCTTTTTATTCTACTTAATAAACTACATTATTTTTACTTTTGCTATTGGAATATGTCCCTCCCCCACACTTATCTTCCTCGTACAACAATTAAGCCCAAGTAATCATATGAATTAGGAAGAAAATAAGTAAGGAAAGAGACAACCTTTGTTAGAGTATCTTGAGTCGCTTGAAGAAGAAGTTCTTATCTCCGATGTGAATCATGAATTTTTCCCTTGGAACATCTTCTCCCACATTGAATTTCCTTGGTGGAGGTGGCTTAGGATCTATTGGAAGAGGTCCAAGAATGTACGGTGGTTGTTGGTTCCATCGACAACCTTTCCAAGAATGTGCCTGCAAATAAGACAAGCAAATAGCAAGATCCCATCCAAATATAGAGACATAGAGAGATTTCAAATGAATTAAGGGCATGTTAAGTTCCAAACTCTCCAAGTAACTATCACATCCAAGGAAATCAATGATACTCCCATCGTAGGAGTCAAGCAACCAAGTATTATTTGGAAGATTATTTTGTGTTTGCGAATGGAAGGTGCAGAATCCAACTTAGTGTTGGGGTACACCACATCATCTTTGCAATCACAAGAGATGGAAGGTAAAAGAGTGGAAGAAAGAAGAGAATTTCTCAAATCATTACCACCGCAGGTGTTTAAAGATTCAAAACAATTATTTTTCTTTTCCAAGTCGTGGTAAATCACAAGAAAGCACTTGTTGGAAAGATTCACCAACATGTAGAATTTTATCAATCAAAATTTCAGAATCTTTGTCTCCAACAAGACTACAAGAAAATAATTCAATGGGGATTTTATGCATTTGGCATTCTAGGCTATGATTGTTCTCACTCACATCAACAACAGAATCCACAATCAATGCAGAATCACTAGCTAATTCAATATCACCGTATAATGCATCATTAATTTCGGTGCAAATAGGACACAATTCATCATCGAATAGGCACAATTAATAGAGTCACTCATAGATGCAAGATCAGGATAATCAACAAGAACATCATCAACAACATTGGTATTCATGTTTGATTCAATCTTTTCAAAATTGACATGCTTACTATCAACAATAGTACAAGAGGGTGCATTCTGATCAATGGTAGAATCAACCACTTCACTAAATGCTTTCTTTTGAAGCTCAACAAGTAAATGACATTTTTCATGATAACAATCTATACACATTTGATATTCCTCACAAGAGCATGAAAATATGTCATTCCATTTATCGCATTCATCCATAGTACTATGAAGAGAAGCATTTTCATCGTTAAAGCATCACATGAAGAAATAGGAACACACTCATCAACAAGTACAAGTCAAATCACTACTACTAAATCCAATTGGTTGAGCAATTGCATTTTCAAAAATTGAGGGGATTCAATAATAATTTCCTCATCCACCTCTTTATCACTCAAATCATGAATTGCTTCGTTAGCCAAAGTAGTAGGAGAGTCTACTTCTATAAGGATAGGATCATTACCAAATGAGAGAGAAGACTCTTCAATGTACTTTTGTACTTGCTTCACTTCTTGTGCATGTGTGACCATGAGAGAAGGATTTCCTTGAAAATTCATTTTCAACATTTGTGTTTGCTGCTCAATTTCTTTTCCTAATCTCTCATACCTTTCCGCTTGGTGTTCCATTCTTCTAAAAATAGAGTCCATTTGTTGATGAAAGTCGTCCTTATGTGACCACTCCTCATTTACAGCCCAAGCCGTTTGATTTTGGAAATCTCCAATGACTTCATGATTGAAGGGTTCTTGGTTGGTCACACATGGTTGATAATGATGTTCATAAGGTAGCTCAACTGGGTATAAGGATTCATGAGATGGATGGCATGGTATGGAAGTGGGATGAAATGAAGGATGGTATGGTAAGTGAGAGTTTTGATGATATTGTTGGAATGAAGGTTGTTGGTAAGGTTCATGATATTGGTGGTGGAATGAGCCATCACATTTTTGATTGCCTACAAAAGAGTGAGAATTGAAAGGTAGTTCATGATTATCATAAAACCAAGCCATGAAAGTTCAATGCAATTAATTCCCAGTGAATTACAAAATAACAATCTAACTATAAAAATTAAGAAAAAGAATATAATAAAATACAAATGCAAGTGTAAAAGAAAACAATGATGTTTTTTTTTTTAAAAAAAAAAAGATTAAAGATGTAAGTATGCTATGAATTAACTTGGAGACATGGTGAAATCAAACAAATAAGCTCAAGATCATATTGAATTTGATACAAACACACCACACAGAAGCTACCAAGTCAAGACAATGCAAAAATCTTGAACTATATGCAATGAAAAAAAATGCAAAATTAACAAGCATCACACGAGAAACCCCTTGTCAAAAGTCAATTTGACAATTAGATTACCTAGGGAGCCAATTACTTAGCTCCCGGCAAGAACGGCGCCATTTGATGAAGACCTTTTATCATTAGCCTTGGGGTCCACAATCAACAATTAACCAAGGATTGCGTATAGGCAAACCTAGGATCGTTCTCTTTTCGAGGAGCTTTTTATTGAATCCTAAGTAATCTAGATGTCATGCAAATGAAATAAAAACAAGGGGGATTGGGTTTTGATGGAATTAGAATAGAAATTGAAGATGTAATGAAAATGAGAGATTAATCAAATGAAAAACGATCAACTCGAATTGGGATTCCAAGACCTTCCATCACCGGACAAAGAAATAGAATAACAGAACCGTGATTGATTCTAAACAAACCGAAATCTCTCGCATTTGTCCAAGCTCCTCGACTAGACAATCGCCTAGCATATGATCGAACATGTGGCGAGCTCGCTGTGCAATCGTACAACGTTCTCGTAACCCGGTCCGACCTAAGTCCTTGGGATTTCAATCTGGATATTAAATCTAACATCCAATCTGTTTCTAAACTCGAATCCGATTAAAGTAAACATAAACAAGTCGCTTATCGATTGAAGCATAAGTCCTCCGGATGACACCATGGAATCCTCAACTCATGGGTCGATCACAAAAACTTAGCCAAGCATGGCTATGTAAGATGAAAATGTAGAAATAAAGATGTTCATCATGACCACGAAGAACATGAACAAGTTCATCATGAACATGAAGAACACAAAGAACAATTAAAGAAAATGAAAGCTTCTATTCCAATATAAAAGTAAATATCAAAAACATAATGAACGAATAAAGGAAAAAAGATGAAGAACATAAAATCAAAATAAAATAATTAAAAGGAAAGATTAAAACTAAGCCATACCAAGTAGGAGGCAAGAAATTAAAGACAAGAATTAAAGACAATACATGAAACTAATAAAGCAAAACTAAGCCATCCCAAGGAGGCAAGAAATAAAAGAAGGAACTTAGAATGGGAGAGATCTTGGTCTCTTCAAGGTGTGTGTTTCTCTTCAGCCTCTCCATCTATTTATAGGAAAATTGGGCATCTCATTCATCCATTTTACAACTCATTTCGTCACTTTACTTAGTGGCCAACATGGAAGAATCATTGAACCACTTTACACCTCCAAAACGCGTCCTTTTGCAAGCTGGATTACACCACGGAAACGGCGGATCTGGACCATGTGGTCTTCATATGAAATGTTTCCCTGGATGTCAGCTTTCCAGTCGTTCAAACCGCACCTCATTTTGAGTTCTGTAGCGCCAGATATGGATCAAACACCGAACGTTGTTCCGGAGCCCAGTTCAGCGCCCCTGTTCCGTATTCCAGGCCCAATTTGGTCATTTAAACATTTGATTTAGCTTTTGGGCTCTTCATATGGTTTGTAGATCTTCATTTTAGCTTCTGAAAATATAAATTGCAGAGCCATTGGATCTCTAAATCTCAAGTTATACCCAAAATACCGAACAGTGTTCACTACCCAATTGTAGTAAAAATATGACTCAAGTTCAATTTTGAATCCAAACTCAAGATGTGACCAAGATTAATGCAAATAAAGTCTAAAAACTCATTATGAAGATGAAATCATATATTTAACTAATTGATCCATTAAATCATGATAATGACAGAGTTTTTAGCTTCTTTTTGCATTTAAAATAATATGAATTCAAAGATTATCAAACTCCCCCACACTTATCCTTTTGCACTCCCCGAGCAAAATTAAAAGATAAAGAACAAGTAAAGCTTTCTCCTTTCTAATAATTGCTTGAAATTTCATAACTTAACAAGGATCACAAAAGCTTCAAAGGATCAACCAATCAAGATAGAAATCTCTTCATCTCAAATTACTAATCATGGCAATACCATTCAATGATGCTAATCACTCAAGATAGTCTCTCAAGGGATGCCCTTAATCAATCTCTCAAGTGTATATGGTTAATAAGTGTATCGCTCAAATTCTACTCAAAGAAATTGTTCTACCATAAGCTTGCTCAAGTTCTACTTCTCCACCACTTGTAACACATGCTTGCAAAAATCAAAGAGGACTTATTATTAAGGTTGTAATGGGGCTAGGATAAGGGTAGGTAATAATATGGAAATGAAAGGTTAAATACCCAAGAACTTTAAAAGAGTAACAATATAAAACCACTCAAATAACATTTCTTTTTTCTTTTTCTCTTTTTTTTTTGTTAAACAATAAATGCCTCTCTTTTTTTCTTTTTTTCTTCTTCTTCTTTTTTTTTTCTTTTACAATAAATGCCAAACGATGAATGACATATAATCAAATACTTTCATTTGATGAAGACCTTTTATCATTAGCCTTGGGGTCCACAATCAACAATTAACCAAGGATTGCGTATAGGCAAACCTAGGATCGTTTCTCTTTTCGAGGAGCTTTTTATTGAATCCTAAGTAATCTAGATGTCATGCAAATGAAATAAAAACAAGGGGGATTGGGTTTTGATGGAATTAGAATAGAAATTGAAGACGTAATGAAAATGAGAGATTAATCAAATGAAAAACGATCAACTCGAATTGGGATTCCAAGACCTTCCATCACCGGACAAAGAAATAGAATAACAGAACTCGTGATTGATTCTAAACAAACCGAAATCTCTCGCATTTGTCCGAAGCTCCTCGACTAGACAATCGCCTAGCATATGATCGAACATGTGGCGAGCTCATTTGTGCAATCGTACAACGTTCTCTCGTAACCTGGTCCGACCTAAGTCCTTGGGATTTCAATCTGGATATTAAATCTAACATCCAATCTGTTTCTAAACTCGAATCCGATTAAAGTAAACGAAACAAGTCGCTTATCGATTGAAGCATAAGTCCTCCGGATGACACCATGGAATCCTCAACTCATGGGTCGATCACAAAAACTTAGCCAAGCATGGCTATGTAAGATGAAAATGTAGAAATAAAGATGTTCATCATGACCACGAAGAACATGAACAAGTTCATCATGAACATGAAGAACACAAAGAACAATTAAAGAAAATGAAAGCTTCTATTCCAATATAAAAGTAAATATAAAAAACATAATGAACGAATAAAGGAAAAAGATGAAGAACATAAAATCAAAATAAAATAATTAAAAGGAAAGATTAAAACTAAGCCATACCAAGTAGGAGGCAAGAAATTAAAGACAAGAATTAAAGACAATACATGAAACTAATAAAGCAAAACTAAGCCATCCCAAGTAGGAGGCAAGAAATAAAAGAAGGAACTTAGAATGGGAGAGATCTTGGTCTCTTCAAGGTGTGTGTTTCTCTTCAGCCTCTCCATCTATTTATAGGAAAATTGGGCATCTCATTCATCCATTTTACAACTCATTTCGTCACTTTACTTAGTGGCCAACATGGAAGAATCATTGAACCACTTTACACCTCCAAAACGCGTCCTTTTGCAAGCTGGATTACACCACGGAAACGGCGGATCTGGACCATGTGGTCTTCATATGAAATGTTTCCCTGGATGTCAGCTTTCCAGTCGTTCAAACCGCACCTCATTTTGAGTTCTGTAGCGCCAGATATGGATCAAACACCGAACGTTGTTCCGGAGCCCAGTTCAGCGCCCCTGTTCCGTATTCCAGGCCCAATTTGGTCATTTAAACATTTGATTTAGCTTTTGGGCTCTTCATATGGTTTGTAGATCTTCATTTTAGCTTCTGAAAATATAAATTGCAGAGCCATTGGATCTCTAAATCTCAAGTTATACCCAAAATACCGAATGTGTTCACTACCCAATTGTAGTAAAAATATGACTCAAGTTCAATTTTGAATCCAAACTCAAGATGTGACCAAGATTAATGCAAATAAAGTCTAAAAACTCATTATGAAGATGAAATCATATATTTAACTAATTGATCCATTAAATCATGATAATGACAGAGTTTTTAGCTTCTTTTTGCATTTAAAATAATATGAATTCAAAGATTATCAAACTCCCCACACTTATCCTTTTGCACTCCTGAGCAAAATTAAAAGATAAAGAACAAGTAAAGCTTTCTCCTTTCTAATAATTGCTTGAAATTTCATAACTTAACAAGGATCACAAAAGCTTCAAAGGATCAACCAATCAAGATAGAAATCTCTTCATCTCAAATTACTAATCATGGCAATACCATTCAATGATGCTAATCACTCAAGATAGTCTCTCAAGGGATGCCCTTAATCAATCTCTCAAGTGTATATGGTTAATAAGTGTATCGCTCAAATTCTACTCAAAGAAATTGTTCTACCATAAGCTTGCTCAAGTTCTACTTCTCCACCACTTGTAACACATGCTTGCAAAAATCAAAGAGGACTTATTATTAAGGTTGTAATGGGGCTAGGATAAGGGTAGGTAATAATATGGAAATGAAAGGTTAAATACCCAAGAACTTTAAAAGAGTAACAATATAAAACCACTCAAATAACATTTCTTTTTTCTTTTTCTCTTTTTTTTTTTTTTGTTAAACAATAAATGCCTCTTTTTTTTTTTTTTTCTTCTTCTTCTTTTTTTTTTTCTTTTACAATAAATGCCAAACGATGAATGACATATAATCAAATACTTTCATTTGATGAAGACCTTTTATCATTAGCCTTGGGGTCCACAATCAACAATTAACCAAGGATTGCGTATATAGGCAAACCTAGGATCGTTCTCTCTTTTCGAGGAGCTTTTTATTGAATCCTAAGTAATCTAGATGTCATGCAAATGAAATAAAAACAAGGGGGATTGGGTTTTGATGGAATTAGAATAGAAATTGAAGACGAGAATGAAAATGAGAGATTAATCAAATGAAAAACGATCAACTCAGAATTGGGATTCCAAGACCTTCCATCACTGGACAAAGAAATAGAATAACAGAACCTGTGATTGATTCTAAACAAACCGAAATCTCGCATTTGTCCAAGCTCCTCGACTAGACAATCGCCTAGCATATGATCGAACACGTGGCGAGCTCATTGTGCAATCGTACAACGTTCTCGTAACCTGGTCCGACCTAAGTCCTTGGGATTTCAATCTGGATATTAAATCTAACATCCAATCTGTTTCTAAACTCGAATCCGATTAAAGTAAGAAACAAGTCGCTTATCGATTGAAGCATAAGTCCTCCGGATGACACCATGGAATCCTCAACTCATGGGTCGATCACAAAAACTTAGCCAAGCATGGCTATGTAAGATGAAAATGTAGAAATAAAGATGTTCATCATGACCACGAAGAACATGAACAAGTTCATCATGAACATGAAGAACACAAAGAACAATTAAAGAAAATGAAAGCTTCTATTCCAATATAAAAGTAAATATAAAAAACATAATGAACGAATAAAGGAAAAAGATGAAGAACATAAAATCAAAATAAAATAATTAAAAGGAAAGATTAAAACTAAGCCATACCAAGTAGGAGGCAAGAAATTAAAGACAAGAATTAAAGACAATACATGAAACTAATAAAGCAAAACTAAGCCATCCCAAGTAGGAGGCAAGAAATAAAAGAAGGAACTTAGAATGGGAGAGATCTTGGTCTCTTCAAGGTGTGTGTTTCTCTTCAGCCTCTCCATCTATTTATAGGAAAATTGGGCATCTCATTCATCCATTTTACAACTCATTTCGTCACTTTACTTAGTGGCCAACATGGAAGAATCATTGAACCACTTTACACCTCCAAAACGCGTCCTTTTGCAAGCTGGATTACACCACGGAAACGGCGGATCTGGACCATGTGGTCTTCATATGAAATGTTTCCCTGGATGTCAGCTTTCCAGTCGTTCAAACCGCACCTCATTTTGAGTTCTGTAGCGCCAGATATGGATCAAACACCGAACGTTGTTCCGGAGCCCAGTTCAGCGCCCCTGTTCCGTATTCCAGGCCCAATTTGGTCATTTAAACATTTGATTTAGCTTTTGGGCTCTTCATATGGTTTGTAGATCTTCATTTTAGCTTCTGAAAATATAAATTGCAGAGCCATTGGATCTCTAAATCTCAAGTTATACCCAAAATACCGAACAGTGTTCACTACCCAATTGTAGTAAAAATATGACTCAAGTTCAATTTTGAATCCAAACTCAAGATGTGACCAAGATTAATGCAAATAAAGTCTAAAAACTCATTATGAAGATGAAATCATATATTTAACTAATTGATCCATTAAATCATGATAATGACAGAGTTTTTAGCTTCTTTTTGCATTTAAAATAATATGAATTCAAAGATTATCAAACTCCCCACACTTATCCTTTTGCACTCCCCGAGCAAAATTAAAAGATAAAGAACAAGTAAAGCTTTCTCCTTTCTAATAATTGCTTGAAATTTCATAACTTAACAAGGATCACAAAAGCTTCAAAGGATCAACCAATCAAGATAGAAATCTCTTCATCTCAAATTACTAATCATGGCAATATCATTCAATGATGCTAATCACTCAAGATAGTCTCTCAAGGGATGCCCTTAATCAATCTCTCAAGTGTATATGGTTAATAAGTGTATCGCTCAAATTCTACTCAAAGAAATTGTTCTACCATAAGCTTGCTCAAGTTCTACTTCTCCACCACTTGTAACACATGCTTGCAAAAATCAAAGAGGACTTATTATTAAGGTTGTAATGGGGCTAGGATAAGGGTAGGTAATATAGTATGGAAATGAAAGGTTAAATACCCAAGAACTTTAAAAGAGTAACAATATAAAACCACTCAAATAACATTTTTTTTTTCATTTTCTCTTTTTTTTTGTTAAACAATAAATGCCTCTCTTTTTTTCTTCTTTTTTTTTTCTTTTACAATAAATGCCAAACGATGAATGACATATAATCAAATACTTTCATTTGATGAAGACCTTTTATCATTAGCCTTGGGGTCCACAATCAACAATTAACCAAGGATTGCGTATAGGCAAACCTAGGATCGTTCTCTTTTTCGAGGAGCTTTTTATTGAATCCTAAGTAATCTAGATGTCATGCAAATGAAATAAAAACAAGGGGGGATTGGGTTTTGATGGAATTAGAATAGAAATTGAAGATTTAATGAAAATGAGAGATTAATCAAATGAAAAACGATCAACTCGAATTGGGATTCCAAGACCTTCCATCATCGGACAAAGAAATAGAATAACGTAACCCGTGATTGATTCTAAACAAACCGAAATCTCGCATTTGTCCGAAGCTCCTCGACTAGACAATCGCCTAGCATATGATCGAACATGTGGCGAGCTCGTGTCAGGCAATCGTACAACGTTCTCGTAACCTGGTCCGACCTAAGTCCTTGGGATTTCAATCTGGATATTAAATCTAACATCCAATCTGTTTCTAAACTCGAATCCGATTAAAGTAAACGTAAACAAGTCGCTTATCGATGAAGCATAAGTCCTCCGGATGACACCATGGAATCCTCAACTCATGGGTCGATCACAAAAACTTAGCCAAGCATGGCTATGTAAGATGAAAATGTAGAAATAAAGATGTTCATCATGACCACGAAGAACATGAACAAGTTCATCATGAACATGAAGAACACAAAGAACAATTAAAGAAAATGAAAGCTTCTATTCCAATATAAAAGTAAATATCAAAAACATAATGAACGAATAAAGGAAAAAAGATGAAGAACATAAAATCAAAATAAAATAATTAAAAGGAAAGATTAAAACTAAGCCATACCAAGTAGGAGGCAAGAAATTAAAGACAAGAATTAAAGACAATACATGAAACTAATAAAGCAAAACTAAGCCATCCCAAGTAGGAGGCAAGAAATAAAAGAAGGAACTTAGAATGGGAGAGATCTTGGTCTCTTCAAGGTGTGTGTTTCTCTTCAGCCTCTCCATCTATTTATAGGAAAATTGGGCATCTCATTCATCCATTTTACAACTCATTTCGTCACTTTACTTAGTGGCCAACATGGAAGAATCATTGAACCACTTTACACCTCCAAAACGCGTCCTTTTGCAAGCTGGATTACACCACGGAAACGGCGGATCTGGACCATGTGGTCTTCATATGAAATGTTTCCCTGGATGTCAGCTTTCCAGTCGTTCAAACCGCACCTCATTTTGAGTTCTGTAGCGCCAGATATGGATCAAACACCGAACGTTGTTCCGGAGCCCAGTTCAGCGCCCCTGTTCCGTATTCCAGGCCCAATTTGGTCATTTAAACATTTGATTTAGCTTTTGGGCTCTTCATATGGTTTGTAGATCTTCATTTTAGCTTCTGAAAATATAAATTGCAGAGCCATTGGATCTCTAAATCTCAAGTTATACCCAAAATACCGAACAGTGTTCACTACCCAATTGTAGTAAAAATATGACTCAAGTTCAATTTTGAATCCAAACTCAAGATGTGACCAAGATTAATGCAAATAAAGTCTAAAAACTCATTATGAAGATGAAATCATATATTTAACTAATTGATCCATTAAATCATGATAATGACAGAGTTTTTAGCTTCTTTTTGCATTTAAAATAATATGAATTCAAAGATTATCAAACTCCCCACACTTATCCTTTTGCACTCCCGAAGCAAAATTAAAAGATAAAGAACAAGTAAAGCTTTCTCCTTTCTAATAATTGCTTGAAATTTCATAACTTAACAAGGATCACAAAAGCTTCAAAGGATCAACCAATCAAGATAGAAATCTCTTCATCTCAAATTACTAATCATGGCAATATCATTCAATGATGCTAATCACTCAAGATAGTCTCTCAAGGGATGCCCTTAATCAATCTCTCAAGTGTATATGGTTAATAAGTGTATCGCTCAAATTCTACTCAAAGAAATTGTTCTACCATAAGCTTGCTCAAGTTCTACTTCTCCACCACTTGTAACACATGCTTGCAAAAATCAAAGAGGACTTATTATTAAGGTTGTAATGGGGCTAGGATAAGGGTAGGTAATAATATGGAAATGAAAGGTTAAATACCCAAGAACTTTAAAAGAGTAACAATATAAAACCACTCAAATAACATTTCTTTTTCTTTTTCTCTTTTTTTTTTGTTAAACAATAAATGCCTCTCTTTTTTCTTTTTTTCTTCTTCTTTTTTTTTTCTTTTACAATAAATGCCAAACGATGAATGACATATAATCAAATACTTTCATTTGATGAAGACCTTTTATCATTAGCCTTGGGGTCCACAATCAACAATTAACCAAGGATTGCGTATAGGCAAACCTAGGATCGTTCTCTCTTTTCGAGGAGCTTTTTATTGAATCCTAAGTAATCTAGATGTCATGCAAATGAAATAAAAACAAGGGGGATTGGGTTTTGATGGAATTAGAATAGAAATTGAAGACATTTAATGAAAATGAGAGATTAATCAAATGAAAAACGATCAACTCAGAATTGGGATTCCAAGACCTTCCATCACTGGACAAAGAAATAGAATAACAAGGTAACACGTGATTGATTCTAAACAAACCGAAATCTCTCGCATTTGTCCGTAAGCTCCCTCGACTAGACAATCGCCTAGCATATGATCGAACATGTGGCGAGCTCGCTGTGCAATCGTACAACGTTCTCTGTAACCTGGTCCGACCTAAGTCCTTGGGATTTCAATCTGGATATTAAATCTAACATCCAATCTGTTTCTAAACTCGAATCCGATTAAAGTAAACGAAACAAGTCGCTTATCGATTGAAGCATAAGTCCTCCTGGATGACACCATGGAATCCTCAACTCATGGGTCGATCACAAAAACTTAGCCAAGCATGGCTATGTAAGATGAAAATGTAGAAATAAAGATGTTCATCATGACCACGAAGAACATGAACAAGTTCATCATGAACATGAAGAACACAAAGAACAATTAAAGAAAATGAAAGCTTCTATTCCAATATAAAAGTAAATATAAAAAACATAATGAACGAATAAAGGAAAAAGATGAAGAACATAAAATCAAAATAAAATAATTAAAAGGAAAGATTAAAACTAAGCCATACCAAGTAGGAGGCAAGAAATTAAAGACAAGAATTAAAGACAATACATGAAACTAATAAAGCAAAACTAAGCCATCCCAAGTAGGAGGCAAGAAATAAAAGAAGGAACTTAGAATGGGAGAGATCTTGGTCTCTTCAAGGTGTGTGTTTCTCTTCAGCCTCTCCATCTATTTATAGGAAAATTGGGCATCTCATTCATCCATTTTACAACTCATTTCGTCACTTTACTTAGTGGCCAACATGGAAGAATCATTGAACCACTTTACACCTCCAAAACGCGTCCTTTTGCAAGCTGGATTACACCACGGAAACGGCGGATCTGGACCATGTGGTCTTCATATGAAATGTTTCCCTGGATGTCAGCTTTCCAGTCGTTCAAACCGCACCTCATTTTGAGTTCTGTAGCGCCAGATATGGATCAAACACCGAACGTTGTTCCGGAGCCCAGTTCAGCGCCCCTGTTCCGTATTCCAGGCCCAATTTGGTCATTTAAACATTTGATTTAGCTTTTGGGCTCTTCATATGGTTTGTAGATCTTCATTTTAGCTTCTGAAAATATAAATTGCAGAGCCATTGGATCTCTAAATCTCAAGTTATACCCAAAATACCGAACAGTGTTCACTACCCAATTGTAGTAAAAATATGACTCAAGTTCAATTTTGAATCCAAACTCAAGATGTGACCAAGATTAATGCAAATAAAGTCTAAAAACTCATTATGAAGATGAAATCATATATTTAACTAATTGATCCATTAAATCATGATAATGACAGAGTTTTTAGCTTCTTTTTGCATTTAAAATAATATGAATTCAAAGATTATCAAACTCCCCACACTTATCCTTTTGCACTCCTGAGCAAAATTAAAAGATAAAGAACAAGTAAAGCTTTCTCCTTTCTAATAATTGCTTGAAATTTCATAACTTAACAAGGATCACAAAAGCTTCAAAGGATCAACCAATCAAGATAGAAATCTCTTCATCTCAAATTACTAATCATGGCAATACCATTCAATGATGCTAATCACTCAAGATAGTCTCTCAAGGGATGCCCTTAATCAATCTCTCAAGTGTATATGGTTAATAAGTGTATCGCTCAAATTCTACTCAAAGAAATTGTTCTACCATAAGCTTGCTCAAGTTCTACTTCTCCACCACTTGTAACACATGCTTGCAAAAATCAAAGAGGACTTATTATTAAGGTTGTAATGGGGCTAGGATAAGGGTAGGTAATAATATGGAAATGAAAGGTTAAATACCCAAGAACTTTAAAAGAGTAACAATATAAAACCACTCAAATAACATTTCTTTTTTCTTTTTCTCTTTTTTTTTTGTTAAACAATAAATGCCTCTCTTTTTTCTTTTTTTTTCTTCTTCTTTTTTTTTCTTTTACAATAAATGCCAAACGATGAATGACATATAATCAAATACTTTCATTTGATGAAGACCTTTTATCATTAGCCTTGGGGTCCACAATCAACAATTAACCAAGGATTGCGTATAGGCAAACCTAGGATCGTTCTCTTTTCGAGGAGCTTTTTATTGAATCCTAAGTAATCTAGATGTCATGCAAATGAAATAAAAACAAGGGGGATTGGGTTTTGATGGAATTAGAATAGAAATTGAAGACGAATGAAAATGAGAGATTAATCAAATGAAAAACGATCAACTCGAATTGGGATTCCAAGACCTTCCATCACCGGACAAAGAAATAGAATAACAGAACCCGTGATTGATTCTAAACAAACCGAAATCTCTCGCATTTGTCCGAGAAGCTCCTCGACTAGACAATCGCCTAGCATATGATCGAACATGTGGCGAGCTCGCGTGCAATCGTACAACGTTCTCGTAACCTGGTCCGACCTAAGTCCTTGGGATTTCAATCTGGATATTAAATCTAACATCCAATCTGTTTCTAAACTCGAATCCGATTAAAGTAAACGAAACAAGTCGCTTATCGATTGAAGCATAAGTCCTCCGGATGACACCATGGAATCCTCAACTCATGGGTCGATCACAAAAACTTAGCCAAGCATGGCTATGTAAGATGAAAATGTAGAAATAAAGATGTTCATCATGACCACGAAGAACATGAACAAGTTCATCATGAACATGAAGAACACAAAGAACAATTAAAGAAAATGAAAGCTTCTATTCCAATATAAAAGTAAATATCAAAAACATAATGAACGAATAAAGGAAAAAGATGAAGAACATAAAATCAAAATAAAATAATTAAAAGGAAAGATTAAAACTAAGCCATACCAAGTAGGAGGCAAGAAATTAAAGACAAGAATTAAAGACAATACATGAAACTAATAAAGCAAAACTAAGCCATCCCAAGTAGGAGGCAAGAAATAAAAGAAGGAACTTAGAATGGGAGAGATCTTGGTCTCTTCAAGGTGTGTGTTTCTCTTCAGCCTCTCCATCTATTTATAGGAAAATTGGGCATCTCATTCATCCATTTTACAACTCATTTCGTCACTTTACTTAGTGGCCAACATGGAAGAATCATTGAACCACTTTACACCTCCAAAACGCGTCCTTTTGCAAGCTGGATTACACCACGGAAACGGCGGATCTGGACCATGTGGTCTTCATATGAAATGTTTCCCTGGATGTCAGCTTTCCAGTCGTTCAAACCGCACCTCATTTTGAGTTCTGTAGCGCCAGATATGGATCAAACACCGAACGTTGTTCCGGAGCCCAGTTCAGCGCCCCTGTTCCGTATTCCAGGCCCAATTTGGTCATTTAAACATTTGATTTAGCTTTTGGGCTCTTCATATGGTTTGTAGATCTTCATTTTAGCTTCTGAAAATATAAATTGCAGAGCCATTGGATCTCTAAATCTCAAGTTATACCCAAAATACCGAACAGTGTTCACTACCCAATTGTAGTAAAAATATGACTCAAGTTCAATTTTGAATCCAAACTCAAGATGTGACCAAGATTAATGCAAATAAAGTCTAAAAACTCATTATGAAGATGAAATCATATATTTAACTAATTGATCCATTAAATCATGATAATGACAGAGTTTTTAGCTTCTTTTTGCATTTAAAATAATATGAATTCAAAGATTATCAAACTCCCCACACTTATCCTTTTGCACTCCTGAGCAAAATTAAAAGATAAAGAACAAGTAAAGCTTTCTCCTTTCTAATAATTGCTTGAAATTTCATAACTTAACAAGGATCACAAAAGCTTCAAAGGATCAACCAATCAAGATAGAAATCTCTTCATCTCAAATTACTAATCATGGCAATATCATTCAATGATGCTAATCACTCAAGATAGTCTCTCAAGGGATGCCCTTAATCAATCTCTCAAGTGTATATGGTTAATAAGTGTATCGCTCAAATTCTACTCAAAGAAATTGTCCTACCATAAGCTTGCTCAAGTTCTACTTCTCCACCACTTGTAACACATGCTTGCAAAAATCAAAGAGGACTTATTATTAAGGTTGTAATGGGGCTAGGATAAGGGTAGGTAATAATATGGAAATGAAAGGTTAAATACCCAAGAACTTTAAAAGAGTAACAATATAAAACCACTCAAATAACATTTCTTTTTTCTTTTTCTCTTTTTTTTTTGTTAAACAATAAATGCCTCTCTTTTTTTCTTTTTTTCTTCTTCTTCTTTTTTTTTCTTTTACAATAAATGCCAAACGATGAATGACATATAATCAAATACTTTCATTTGATGAAGACCTTTTATCATTAGCCTTGGGGTCCACAATCAACAATTAACCAAGGATTGCGTATAGGCAAACCTAGGATCGTTCTCTCTTTTCGAGGAGCTTTTTATTGAATCCTAAGTAATCTAGATGTCATGCAAATGAAATAAAAACAAGGGGGATTGGGTTTTGATGGAATTAGAATAGAAATTGAAGAAGAATGAAAATGAGAGATTAATCAAATGAAAAACGATCAACTCGAATTGGGATTCCAAGACCTTCCATCACTGGACAAAGAAATAGAATAACAGAACCTGTGATTGATTCTAAACAAACTGAAATCTCTGCATTTGTCCAGAAGCTCCCTCGACTAGACAATCGCCTAGCATATGATCGAACATGTGGCGAGCTCGCTGTGCAATCGTACAACGTTCTCGTAACCTGGTCCGACCTAAGTCCTTGGGATTTCAATCTGGATATTAAATCTAACATCCAATCTGTTTCTAAACTCGAATCCGATTAAAGTAAACAAAAACAAGTCATTTACCGATTAAAGCATAAGTCCTCCAGATGACCATGGAATCCTCAACTCATGGGTCGATCACAGAAACTTAGCCAAGCATGGCTATGTAAGATGAAAATGTAGAAATAAAGATGTTCATCATGACCACGAAGAACATGAACAAGTTCATCATGAACATGAAGAACACAAAGAACAATTAAAGAAAATGAAAGCTTCTATTCCAATATAAAAGTAAATATCAAAAACATAATGAACGAATAAAGGAAAAAGATGAAGAACATAAAATCAAAATAAAATAATTAAAAGGAAAGATTAAAACTAAGCCATACCAAGTAGGAGGCAAGAAATTAAAGACAAGAATTAAAGACAATACATGAAACTAATAAAGCAAAACTAAGCCATCCCAAGTAGGAGGCAAGAAATAAAAGAAGGAACTTAGAATGGGAGAGATCTTGGTCTCTTCAAGGTGTGTGTTTCTCTTCAGCCTCTCCATCTATTTATAGGAAAATTGGGCATCTCATTCATCCATTTTACAACTCATTTCGTCACTTTACTTAGTGGCCAACATGGAAGAATCATTGAACCACTTTACACCTCCAAAACGCGTCCTTTTGCAAGCTGGATTACACCACGGAAACGGCGGATCTGGACCATGTGGTCTTCATATGAAATGTTTCCCTGGATGTCAGCTTTCCAGTCGTTCAAACCGCACCTCATTTTGAGTTCTGTAGCGCCAGATATGGATCAAACACCGAACGTTGTTCCGGAGCCCAGTTCAGCGCCCCTGTTCCGTATTCCAGGCCCAATTTGGTCATTTAAACATTTGATTTAGCTTTTGGGCTCTTCATATGGTTTGTAGATCTTCATTTTAGCTTCTGAAAATATAAATTGCAGAGCCATTGGATCTCTAAATCTCAAGTTATACCCAAAATACCGAACGGTGTTCACTACCCAATTGTAGTAAAAATATGACTCAAGTTCAATTTTGAATCCAAACTCAAGATGTGACCAAGATTAATGCAAATAAAGTCTAAAAACTCATTATGAAGATGAAATCATATATTTAACTAATTGATCCATTAAATCATGATAATGACAGAGTTTTTAGCTTCTTTTTGCATTTAAAATAATATGAATTCAAAGATTATCAAGCACTTACTGGGGACTTACGAGATCGCCTACCAAAGGAGTCCCAGCGACGGCAGAGGGGATCGAACCCACGACTCAAGGGCCTAATCTTGGATCCCTTACCATCTATGCCAACTCACATTGGCGACCCTAAGGAAATTTAGGCAGACCGTGAGACCGGTAATTCTACTACCCAGACAAAACATAAAAATTCTAGAAAATAACCCATCAATATTAGATTAAATTTGCTTTCTTAATCTTTCACTGTCTTTTCATCGTCTATGGACTTCTTTAATTTATATATTTGTGTGTATATTTAGTTCCTATATCAATATATAAGATAAATATAGAATCTGCAAAAATACCTCTTTGAAAGGAGTTTTCTGTATTTTCAGAGGCTTAAACTCGAGATTTCATGCTTAAGCAAATAAAGATTATTCCACTAAGATCAACTTTTAATGAGTTAATGGTACGTATCTTATATATAATAGTTTTAGTTGTGAATTCCTATAAAATTATTTTTTGAGAATATCAAATGCCATGATATATAGATGCTTTCACATGCGTGCGTCTTATACTACTGCATATATAGATCATATTATCTCACACACATACATATATAGCATAGAAAGTTAAACTCCAAGATCAAAATATGGATAACCATATATTATAAGTTATATTAATAATAACATGAGCAAGAATTAAGAATATACTCAGGGAAAAAATAATTTGACAAAACCTGCCTTATTTTTATTTTATTTTTACTCTTCATTCAACAAAAGAAACTCACACACTCATCATAAACACAAACACATAGGGTCAAACTTGTAACCTCTTACTAAATTAAACTTAAGACTTGAGAAAAGGTGTTTGGTGTCATCCGTTGAGCCACATGTCCCCGACACAAAATTGGTTAAAACTGTACTAGCAGGATTATCTCATAGCAATAATATAATTATTGTCGCAATGCCAGACAAAACTAACCTGGCAAGAAACCCATGGAACAAATTTCCAGGCAGGAAACAAAAGTCAAACTCACCTTGAGATGACAAAAGCAGCAATCAAAGAATATAATGTCATACTTATATATACAGGTTGACTCGATGGATCATAAGATAATTAATGGTGAAATCAACAAGTTAATTACAAAGGCGATGAAAAATAGATAAAGCATCAATCAAACATTGAGAAGGCATAAATGGAGAGAAAGTGCATAATTTTAGTGTCAAATATATAAATATAAATCATAAACACAAAAAAGTTTTAGTTTAGTTTGCAGAGGACTTTGTAGATTTTGATGTGGTAGGACTAAATCCATTTCAAAACATACACTTGACTATTCACGCGAGCCTCATTCAAAGAATTGTTGACACAAAATAAATTTCAAATAACTCATGTTGTTCAAGACTTGTAAACAATGTGATATTATTATATGTTTGATTTCTATATTACACAAGCAAGATGGTTTGCTTTAATCGATTATCAGCTGTCTGATAAGCGTTTTAGTTATGAATTTCTATAGATATATATTTCTGTAGAATATTAAATGCCATGATAGATAATTGCACAATCCATATATCTTTTCTTGTTTGCCATCGCATATATCTTATTACTAGATTTATTGATCGTATTAATATATAGCATTTACAGTTAAATACCAAGATAAAAAATAGCCATATCTATTAGTATAAGTTATATTTATATCATGGGCAAGTCGAACAAGAGTACAGTTAACTCCTCTATTTGTGAGTTATTTTACCACGAGGGACGAGATGCAAATAGTAAGGTACTATATGTAGCAAACATAAGAATACCCAGGGAAGTGGGAACAGCTATTTTTTTTTTTTTTTAAATGTTTCAAGTTAAAATGCTATCAGGAGTATCTCATACAAATAATACAATTAGTATTACTGCCAGACAAAGTTAACCTGGAAAGAAAAGGGAACAAATTTCTAGGTGGAGAAAAAAATGTCAAACCCACCCCGAGGAAATAAAAGGTAGCAGCAAGCTATGTACATATATAATTTATTCATCAATTCATATGAATTGTGTCCATATAATTAGATATAATCTAATTATATCTATATGTAATTTCATTTTATTCAGGTCAAGTGAGTATGAGTTGAAGATGTTCCGAAATAAATATAGACTAGATAAAGGATATGTATAAGTGGAAATAATGTAGCATATCCGATGATATATATTATAGATATCTCATGATCTATTTTACATTGAAAATCTTAAATAACTCATACTATTCATAACTTGATTAATAGTGTGATTTTTTTTCATATAATATACTTATATACTACATTATTTACAAGCTATACGAACAGTGCATCTTGTATTTGATTACTTGCTTATTTTTTTTGTTTTATCATTACTACCGTTTTTATCTTCCTTTCTACTTTTCGCTATTTGAATAAATTTCAACTTCTTCGCTGAAAATTTTATTTAAATCATCAATATTTCATTATTCAATCAAATTTTACCACTTTAACATTATTTCTTACCATGCATTTAAAGCACAAGTACGCTCCTCTAATTCAAATTGTAATTTTTAGCCCCATGATGACCAAGTCATTGCTGCCAATTAAATTTTACCGACTCGTGTAATTTCTGATAACAAATATGCATTCAATATTTCAAGTATTATATTACAACGCTCCCCATCGTCCTAATTATATTATAGGACGAAGTTAATTAACTTAATATTTCTTAAGGAGTGGTAGTTAATATTCTTAAAACTTATAGAAAAATGTGTGCTTTTTTCAATTTCACCCTTCACTAAAATGAAAACTATGATAAAGAATTGTTTATTCCAATATATCAATGAGGGACAAGATTGAAAAGAAATGAACTACCACATCTTTATCCTATATTTAGGACTAAGTAAAACCTTAAAACTTTGTTCTATAATTAGCACACCGGAGGAGTATCATTTGATATTATTTTCATTAAATTTAGATGTATACATCACTAACCAGAGACTAAAAAATGAGAAATTTGAGGAGTTCACATTAGGTGTTTTTCTCTTAAGTGCTTCTTAGGTGCTTTTCCCTCTAATTAGAGGGATTAGGCATATTTTTTATTTTTTTTATATATTCTATTTATTTAGATTAGATTATATGTTGCATCTTAAATTTCTTTTTGCACCCAGTATCTCAAATTAATTAATTTTCAGGATATTGGGGTTACAGGAAAAATATTTCTAAATGCAGGATTGGAAATTAATTAATTTAAGATATTGGGTACAAAAAAAATTCAGGATCAAACATATAATCTAATCTAAATAAATAGAATATATAAAAATAATAATAATAATAATAAAAGCTTAATCCCTCTAATTAGAGGGAAAAACATCTAAGAAAAAAACACCTAATGTGAACCCAAATTTGAGTTAGTCATTTGGTACATACACATCTAATTAATATACGCATATTATAAGGATGGTGATTAAGGACGGCACAATAATAACCAAACGTATAAGAATAAAGCACTCTCGTTAATTAATAAAACAAACATAGGATTCTCCTCAAATTTTAATTGGTTCATGCCAAATACAGGCGGCCATGTCCAGGCGGCCTCGCTTAATCTAATTTCTTACAACTTCTTTTTCACGATCTCGACCTTACCCTTTTGTTTCCTTCCTCATAGATTTGGTATATATAAACAAAGAAAAATCTCGTGTTTTGGCATCTCAACATCAACAATTCTCTGAGTGTGAAATTAAGGCACAGAAAATGGCTTCATCATTTTCTGGCCTAACAAATTTTATTGTTTTTGTGTTTCTCTGTGTGGCGGTGCACGTAGCATATGGGACTGATCAAGAGGACAATAGGCCAGTGATGTTCATATTTGGAGATTCAACTGCTGATGTGGGCACTAATAATTTCCTGACAACACAAGCAAAGGGCAATGTCCCTTACTATGGCATTGATTTCCCAAACTCAGTCCCCACTGGAAGATTCAGCAATGGCTTCAACATTATTGACCACATTGGTAACTTAAAGAATGCAATTAATACCTATATAATCATTTGACTTTTCTCAATTTTCCTTGTTTGATTTGTTTTGTTCCTTATGTTGTGAATCATAATTAATGAAGCTCAACTCTTTGGATATGAGGAGAGCCCACCGCCATACTTGGCTCTGCTAAATGATCGTCAGTACACTTTCAAGAAGAATGTACTGGGAGGAGTAAATTTTGCATCAGGAGGATCTGGAATTCTCAGCGGCACCGGCCAAAAACAATGGGTTAGTTATAATATATATGTCACACACACACACACACATATCTTAATTTTCTCTTTCTGCTTCAGTGAGTTTGACATATATAAGGTGATCAAAGTTCGTTTGATATAGAACTAGTAATCCTAAATGAAAGTACATTTGAAGGGTAAGGTGGTAGCCCTTGAGTTGCAAGTAAAATACTTCGCAGTGGTGAGAGCAAGTCTAGTTGAGACAATGGGGACGAGTCAGACTGCAACTTTTCTTTCAAAAGCTTTGTTCATAATCAGCGTTGGAGCCAACGACCTCTTGGAATTCTCCACCAACAAAAGTTCCTTCACGTTAGGCCCTCAACAATACTTGGCTGCTCTTCAATTCAACTACAACACTCAAATTCTGGTTCGTACAATGTAGTCCCTCAAGTTCAAAATACAATAGTCAAATATGTAAGGAAAGTTTTTTTAATATAGGATACACTTTGATTTTTTCTTATTATTTAATACATGTTTTTAATTTTACCCATAATTAATTATATGTCTCTCATATCTTTTTTTTTTTCCACTTATTTTCTCCTCATTCACCCTCTTTATAAAAAAGGGTATCTTACATATTTATTGTCTTTAATTTAACCAACTTTTTAAATTGCGTAATTTAGTTATTTGCATTTTATATTTGAACCAGAGGTAGTACATATTTCTCTTCACTCCTAGACAATATGGATAATGTGGCTATATAACTAATGGTGGTGGTGGATTATATATATATATAACATGATTGCAGAATCTATACGCATTAGGAGCAAGAAGATTTGGGATAATAAGTGTAGCAGCAATAGGGTGTTGTCCTGCAGTGAGAGCGACCAACTATGGAGGAGAATGTGCGGAAGAAGTGAACCAATTAGCGATAGGATTAAACTCTGCAACATTTTCTACGTTGGAGAAGTTAAGGTATGATTTGAGGGATTTCAAGTACTCATTTGGGAATTCATTTGCAATGAGTTCAGCAGTGTTGAAAGGCCCAGCCGAGTTTGGGATAAAGGAGACCAACAAGGCATGTTGTGGAGTTGGCAAGCTTAATGGAGAGGGTCCTTGCCTTAGGGCCATTAACGCTGAGCTTTGTGAAGATCGTAATGAGTTCTTGTTTTGGGATTGGTTCCATCCAACTGATAAAGCTTCTAAGTTAGCAGCTTCTACTCTCTTTGATGGACCTTCTAACTTTTCCTTTCCCATCAACTTTCGTCAGCTTGCTCACATTTAATTAACTTTTTGCACCAAAGCAAATAAGAAATATCTAGGGTTAATTAAGATTTAAATTTGAATTTGAGTTATTTTATTATTTTCTAAGATTTTCAGTTGTAGTCAGTTTGGATGAATTGAATAATATTGAGTGTTGATTGTTGAGTTTTTTCGATTCCTCCTCTCTGTTTGTCTAATTTTCTCCCTCCTTGTCATCCACCCCTTCTCTAGTCTCTCTCTATTTCTCTTCTCTCCTTTCTTTTCCTTCTTTTCCCCTTCCCCAAACTGTTTCACATCACAAGCTGTGTCTACATCTGTTACGTTATATATTATGCCAATCATTCAGGGCTTGTTTGATTTTATTCTCTATTTTTTTTTCTAAAAAACATGTTTATTATAAAACTCTTTTTAGAGACAAGTTTTGATTTATTTTTTTTAAATGTTTAGATAGTTGTTTTAAAAAATCTGTATTTGAAGTGATGTGGCAGTGGCCATCGCCTACAATGACATAGCGGTGTTTATATCATCAGTAGTTGGTGTCGATAACGGATAGGTGGTGTCGTCAAAAAATAAAAATTAGAAAAACAAGAATAAGAATACAACTGAAAACTATTTTTAGTTTTTAAAAACAACTTTTTGTTTGTTTTTCAAAAAAACAACTTATTGAAAATAATTTTTTGTTTTCAATCAAATTTCTTACGTTGAAGCTTTGTGTGTGCGGTGGCGTTCATTAATCTAAGCCTTTGATGAGTAAAATGATTTTGTGACATATCCATTTAATTGCGGAATATTATAAGGTAAAATTATCTAAGAAAATTAAAAAGTAACCTTTGTTTATATCATATCTAGTGCAAAATGCGGTTTTTATAACAGCAAGTATTTCAAAATTCTCCAAAAATTTGAATTTTTTTCTCCGCCTCACGACCCTCCTTCATCTCTTTCTCGCCGGCGGCTTGTGGCACCATCACAAGATGCCGACGAGTATCATTCTATGCCACAACTGCGTCAGAGTGGTAGATCAGTTCCCAGATCTTTGATCTATGGCCTTCTCCCTCTGATTTCGGGAGGTTGTGGACTTCTCTCATCCTTGTGATGAGTTTTTTCCTCTCCTTCAGATCTGTTTTGCGGCGGTGAGAGCTATCTGTCTTTTGTTTCTTTTGTTTTTTTTTTTGTGCCGGGTTTTGTGGTGGTGTTCTTGTTTTCTCAGAAATTAACAGATCTGTAAGATCTGAGTATAAATCCTTTTGGTTGGATGGTTGCTTGAACGTTATTAGATTCGACTATCACCTGGTGGCTCGGATCTGCGTTCTTGGGGGAAGATTTCAAGAGGTGTTGTTCAGTGTGTGGTCGAAGTCACCATATTTACTTGAACGGAGGAGCAGAAGTGTTCTTCAGGATATCATGGGTTTTCTTCCTTCTAAGGTTGGGGGTTTTTTTTTATCGTTACCCCAAGTCGAGGACCGTGCAAATGCCTAATTGCGCCTAATGTTTATAAGGATGTGTGCCTGTTAGGGTGAGTTTTACAATCAACATTTTTTTTCACGTCACTTCTAACCTTGGATATCGAGGAGGCCAGTTTTGTCCATGCTTCTATTTCTACTCATAAATCTTTAATGTACGGTGATTGACTGTTCTTGTATTTGACTTATTTTGTTATGTTTGATTTAGCTTTGTTTGTATTTCATCTTCATTTTTTTTTCATGTATTGCACCAGTTTGCAGTAATAATATAAATAGCTTTTGACAAAAAAAAAATAACAGCAAGTATTTCTACACTAATTAATTAAGCGGAGACGGTGGAAAAAGGAATAGCGATGGTAATTTGTAGATAAGAAGTGAATATTTTACCCACTAAATTGTTTGCTAATTAATTGTTTATTTATCATAATATCCTTATTTTATTTGTATAGGAATTTTTATTTCTACTCATTAAATTCTAATAAAAAAATAGTAGTGGTGTTTCTGAAAAACTGCCACAAATTCTTCACAATATTGATTACAAATAATCATCATCGTAACTCTACTTGTTTTTAATTATATGAATTAGTAATGAAAACTTCATACAGGAGTGAGAGTGTGTAATTTTATACCAGAAGTAAGCACTCAGGAGAGCACAGGATATCCCAAAGTTTTCGAGGAACAATTTTGAAGTAAGTAACTAATACGTAGTAATTTTGTCTGGTCAGCATCAATTTTTTAATCGTTAATAGTTTTTTAACATCTCCTTTTCTAAACACTTATGGGGTAAAAAAAAAAAAAAAAAAAAAACTTCTGAATACTCATCACTCTTAAGTCGTTACTTTCGGAATAAAATTGCACCTTAACTCTGTATAAAAATTGCAGTACGACTATTTCAAAAAAAAAAATTGATTCCTGGAAGTGCACAAGGCTATAAACTCAACTCTTTAGCATCTTCACTAGAAGTACATAAGAGTAAACTCTAGTTCCATGGATCCTGATTAGCTAGGTATTATATACAGTACTACTTTCAGTCCTAAATATGTGATAAAGTTTGTAGTATCATTTTGTACTATAAACTTTGTCTTATATTTAACACCGGAGGGAGTACATATTTATTTATAGCACCGCTTCCCATGGGAATAATTAATACGAATACCATTAATATGACAGCGGCTTTCACACAAAATATTAATACAAAGATTAACGAATAGTTTATCATAATAAACAATGTTGAGTTGATTAATAATTAAGAATCTAAAACAAATGCGTATTTAATTTTACATTAAAAAGCATTTGTAAAACATAAACTTGATGGTCTCTTGCATAAAATCAAGGACGACGCACTAAACTAGCTAAATGAATGATGTAATATTAGCTCCAACATGACCCAAACCCAATTATATAAAAATGGTATACCTTCTTTGCAAAACAGATAATAATCTACAGAGCTGTATATTTCTCAGTGTATCATCAGTAGATAGACTAAGATTTTAGTTTGAAAAAATAAATATCTTTCAAAACACTTGACTATTCATTATTCCAGCTTCAAAGAATGGATCCAATAACGAGTTGATGCTCAAATTATTTAAAAATACACACACACACACATATATATATATAATAAAACCACACAACACACACACATAATAAACCAAGCAGTTAAAGAATGGAAAGAATATTTTTTCTTAAAAAAAATAAAAATCAAAAGGAGCAGGCTCAATTCTCATATATATAACAATGCGCGCACCATTTATTCTCGCAAAACAAGGTCCACGGAAATATGTATCAACCATACGAAAACACAGTAAAGAAAAACCATTGACGACATATAGAGATCGAATAGGCAAAGAGTAATACAAAATTATGTCCCTCAGGAATAATTATAAGTCGATCGACAACAATAAAACTAGCACATATAACGAATAAGAAAATGCTTGATGAGTATTATTCTTAATATAAATCTAGATACGAGCACCTGATAAGTTATTACAAGTCTAAGGCATAACGCCTTCATCTTCATCATCTGCACCAGAAGGAAGCTCGTTGAGGTCAAATGGAAACTTCATCTTACGTTTCTCAGCAGCATCAGAAGCCTCAGCAGCTTCATGTTTCTTCTCTCCAGCAACAGTTTCAAAAGCCTCCTTTTTGTCTTTTTCTCCCTTATTATCATCAGCTTCAAAAGTTTCATCCTTATTCTTCTTCTTTTCTTCATCACCAGAATTCTCACCCACTATTTCTTTCTTTTCCTCCTCGTCATCAGTCTCTTCTTCAACAGGCAAAAACATTTCTTTGTTTATCTTACTTGTAACAGCGTCATCATCGTCACAAGACTCATAATCATCATCTACATACTTTTCTTCAGCAAAAGCTTCAGATGACACCAAATCTTCTTCACCATCAGCAAAAGGTTCCTCTATGTTCTTTCCTTTAGCGGCTTTAGAAGCAGGCTCCACTTCAATTTTCTCCTTCCCGGACACAACAGCAAAAGCAGCCTCCATTTTAGCCTTTACTTCACAGCAATAATATCACCACCACCTGCATATATACATGTATCCTATTCTTCATTTCCGTTACTAACAAATATAATTATATATAACAATATAATGCCGTTATTCCTCTCAAAAGACTACCCAGTACTGTTTCAAGAAGTTTTTCTGTCACTTTTATCGAGATGACTAAGCGGCTGTTTGGTGTGAGGGATTTGGAGGAAGGAAATTTTTTATGAATTGGATTTAAAAAAATCAGAGAAATAGGATCGAAAGTTTTGAATTAATTTTTTTCTATTTGGTTATTTTACCTTTAATCTCTATTTTTGTTGTTCTCAAAAACATGTTTATTATAAAACTGTTTTTAGAAACAAGTTTTGAGAATTCAATATATGGGAAATACACTCCTCATGTTGTAGGAGAAGTGTATCCTTATGTCATAGATACAAAAAGATGTGAGTCTCATCATTTTTGATTTTATTTTTTTATATATATATATAAAAGATGTGGGCCCTACCATTTGTACAGTAGGGACCTTCTTCTTCTATTAAATACGAGAAGCCCCTCAATATATATATATATATATATATATATATATATATATATGTTTGGATAGTTATTTTAAAAAGTCTATTTTAGAAGTGATGTGGCGGTAGTCATCGCCTACGATGATATAGCGGTGTTTATCACCGGTAGTGTAGAATTGACAATGGATAGATGGCAACGTTAAAAAATAAAAAATAGAAAAACAAGAACAAGAACACAACTGAAAACTATTTTTACTTTCAAAAAACATCTTTTTGTTTGTTTTTTTAAAAACAAAAACAAAAACTTATTGAAAACAATTTTCCAAACAGATTTTTTTTAAAAAAAAAAAATTGTTTTTTGTTTTTGGATATTTGAAGAACTTTTAAATGCCATGGATGGGATGTATGATATCATTCTGACCTTTTTTGTTATTTAATCAAATTTCTTACGTTGAAGCTTTGTGTGTGCGGTGGCGTTCATTAATCTAAGCCTTTCGTGAGTAAAATGATTTTGTGACATATCCATTTAATTGCGGAATATTATTGTCTATATATATATATATATGAGGTAAAATAATCTAAGAAAATTAAAAAGTAACCCTTGTTTACATCATATCTAGTGCAAAATACGGTTTTTATAACAGCAAGTATTTCTACACTAATTAATTAATCGGAGAAGGTGGAAAAAGGAATAACGATGGTAATTTGTTGATAAGATCATAAGAAGTGAATATTTACACAAAAAATTGTTTATTTATCATAATACTCTTATTTTATTTGTATAGGAATTTTTGTTTCTTCGCATTAAATTCTAATAATTAAATAGTAGTGGTGTTTCTGAAAAAGTGCCACAAATTCTTCACAATATTGATTACAAATAATCATCATCGTAACTCTACTTTCTTTTAATTATATGAATTAGTAATAAAAACTTCATACAGGACTGAGAGAGTATAACTTTATACCAGAAGTAAGCACTCAGGAGAGCGCTGGATATCCCAAAGTTCTTTGAGGAACAATTTTGAAGTAATTAACTAATACATAGCAATTTTGTCATGATCAACATCAATTTTTTAACGGTTAATGTTAGCTTTTTAACAACTCCTTTTCTAAACACTTCTAGGGTAAAATTGCTCTAAAAAATTCTGAATACTCATCACTCTTAAGTCGTTACTTCCGAAATAAAATTGTACCTTAACTCTGTATAAAAATATGCAGTACCACTATTTCCAAAAAAAATTGATACCTAGAAGTGCATAAGGCTATAAACTCAACTCTTTAGCGTCTTCACTAGAAGTACATAAGAGTAAACTCTAGTTCCATGGATCCTGATTAGCTCGGTATTATACCGTATTACTTTAAGTCCTAAATAGATGATAAAGTTTGTAGTTAATTTTGTACCACAAACTTTATCCTATATTTAAGATCGGAGGGAGTACATATTCATATATAGCACCGCTAGCCATGGGAATAATTAATGCAAATACCATTAATACGACAACGGCTTTCACACGACATATTAATACAAAGAGTAATAAACAATGTTGAGTTGATTAATAATTAAGAATCTAAAACAAATGCGTAATTAATTGTGCATTTCAAAAGCATTTGTAAAACATAAACTTGATGGTCTCTTGCATAAAATCAAAACGACGCACTAAAATAGCTAAATGAATGATGTAATATTAGCTCCAATATGACCCAAACCCAATTATATAAGAAGTGTATACCTTCTTTGCAAAACAGATAATAATCTGAAGAGCTGTATATTTCTCAGTGTATCATCAATAGAGAGACTAATATTTTAGTTTCAAAAAATAAATCTCTTTCAAAACACTTGACTATTCATTATTCCAGCTTCAAAGAATGGATCCAATAACGAGTTGATGCTCAACTTATTAAAAACACACACACACACACATACATATATAATAAAAGCACACAAAATACACACATAATAAACCAAGAAATTATTGCACCAAAAAAAAAATAAACCAAGAAATTAAAGAATGGAAAGAATATTTTTTAAAAATAAAAAAAAAATCAAAAGAGCAGGCTCAATTCTCATATATATAATAATGCGCGCACCATATATTCTCGCAAAACAAGGGTCGAGAGAAATATGTATCAACCATACGAAAACACATTAAAGAAAAACCATAGACGACATATAGAGATCGAATAGGCAAAGAGTAATACAAAATTATGTCCCTCAGGAATAATTATAAGTCGATCGACAACAATAAAACAAGCACATATAATGAATCACAAAAGGTTTGATGAGTATAATTCTTAATATAAATCTAGATACGAGCACCTCATAAGTTATTACAAGTTTATGGCATAACGCCTTCATCTTCATCATCTGCACCAGAAGGAAGCTCATTGAGGTCAAATGGAAACTTCATCTTACGTTTCTCAGCAGCATCGGAAGACACAGCAGCTTCATGTTTCTTCTCTCCAGCAACAGTTTCAAAAGCCTCCTTTTTGTCTTTTTCTCCCTTATTATCATCAGCTTCAAAAGTTTCATCCTTATTCTTCTTCTTTTCTTCATCACCAGAATTCTCACCCACTATTTCTTTCTTTTCCTCCTCGTCATCAGTCTCTTCTTCAACAGGCAAAAACATTTCTTTGTTTATCTTACTTGTAACAGCGTCATCATCGTCACAAGACTCATAATCATCATCTACATACTTTTCTTCAGCAAAAGCTTCAGATGACACCAAATCTTCATCTGCATCAGCACAAGGTTCCTCTATGTTCTTTCCTTTAGCGGCTTTAGAAGCAGGCTCCACTTCAATTTTCTCCTTCCCGGACACAACAGCAAAAGCAGCCTCCATTTTAGGCTTTTCTTCACAAGAGTTCTTCACAGCAATAATATCATTACCACCTGCATACATATATCCCATTCTTCATTTCCGTTACTAACAAATATAATTATATATAACAATAAAATGCCGTTATTCCTTTCAACGGCCTACTCAGTCAGTACTGTTTCAAGAAGTTTTTCTGTCACTTTTATTGAGATGACGGGCTGTTTGGTGTGAGGGATTGGAGGAGTGGAAATTTTTATGAATTGGATTTAAAAAAATCAAAGAAATGGGATCAAAGGTTTTGAATTATTTTTTTCTACTCCTTTATTTTACCTTTGATCTTTATTAAAATTCTATAACTCCACTTCTCCAATTAATTTAAATACACAACTCAAAAAAAATCTCACTCCCCTCCCTCAAAACATACCCTAAAGAAATTCTTGCAGACTGGTAATTCTACTACCCAGACAAAACATAAAAATTCTAGAAAATGACCCATTATTATTATTGAGACACTGCTTTGAAGGGCTGGAAACGCATAGATAAAACAATCAGAGAAAACATGAATATACCAGCAAGAATAACACTAAAACACGACAATACACGATCTGAAATTATGTATCATATATATGTCTAATAATATTGAGATTTTATGATACATTTTTGGAAAAAAAAAAAAAGTGCTGCGTTAGAGAGAATTAATCGAGAATTATACTAGTTTTGAAATTCTCATACCAGAAGCAGGTGAGTGATCATCATGTGGAGCTTCTTGTTGATGAACAGGAGATTTTGTGGGAGAAACAGTAGGTAGTGTAGTCTGAGAATGCTTTCGCTTGTGACCAATAACCATCTTCCTTGATGATTCCTCCTCTTCTGGCTTCTTCACCTGATCATCAACCGATGCTATGGCCGCGGCAGAGGCAGAGGAACAGGCAAGTTCGAGGACTTGCCAGGGAATTCTGACACCATCACTGGTGGGCCTACCTCGGCCTGATCTGGTGGATGGAGGCTTATTAGTATCAGGAGAAGTAGGAGGCTCAGGGGAGGAGGCTTTGGAGGGAGAATCTCCTTGCATGGTTTTGTGGTGAGAGACTTAATTAATTAAAGAAAGGAAGGTTTCAAGGTTTTGAGGGAAAATGGAGGAGACTGGTGGTGGTAGGGTTTGGAGAGGGGGAAGGGGAAGGGAAGGAAGGGGATGAACAATGAGGGAGGAAGGTCCATATACATAAATGCTGGTTAATGTTTGTCCTTTTCTTCTACAATTTCAATGCACCAATCAAACACGTAGGTAGTAATGTGTGAGGATTTCTTCGTTGACTTCCCACGTGTCATGAGTGGGTCTCAATCCTGGGCTTGGTGGGCCTTCTAGGTTTGTTTTTGTCAGGAATATTGTCATTATTATTATTTTTATTTGTAAAAAATAAATTGATATACTCTTTCATTCTAAAATATAAGTCACATCCCAAAATGACACAGTTGACTAAGGTGTGACCCCAAAAAGGAGGGGGTTCGATACCCCCTTCTCGATGTAATAGCCTTGTTGGTAAGCGATCGATCCGTAAAGCACTCTATAAAGCATTTCTTTGAGCCTTCGGCGCTCTAGCCCTTGTACAATACTGGTGTCTACCCTCACCTACACTTTTTTGTATATATAAACAAAAACAAGTCATTATTTAGGGTTAAGGTGCGATTGGACAATAAACTATCGCCAGAAAGATCCAACACAATTAACTATTAAATGAACTAAAAATACTAACAAACTTTTAAAAAATAGCCAAAGACAACGTCGTTAGAAAAAGATAACGTCCGTTATCTAAAGACAGATAATTGGCCAACTAACTTTTACTCAGGAAAGACTCAAGACAAAAAAGTTTTACTTTTCTTTTACAAAGACAAAATTCTAAATTTTACTAAATTAAATATTTTTTTCTCAATTGTCATTATTCAAAACTACTTGTATAGATATCTATGAACAAAAATTACTCATTCTTTAATTTTGTCAAAATTATAATTTGCCAAAATAAACAAAAGTTTTAATTAAAAATATAATTATATGATTTAAATAAAACTCAAGGTGTTTTATAGTTTATTATATATGTTAAACAAACAAAAAATTATATGATTTATTTTTATTTTAGAAGAAATTTATATGAGTTAAAAAATTCATATAATGTTAATAAAATCTAAAAAATCTATTATATGTTGAAAGAAATGAAATGAGTTTTATTTTTATAAAAAGAGCTTAATGGATATCAACGTTGATACTTAATAATATAAATCCGCAACTTGATGATATATTTGTTAATCATATGATTATATTTTTAATTAAAACTTTTGTTTATTTTAGTAAATTATAATTTTGACAAAATTAAAGAATGAGTAATTTTTGTCCATAGATATCTATACAAGTAGTTTTGAATAATGACAAATTGAAAAAAAAAAAATTAGTAAAATTTAGAATTTTGTGTTGGTCGCTCCGGAGTAAAAGTTTGTTCACTAATCGCACCTTAGATAATGTACGTTATCTTTTCTAATGGCATTGTGATGGGTGCTCGTGAGTAAAACTTTTTTGTGATAACTGGCATTCCCTTTTAAAAGTTTGTTAGTATTTTTGGTTCACTTAATAGTTAATTGTGTTGGATGCTCCTGAGCCAATAGTTTATTGGCCAAATCGCACCTTAACCCTTAAATTTAAAATCAAAACATTAAGGGGTAAAATTTGTATTTTGAAATGTTAGAGGGTTATTTGCAACTGATCAAAGTTTAGAAGGGGTTATGTAAAATTAGTAACCTATGTAGGATGCCATGCGTCTTTGATTAATCTGACGTGACATTTTCCATTACAAGATAATGGTAATTTAATGGCATGGGCTTATAATAAAAATATAAAAGGTTAGGAAACTTACATTTAAACTTTAAAATGTGAAGGGAGTTATCTGCAACTGATTGAATATTTAGGGAGTTTTGTATAATTTAGTTTTATTATTATTATGGAGAGAGTAATACAATGAAGAACCATATTTAATCATTAATTAATGGGTTTAAACTTCTCATGTTGCATGAGAAGAAGAAGATTCCTACCCACACATATATATATATATATAATGTTAATTATATATGGGAAAAACACTTCTCATGGGGAAAAGCACCAAAATTTAAAAAAAAAATCAAAAAATTTACCTAATTAAAGAACATTGGAAACTTTTTATCGTTTTAACACATAAATCGTGAAGAGGTTCACGCACACACACACACACATATATAATTAGCATTATATATATATGTGGGTCCCACCATTTCTTTGGTAAAATGTTTCCATGTGTTTTAATTAGGTGTAGAAATCTTTTCTTCTTCTCATGCAACATGAGCAAGTTTAAATCTCATTATATATATATATATGTGTGGCCCCACCATTTCTTCTTCTCATGCAACAGATAACTATATATATTTAATACACTTCTACTACAACATGACGTAGTTGTATTTTTCCCTTAATTATATATGCAAAACCGATGAATAGACATTAATTACTATCCAATATAATGAATATATATTATAGACCAAATAATATTTTTAGAATGCGACTTGTACTGTGGACGAGATAGAGTTTATGTTAGACTTTAATTGCATGCTTATTTATTTATTTTAATGTTTATTTTCTAAATTAATATTTACACATTTCTGTTATAACTCCCGCACTCATCAAATTCATATTCAAAGAGGTTTGAGTCCTGATTATTAATGTTAACACTTAAAAGTAATTAACAAGGTCGGATATCCCAAGTTCAAGAGATATTAATCACACAAATCAGCATTTAAGACTGATATATTCTAGTTTATATTCACACTACGCATATATTTTATCTAATTTTAAATATAAAAAATAAATAATTATCTCACCAATATTAAAAAATAATTTATCCTTTTTTAAATAAGTCACAAATTTAAATAATAATAAAAACTCTTAATAATGCCCCCAATTAAATGCTTAAACTTTTACCTTATATTTAATGATTCTTAATTAATTAGCATTATCAAATTAATATGGGGTATAGTATAAGATTGTCAAACTCACAAGTTTAAACAAATTCGTAGCAATAATGTAAACTCATATAGTAAACGCAAATAATAAGAGTTTACTTTTATCAACAAATAGATATTAATCAGGGAAAATTTCAATAAAATCCATCTAAAACACCAAAATTTAAATTTAGATCTACATTTTCAACAAATCCTTAATAAAGCCAAGTGGCCTAATTATAGATTTCTAAATGTTGTTAAAAGACCCAAAAGCCCTTGTGTAGTAAAAAAAATTGAAAAAAATTATATACATGCCTGACTTTAATTTTGATTATTTTAACTATATTTATTGGGATTTAATTGCAAATTCCCAGAGCCCTGGTATTTTTTCAGCACATTGGTGATTGCTCCAAACAATTTATAACGTAACTTTATCTGTAAAATATCGCCCAACGATTAATTGAATCTATGCTTCCTCACTTGTTTAATAATTATTGGGTTCTGAACTTTCAGCGAACTTCCCAAAAAATTGAGGGGTTGAACAATGATGGTTGCTGAGGATTGTGCAGATGGAGGAGTTAAAGACTCAAGGATTGCAAGTCCGATCAATATATATTGTGCATGATCAAATCGCAGAAACTCAAGCCAAGTACAGGATTGGATATATTCTCATTTTTTTTAAAATTTTTCTGCACGATTACAAGTAATAATTAAGAACCACATTAAATTCAAGGTTTTTGTACCCAAAAAATCCAGGGATTTGACCTTGTCGAAAAAAATTTGCAAGACCTCGACATAAAGGGAATCTTAGCCATTCAAAGATGATACTGATAAAGACCAGAACTGAAGTTGGGCACAGCAACAGACGGTGAACCAAAAAACTCAACAGAGATGCCTAGGATGGAACTTAAAATGATGAGTGAGACTAGGAAAGAAAATGAGCAAAAGGGTACATAGGTAAAATCACCAAATTCTGAAATTCTTAATGAGGCCTCTTAGGTTGATTAGAGGTTTATTAAAAGTATATGCCTGAATTTGGATTTTAATATTTCAGTTCGATTTTATTGGGATGTTTTTTCATTAATAATGTATAATTAAAATATAATAAATGATAAAAATTTGATTTAAATATATTTTAAATCTAAATAATTGAAATTAAATCTATCAACATTCATAACTTACTTTACTCAACAGAGAATTTTTTCTAAAAAAGTTATATATTAAGCCACTAATCATGATCAATTCAAAAAAGTTTGCATGAATGAATTTAAGGGCGAGTAAACACGATTTTATAAGCTAAAAACATAAAAACAATAAACTCGATGTATAAACCTATGAGTTTGACCGATTTTATAAATAACACGAGTTTAAGAGTGACTCGATACGATTTTGTAAGCTATAAATATAAAAACAGTAACTCGGAGAGTTAACTTGCGAGTTTAACAACAATAACTATGACTAGCTAAAATAATGGCTCCCCCAACCCTATTTATGTGACCCTATCTATTTATCTTATGTAATCACAACTTTGTTTGAATACTTAACTAAAAACATACTACCTCCGGTCCTAATTATAAGATATAGTTGACTTTGTTTGGAGAAACTAAGGAAGTTAAATAAGTTACTTAATCATTTTATATGTTGTGTATCTTTAGATTATATATTAGTTTATTATTCAAACTAATTACTTTAAAAAAAAATACTCTAAAATAATTTAATTAGCTTCCTTAATTTTTCCAAAAAAGTCAACTATATCTTATACGAGTAATTAGGACCAGAGGGAGTATTTATTATGTAATATAAAAAAAAAGTGTACAATAATTTTGAATATAATATACGAGAGCAGAGAGACTTGTTTGGGCCTAAGTTATAGGAAACAAAAAACTTATGTTTGGTACATTAATTATACTCCTCGGGTATTTTTGACAAGACTCTATAAACAACTGTAATGAGAATTAAAAAAAATTAGTTCAATGTAATTAAATGGTCAAAAACTTTAACAGCTTTTCAAAACAGCCATTTCATTGGTATAGTTCATTGGTGAGATAGATGAAGAAGACGGAAAAACCTAGAGTAAAATAAATAAGAGTATTTTTAAAAATATGTCATGAATGTTTCAATAAATATGTATTGAATTATTTTAAAATTCGACATTATCTTATACTCCCTTCCTCCCGTTCTTAATATGTATTTTAATGAAAAAGATTGAATTACAAAGTAGATCTTATTCTAAGGATCAAAGGGATTATTAAGTACAAATAGATAACAGGGTCAAATCTTTTTTATAAATGACAAAATGATATTAATAAAGACAATTGGTTGGGTTAACCAATTGTTTTGAGGTGATAAGAGATTTTACTATCGTAAGGAAGAGAATACAAGTTTAAATCCCAAGAAAAGCATTTGTTAGCAAAGGGCGAGAACCTTTTGTTGACTCAGGAAGGAAACCTTTGATCAAATTGGTAAAATATTAAAGATGGAAATATAGTAAAATATTATATTCATTTAACTTTTTCCCTTTTTGTTCATGATTTAATTTTTTTCCCAATCAGGACAGAAATTTTAATACGCTATTCTTGATGTATTGAAATATAACATATAAGTATAGATTTTATTGTCGAGGAATTGCTTGAAATAAGTTAATATGATTATTCAAAGAAATTATTTAAATGTAAAATATGTAAATTGTTTTTACCAAGATAAAATATGTATATTAACTATAAGGGCATAATTGAAAATAGGGTACTCCTTTCGTTCCATCTAATAAGAACAAAAATTAATGGGAGGGTAATTTTACTTACAATATTTATTGCAATTTTCTAACCATAATAAGGGAAAATGAGGGGGGACTTTGAAATTATAAAATTTTAAATCAAGGATTTTTTATAAAATGAGTTGTTAATTGTTTATGTTATTACTCTATCAATTATTAGTAATAGATATAATTTGAGATTTTACAATTTCAAAATTCTTTTTCTATTAATTTCCTTATAAACTATGAGACAGAGTTTGGTCTCACATGGGTTGGGCTTCAAGGTTTGTTTTGTCAGAAATATTGTTATTATTATTAGGAAAAACTCATGTAGCTATATATATTTTTTAATTTGGTATCCATGTGTTTATTTTTCCTAAATAGATGCTTTAATAAGTAAAGTTACATGGGCTAACAATATTAGGCAAAATTAATTATTAATTAAGAGGGAAAAAATACAGGTACTAGATTAAAAATTGAGTGAAAGTATATGAATTGCAATAGGATTTTCCCTTTTTATTATTTATAAAAATAAATAGATATACTTTTTTGGTCCAAAATATAAGTCAATTTCAAACACCTCGTGATCACCGATATTAAAAAAAAAAAAAAACAAGAGTTAAATTTGTCCAAAGTTGATTTCTTTTCCCACTTTTACCCTTATTATTTGAAATTTTTAGGGGGGGGGGTGTAATACAATGAGTCAAGTCTAATCATTAACTATTACATGGATGAAATTGACTAAAAAGCATTAATTATTCTCAAATTGACTTTTTATAATGAACCAAATAATCCTTCTACGAAGACAACTTGTATTGGGAACAAGATAGAGTATGTATCACTAAAGTTGTCCAACTAGCAAATTTAAGTCAAATCATAAAGTGTTCAAAAAAAAAAGTCAAATCATAACAAAAATGTTAACTTTGATAGTAAACTAGTAAAATTTTATTTTTATTAATAAATAAGTGTTAAAAGTATATAATAAAATAATAAAAATGACAATAATGTAATTTAAATGTATTTTAAATATGAATAATTAAAATTAAATCTGTCAACATTTACTATTTATCATATTCAAAAAAGAAACTTCTATGAATTTCATCATAAATCTATATAACATTATCAAAACGAACAAACTAACATAAGAGTTTTAGAGTGAATCGATACAATTTTATAAGATAAAAAAGTAGAAACAAAAAAACTCGATGTGTAAATTCGCGAAATACATTGAATTAAGTTCATAACTTACGAGTTTAAGTATAAAGTGATATGATTCTGTAAGTTAATTAGAAACGTAAAAATGGTAAATTAGATATAAAACTTACGAGTTTGACAACAATGATCACATGTCTTGAATTGAATGCTTATTTATTTGTATTTTTTATTTTTTAAACGGATGCTGACATTTTTTGTCGTATAACTCACCTACTCTCCTTATATCCAAAGAGGAGTCAAGAATTGGAATGCATAAAAGAAAGATTAAAGGGAGACTATGGTGTAATTCATCTATGTCTTGATTATTAATGTTAACACTTTATAGTAATTAACAAGGTGATCGGATCCCAAGTTCATGAGATATTAATAACACAAATCAGCATTTAAGACTAACATATTCTAATACAGCCCCCCAAAAAAAAAAAAAAAAGACTAACATATTCTAATTTATATTCACACGCATACATTTAATCTAATGTCACATGTAAAAAAATAAATAATTATCTCTCCAATATTAAAAATTTATTAGTTATCCTTTTGAAATAAGTCGAAAATAAAAAAAAAATCTCCTAATAATTCCCCCATTAAATGTTTAAACCTTTACCTTGTATTTAATGATTCTCAATTAGTTTTATCAGTTTAATAACAGGTATAACTAGAATAATACTTCACCCAGTCTTATTTATATGACCCTATCTATCGGTACATAAGACTCTCTTTGATATTTAATATAAGAATTAGAGTACTTTGTAGTTTAATTTTCTTATCAAAGTGATTTTTTTATAATAAGGACTAGATGAATGAAGTATAAGACAGTTACAAAATTTGTTAACACGTTCATGACATATAAAACAGTTACTCTCGGCTTTTTCGTCTTCTTCATTTATCTCTCCCATTAAGAATCTGTTTGGATGAGTTTTTTAAAAAAGTGTTTTTTTAAAAGCTCCAAATTGAAGCTTAAAAAAAAAAAGAATTTTAGCTTCTTCTTTTTTGTGACTTTTGTTTTTTTAAAAGCTATCATCTAAACACATAAATTAATAAAAGAAAATCATTTTTTATTAAAAAAAAGCCCATCCAAACAAGCTCTAACTACACCAGTCAAATGACGGTTTTGAAAAGCCGTGGAAGTTTTGGATATTCAACTACTTCGTACTAATTTATTTAATCCCATAAAAATTGTTAATGTAGTCTTAAAAAATACAGCGGAAGCATGACAATGTACCAAACATAAGTTTCAGGTTTGTTTCTTACAATTTAGGCCAAAACAATGCCCTGGTGATGATACAATTTTCACTAATTTTTATATTACATAATAAATATGTTCTTATTTAAGTATTATAAAGGATAATTTGGTAAATTACTAAAGTTGGAAATATAGTAAAATAATTATATTCAGTTCACTTTTTCCCTTCTTGTTCATGATTTTTTTTTTTCCAAATAGGACATAAATTTTAATACCCCATTCTTAATGTATTTAAATATAACATACTCTACAAGGATAGATTTCGTTGACAAGGAATTACTTGAAATGACTTATATAATTATTCAAAGAAATTATATCTAGTGATAAAATATGTAAGTTGATTTTATATATATATATATATATATATATATATATAAATATAAATATGTAAGTTGATGTATGTGATGAGAACCGTGTAATTAAAGGGCCACCTGCCAGTCATAGATATCCTAATTAATAAAAGAACGAATTTTCATATAATATTATTATTGAATTGTATAAATTCTAATTGAAAATATTGAAAAAATATGTATATAAAATAATACTACTATAAAATACATGCCGCATTTTGAGCTGACTAATGCGTTGAGACTGTAATGCTTTAATTGAATAGAGAGAAAATGGGAGAACAAAGAGAAGTGGGGGTGAAAATTGGGGATGGAGGAAGTTTTCCCTACTCAGATAGGAAATAAAATTGAGAAAAAGAAAACCTCATTTTCCTCCTAAAATTTCTTTCTCCAGAGTTCAAAGCCTTATAATTCTAATATAATTATAAAAATTATGAAAAATGAAGGATGACACTTGTAAAGAGAGACTTTAGTCCATATAAATGGTCTAATATAAACTCTAGTTAGAAAGCTAAGTTGAGTGACGTTAATCTATATAAATAGTGTAATAAAATGTTGAGGGTGTGAATCGACATTAATGCTCATCAGGTAAAAAGGTAGAGTAATTTGGGTTTTTTTTTTTTTTGATATAAAATTTTTAAGAAAGGGGTTGGGTTCACCCACGATCCAAGGGCAGGGCGAAATCTCCCTTCCTCCTAGGTGATACCGATATTAAACAGGGTGAGCCGTCTATTACCCTCAGACGTTTACCTAGGCACCTAGGAGTTATGATGTTTTTCCCAGCGCCTTGACCAACTCTAGGATCGAACCCCTTCTCTTTGATGAGAGTGTCCGACCCTTTTATCAAATGAGCCCAAAGACGAGGGGTAGTAATTTGGGTTTCTCTCAAGTCTTTAAGTGACGATAGTTCATCACCCTTAAAGGATCATTAATGTAAACCTGTTACAATTGTTATATGGGCCTATGGCCTAAAGACGGATGAAAATATTTTCTCCTATTGTGTCTTCTTATTCTCCTCTAATCCTATGGTTAATAGTAGGGTTGTCCAAAAAACTCATGGTCCGGTTGGTCTCGCCAGGTCTAGTCTGACCCGACCCGGTCTAGTGTAAGAAAAAAATGGTTCAAGACAAACTACTCGGGTTGGATCGGACTTCGGTCCCGTGGGCTTAGATCCCCCGGGACTTAGGTCCTGGACCCGGCTCGGTCGACCCGAGGTCCTTTTTTTTTTTTTTTTTTTGTAAATCACCACTACATTGAGCTACTCACTGGAGTCTGAACATCCTAATGTGCTTTTTAATTTATAGGAATCACTTTTCACTATGCCACTTTTTATTACTTTAGGAAGTCAGGTGAAATCAGAGCTAAAACATTGCACCCCAAGAAGGCAAAAAAAGAATGGAAAAAAGAACTGAAAAAAATTGACCGCCTCGGACGGTCCAGTAATCCAATTGTCCGATCGGTCAGCGGCCAAGCTCTAATTTTTCGGCCGGTACGGGCCGGACGACTGACCTAGGGCTAATTTTTCCAGCCCGAGGTCATATCGGGCCAGACCTCGGGTTGACCTCCAACCCGGTCTGGCCCGGTCTTTGGACAACCCTAGTTAATAGTGCTCATCACAAGAAAACTCCTCCTATTATCATTGATATTGGAAACATACAGGGGCGGACCTGTAGGACTAGGGATGGCCCCCTCCCCCTCTAATTTTTTTTTTTTACAAAAAAAATTAAAAAATTATATGTATAAGGTCTAGCACAGAAGAACAACAGGAAGATGGGCTTCATTAAATAAAGGCATGATTAAATCAGTAACCAACACTGAGGCTTTATGAACAAGTTTTCAATTCTAAAAAAAAAAAATCTAATTTAATCATGCCTTTATTTGCAAACTTGTTGATAAATTGGATTCTAGAGATTTCTATTATCATTGATATTGGAAAAGAATTGCATTTTTTTTTTTTACAAAAAAAATTAAAAAATTAAGATAGCACAGAAGAACAACAGGAAGATGGGCTTCATTAAATAAATGCATGATTAAATCAGTAACCAACACATTTATGAACAAGTTTTCAATTCTAAAAAAAAAATCTAATTAAATCATGCTTTATTTGCAAACTTGTTGATAAATTGGATTCTAGAGATTTCACGTAATAAGAAAAATTGCATTTAAAGATTGAGTTACAACATTTTGGGCATGACATTCTTAAACATACAGTTTGATTGATTTAACAACTACATCTAAATTATGTCAAGGGCTAGTAAGAACTGAAAAGTCTATCATTTACCCTCTTATTGATAGAGTGATAGGACTTGTACTCATTGTTCTAGTTTCTACAGCAACTGCTGAAAGATTATTTGCTATGAGGATAATCAAGAACAGGCTTCGGAATAAAATGGAAGACTAATTTCTTGATAATTCTTTGATATCATACATTAAAAAAAAATTGTTTTGAGTTTTAGCATGGATTTAATTATAGATGAGTTTAACAATATGAAAACACTTGAAGTGATCTTAATTTCTGTAATAGATTTCTTTCAATTTTTTTTTATATTAGGTCTATATTGTATTTCAAGTATTTTTATTTATGATATACTACCTCCGACCTAATTATAGGAGCACTTTTTTAGTGCAATTTGCACTAAAAAAGTGCTTCTATAATTGGACCAGAGGTAGTAGTATTTTTTATTTTATTTTCGCCCCCTTCATTAAAAATACTGGGTCCACCAGAAACATATATCGCTAAGACTCCCTCCTGGTCTTAAATAAAAGACTAATTTGGAAGTGAATTTAAGTCGTAAATATAAATTTTTCTTTTTTATCTATTATATTTATTTATTTTAGATTACTTTTCCTAACCTACAAATTGATATATAATATAATGATAAAAAAAAATTAAAGAGATTATGTCACATGTTCTATAATTAAGTAATTTAACTTATTTCTTTAATCTCCCTAAATTAGATAAAGAGGTCTTATATTTAAGACGGGAGAAACTATTATTTTTTTTGTCAGTGGAGACAATGTAGGACTTAAATCCACTTTATGATTATACATTTATACCCCATATTTTTCATATTTTTTAAACTATCCCTATTAATTATACATATTATGAAATTATGCATTAAGGGTATAGTTTCAATGCAAATTATTTAAAAGAGTATTTTAAGAAAGCCAATACACATTTTCAATAATTTAACTAATTTACTTAATCTATCCAAATTAGTTAAGTAATTTTTATCTTAAGCACGACATATAGTAATTTCTAATATCAAAGTTATTATTATCAGGCTTTCACGTGATTATATATAAGATGACAGGTACATGATTTTTTTCAGCAAAAACATTATATATAGTGAACAATTTCTGCGACCATACAAGTGAATGAGTCTCCAACTAAAGCACAACCGTCTCATATTGTTATTGGATAACTATATCCCTGTTTTAGATACTACGTATTTTGTTTAGTTTATGATAATAATATAAGGAAACACACTTGAGGTTTAATTCTAAACACACTTTCATACGCAGAACCGAACTTTTTTTTGCTTTGCATAGTTTGAAAAAGCCTGTATATAGTAAATGTCAGGGTGTAATTGAAAATAGGATACTCCCCTTCGTTCCATATAATATGAACAAATGGGAGTGTAATTTCGTTAGCAAAAAATGGAAGCGTAATTTTACTTAAAATATTTATAGCAATTTTCTAATCATTACCTTAATAAATACGAGAAAGATATTCTCTCTTATTTCTCATATAGGATTTATCGGTGTTAAAGGAGAAAATTTTCTTAAGGATTCTATTGTCTCCTACATATTCATAGGTTCTGACCAAGTAGATCTGTCTCTAATCACACACACACACAAAATTTTAGAATTTTTTAGTACTCATCCCGTCCTAAATATAGGACAGAGTTTACAGTGCAAAACTTTATCCTATATTTAGGACCGGAGGTAGTATCATTTTTCATTTTTGCCTCAAAATCTCATCACATCAATTAACTATTAGCTCATTTTCACACACACTTTCCTTATATAAGACTGTTTTTAAAAACTAAACTGCACTCAGTAATTCAGTAATCAACACAAAAAAGGAAGAAGTTGAACAAGATTCTATTATGTTGTGTGTTAAATTTAGGGTTTTTGTCTCCTCTTCTACCTTGAAAATTAGAAAAAGGATTAAAACACGCCAATATAGAAAACTTCAGACATCGAGGGGAAAAAAAAGGAAGGAAGAGGGAAAAAATACTCAAATTAGATTTGATACGTTTAACTAAAAGAATCCATAAACCTCAGTACGTAACACTTTGAATGTAAGCATGTATATGAAGAAAATAGGACTCATCAAGGTGGGAGGACAGATTTCAATCCAAAATCTATACAAACGTCTATGAGCTGATCATTATAGTCTGGGTACATTTCTCGTTTATTTATACCCAAATAGCCCTAAATAGTACATAGTGGCCAGTCTTAGCGGTTCAATGAAACAAAATTTGACTGACATTCTATTCACCCACTGACCTGAGTTCTCCAAAAGCCGCCTCATGAACATTGCCATAAGTGACGGTAAGGGCCCTTATGTTTTATTGCGTGTCAGAGAAACCCATTGCCTAAAGTTGAGAAAGCTGGGTCGCATACAATTGCTCTTGTGGCTCTGAGAAGACAAACAAGTCAGTGAGAAAGAAACTTAATCTATAAAGAGAAGGTATAAAATTAGAAGACAACAATGTTAACCATCATAGTTGCTATTTGGAACAGCTAGGCTACCAGTTCCAAGTCCATGAGACATATTTGCGGCCAATAAAACATTTTGATAGTAATTAGGAACAAATTCTTATGCTTTATGCCATAAATTAAATAGTTCTATTTTGAAATGGGCAAAAGGCTAGTGCTTCGAGATTCTTTTTTGAATATAATAAATGGGCAATGGTGTTAAGTATCAGCGGTTTGAGGTGATGTGTATTAAGTGGTATACCGTATTTAGATGATGGGTATCACAGTCCCATTGCAAATATAAGTGGTTTGGGATGATGGATATTCGAGGTGACGGGTATCAAAGTTCCATTACCAATATCAGCGGTATGTTTCAGAGTGACAGGTATAAGAGTCCCATTATAAATATCGGCAGTCTGGCGTGATGGGTATCATAGTGGAGATGGCCAAATAAGCCCGCATTGACTTGAGGAGAAGGTTTGAACAAGAGGAATTTAATGTTGGCAACCTTGTGCGATATGTTAAATATGTCGCAGGAAATGACGATTAAACCCCACTTTCTTAGTGCGGTATAAGATGGAGTTTAGACGTCCTTGGACAATATTGCTATATTCTTAATTTTTGCACCTTAACCCTTTCTTATAATTAGTTAATTTTTTTCAAAATATACATTTCTATGGTTTAAAAATTGTAGTAAATATTCCAATTACCAATTCTAGCAAACCGTATCATTCGGTTCGAGGTGACGGGTATCAGAGACTCATTACAAATATCAACAATTTGGGGTTATGGGTATCAGAGTAGCATACACGAGTTTGGGGTGATATGTATTAAGTGGAATACCGTATTTAGATGATTGGTATCAAGGTCCCATTGCAAATATCAGAGGGAGTTTGGGGTGATGGGTATTAAGTGGTATACCGTATTTGGATGATGGGTATTACAGTCACATTGCAAATATCAGTGGTTTGGGATGATGGATATTCGAGGTGACGGGTATCAAAGTTCCCTTACCAATATCAGCGGTATGTCTCAGAGTGACGGGTATCAGAGTCCCATTATAAATATCGGCAGTCTGACGTGATGGGTATCATAGTGGTATGCCGTATTTGAGTCGGGTCCCTAAAGTGGATAATCTCGAGAGCAAGGCGTCATTCAATACAAATGATATCAGATTCATGTTCAGGGTGATGAGGCCCCCAAAGTACACAACATTGAGAGGGAGGCGTTGGATGTTACAAATACTATCAGAGCCAAGTTTGGAGTCATAGTGCCCCAAAGTTCCAATATCAAGAGCGAGACGCTAGGTGTTAAAAATGGTATCAGAGCCATGTTCAGGGTTACGGGCGCCAAACGGACAATATCGAGAGCGAGGTGCTGGAGGTTACAAGTGGTATCAAAGCCGGGTTCGGGGTGTTGGGGCCCAGAGCGGATAATATCGAGAGTGAGGTGCTGGTTGTTACAAATGGTGTCAGAGTCTGGTTCGGGATGACAGGCCCCAACGAGAACAATATCAAGAGTGAGACGTTATAAAATGTATTGAATTTGAACTTATTCATTTAAAAAACTTCTTTACATGATGAAGGCACAGCAAGGATATGAATGTGAATGAGGCCGTAGCATTAGCCCAAAGGGGGCTTGTACCAAAGATAGGTGAACTGGGGGAGGTACTATCGGTAAGTAGTAAAGATGATAGCTTTATTTTATTGACGATAAAGTTTCATTCTTACTCGTGGTGTTTTTTTTTTCGTGTTTTGTTTAGATATAAATGGAAAAGTACATAAAGAGTCTTATGAAATTGAAATGAACCGTCATTTGGAGATGGCCAAATAAGCCCGCATTGACTTGAGGAGAAGGTTTGAACAAGGGCAATTTGATGTTGGCAACCTTGTGCGATATGTAAAATATGTCGCAGGAAATGACGATTAAACCTCACTTTGGTAGTGCGGTACAAGATGTAGTTTAGACGTCTTTGGACAATATTGCTATATTCTTAATTTTTGCACCTTAACCCTTTCTTATAATTAGTTATTTGTTTTTCAAAATATATATTTCTATGGTTTAAAAATTGTAGTGAATATTCCAGTTACCAATTCTAGCAAACCGTATCATTCGGTTCGAGGTGACGGGTATCAGAGACTCATTACAAGTATCAACAATTTGGGGTTATGGGTATCAGAGTTGCATACAGGAGTTTGGGGTGATGTGTATTAAGTGGCATACCGTATTTGGATGATTGGTATCAGGGTCCCATTGCAAATATCAGAGGGAGTTGGGGTGATGGGTATTAAGTGGTATACCGTATTTGGATGATGGGTATCACAGTCCCATTGCAAATATCAGTGGTTTGAGATGATGGATATTCGAGGTGACGGGTATCAACACGAAAAAGGAAGAAGTTGAACAAGATTCTATTGTTTTGTGTGTTAAATTTAGGGTTTTCGTCCCCTCTTCTACCTTGAAAATTAGGAAAAGGATTAAAACACTCCAATATAGAGAACTTCAGACATCAAGGGAAAAAAAATAAGGAATGAAGAGGGGGAAAAAATACTCAAATTAGATTTGATACGTTTAACTAAAAGAATTCATAAACCTCAGTACGTAACACTTTGAATGTAAGCATGTACATGAAGAAAATAGGGACTCATCAAGGTGGGAGAACAGATTTCAATCAAAAATCTATACAAACGTCTATGAGCTGACCATTATAGTTTGGGTACCTTTTTTGTTTATTTATACCCAAATAGCCCTAAAGAGTACGTAGTGGCCAGTCTCAGCAGTTCAATGAAACAAAATTTGACTGACATTCTATTCATCTACTGACCTGAGTTCTCCGAAAGTAGTTTGAACGCCTCATGAACATTGCCATAAGTGGCGGTAAGGGCCCTTATGTTTTATTGCGTGTCAGAGAAACCCATTGCCTAAAGTTGAGAAAGCTGGGTCGCATACAATTGTTATGGTGGCTCTGAGAAGACAAACAAGTCGATGAGAAAGAAACTTAATCTATAAAGAGAAGGTATAAAATTAGAAGACAACAATGCTAACCATCATAGTTGCTAGTTCCAAGTCCATGAGACATATTTGGCCAATAAAACATTTTGATAGTAATTAGGAACAAATTCTTATGCTTTATGCCATAAATTCCAAGTCCATGAAATGGGCAAAAGACATATTTGAATATAATAAATGGCCAATAAAAACATTTTGATAGTAATTAGAACAAATTCTTATGCTTTATGCCATAAATTAAATAGTTCTATTTTGAAATGGGCAAAAGGCTAGTGCTTCGAGATTCTTTTTTGAATATAATAAATGGGCGATGGTGTTAAGTATCAGCGGTTTGGGGTGATGGGTATTAAGTGGTATACCGTATTTAGATGATGGGTATCACAATTCCCATTGCAAATATAAGTGGTTTGGGATGATGGATATTCGAGGTGACGTATTAAGTGGTATCAAAGTTCCATTACCAATATCGAGGGAGTTTGGGGTGATGGGTATTAATGTCTACCGTATTTGATGATGGGTATCACAAATACATTGCAAATACGTGGTGGGATCGAGGTGAGTCCCATAACAAATATCGGCGAGTCCCATTATAAATATCGGGTGTGATGGGTATCATAGTGGTATACCGTATTTGAGTCGGGTCCCTAAAGTGGATAATCTCGAGAGCAAGGCGTCATTCAATACAAATGATATCAGATTCATGTTCAGGGTGACGAGGCCCCCAAAGTGCACAACATTGAGAGGGAGGCGTTGGATGTTACAAATAGTATCAGAGCCAAGTTTGGAGTCATAGTGCCTCAAAGGTCCAATATCGAGAGCGAGACGCTAGGTGTTAAAAATGGTATCAGAGCCATGCCATGTTCGGGGCCAACGAGCGGCCCCAAGCGGACAATGGTGTCGAGTGAGAGCGGATAATATCGGTTGTTACAAATGGTGTCAGAGTCCGGTTCGGGATGACGGGCCCCAACAAGAACAATATCAAGAGTGAGGTGTTATAAAATGTGTTGCATTTGAACTTATTCATTTAAAAAATTTCTTTACATGGTGAAGGCACAGCAATGAAATGAATGTGAACGAGGCCGTGACATTAGTAGTAAAGAGGATAGCTTTATTTTATTGACGATAAAGATTTCATTCTTACTTGGGCGTGTTTTGTTTGTACCAAAGATAGGCAACCGTCATTTGGAGATGGTACTATCGGTAAGTAGTAAAGAGGATAGCTTTATTTTATTGACGATGATTAAACCTCACTTTGTTAGTGCGGTACAAGATGGAGTTTCTTTGGACAATATTGCTATATTCTTAAGACTCATTACAAATATCAACAATTTGGGGTTATGGGTATCGAGTATATCAACAATTTGGGGTTATGGTAGCATACGGGAGTTTGGGTGATGGGTATTAAGTGGTATATCGTATTTGGATGATAGGTATCAGAGTCCCATTGCAAATATCAGAGTGAGTTTGAGGTGATGGATATTCGAGGTAACGAGTATCAAAGTTCCATGACAAATATCAGCGTTATGATTCGGAGTGACGGGTATCAGAGTCACATATAAATATCGGCAGTCTGGCGTGATGGGTATCATAGTGGTATACCATATTTGAGGTTGGTCCCTAAAATGGATAATCTCGAGAGCAAGGCGTCATCCAATACAAATGATATCAAATTCATGTTCAGGGTGACGAGGCCCCCAAAGTGCACAACATTGGGAAGGAGGCCACCTAAATGAACGTTGATGTTTACTTTGCCAGTGCTCTTCGATTCAAGACTTATATAACAGAAAACTTAGACCCATCGGAGCAAAAAATGTTGATGTTTACTTCGCCAGTGCCCGTCGATTTCGCAACGGCACCCTCACCTTCCATAGTATTTCCCTCTAGAGTACTTTTGAAACAGGAAACTGAAAACAAAAACTGAGATAGAATGAAGGGGTTTGGAACCTTGATTCTTGAGTGATCGGAAACAGACTCGAAGTATGAGGCCAATTGACAATAAACAAGTGCTCGTACACTATTCAGAGGATGCATAAGGATAGGCTGGCTACTTTTAGCAGCCATAGTTTTTGCATAAGGATAGTCTTTGTACCCTTGTCGATGTGGGATTCCACATTTAAACTCTACGGGTGACTCAAACTTGGGTTTGATACCCAGTCATATCTTCCTGAACCTGTGTCTGATACTATTCATATCAACCCGAACTTGGCTTTAAAACCTAGGTTTGATACTGACCTACATCGACCCATACTTGGGTTTAATACCCATCCAAACGACTTGAACCTAGCTCTGATACCATATCGACACAACAAAGTTTTTGTAACTAATGGAAGTTCTTGTATCTTTTCTTAGAAAATGAAGAAGAAAAATGTCATGCTGGGATAAGAAGGTCGCGACTGTGCCATTACTTACTGGGTTGATTGTTGCTTGCCAAGGTGAGACAAAAGCGCGGGCTGAAAGAAGAGATGCAGCCAGTGCGACATAGATAGAGGTGAGAGGAGACATAATAAGATCACCTTAGCAATAAAAACAACTATAAGGAGCATAAGGAGGAAGTGGCGAGTCTCAGCAGTCTAATGAAAAAAATTTGTCTAACATTCTATGTATCGGGTACTAACCAGCCGTTTGACCACCTCATGAACATCGCCGAAAATGGCGATTAAAGTCCTTATGTTTTCTTGCGTGTTGGAGAAGCTCATTGCCTGAAGTTGAGAAAGCTGGGTCGCAGTAGGTGCCTGAGCATTCCCCAGACTAGGTGACCTTGTGATGTTATTTTGGGTAGATCTAGCTACAATAATTTATTATCAACTAGCACTGTATTAGTAATAAGCAGCTAAAAAATGTAGCCACCAGATTTAGGAGAGACAAAAAAATAAGAATGGGGGAAAACAATTTTGAACCAATTGACCATAAACAAGTGCTCGGACACTATTTGGAGGATGCATAAGGATAGGCAGACTATTTTTAGAAGCCATAGTTTTTGCATAAGGATAGTCTTTGTACCCTTGTCGATGTGGGATTCCACAATTCAACTCTACGGGCTACTTAAACTTGGGTCTGATACCCAACCACATCTTCCTGAACCTGTGTCTGATACCATTCATATCAACCCGAACTTTGCTCTAAAACTTGGGTCTGATATCGACCTAAACTTGGGTTTGATACCCATCCAAACGACTTGAACCTGGCTCTAATACCATATCGACACAAACCTAACTCTTTTTTAATTAGTTTTTTACGACACAAACCTAGCTATAAAATGTGGGTTTGATACCATCCACATCAAGAAATAATGAAGGGTTGGAACCCTGATTCTTGAGTAATCGGAGACATACCCGAAGTGGAAGTTGGAGAAGACGAGCTAAAGAGTTTGGGAAGAAATGAAACTTATATTTCAAAATAGAATGAATGGCGCGAGAAAACACGCACAAAATCTAAATGTTTAAAAGCTGGTACTCTTTATTGAGTCCTTGGTTCCACCAGTGGTATTGGTTGTTGCAACAGGTGCGAGTTTAGTCAAATAAACAGTGTCACCATCCTTTAGATCTATCAAGCATAAATACAAACTTCTATTAAAATTTATCATCTGACAAACACCAGCGGAAAAAACAAGTTCAAGTTAGTTGAATCGGTAGCATGACAAAAATAATGAACGGCTGAAAAATCTTGTATAGAATATTTAAGGTAGTAAAAGTTTTAGAATGCATATTAGACATGCCAAGCACGTATTAATATTTTGATAATCTGTTTACATCACAATTAAAACATTAATTATGTCACATAATCATTAGACTCTTGAAAATATCGTCGCCAAAGATGACAAAACCCATTAGCAGACTAAACTAAGAGCAATGTTCAATTGCTATCTACCCAACAATTAATTAACTCATAATATTTTTGTTTTCCTAACAAGATCGGGTATATACCGTAACTTTTCAAGGTTTGATGATTGTTCCTCAAGACCCGGCCCTCATAAACCAGTCACTATTGATTAGGTGAGATATCATGCTTCTAAGCAATAGCTTCCTTAAACGATTCGACTAAGGATTCAAGACTAATCTAAACTAAAAACTAAGAGTGATCGGCTGTGTAAAACATGTTAATGTTCACTTCGCTAGTGCCCTTCGATTTCGCGGCGTCATCATCAAGGCACCATCACCTTCCATAGCGTGTCCTTTATACCCTTGTCAATGTGGGATTCCACACTTCAACTCTACAGGTGATTCAAACTTGGGTTTGATACCCACCCACATCTTCCTAAACCTGTGTCTGATACCATTCATATCAACCCGAACTTGGCTCTAAAACCTGGGGTTGATACTAACCTATATCGACCCAAACCTGGGTTTGATACCCATCCAAACGACTTGAACCTGACTCTGATACCATATTGACACAACTAAGTTTTCATAACTAATGGAAGTTCTTGTATCTTTTCTTAGAAAATGAAGAAGAAAAATGCTATGCTAGAATATGGTCACGATGTGCCATTACTTACTGAGTTGATTGTTGTTAGCCAAGCTGAGACAAAAGCGCCATCTGACAGAAGAGATGCACCCAGTATGACATAGACAAACGTGAGAGAAGACATAATAAGATCACCATAGGGTAAAAACAACCATATTCTCAAGACAGAGGATGGTGCAATTTGTAACAGATGCAAAACTCAAAAGCGACTACTTGAAATGCCTTTGGGTTAATGATTAATGGTATAAGACAAGGGTACAAATAAGACATTCCACACTTCTCGGAAATTGCACGAATGGCCTAAACGCAAACTGAATGTCAGAGTGATCAGATCAACACATGCACATTTCATATAATATCAAGAATGTGAAGTAGGTACCTGAATCGCAGCCTTCCGATGGTAAAGGATAAGTTGCCTCATTAGCGAAGTATTTGGGTTTTGCATTGATCCGAACCTGGGCCTGACACCAACCCACATCGACATGAAACCGATTAGAGCATGTTTCAGACTTCATTAATCTCATATCAAAGGGGTATGTATATTGTTGTGAGTTACATGTCTGTATATCTCTATAGTACAATAACCTCAGTGAGACAGACACTAACCAAATTACATGCAATAGTACTCAAAATCTAATCATTGAAACATTGTTTCAGATTGGCTAAGGTCTACTACATTCATGGTGCAGTTGTAGCAACAGGCCCCTGAAAGCCATTCTAGTTGTTGGATGTGCAACATCAATCCTAGATACCACATACATGATCCAAATGATCTTGTCCTCAATGTTGATGGCCAGACTATTTTTTAGCAGTCATAGTTGTTGCATAAGGATAGTCTTTGTACCCTTGTCGACGGGGATTCCATATTTCAACTCTATGGGCAATTCACACTTGGTTCTGATACCCAACCATATCTTCCTGAAACTGTGTCTGATACCATTCATATCAACCCAAACTTGGCTCTAAAACCTGGGTCCGATACCAACCTACATCGACCCAAACCTGGGTTTGATACCCATCCAAACGACTTGAACCTGGCTTTGATACCATATCGACACTAACCTAACTCTTTTTTAATTATATTTTTATGACACGAACCTAGCTCTAAAACATGGGTTTGATACCATCCACATTGAGAAAGAATGAAGGGGTTTGTAACCCCGATTCTTGAGTGATCAGAAAGATCGAAGTGGAAGTTGGAGAAGACGGGATAAAGAGTTTGGGAAGAAATAAAACTTGTATTTCAAGATAGAATGAATGTCGCTAAAAAAACACGTACAAAATCTAAATGTTTAAAACTGCTAACAAACTTTTCAGGTAAAAAAAAAAAAATGCCAAACAAACTTCTAGTTAAACTAAAATTGGTTGAGGACACCCTTAAAATCCTTTTTTTCTACTCAAAATCTACCTCCACCTTTATATGAACAAATGGATGGTATATATTTAATATTTTATAAAATTATTATTATTATATTTTATATATTTTTTTTTACTTTTATTTGTATCACAGTTATAATTTAGGTTGGTAAGATTTTAATGGTTTAAATTTATTTATTTATTTTTAAAATAATTTTTTATCAATATTGAATTTTATTCCCTAAGGACTTTTTTAACCCAAACTCCAATTTATAAAGTGTAAAAGTAATTTTTTTTTTGGCAAATTTCAATCCAAATAAGTCTGAAATTGTCTGAGTCTTTTACTTTTTTTTTTAAAAAAAATTGATGAATGATATCCTTTTTGACACGTAGAGCATAAATAGGTTTTATCTCTTCTAATAAGTGCATTGTCTAAGATTTGAAGTTGTTATCTCTTCCTTATGGAACTAACAGCTTGCAGGTTAGTTCCTGGTTTATGTTCGTCACAGAGTATTTGGGTTGTTGTCTTTAAGTTTTATGAGTCTTTTAGTTTTTGCCGGCTCATTTATCCTGGTTTATGTTGTTCTACTTTTCAATTCGGGCTTCTTATATTTTTATTTTTATTTTTTTAAGTCCTATTTGAGGTATTATGGGCCCTAAATATAAACACATCTCCCAACAATTAATGAAATATGACATTTTTCTATAAAAAAAATCAACATTAATTTACTGGGAATTGTGACCTGAGGAGGAGTAATATGATCCTAAAAAAATAAAATAGAATAATTTAACACTTTTTCGACGAAAGGGGTATGGGATTTAAGTTTTTAAAATTAACAAAATTTTATATAATGGAATTTTCTGTTAGGGAAGAAATCTATGCAAGTTTTCATTTCAAGAATCAAAAGAAAGAATTTATAATTAAGCTGATTGTAATGTTTTTTATTTTTATTTTCCCTCCCAATACCGCAAGTCCGCAAGAAGAAGAATGTTACACTGAAGTGGTCCCCAAAACCCCGAAGCCCCAACTTTGGGCTCTTGCGCGCCTGCGCCCCAAAGAAACTTGGCCGCTCTATAATGAAAAGAACTGCCACCAACGGCGCCGGAAAACTTTGACGCTATCATGGCAATTCTTCCCAGAATCAACAACAGTAAGCGGGGCTTACTACCTCGCCTGAGATCCTCAATCATCTTTCTGGTTAACGCTTCTACAATGTCTTCTTTTTTGTTTGACGCATTTTCTCGAACACTCTGTAACATCTATTTTCCACTTCTGAATTCTGTCTTGCAGAGGTTTAGCTCAAATAAGGCCAAAGGAGCTGTGAAAGATAAGTTACCCACACAAATAAGCATCGACTATTCAGCCTGTCTAGGTTACTGCACTTTTTTTTTCCTTGCCTGTGAATGTCATTTTCCTCAGTTATTCTAAACTGGGATAGGGGTTGTTGTCACACTCTGTTTTGAGTGATTTTCCATGTTATCTGCCTTCGTCCAACAGACCCGACATCTTACTAAGCAGATGTCATTATATTATCTATGGGCATAGATACAGCTATGTTTTACTTCTGATTGCTTGTAATGTGACTAATGCCATATTTGTGTCTACATATTCACATTAAAAGTATGTTACACTTTCGTTTAAAGATTCAGGCAGCATTGGCAACTCCCGGTGGAAGAAGTTGGATGCAAGTAGACTTGGCATTACTGGTTCTATGATTTCACGCTCGTCTTGGACTGTTCTGAATCTTCTTAAGAGCGGCGGTAAGAGTTTTCTCATAACTGTCAGTGCTATAATGCGAGTCAGGTTATGCACGACCATGTAACAATAAAACATTGCCTCCTCATTCTGGTTTCCTGGGTTTGTTTTCCCTTCCTTCTAGCATAGGTCTTAATGGGATTAACCCTTCAAGTATAGGTCCTACCCCATGATTGATTTTTCCCATCAAATTATTTCAGATATAAAACTGTTGGATGCATTACATGTTTGACCCATTACCTGTTAATGATTTTGTCCGCTGGTTTGGTCTTAGTGACTGGATACTCCAACTCTGGATAATGGTCTCTACAAGAATTTTTTCAAGCCATGCGGTTGATGAATGATTAGGTCATAGGATATTCCTTTAATTGTTATTCTTAGAAGTGTACTTGGTTGATCTCAGCTGCTCATAAATTAAAAAACTCTTACAGAAAATGCTTTATTGAAAATGACATCAATACCCAATCTGACTTATTCCTTGATTGATTCTGTTCCGTTCTAAATAGCAATGCTTTTCTTTAAAACTCTGTTATGTAAATATCAGTCTAATTAATAATGACAAGCATTTATTATTACTTGAATTTCAGGATTTGAGTCATACTTAGTGGGTGGATGTGTGAGAGATTTACTCCTCAACAGAATTCCAAAAGATTTTGATGTCATCACCACAGCAAACCTCACACAGGTCTTGCAATGATATTCCATTTTTTTATTTGCAAAAAATGAAATGGTATTAAAAAGAGGGGATATTACAAAGCATTGAAGATAAGAAGTCCTTAAAACAAGGTAAATGAACACAAAGCAGAACATCTAACAAACTCATGATAAGGTGAAAAATAATGCAGAAGAGCTGCCCGATATCCTGGCATATTGAAATCTGAATTTCCTTTGAAACAGACATAAGCTAAGTACCAAAGAGTAGCCAAACAATGCTATCCCATTAAGTATTTAAAGACAAGGACGCTCCCTTGAAAATATTGGCATTCATATTCAACCAGACAAACCTTGAAGTATCATGAACCACATACTACCACAAATTTTTGCTATCTCTTTCCCATTACCTGATTGCACAAAATGAATTTGGATAAACTGATCCAAAGAGTTAGAACAAGCCTCACTTTCTTCCAGGAAGCTAAAATGTTTATGTGAAAGGTAGCTTGCTGCTGATGTTGAAGGAATAAGTGGGGCAAATTTTCTAACTTACAACTTTACATTACAATCATGTTAGGGGAAACAGCCATTTCCAGCTGTTGAAACTGCAACATGTCATTAGACTTTATCCTATCATGAGTTGCTGTCCAATCAAAGGATTTTACCGTAGGAGCTTTGGTTTCCGAATTGGCGTATAAAGAACAAACATTTCCCTTGTAGTAGAATGAGCGTCTGTCTGTTTTTGTGTTGATCGATTCAAAAACATGGTTTCATATGTGAAAATGAGATTTTCACATTGATAAACGTCAAAACAAAAACATCCTGAGTAAGGAACCATAAGACATGCTAGATAAAGTAATAGATATTACTAGAAGAGAAATTAGCATAATGAATTAAAGACACGAGCAAAGCTCATTATTTTTTTAAACTTAATTTGAAAAGGATATTCCGATAACCATTAGATTTATGGATAATAACGATATTTTTGAATAAGAGAGTCATGAAAATCTCATCTTCAAACCATTGCCCAATTTAATTTTATAGAAACTGATATCATAAAAGGTGTATATCTTTGTGAGATAAATTTCTTCTAATTTGCGTGAGTTACAGTATCTCCAGTGTTGCCGTGTTGGTATCTCACACATTTGGATTAAAATGTACTTTCTTCAAATAACCTTATGCCATATAGCAGCTAACTCTGAAGGAAAACTCTATAACCATTTACCTGACAAGGCAATATCTAGGACACCAATAATTCTGACCCAGTCTTAGGCCTTCTTTGTATAAATGAAATTTCTTTCAATACTTCTATTAATGGTTTAGAGGGTGAGCATTGGTGCAGTGTTAGGTTGCTGTCAGGTTCAAATTATGAAAACAGCCTTTTTGATTGTGGGGGTAAGACTGTGTACATTTATCCTTCCCTCAGACCTCACCTGGAGGGAGCCTTGTGTACTAGGCCGCCCTTCCATTAATGATCTACATGAATTCTATTCAGATTATAGTATAGCAATAAGTAACTTTATTTACAATAAAACCAATATTCCTAACAAGACCCCCACCCTCAAGTTTTTTTTTTTTTTTTTAAAAAAAAATCCTTTTTAGCTGCTAATATGGACAAGCCTCCTATCAAAGATTAGTGCATAAACAATGTTCCAAGTTTTCAACTGTATGAATTTTATAACCTGCATGTATAATGAGTTTTAAAAGGAATTTGGCAAAAAATCTTACAGATAAAAAAGCAGTTTCGTCGTGCGGCAGTTGTTGGACGGCTTTTTCCAATATGCATGGTGCCCATCAAAGGTTCTGTCATAGAGGTTTGTTCTTTCATTTAGGACATGATTATAATCATCTATATTATATTAAATCTTCAAATCACGTTATTGCTTTTTTGTGCTTGTCATTTGACAATTATTTAATGATTATTGTAATTTCAGTTAATTGACTAAAAAATGATTAAATGGATACTGGACCAGGTATCCAGTTTTGAGACAGTGGCACGGACACATACTGAAGAGAGAGAAATTTTTTTATCCTCTCTAATGCCAAAAGGGTGCAATGAAAAAGACTTAATTCTCTTCAAAAACTGCTTGCAAAGGGACTTCACAATCAACAGGTATTTTTCGGATTTTTAAACATCTGGGTTTCTATATATATATATATATAATTTTCTTATAACTAGCTTCAGTATTGAAATGTCTCTTCCTATTTTAGGTTGGGTTATGACGTATGTCATGGAAATAGGAAGTTGAACAAAGAAGTAGCGCATTTCACCTTGAATGATTAATTTTGTCTGTAAGATTGTTTATAATTTTTTCTCTTTATGTTTGACAACAGCTTGTTTTATGATCCTTTTGCCCGTAAAATCTATGACTATGCCAATGGATTGGCTGACTTAAAGTCTATGAAGGTAACTCGTTATTTTGATTCACTAATGAATGTTTATTACCACCAAACATGATTGGAACTACACTAGAATATAATAATGCCTTTTTGTTTGGACTCAGCTGCAAACTCTGATTCCTGCTCAACTATCTTTCAAGGAAGATCCTGGTAGGTAGTATCATTAGCATCATATAAACAATTATCTGACTGTTTTATTATCATCCCAATAAATATGAAGTTACTTGTGGAATTCTGTGCAGGAAGAATTTTGCGCGCCTTGAGAATTGCAGCTCGTCTAGGTTTATCATTATCAAGGGAGATTACATCTGCAATTCAGACATTTTATTTATTGGTTAAGGACTTGAATAAGGTACTATATTTGGAATACAGTCATGATGTTATGCTGCCTAAATTTGGTTTAGAATATTTATTGTATCTTATCACCTTTCTGGTATGCTTCCATGCTATTTTCATTATTGTGCTATGCAGAAACCTTTTTATTGCAATTGCAATACTTGGAAAAGATAAAATTGTGTATTGCAAAAAAGGGGAAAAAGAGAGAAGGAGCTCATAAATGTCAGTCTTTGGATGTCAAAGTGGTTATTGCTCCCACTTAGGTCTTACTTTTTCTGTTCTCTATGTATTTCAGTTCAAACTAATGATGGAAATGAATTATATGCTTTCTTATGGAGCTGCCGAGCCATCACTGTCCTTGCTCTGGAAATTCAAACTTCTTCACTTTTTACTTCCTTTGCATGTAAGTAGTTATTTTACTGACCTGTAGTCATTTATTTATTTTCTGATTCAGGCTTCAAGTCATATAATTCTTAGTTGATTGTTTACAGGCAGCATACTTGGACCAACAGGCTATCAAACAAGATGCTCAAGCTTCCAGTATGCTCATGGTAAATTAAGTTTACATAATATTAAAATTAAGTTTGCAAGCATGGTTGTTGATTTTAAGAACTAGAGGTAATTTTGAAGAAATATTAAATTTGTGTTAGGATCAGTACTTAATCTGACATTGAGAGATTTTATGAAACTCTGAAGCAGTTCTTTTCTATTCCAAATTGAATCAAAATCATGCCATATATTTGATGCTTTAACTTCTAATTTTAGTTACTTATATTTTTAGATTTCTTCAAAGAGCACTTTTTTGGTATTTGTTATTGCTTTCATAATTGCTTAAGTTAATTTTGCAGAAATTATTCTTCCATTTGGATAAATTGGTTGCTTGTGATCGACCTTCTGTTTGTACTGCATGGTGAGTCGTTTCCTTGCTTAATGTTCTGTGGGTTTTATTCCTGCTGATTGCCTGTAGTTGAAGAAAGAAAAGTTTTAAACCGAGGATGTTAGACAAATGTGCGTTTGGAATGACATATAGTATTCGAGGAAGGAAGAAGAAATAATTTGTTTTGCATCAAAAAATGAGGGATGTTTCTTTAAAAGCCATTGAATTTATTTACAGATCTGAACAAATCACTTTTGACCTTGGAACTGCTTTATGTCCAGGGTTGTCCTATTCTTAGATGATTTTCTTTTACAGTAGTCAGCATAACTGGATACATCATTTACTCATGGCCCCAAGAAAAGAAATAAAAGGATACGTTGTTTATGTAAGATCACAACTCTATACTCTCCATGCCCCGCCTGAAAGCCTTTAACCTCTGACAAAGAGCATAGAGAGGAAGCATTTAATTTATTCAGAGTACTCTTTTTCTGTTGTAGCTGTCATAGACTTGGCTTGAATTAATGTTGATTTGTAATTAATTCAAGTCATGAATTTCCAACCGAGATTCTGATGTTTTTATATGGTACAGGATTGGATTACTGGCGATTCACCTGGCGTTAGTGAATAACCCTCAAGATGCCCTTGTGGTGTGGGCACTTGCTTCTGTTTTATATCATGGGGTATGGGAAAAAGGTGTTGAATTTGCAAAAGAACAAGCAAAAAGGAATGTTTACTTCTCACCTGAAATAAGAAAGTCTTCTGTCTACAAATCTGATGAAGAAATTGTCAGAGCAGTTTCTCAGTTGGCATCTTTGGTGGTGGATTCGATAACTGACCTGGTTAATGAGAATATTCTTCTTCAATCTGTTTCTAGATATCCATCTGCTTCACGCTTTGGTTTGGTAAGTTTGTTAACATGTGTGTATCTTCTGGATTTCAAACTTTGATCTTATTTTTGACTAATTGTCAAATACATTCAACGCGATTAAGTTCTGTTTTACTTGTCTGGATTATTCAAATATTCAATAATTAGGCTTTTTGCGATTGTCCATTGTCACAATGTCCAGAACTCCTGACCTTGTTAGCAGTTTTGGGTTTTGAGAATAGCAGTCTGATGCAATTTAAAGAAACAATAACATGAAAATTGTATGGTGTTAGAAGATCGCAACTTTCAGAAGTCAGAGGCAACTATTTTATATGTATACTATACTGTTACACACACACACACACTATACTATATTATTCTCATAGGTTAAGAGTTTCTTCTCCTCTGTAAATCATTGCACCCATGCCTACTTGAATATGTGATACTTTCTGGTAATTTTGCCCGTTTGGTTCTTTCATTTAAGCCCATGTTGGTATATGTTGCTTTCTAGTAGTTCGGAGGTTCAATTGGACTGAATATTTTGTTTTCCATAGGTTTTTATACCAAGCAAAACGGGGAAGGATGTGGCACAACTCTTCAAAGTGCTGATCCGTAATGTTGATTCCTACAGGAGTGAAAAAAAGGATTTTGAAATAAACTATGATTTATTTAGGAGAGGTCACCCTTCAGAGATAAGGTTTGTTCTTGGCAAAGTTATTCTTGAAACCATGGGTAGCGGAATTATTGAGAAAGAAGAGGTTTTGGAGGCTAAGACATGTGAAGTCAAGACTGAGGAGGACTCTGATGAACCACGCAATTTGAGTCTTCCAGATCCACTAAACTCTCGACTAGTGGAGACCAAGAGAGATAAAAGATGTGCATCATCATCAAATCCAAGACCTGAGAGAAAGGAAATCAAGAAACATAAATTCGTCCAGAGTGAAAGTATTCCAGATCAGAGGACGAGCTTAGAAAAGCAAGAATTGTTTGAGATGCACAAGGATGAAGAAACTGCTAGAAAGATTCGCAAGTTGTCCAAGTCAAATCCAAGACCTGAGAAAATGGAAATCAAGAAACATAAATTGGTTCAGAGTGAAAGTATTCCGGATCAGAGGACGAACCTAGAAAAGCATGAATCATTCGAGATGCACAAGGATGAAGAAACTGCTAGAAAGATTCCCAAGTTGTCGAAGTCAAATCCAAGACCTGAGAAAAAGGAAATCAAGAAACATAAATTGGTTCAGAGTGAAAGTATTCCAAATCAGACGACGAGCTTAGAAAAGCATGAATTGTTTGAGATCCACAAGGATGAAGAAACTGCTAGAATGACTGCCAAGTTGTCTAAGTTATTTAAGTGATGCATAAATGTGTACCAAGAGAGGAAAAATGGCATCGACATCTGATGAACTGAAAAAGAGCATATTGCTGTTGCCTGCAAAAAGTGACATGACCGTGTTAGTCATTGGAAGGCAAGCTGAAAGAAGGCTTTTTTGAAGTCACATAGTACATGATCTATTTTGACCCCAAAAGAAAGATGAAGAGAGTACATTATCCAGGAATGCTAGCCGACAAATACAACATTATAAGTGGATATGTAACAGTTTACAGGCAAAGAGGATGGGGTTTTCAAGGAGGAAAAATTAACCACACTCACTTTAGAACAAGCGAAGTTAGCCATAGTTTTCCTGTCTCTTAACATCTTTTGTAGTTTCTGTATCATTGATATTATCTTTTTCATTACTATTATTATCAGTTGCCCAAGCCAAATCTTCTAACATTATGCCTTCAGCTTGTTCTTAGCGGTTGACATGTAAATGCAAGTTTGGTTTCAAGGGAAGTAGTTAAGGATGTAATGTGTATCTCAATTTTATATACTTGTTCTACGCTTGTCTGCTTATATAAGTTGTATTGCCACATTTAGGTAGGTGTTTTTTTTTTTTTTTTTGGGACCAAAAAATTATGATTTTATTAATAACCAACAAGAAATAGAGTTTACATCAGAGCCATATAACCGTCATCAAACTACAAACTCGGAAAGATAACCTATACTAAGAAAACAAAATTACAACATTAATCCACAACAAACCACTTTAGCCAAATCCCTCCCTCGCTGCTGGTTGGTTTCCCAAATCAGAGTTAGGACATCGAGTATCTTTTGATTCCCCACATCCTGCAATAAAAGACAGCACTCCCATTCACCCCCCCCCCCCCAAAAAAAAAAAAAAAAAAAAAAACAGCCATTCAATTCTTTATTATCTACTTCAATGACAGTCAATGAAACCTGCAACTCTTCCATAAGCATTAAAATCTAATCAGAATGACATAGATGGTTCCGGATCATTAGCCAGCCAGAATTCCATTACATATTTACTAACCCTTTCAACAAAACTAATCAGATTAGGATCAATATGATTGAAGACAAAATCATTTCTGCATTTCCAAATCAGCCATATAGTCTAGAAAATCATAGCAATATCACAATCTGTCAATTTGTTATTTGAAGCAAACAGATCTATGCACCATTTTTCAACGCATACAATATTAGTCATTCTATCCTAATAGATAGACCACAACCAAACCAGACAGTTCTTACCCAAGGACAAAAAAATAGCACATGTTCCAAAGTTTCTTCCTTCTCGCCACAAATCATACAGAGAGGAGATTGACCACATTTTTTTCTGACTAAAGAGGCTTTGGTAAGCCCAGCATCACTCATACAACGCCATACAAAGTGAGTAATCCTGGGCAGCACCTTAGATTTCCATATTTTCTTCCAAACCAACTGAGGGATATTCATAGAGGAGCAGGCTTGGAGCTCCAACTGCTTCTCCTTTCCCCTACCAGCCCGATACCCTTCCCTTACACTATACTTCCCATTTCTTGCACCACTCCAAATGATTCTGTCATTACTATTACTCAACCCTTCAGGGATTTTGCCAATCATTTCAAGTAAATGACTATCCACTTTATCTATCAATGGGACTAAATTCCATCAGCCATTTTCAAGTAAACACGCCACCCTATCATCATTACAAAATCTGTCACCACATATTTGTTTAAGACCCCCCCCCCAAAAAAAAAAAAAAAACACCCTTCAATACACCCATCCTTCCAAATCCTAGCGTCAACCCGTTCCCAATGACCCATTTTATGTCCTTCATAACAAGATCTCTCCCTACGAAAACGATAGACCACATCCAAGAGGCTTTGTATCCCTCAACCGCATCAAGAAAGTAACTATTAGGGAATTATATGCTTTTTAAAACCCTACACCACAAACCTCTACACTGTCTTAGCCAACAATGCATTATTCATGGTCTCAAAATCCCCAAAACCCAAACCACCCTCAGTTTTAGCACGTGCAAGTTGTCCCCAAGCCTTCCAATTGATCTTCCCTTCATTTCCAATGCCACTCCATCAATAGTTTGCCACCATACTATTCAATTGCTTATAAGTTTCTTAAGGAAATTTAAAGTATGTCATAGGAAACAATGGAATCACCTCAACCACAGCTTTGATTAAAATCTCCCTACCAGCAAAAGATTTACTCCATCCCTGCACCTTTTTACTCACCCTTTCCCTGACAAAAGACAAAACTTGCTGCTTAGACTTACCCCAAATGCTAGGAATGCCCAAGTATCTACCAAAATCCTCCATATCAGATATACCCAGAGTCTCACACCAATTATTTCACATTGTTACACCCCTACCGGCCTCGCCCTTTTGGGTGGCGGGTTAAAGGGATTCCTTTTACTTATTACCTTTCCTCTATTAATTAGTCCTTTTTAATATACATCAGAGTATGCGCAACAAAGCATATTATCGGTTTGGACAAATACGGTATACTGGTAAAAGTATGAAAAACGAAAAGTAAATAGTCCCCGTAGGGTTAAAGGTTCAGTCATCCAAAATAAAATAATGAGCAGTAAATAAATATATACAGTCATCCCAAAATAAATATATAAGTGTAAGAGGGCATTCCCTATTTGTTCAACTCTCCGCCATATGCCCTTACCTTTGTCGACTTCCCTGAACAGCTTAACACCTTTCACCTGTATTTACAGAGTGGTCTGGAGTTCAAGATTGAACCCCCAGAGTAACTGTTAAACTCAAATACAATATGTATACAGTGTATGTATGCAGACTACAACTAGGAAACACAATTACAATCATATATGCATTCAGTATCACAATCACAGTCATACATCACAACACACCGTCGAGCTGCCTTACCAAGGCAAGCCCTGGAATCATCATAGCCGTTGAGCTACCTGAACCAGGCCAGCCCTGGAATCCATACAGCCGTCGAGCCGCCTAATAAGGCAAGTCCCGGAAAAATCCTCAATGCTAGGACAACCCAGTAATCGGGCCTCAAACCCAACCACCCTGAATGCATCTCAGGCTCAGTAACGACCTAAGGACACACAGTCCACTAGGCTCTACAGCCCTACGCATTTCTCAATCATAGCACACAAACATACAATAGTAACATAAAGTACGTGAGTAAACAGTTACTACCAGACAGCTGTTCAGTGTCTAACAAAATTTCCCAGTGCTTGTAAGGTCTCTTTGGTCTCGTGTTAGCCCTAAATAGAGCAAACACATCTCTTTTAAATCACTTCTACAAATTCTCTTTTCAAAACCATGAATTTCGCCTTATACCAGAATTTCTAGAAATGGTACACTGACTTCAAATCTTTTTAATTAATTCTACAAAAATCCGTTTGCCGTGAAATCAGCGGCCATCAAACCCTTAAGATGTCTAGTTTATGATAAAAATACTTTCAAAGACCAAAGGTGTTCATATTTCATCGCGGTGCTGAAACTTGTTTTGTTGGTCAGAGAAAACTTTCAGTCATCTGGGTTATTTTCAAAAATTACTTTCTCCTAGTAGGAAGCTCGAAAAATTACAAAATCATACATCCAAATGATGCCCCAATGTCTACTTTAAGCATGTAAAATTTCATGGCCATTGGACTTCATTTACTATTTTAAAATTTCATGGCCAGAATTCCAGCAAGCTTGATAAGTTCTTATTTCTTTGAAAATTAAGGTTTTCGGGTTCGCAGATCATGATCTTAACCTATTTTCATGTAAAATTGCGTTTTAAATACATTGGAACCCTTACAAACATCAAAATTGCATCACAACACCATGTTTAAACCAGCTGGACGAAATCCCAAGATTCTAAGTCACAGGGGCTAGTTTTGAACATACCTTGATCTGTAGCTTCAATCGGTGTTTCTTCTTCTTCTCCCCGGTGTTTAAGCTTGGCTGAACATTCCTAGCACTCCTTGAGCACGTCCCTTGCAGCCAAGAAATGGGGAGGAAGTGTCCTTAAATAATGGTTCCGGGTGCAGTGAATTACCCGGTTCACGCTATTGTCCATTGGTTAAAAGGGCGTGCCAGGGTTTCTTTATTTAATTCAAGAAAATTCAAGACTCTTCTAGAAGAGATATGTGACACCATTTTTGCCCTTAAAATCAGATTATTATTTTTTACAAATCCCCATGTGTCCTAATTACACCTTTTATCCAAGCACCCTTTTACCTAATGGTCCAAACTCCAAAGCACGTTCTTTGGATTTTTGCATGTTTCTTACTTTTAAATTTCTAGAAATTCTAGATTTTTCCAAGGGGATTAGGTGGCGAATTCATGGCCATGGAAATATGATTGTTTTTTCTTCTACTTGATTTACCCAAGTCACCCTTTTGTCCAGTGGTTAATAGGGTGTATTGGTGGTTAATAGCTTGCAGCCTCTTTACTTTTTCTTCAGATTTTTCAGATCTCTTCTCCGACTGATCCCCTATATGTGGCACCATTTTATACCCTCTGGCAGCTTAATATTTATCCCTTTTCAGTCAAAAATAAGTCTTTAATTGGTCCCTGTTTGTTCCCTTTCATCGGTTAATTTTTCCCTAAGCCTTGAACCTTGGGATTGGGCTTATATGTATATTAAATCAACTGTTTCTTCCTTCTGATTTTGTGTGGATGAGATTCATTGCTTAATGGGTAAGGATTTACCTTTTTTCTAGAAGCTTATGATGACATTGTACTTTTATCTCCAAAAAAGTCAAACTTTTCTCCCTATGACGCCACGTGTCCTCTGCTCATTATTACAGTTGACTTTTCACTTTTACCATGTAATTTTTGTATTGTTTCTTCTCTTCCCTTCTTGTTTCCTCCAAAAACGCAGAGAACCCTCATTAGTCTAGGAAATGTCATGTGCGTACTTATTTTAGCACATTTTTACTCAATTAATTGTCTCATACCTTAAGGCATTGCTAAATAGCATTTTTACCAACCGATTAACACCATATAAGTGTTTTGTGCCCTTCTACACTGACACTTTAATTTCTATGGCCTTTGAGCTCTTGGTCAAAATACTCATGCAAAAGGGAGTGCAAAACGTTTTAAAATATGTCAAAAAGAAACTTAAAAATCCCCCAAATCAAATGACCAAAGTGCTCTTACAAAATATCATCTTAACTTGGCTTATTTTGCAAGTTTTATTGACTTTCTCTCTCCCCCTTGCTTTGCACGAATTTGGGGCTTATTGAAGAAGCTTATGACTCATCCTTATGACATAAACACATGCTTATGTGTCTCTCATAACAATTGACCGAATTGCCCTTATTCGTGTCTTATTTCATAAGCTACGTGTCTTCACAAACTTGGCTTCTTCAACAAGCTCTTTGACTTGTCAACTCTTTATCCAAGTATGACATGGCAATTGTGCATTAAATGTTTGTCAAATCTATTTGACTTCCTTAACAAACTTGACATACTTGGACAACAAGCTGGACACGTGTCACTTTTCTATTCGGCCAACACAAAAGTATATCTTAATTAAAAGACATGTGTCACATTCTTATTGAACCAACACAAAAGAAGTGTCATCATGAATCATCATGACTTACTTTATTAAAGGCACAAATACCGAGACCCAACAAACGATACCACACACTGATGTTTTCTAAAAAACACAAGGCATATCCGACTGCTCTGAAAATGTCGTATACTTACTTATACGGGTATATTTTCGCTCAACTAATTGTTCTATACCTTAGGACAAAATTAAGTGGCATCTTTTCCAACCGGATTTATACCGTATAGGTCTTCTTTGCCCTTTTTCCATTTGCTCTTTATTTCCACGGCTTATACATACTAGGTCCACTGACCCGTATAACGAGTTACTTAGTCCCTGAGAGGCTTCCTATTTCTCGACATTTTGGGACTCTTCCCGCACTGGGCTTAGTCGTCCACCTAGTTTAGCTTATTCTTAATCCTCATGGTCCAAAATTCAGGATGTTACACACATCATCAAGTGTATTACTAGAGAAGAAAATATCTGACTTGGCTAAATTTGGCAACTGTCCAGATGCTTCATAGTACAACTTCGTCAAGCTAGCCAACTTCCCACAATTCTTAAGACTAGAATTCACGAACAACAAGGTTGTGATATGCAAAAAAAGCTATGAGATAACATAGGGCAGTTGTTAAACAATTTAATGCCTCTCAAATACTTGCTCTCAACGTTCTTGTTAAGCAAGGACAACAACACATCAGCCACAAGGATAAACAAGTTGGGAGATAAAGGGGCCCCTTATCTCAAACCCTTCCCCAGCATTAGACATGCTACTTTTCTTCCTGAAAGACACGAATTCAGATTCACCATAGATACACAATCCATAACTAACCCAAACCATTTTTCACAGGAGCCCATTTTAATAGCACAGACTTTAGATAAACCCATTCAATTCTACATATGCCTTACTAATGTCCATTTTCAAGGCAAATTCATATTTCACTCTTCTTCTTCCTCAAATAATGGACCGCTTCATGAGCTATAATTATATTATCATGTATTAATCTGCCTAGAACAAATTCACCTTAGTTTTCCGAAACACACATATCGAGATATGGTCTTAATCTGTTAGCAATTATCTTAGAAACTAGGGTTAAGGGGCAAAAATACACATATGTTTTTTTCCAAAGGAGTGCTCAAGACCAAGTGTTTTTTTAGGTGTAAAAGTGACTACGTGGTTACAAATTAGGTGCAAAATACCATTTGACTGTTAAGTTTGACTTTTTTTTTGCTGACTGGACGATGACGTGGCTTTCAAGATGCAAAAATACACATGTAGTTTGACCAAAAGAGCGTCCAACATCAAATGGTTTTTTTATGTGCAAAAATATCGTTTGACCGTTAGTTTGACTTTTTTTTTTAATAATTGGACGATGACGTGGCTTTCAAAGCAACTGTGTCGAAAAAAAAAACATGCTGACTGGTCACAAGTTTAAGTTGGAAAGAATTAAAATCATCATCCCTATCCCTCTGTTCGCCCCAGTAACAACATTGTACCTGAAAATCACAACTTGTCCAATGTGGATATATCACCCTTCTCCCTGCTGAAAATGCCATCGATGACTGTCGACATATCCTCCCGCCAAAAATCGGAGACCCTGTCTAGACTAGCGTTCTCAATGTAATTGTTACCTCCAATCCATTAAAATTGAACTATCGCGGTGTCGGCTGGAGTGAGTACGCATCAAACAACGACGCGTACCCGCCATTGCCTCATAAATAGCCCCGTGAAACTCATACAGCTAAAGTGGCATGTGGATGAAAAATATATCCGCAGTGAACAAGTTTTGATTTTCAAGTACAGTGTTGTTACCGAGCCAATAAAGGGATAGGGATGGTGATATTAATTCTTTCCAACTCAGATCTGAGACCGGTCGGCATTTTTTTTTCCACGCAGTTGTTTCGAAAGCCACGTCATCGTCCAATCAGCAAAAAAAAAATCAAACTAACGGTCAAACGATATTTTTGCACCTAAGAAAAAACACTTGGTGTTAAACGCTACTTTGGCCAAATCACATATGTATTTTTACACCTTGAAAGCCACGTTATCGTCCCGTCAGAAAAAAAAAGTTAAATTTAACAGTCAAACGGTATTTTTACACCTAATTTGTAACCACGTAATCACTTTTGCACATAAAAAACACTTAGTGTTAGCGCTCCTTCAGAAAAAGCACATATGTATTTTTCTCCCTTAACCTTAAAAACTATTTTGTAGGAAAAATTATAGAAACCTATTACGCGAAATTGATCGACTTACCCCCACTGGTTTCTCAGTTTTTGGAATTAAGACCACATTCGTCTCATTCAACTCCAACATACTACATCGCCCGCCAAAACACTCTTTAACCATCTGCACCACCTTCTCACCCACCTCTGACCAGGAAGCTTGATAAAACTTGCCATTGAAGCCATCTGGAGTCTGGACCATGCGCCTTCATCCCTCCAAGTTGGAAACCTGCTTCTCTAACTTCTAAAGCCGTAACTGGTGACAGAAGAAAATTATTTACAGAATCATCAATTCTGCAATCAACATATCTCAGCACTTCTTTGAAAGATCTGCAACCAGAGGTAGGTGTTTGAATTAGCTTATTTTAAATAATTTTAAGTTATGCAAGGTAAATATGTAAAAAAAGATTTTAACTCGTACAGCGTAAAAATAACTTTTTTAAATTGATTCTTACGATTTACTTTTTATGTAAAGAAGAGGAATGTCTTTGTAATTCAATTATAGCCATAGGTTTTATTCAATTCAATAAAACTATCTCAGTCTATTTTCTTAATTCTGTTATCTACTCCCTCTCCGTTCAAACTGAATTGTGTGTGTGGTGTTTTAAGAAAAATGTTAAAATTATTATTATTTTAATTATTATCATTAGTTATAGGTGGGTAAAAGAGATAGTGATAATAAGAATATATAGAAAAAATTAATTATAGGTAAAATGGGTAAAAATGCATTTAATGCTAACAATATTCCCAAGTGTATCTTATAAAAATGATGGAGGGATTCAAAAAATTCAAGTCTTATAAATAGGGATAGAAGGAGTACTTCCTCTCCGTCCCCTATCTATAATGTTTTATTAACAGAATTGTGTTATTTAAGAACATTATTAAAATTTGTTAAAAGTAATAAATATGTAGGAAATATATCTTTTTTTTAAAAAAAATATGTCTTTATTTATAATTAGGTAAATGAGAGAGAGTAATACTAACAAAAATGAGGCAAGAGAGTATATGGGAACCAATAGGGAAAAAAAGAGTGTATGAGGAAAATTAATTAGGGATCACGTTTTGGTAAGAATATTTTCAATGCTCAAGCAACACTAAAGAAGACCTTATAAAAAGATTCTGAAAAAATTCACATAGGAGTGCTTCCTTCGATCCTATTTATAAAAGTTCGATAACTGGATTATGCGATTTAAGAAAGTAATTAAAATTAGTTAAAAATAATAAGTATATCTAAAATAAACTTTTTGTTTTACAAATATGCCCTTATTTGGGTAAGTAAGAGGTAAATAGAGCAAATACTCCCTTCCATCCATAATTTAACAACCTTCCAAAAAATCACAGAGACCAGGGAGTGATAGTTAGGCCATTAAATCTGTCCCAAAATGATAATAAAATTTTCCAAAACTACTCTTATTTAAAAATGTGTTTGAAGATAATAAAATGGTTTTTTTTCAAATATATTTTTAATACCTTTGACTTCTTTCATGTCTCTCTTGCATTTATAATTCTCCCTCCCCTTCTTTTACCAGGAGTATGAATTTGTTTCATCTCTTTCTCTCTTCTTCGTTTATAGTCCTCTCTTGTGCATTTAGGTTTCACCCCCTCTCTTCTTTTACCAGGAGAAAAATAGAGTTCCAGTAGTACTCTCTCAGTCTCTCCCTTAAAAACCAAAATTTGAATTGCTTTAATCTTTTGCTAAAAGTTTGATAAGAGTTGTCTGAACATTTAATAAGTTTTTTTTTTTTTTTTTTCATTTTTGTTCCTCATTAATATGTATTTAAATAAAATATTGATGATACTTATATTTTCTATATTTCTTTATTTTACTTACCCCTTAATAAGGATATAACTTGAGAAAAAAATTATTTTAGACATACTTATTATTTTAAACTAATTTTAACCGATTTCTTAAATCACATAATTCGATTATCGAACATTTATAAATAAGGCTAAAGGATATTTTGGAGGGCGCTTCAAAAAACTCATTAATAAGTCAGTTGGGCTCCTATAATTAAGAACAAAATTTTCTTCTAGAAGGGCTCCAGCTATCATTATTAATTTTTTACTACACCCCACAGTTTCAAGCAATAATGGCCCAACAAAACTATTTAATACCATTAAGTTATTTTTAGTTTCAAGGTTAAAGTATACTTTTAGTCCTTTAAATTTATATGAGGTATACTTTTAGTCCTTAACTTTATAAAATATACTTTTAGTCCTATAATTCTAACACCGTTAACTTTGTTAATGGAAAATGCAAACTAAAGTGATAACGGTGTAAATTTAAGTGTAACTGTGTAATTAAATGCTATTAGACTTAGATTTAAAATATGGTTAAATTGAAGAATATATAAATTTTTTGTAATTAAATGCTACTCCCTCCGGTCTAATTATAAGAGCAAATTACCGAATTTGGGGGGATTAAGGAGGGAAATTAAATTAGTTAATTATATGTATTTTCTTAAAATACCCTTATCTAAAATTTAAAATGACATTAAGAAGAGTTAGCTCAAGGTCAACCAAAAAAACAGAACAAGTTAGTTGACTCTTTGGTGGCTAATCGCTCGACCGCCCGCCAAAAGTGAAATGAATGAACCTGCCTAATATATACAAATAAAATTTAAAAATGGTAATATCAATATATGTTGTTCTCATTAAATTATTAGATAGATATAATACAGACTCTGAAAAAAAAATGTAAATATGAAATAGATCTGTGATAACAGGAAAGTCTTAACAAAATTCTACATAGTTATGTCTATTTAACAGATGATAATTACGTATGACTACTTATGCCCATAATATATATATTAAACGAACGTTTTTTTGCCAACTTTCTAAACGTACACTATTTGTAAATTAAAAATAAAATGAATCATGTCACGCAGGGCTATGGCATTATAAAAACATGTGTGTATGGTTGATTGATAAATTTATCATGTTATATGTTTCCGGGCCAACAATTGATATCGTTAACAGGTTTAATAACGAAAATGTGAAAATTGAACATGATATTTAAAGCACAACGTAACTAGCCGGAAAAGAATTTAAAAATATTTTTAAAGGAATATTAAAATTATTTTATTTAAAAATAAAAAATAAAGTAGAATTTCTCACTTGATAGAATATAAACGTGTTGTAAATTTGTTTCAAGTGGAAGAAGTATTAGTAGGGGTGATATGGGAAAAATATGACAAAAATTGCTCAAAATTATTTTATATAAAAAAGTATAATTTAGGTGTATATGACATTAATGAGTTGCAAACATTATTTACTTTATAAAATATATAGGTGTATTATTAAATTATTATTGTCTTTAAAATTATTTTATTTAAAAATAAAAATAAAGTAGAATCTCTCACTTGATAGAATATAAACGTGTTGTAAATTTGTTTCAGTGGAAGAAGTATTAGTAGGGGTGATATGGGAAAAATATGACAAAAATTGCTCAAAATTATTTTATATAAAAAAGTATAATTTAGGTGTATATGACATTAATGAGTTGCAAACATTATTTACTTTATAAAATATATAGGTGTATTATTAAATTATTATTGAGAAAGTATAAATAGGGGTATTGTAGGGAAAAAATGACAAAAAGTTAAAACTTGCTTTTATAATTGGACCAAAACCAACTCAAAAATTCTTTCCTATAATTAGACCGGAGGAGTATTAGTCATCATTGAATTCGTTGCGTTAACGTTTTTCATTAGCAATGTGTTAGAATTTTAGGACCAAAAGATACTTTTTTATGAAGTTAGCGAACCAAAAGATACCTTATGTAAAACTTAAAGGACTAAAAGTATACTTCAACCTAGTTTCAAAGAAATATGATAGTCCACACAATTTATGAATGAGCTTGTTTTCTGCGGAGAAATTTCTAAACGTGAATGATCCAAATAGTAAAACAATTTATGACAAGGGATTTTCTGGATTTATTATGTATCCCAACTCTCAAGTTTCTTTAATTTACGAATATTATTTCGTTTGGGTTTTACATTCGGCATTAATATATAACGTATTTTCATCACTCGCAGTTTTAGGAAAAAGAAAAACACAACTCAATTCTTCTCAGATATCCCAATTTTTAAAGAACTTTGTGAATCTTAAAAAAATAGTACTACCTCCTGTCCTATCCTAATTACGACTTTTTCTGGAAAGATTAAGGAAGTTTAAATAAGTTACTTAATCATATCATATGTTGTGTATCCTTAGATTATATATTAGTTTATTAGTCAAACTAATTAGTTTGGAAAAAAAAATACTCTAAAGTAATTTAATTAACTTCCTAATTTCTCCAAAAAATTCAACGTAGTCTTATACTACCTCTGGTCCTAATTATAAGACTGGGTTGACATTTTCTAGAGAAATTAAGAAAGTTTAAATAAGTTACTTAATCTTATTATATATTGTGTATCCTTAGATTATATGTTATTTTATTAGTCAAACTAATTAGTTGGGAGAAAAAATAAAAATACTCTAAAGTAATTTAATTAACTTCCTTAATTTTTTCCAAAAAAAAAAATCAATTTGATCTTATAATTATGACGGAGTACTTATTTTTGGCTGTGCTCGTTGGCTTCATAATGAAGGGTATTTTAATAATAAATAAAAAACTTAAAATAGGACTAAAATTCAAATTTCAGAAATAAAATCTTTGTTATGAATTTAAGAAAAATTAAAAAGCAGTACCAATATAATTTATTTCTTAAAAAAACTAGATATATTATCCTAATCTCTGACGAGTCAACATAATCTATTTTACTTGTTGGGTTTTGGATATGGTGAACATAATTAGCTTCCGAAATTAAATTATTTCAAGTTCAATGGATTGCAGGATTTATTAATGGATTTGAAAATGATTAATTTAAAAAAGGAATAAAGCCCATACAATAGTGCGGAAGAGCGCAGAGACCAATGATTGGACCTAAAGACTCAACATTAAAAAAAGGAGAAGAAAAAACCTCATTTTTGAAATCGGACATGCAGGCTGTCTCTGCAGTCTGCACGTTACCGTTATTAACTAGACAAACGTAGAAAGAAAGCATGCGTACGTGTCTTTGTCTGTCTCTCTCTCTTTTACTCTCATCCATCATCCAACGGTCCCTAAACCACTAGCCGTTGAGATTTATTTTTGAAAAAAAAAACAACGACGCGTCCCGAGCCCAGACAAATATTTACCCATCATACTCTCATTACATTCTCTCAATCCCCAGTGAGGTCTGTGTTAGGGTTCTTCAGTTCTATCTTCTTCCTCTGGGGGTTTCTGGGATTATCAATTAAAAATGGTGATTTCTCGTGAGAACAATACCAATTTCTCCGTCAAACCCACAAGCCTGCAAGGTAATAATATTTTCTTCTGCTTTTGACTTGTAACATTCTAGCGCTTCTCTCTCCATAGATGTTACATGAATCAATGCAGCTGAAATGCTTGAAAATTATTATATTGACGTATTTTGGGATTAATATTACAGGAGGTGTGGTCGGAGGAAATAGAAGGGCACTGGGAGTGATCAATCAGAACCTCAAGGACTGTGGACCCAATAAGAAGATCTCCGATCCAGTGCATCGACCAATTACCAGGTGACCATATTTCTCTCTGTATGTATATATACATTCAGATTTGTAAAATAGTACTGAAACCTAAATGAGTAATATAGCATCTAGTTTTGCATCCAGTAGATACATTGGGGGAGTGAGAGAGAAACTGAGACAGAAAAGTAAGAAAGTGAGGATTTAAGAGGAGAGGCATGAAGGGACATTGAGGGAATTAACCGGTGTGTGTGTGTGTGGTGAAGCTTATTATGGTGTTGCATTTCGAAGTGAGGATAAAAAAAGAGTTTTTGTTCATGAGCTTTGTTGTTCACATCAATGGCGTCTGGAGGAGGAGGAGGAAGTGGTGGGAAGGAAAAAAGAAGAATGGTGGGGCCCAGTTACAAGCATATGTCTACAGGGAATGACGGAAAGTCTTCTGTAGTCACATGCATGTATGTACTGGAATGGTTATACGGGTCATTTGAAAATTTTCTAATGCTTTATTATAATTTTTTTTTTGTGGTCCTCCATAATAAGTATTAGACAGCTCCTTTAATGTAATTCAGGTCAATGGCTTGACAGAAACATTCAGTTTTTAAAAAATTGAGAGTTACATTACACCGATGAGTCAAACAAGGAAGTATAACTCTCACAAAGGATCTGAGTATCTAGTTTGAAATTATAAACACCCAATAATTGAATTATAGGATATAAGAAAATGGGTAAAGGATTTCTTAGATCCAAATGACCCCAAAACTACTTCGTTTTGTATTAATAAAGGTGTGTTTCGTAATTTTGTTTCTTTTTTATCATATAAATTTTACAAAACACCTTTCATTAATTCACCTAAAATTACAAACACACACTTCATTAATTCAAAACTACGTAGTTTTAGGGAATCGAAGATAAACTTATCTCAGTGATTGGAGAAATACTTTTCACTAAAATAATAAATGTCTTAAAATATTTTTTTAAGTATATCGTTATTTATAAGAGGTAAATAAGAGAGAAAAATATGATAAATATAAGTATTATTAACACTTTAATTAATGCAGTATATTTAATAAATGAAGAGTATAAATGAAAAAAATTCATTAAAATGTTGGTACAACTTTTTTTGGTTCTTATTAAACCGATCAAGACAATTCAAATTTTAGGTTCTTATCTATGAGTATGGTTTTACTTATTTTATGCATTTGATTAAAAAAAAATTGATATGATATAGGGTTAATAAGGTGCAAAAATGAGCGTATCTTTTGTGAGGATAAAGCGCCTAAAAGTAGCAAGTCTTTTTTTGGGTGCAAAAGTTGTACACGCGGTTACAAATTATGCAAAAATATCGTTTGATTGTTAAATTTGACTTTTTTTTTGTTGATCGATAAGCGACGACGCGTTTTCAAAGTCTGCAAAAATAGCATGTGATTTGGAAGAGGAAATGATATGTAAAGTGTTTTTTTGCATATGTGAATTTTTGACAAAGACACGCCTATTTTCGCACATTTGAAATGCCACGTCATCGCGGTCAAAAAAAGTCAAACTTAACGATCAAAGTCAAACTTAACGGTCAAACGATATTTTTGCACCTAATTTGTAACCACACATACACTTTTACACCCAAAAAAAGATTTTACATCGAATTTCTTTTTCGACAAAAGATACGTCTACTTTGCACCTTAAGCTATGATATATATATTTGGTTTGAAGTCATTTACGACTGAACTTTTTATACGAATTTTTTCATGTATTTACGAAAATGACGTTGCATGGCGATATGTTCGGTGCGTCTAAGTTGATTTGAATTTATGCACATTAATTATTCTTAGTAACGATTACTGAAACATTTTGATTTACTGTTTTTTCAGGACATTTGCCGCGCAAATTGCTCCCACAAAGCAGCCTCTCCCCGAGGTACTCTCTCTCTCACAAAGATTTTTTTTTCTTTTTTCCTTTTGATTAAACTAGAAGGACCCTAATATATATAAATACCACGAAGTATGAGAAATTCTCACAGCCTTGGAGCTCTAGATTTTACAATGATAGTTATTTCTGAGTATCGCTGGGTTGAATGTGAACAGGAAAATAAGAAGTCAAGTTTAAACTCAAATGGATTTGAAGAATGCATTTTTGTGGATGAAGAACACAAGTCAGTGAAGGAGCAGCCAGTACCCATGTCTTTAGAACAACCAGAAGAAGTAATGCAGACTGAAACATATCAGATGGTATATATATGTCTTTCTCACTTTGTTTTAATTTCCTTCAAATAATATATTTCAAAATCAGTGCAATGATTATGAATTAACTATTGTTCTTGAACATGGTACAAGGAAGTTGAGATGGAGGATATAGTTGAAGATCCTATCATGGACATTGATTGTAGTGATGTGGACAACCATCTTGCAGCTGTGGACTATGTTCATGAACTTTATTCTTACTACAGAAATATGGAGGTAAAGCAATCGTCAATTAATTTTTAAGAACTAATTACTAAATCCAATCATATAAAGAGATCCTCCAAATGCCTCTGGTTATATTATTTGGAAGTATTTCGATTGGATCTGCATGGCTTGGGTTTGCAGGTTTTGCAAGCATTATTAATAAATACAAAGCATGAACTTCACACATGGGTTTTAGATTTAGTCTAATAAAGGCCTGAAAATATATGTCTTTGCATGAAAAATATGTTCACTTGAATTAATAATTAATGTTAGATACGAATCTAATTATGAGCGCGACTTTGCGTGAAATTATCAGTGGGCCCTTGTACATTGATATAGTTTGAGAAATAACTCACTTAAACATTTTTATGAGACTTGCTGTAAATTTTATATTGATTGATTGCTGATGATTCATATCAATATATAATTTCTTTTTTTGCCCCCTCTAAAAACTAACACCATGGAGCTATATACTACATGCAGAATAGTAGCTGTGTGTCACCAAATTATATGTCACAACAATTTGACATTAATGAAAGAATGAGAGCTATACTGATTGACTGGCTCATTGAGGTATATGAATCAAATAAATACTCCTCACTTACTAATAATGGTAGTTGGCTTTCTGGTTGGAATGTAATTGTTATTAAATTAAAGACTCATGTATGTTTGTTTGGTGTTGAACCTTTCAGGTACAAGACAAGTTTGATCTCATGCGTGAGACTTTGTTCCTTACTGTGAACCTAGTAGACAGGTTTTTGGAGAAGCAATCAGTGATAAGGAAGAAGCTTCAGTTGGTGGGTTTAGTGGCCATGCTTTTAGCATGCAAGTATGAGGAAGTTTCAGTTCCTATAGTAGAGGATCTGATACTTATATCAGACAAAGCATATACGAGGAAAGAAGTTCTTGAAATGGTAATGTTTCTTTCCTTAATCAAATTGTTGTTGACTTTTTTTGGTTGAACCATAAGAAGCTGAGGTTGTCCTTTCTCTGACTAATGCAGGAGAAGCTGATGCTTAGCACATTGCAGTTTAACATGACAGTGCCCACACCATATGTGTTTATGAGAAGGTTTTTAAAGGCTGCACAGGCAGATAGAAAAGTTAGTACTCATAATTTTTTATTAACATTCTGTAAATGGTTAGGCCTTTAAAATAATAATAATTGTTGGGGAAGAAAGATTTAGGACTACCATTATATGGGACTTTGAAAAAAAAAAATCTCAATGACTTTGAGGGGGAGATTGTTGGGATGTGAAAACTTTAATTATAGCAAAGGGTCGAAGTTGGACTCAAACCTGATGAGGAGATTGTTGGGACAATAAACCTCTAGTTAGCATGGAGTCGATATTGGACTTACTTGAAGGAAAGACTGTTAGCAAGGGGTAGATGTTGGGCTCGCACTTGATGAGGAGATGGTTGGGACGCTATACTAGGGACTCGACGTTGGACTCACACCTGAAAAAGAGATTACTAGGATGCTAGACGCTTACAGCGTGCTAGGGGAGATTGCTGGGATTTAAGACCTCTGGTTAAAAGTAACATTAGGCTCTTGACATGATGGCTTGCACAACCACTAAGTCAAAAGCTACAGTTATTTGTCAGGACACAACTCTATTTTATTAAGCCCCAAGGGACTACATCAATTATTGGTTCCATGGGTTTGGGGATGTTAGGACCATACATTCACAAGAGAGACATTGACCAAACCTTCTCCAACCATCTCCTTTAACCACAACTATTAATCAAGGCACAGCTCTATTTCCTTAAACCAGCTCAAGGATTTGCGCCAATCACTAGTGCCATAGATTGAGATGTTAAGCCCATCGAATCACGAGAGTTCTCGTTGGACAAACCTTCCTCAACAGTTGGGATGTCAGACCTCTGGTTATAAAAGGTGGTCAACGATGGATACACACTTGAGAGGGAGATAGTTGGAGATGTCAGACCTCTGGCTATATCATGGGGTTGAAGTTGGACTAACACCTAATAGGAAGATTATTATGATGTCATTCCTCTAGTTATAGCAGGGTGTCGGTGTTGGACTCAATACTTAAGGGAGAGACTGTTAGTACATCAATTCTTTGGTTATAACATCGTGTTGACGTTGGAACTCACTCTTTAAGGGGAAATTGTTAGGATGCGAATCAACCGAATTAAACTGAAAAAATAAATATACCAAATATTTTACTCAATCCATTTTGACAAGCAGTATGATCTTTTTCACTAATACTAACTTCTGTGTACTAAATTCTTTGCTTGCAATTTTCACTATGGAGCAGATGGAGTTGCTAGCTTTCTTCTTGATAGAGCTCTCTCTTGTGGATTATGGGATGTTGAAGTTCCCACCTTCTTTGCTAGCTGGAGCTGCAGTTTTTACAGCTCAATGCACCATCTATGGTTTCAAGCAATGGAACAAGACATGTGAATGGCACACCAACTACTCAGAAGATCAACTCTTGTAAGTAACATGAGAGATCAATTTTGCTTGAAATAACCAGAAGTTGTGTTAACTTAATTGCTTAAGATGTTGAGTTAGATAACTAGTCTTTACTATATCTATTCTAATTCTACCCTGAAATATGAAACATAACTTGCAGGGAATGCTCTAAAATGATGGTTGATTTGCATCAAAAGGCTGAGAAAGGAAAACTAACAGCTGTACATAGGAAGTATTGCACATCTAAACTCAACTATACTTCAAAATGTGAACCAGCAAGTTTCCTTGTGGCGAACCAATTATAGCAAGGCCATGTATAGAAGAAGAACTAACAAAACAAAGACATGACTTCTTTTATAATTGGTCAAATCAAATGGGTTCTCTCAATTTCGTTCAAAGTTGACAATATCGATCCCAGAGACAAATAGAGACTTTGTCTATTTCTTTCTGGACATGTCAATTTCAAAGAGGAATCAAGAAGATCAAAATGAGATTGGGGGTTAAAATTGCGTATGCATAATAACAGCAACTTTGGGTTGCATTGGTGGTTTTATTTTAATTTGATGTTTCTTTTTTTTATCTAATTGAACACATCTGATCTTCTAATTTGAAGACGGTACGTTTCTCTTGTTCTCGTTGAATAAAATAATGGAAATGATAGAACAATCTCATTTGTTCAAGTAATTTTACTTGCTTTAGTATTTCTCTTGAATTTTATAATCTTTTTATTTTGTTTGACTATTCTCTTTGTAAAGCCTCCCCAACATAATTTATTAGCTTAGAATGCATTTTAAATGCCTCTAGTTATTTTTTATGTAAGAGCTCTGGTCCTCTGGAATCTGGATATTTGTGGAAATGATATTCGCATTTCATTTTATAACTATTTAAAAATTTTCCGCAATAAATTAGAGATGAGGCGAAAAACCATGTGATCAAAATGCTTAGATTGGAGGTATTCAATGTATCCGCAAGTCTTTTGGGCTTCATTTTTCTGTGCAGATTCTATGTAATAACAAGACTTCGGACCCATGTGTTGCACGGAGTGTGGAGTTCTATTCGGTTTTAAATATGGACAACAAAGGCATAAATGTAATAACAATGTAGTTTTATTAAGAAATAGATAAATTGTAGACCTAAAAAAACACAAATGAAACTACAAAAAAGATGAATTCATATAAAAATGAAATTGAAAGCACAACAATAACAAAGTGGAACAAAGTTTTCCCTTACAACTACTAATGTGGTAAAATGTTTTGGAAAACTTCTTTGTATACCACATTAATTATATTGTCAATACACTTATTAAACACATCCAAAATCAGTATTTTTAAACCTTTGAAACTCTTTACCCTAGATAAAGCAACATAAAGTTGTCCATGTGAGAAAACTGGACTTGGTAGGTAAAGACCTACATTTGACATTGATTGTCCTTGACTTTTGTTAATTGTCATGGCGAATGAAATGATGATTGGAAATTGTCTTCTAGTCATCTTGAATGGAAGTTTAGATTCACATGGATTCATGTTCATTCTGTGTATCAAAATGTCTTGGCCTACGCTAGTGCCATTCAACGTCTTTGCCTTAATGACATTCTTGCCTAGTTGTGTAATTTGAAGCCTCGTACCATTGCACAATCTTAATGCTTGGTCAATGTTCCTTATTAACATAACAAGTACTCTCACCTTCAAAACCAATTTATGATGAGGAATCCTGGAACATTTAATTGAATTTAGAAACTCTATATCATACAGATCATCGATACTATCATTTGCATGATCTATACGATTTATAGAGTCAGCACTAAAGTATTTTGCTTCATCTCTCCTGGCAACAAAGAACAAATGTACTCATTCAAGGAATCAACATGTTTCATAGTTGGTGTTAGTATTGACTTGTTGTTTAGGTAATCTTCCTCGAATAAATGTTCAACTAAATTTGGGTAAGTAGATTCAACGATACACCTTATTGGATTATCATCATCATAAAGTAACAGATCAGATGGTAATGCTATGTTTGCAATACCATTGTGTGGTAATCCAATTACACCCTCTTCTACAAGCAGCAGCCATTCAGAAAATGCTTTGATTTTCTCTTGTTCAGCTGGATCTGTGGAAGATTTTAGTCTCATATTTTTTGTTAATTGCAATAACAGGCATTCATTCCAAAGAGGAGAAGCATTAATAGATGCATCTACAATCTCAGCTCGTCCACTTTTAGGAATGACTGGAAGAATCTGTCTGAAATCAGCTCCCATGACGACACATTTCCCTCCAAATATACTATTGGTCTTAATTAGGTCCCTTAAAAGTTCGGTCAAAAGCCTCAGCACAATGTCTCTTCACCATTGGAGCTTCTTCCAAATAATTAGATTAGCAGCTTTGATCAAGTTTGCAGTTGGTGAATTTTGACTAATTGAACAAATAGAATCTTCATTGATGTCTATAGGAATTAAAAAACTTGAATGTGCAGTTCTTCCTGATGGTAGTAAAGTAGCTGCAATTCCACTGGATGCTACGTTCAGTATGATACCCCCCTTAGATCGTATGGAAGCTGTCAATGCATTCTAGATGAAGGTTTTCCCAGTACCACCAAATCCATGCAAAAAAAAAAAAAAAGAATCCACGTTTCTATGAAGAAATAAAGGAAAGTATTTTATGGAATACTTTCTTTTGCTCATCAGTCATTAGATTTTGCAACCTAATAGCTTCATCGCTCTCTCTCTTTCTTTGTTGTAGTTTAACTCCTGAAGTATTAGTTGGTTAGACATGTCGATCAGGTTTTCTTCGTTTGGTTTGGGCAAGGATGGATAGTCATTAAGGCTTTTACCATTGCGTAGCAAAAGTTGTTCAATTTCCAACAGTCCAGCAGCTTCTTTATTGGTACTTGAAAAATGCAATTCTGGAACATGAAAGAAAACGTTTAATTATTTCATCAGCAGCTTGTTTGGTTTTTGTTAAAACAATGAAATCTTCACATAAAAGTAAAGCATTAATAAGGAAACGTACCTGTAAAGAGATGATTGCCCTGTGTGATATATAACAAATCTTCATATATGATATCTTTAGTCCGTTCCCAAACAATACCCGGTTGTAACAAGGAATGACTTAATAACATACTAGTGAAAAAGTGATGAAGGTAATTGTCTGATGCCCACAATGATGCTTCTTTAATTTCATCGATATACTCATTATCATCATCTAACAATCCAAGTGCGTAACATGCTGCACTGAATGTTGGGTAGACAACATTATTAACAGTCCTAAATCTTTGTCAGGTATCTCTACGAATATTAAGCTATCAACCTCGAATGATGTTTTTATTTTGTCCAAATCTGACAACCATAATATGATGTGCGCATGTGGTAGACCTCTTTTTTGAAACTCGATAGTGTAAACCTCTGCAAATACACAAATATCAGTAAATTATACATTTTCAGAACTAATTAAATACTAATATTGTGAACCGTAAATAATGTGTTAATATTTCTATGTTTTCTTAAGAAATTCGTAAAACCAATTTGGCAACTCCCTCCACATTATGAATAAATTTTAAATGGATACAAGTAATCCTTTCTACTTATGTTTGTCAAACCAAATAATCATTCTTCCAAATTGGTTTTTTATTAATTTCTTCTCAATAAACATTAATATAGAAACAAATATATCAATCATGACAACATTAAATAATTTGAAAGAAGCAAAGGTTAGGTTATATCTTTTTGTAAAACATACATGCTTTTACCAAACAAAAGATCTTATCATCCTTCAAAGTCTGCATCAACTTCCTTAGCTTTATGTGGAATATCCTGCTCAATATTTTTGGTCTGTCACATGGTTTCAAACCATTTTTGTTACAATGATGAGTAATCTCAGGTCACATAGGGTTGCATGTAAATGTTATAAAAATGTCTAGATAACTAGCCCAGGAACAAATGGCCATGGCATCCTGATAATTTTGAATCATGTATCGTGTGCCCCCAGTGAAAGAAGAAGGTAGAATAACTCGTCGTCCTGTTGATGAAGGATCTGTCTCTCCTCTTGTAATGTGACGATCGAAAGTCCACTATAAAGATCAACTCTTAATTCCTTTTGATGTTTTCTGATGTAGTTGAGCCTATCACTTTCTACCATAGAATATCCATCAACAACAAACTGTTGAAGTAATTTTTGGCCTTGCAAAATAAGAGACCGCTCTGAATTCCTCCTCATTAGACGGAATGCCAAGTACTCCCTAGGCGTTAGTTTTCTCTTCTTCTTTGTCATTGACAATGATTCATTTGCATGTTCATTTGTTGAGTCGTATCTGTTGTCACCATAGGGAAATAACTAAGGATATTGAAGTGGTACATATGACATGTGTAACTCATCAATTTGTTGTAAATGTTCACTCTGATGTCTGACAATGATGTCTCTTTTGGTGTATGACTTGTCAAAATCACCAACAATAAGTACTGCAAATTCAGAAGTTGTTGGCATATTATATTGCCTAGATAGCACGCTTGAATTGCTATTTATGATTAGCCTTATGCTAATATCAGGGACAACATTATCCTTGATTATGTCTGTAGTTTTTTTTGTAATTTTTTACTATAGAATTGTGCTTATCAAGGCAATCGTTCAACATTTGAACAATCTTAGGGTCCAAATTCTCAGCATTAACATGACGGCTGTAAAGTTAACGAATAAAGGTTTATTATTTCATGCATGTGGTTGAATAAGTCTTGCTCATTTCTTGTTATCATCGACGTCAATTAAAAAAGTCTTGCTTATTTCCTGTTAGTTTTTTTTTAAAAAAAAGTAAAGTTGTTTTAGAGTACATGAAAAATGTTGGCTTCCTTATGGAAATAAAACTATATTGACTTACTAAGAGATGTAAAACAAACGAACAGAAGTTGTTACACTTGTTGGACTGGTCGAACTTAAACGACAAACTTGTTTTCCTGATAATGGTGTTTGATGTTGGACACAGCTATACATATAACGTCAAAGTCCAATGAGCGGGATTGTTGAACCAGTATAAAGTTAACCAGGTTTTCGCGCCAAAACGTGTAGGCGGACAGATATCTGTTCAAGTACTGTGAATGGAAAACACAATAAAAAAAAAATGTTTTCTCTAAGTCTCATTTATTATATGTTAGTAACAGACTTAGCTCATTAGTCCTCTATCATTATATTCGCTAAAGATATGTTAAAGGAAATACATTTTATTTCCATTTTTCTGATGAGTTGTTAGCGTTAAATGAAGGTGACCGTTCCGTTTCACCAATTAGGATACACTTCTTCAATCTGATAATGCCTCGGTGGGGAAAAAAAGCATGGGAAAAACGCTAATTTCATCGAAAAGATGCAATAATTAAATAGGACCCTTGAACCATCGTTTGAAATAGCCAATGGAATTCAAAGTAGGGTTGAAGAAGTGTTTCCAGAGTAAATAGGTTTGAAACTTATGGACATCGTAGATGGCTTTCAAACAGATGGTGGTCGATGTGTCCAAACTAATGGGTGTCCCAGGTCAACTCCAATCTAAGATGAGGAAAACGACATGTAGACAAAACAGATGTCCCAATAGTTAACCGACTTGAGTGATTCCTCTGCATACGAGCCAAGTGGTTGTTGGATAAAACACATATAAAACATATTAGGTTTTAGGGTGTAAATATCTGGTCGTTTAAATTTTCAGATACGTCGATATGTGTTTGTTGTAAAATACAAGTAATTCTGAGTGTTTTTTTTTTACGTTGAAACTATATTACTAAGAACTTTGTTTGACTTAAAACAATAGCACACTGAACATTAGCACCACGCTTTGTCGGCCACTTCATTCTTAGAATTAGTTTGTATCATAATTGATTAATTAAACCACGTTGGTAAGCAGCAAAACACTGAGCAAGTTGTTGTGCCAGTGATAAAGTGGCAGAGAAGATGAAGCATCTAATTTAAATGCATCCCACCAACTTATTTAATTACAATTAATGATGACTAATTAGCATTGAGAATACTATCTGTACGAATAAATGAACATGAACATTATTATATATACTGGGCAGATGATAAAACATTCATTAAATATACTGGTCAGAGTTGGAATAGAAGGGAAAAAGAATATAGATACTGCACTCAACTACAGTTTCTTCTAAAGAAAATCCGCAAACAAAATAGACTAAACATCTGGCCTGCTTAAAAACGATGTACTGTAAAACAATAATATAACATCCAGGGAAAACATAGGTCACATACTTGTTCTCACGTAAATAGAAAAACACTAAATGATAGTTAAACTTAAAAAGACAAACAAAGAGATACACAATTTCATTCTCCAAGTACATGTATCTTCGCCGAAGCCACTTCAGGAAGATTTGGATCTATGAAAATGCAAGTTGCACCGTGAACTGAAGAAATCTCCACACCTACATTCATAACATGATCAAAAACAATTATTAATGACAATGGAAACAAAATTTAAGAAAAAACATACGAGGAAAACGAACATTGAAGAGGTTAGTTTTTCTTTACCTATTTCGATTTTGTGCATTATCTCTGCATATTGAACAACGACAAAAACACCAGATCGTCTGTTCAAATTTTCCAACTGAGGTAGTGTACTTTCAATAGATGCATCTAACGACCATTCGTGTATCAATCTGATAGTAAATAGAGATAGTGTCACAACTTACAAAAGAAAAAAAATTATAGAAGAAAGTTAAATGAAAAAAGTGATATGCATTAAGATGAAATAACTGTATTGTCTTAGACGATTAGATCAACAGAATCCAATTCTAGTATTGGACGTTTATGACGGCTGCAACCACTTTCCTGATATCTGTGGATTATACGATCAACAATGACCTTCAAGATGACTTCAGAAGGGCCTTCTATTAAAATTTGCATACTTGAAATGTATTTGTTAGCCATCTGATGCAGGAAGTTGTGTAGGGAATAACTATTAAACGTCGTTTGTCTGGATGTATTTGTTGGAGAAGCCAGGAAAGAAAGGTTTAAGTAATGGCGCAAGGGACATCTAAAACATATGGCAGTTGAAGTGACGTTTCGATATAGAAGTAACTGGTGGTTGGGTATCCAAATAAAACGTAGGTTATTAAAAAAAAAATACTACACACGGATGGTCTTGGAAAATGAAAAGACTTATTATGTAAAAGACTGACAAATGAATTTGAGATTGCAAATAATGCACTCAGGAAAGGATTACTCAATCTATTTGGATAACTGATATAATTGCAACATAAAAATGACATATTTGTTGGAAACAGTAACATAACTTACTGACTCGGGAAATAATTAAACCGACATATTATTACATACGGGGTTATTTTAACGTCAAAAGAATCAATACCAAATGCATGACTCTTTTAATTCTTTAATGTGATAACAGTTCTGGGCAAAAAAAAAATTGTGATGATAGTTGTATTCTTAAATTTACAAGGTATTCAATTTATAGAAATGCATACATGTAATAATTGTTAATATTGGTTAAATTGCAATACTATATTGTAACATGGCGGTTCGATTAAAAAGTTTGACTAAATATCAAATTTTCCAAGTCTTATAAGCACTTTATATGAGTTAACCAAACGCATGACTCTTTAAATTCTTTAATTCCATAACTGACATATTTTTAAATATATAAGGCATTAAATTTATAGACATGCATACATGTAATAAGAGTTAATAAGAATATTGGTTAAATTGTAAAACTATTTTGAAACATGGCGGTTCGTTTTAATATTAAATATTAATTACTAATTACTATTTAATAAACAATTTGGAAACTACTGCATGATATATAGTGAACTGATAATAAAGATTATACTATTATATTGTTTATTTTAAAGTCTGACCAAACTAATCAACGCGTAAAAAAAAAATTGAAACTATTGAATGATTTTAAATGTAAATAGAACATTACAGATTAAGAATAAAAAAATGAGTTAAAATGTAGGGAGTAATCTACACCACCGTGTTAACATACTGATTCGCCACTAAAAAATAAAGAAAAGCTAACGTGTTAACATACAGATGAACATCTGCTAAATGGAAATAAAAGCTATTAATAACTGGTTAATGAAATTAAAATTAAACAAACACCTGAGTTTCATAATTGTCATGTTATCCATTAAATTTAAAAAACATAACCAAACTGAAAGTGATCTACGAACCAAGAGGGGGTGAATTGAGTGTCTATTTAAAAACTTGGTACTTTGAAAATCTTTTTGAGTTTTCTAAATCATCAGTTAATGCAGTAAGTATGAAAGTAATGATACATAAACCAATAGTCAGATATTCAAATGATTATGCTGGAAATACAAGAGATAAGGGAAGAGAATATGCAAACTGAGATTTATCCTAGTTCGGTCCAATCCTTGACCTACGTCCAGTCCTCAAGCTCCACTTGAGATTTTCAATCCACTATCCTCTTGTTTAATCCGGGCACAAGAGAAGCCTTTACAATCCCACAAGTTCACCCAGGCACTTGTGAAGCCAAATCTCTCACCGAGATACTCCCCCTTACTCAATGTAAGGTTACAACTGTTTCCCTCTCAAGATCACCCAATCTTGAGTAACTCTAAGATAAACGAGATAGAATGTTTATAATGAATCTTCTCTCTCAGAAGTGAATAAGATAAACACTGAAGTGCATTACAAATAATTTCACTCTCTCTGATAAACTATGTAAGCATTTGAAAAAAAAAAGAGTAAATAAGATGAAGATCAGAGTATGAGCATTTTGAAGTTGTAGGCTTATATCTAGCTTCATCTGTCTTGAATCTGTCTTCTTTTATATATAGAAATCAATATATGACCGTTGGAGAAGTAATATAGCCGTTAGACTCAAATAGAAACTAGCCGTTAGAACTTCGTTTTCTGAACTAGCGACGTATACTCGAGTATAGGGTTGGAAACTCGAGTATAGAGGTTGTTTCGTAACTCCTGGTTCTTCTCTATCTGATCCATACTCGAGTATAGAACTTACATACTCGAGTATTGCAACTCTTTGAACAAACCGTCGAATTTCGAGGGCCATATCTCCCTGGTCTGAACTCCGTTTTGGTTCGTTCAACTCTTGATAGAAATCTCTGTGAGTCTACTTTCATATTCCACCAATTTCAGCTCAAACGGATTTGTAGTTTGTGAGTTACACTCAAAACATTGAAGCTTGGTTTGCTGTGTGGCGTGGATTTATCTGTCAACTTCCACAAATCATAGCTCTCTTATATGAACTCCTTTTGGTTTGAATTTTATATCAAATTGACGTATTGTGAGTCTAGTTTCATATGCCACTGATTTCACCTCCATCCGATCTCTGGTTTGTGAGATATCATCAAATTACCAGATGTCGCCTGTGCTGAACGTGAAATGTAGGCGATCACCGCCGCATACTCGAGTATAGACTTGCATACTCGAGTATTGACAGTCCAGAGGCACCAGAGATGCTGAAAACACTGCATACTCGAGTATTGATGAACATACTCGAGTATTGACTCCTATACTCGAGTATTGAATTCCAAACTCGAGTATTCTCATCCAGAAGCTGATTTTTGCGACTTTAGCTCCGAATTGAGTCATTCCAACTTCCATATGATCTTGGAGGCTTCTAGCATCAACATAACAATATCTTCATTCCATTCAACAAGTTCTTCCTTTTTCCATCTCTCATCTTGATCATTCTTCACAATACAACTCTTTCTTTCTTCTCTTCTCTTGATCTTGGTTATCACCAAAGTCCATTGACAACTTCTTGCTTTTTTTGATTCTTCTTTCTATGATCTCTTATTTCCTTCTTGGTTATTACCCATAATTGAACACTTTATTTCTTCTTTTCTCTTGATCATTCTTTATCATTTAACTTGGGCTCACCATTCTCCGAAGCTTCTACCTTCTTCAATATCCAAAGCCGAGCCTATTCGAACTTCTTTCATAATTGCATGTCGTCTTTCTCAGATCTCGCACTATTCATGTATACTCCACAAGGTAGCCCAAATATGATGAAGCTTCATTCCAAATTCAGTTTGATCATGGAGATTTCTAGTATCACATATAAGAACATATAGTGCAAGTTCTTATTTCTTTAGCCTCCTTTCTTGGTCAATCTCTTATAGTTCAACTTGGAATAATCTTCTTCAATATCTTCTTCTTGATTAATCTCTATAATTCAACTTGGATTAATCTACATTAAATACAACAGTTAGTCAATGTAGGAGATAACTATATTACTCAATCTTTTTGCTTTTAATAATGGCATCTATATAAGGCATCATCAAAACTAATCAAAACCAACATTCTCCCCCTTTTTGATGATGGCAAATACTATAAGAAAAATATGTATGAATATGAAAATATATTAGATGCAACAATGCAACATATTTTTCTTGCCATTCTCTCCCCCTTATTTGTCATTAGCAAAAAGTTGATGTAAAGAAGAAATGCTTATAGAGACAAATATGAAACCAGGTTAGAAGAGTCAAAGAACTGATTTTCTCTCCTCGATTTGAAATTGTTTTCATTCTAAATATGATGCAATTTTGAATGTTTTTATGAAAGCAAATTTGAAAGAATTTGGAGATGTTTTCAAGAAATCTTTCACACTTAAAGCATATAGATACCAAACATGTGCAACATTTCTACTGAATATAAGAAGATAGAGATTAGAAATGCTCATGTAGGTTCTGCAAATTGATGAATGATCGATGGAGTCCATTTGCTTTCTTTCTTGTTGTGTGAGATCCGTGATGTGCTCTGAATGGCCTTTGAGATGTGGAATGAGACTAAGGTACTGGCTTCTTGAGTTGTATCTCAACTGAATGATTATGACAGTACTCAGCTTCCATCTGTTGCCATTTCTTCATGGAGCTCTTCTGTAAAGCATATCTCAACTTCAATGGTGGAGCGTGAAAGCACTACTCCTCAATTTGATAGTTTCTCCTTGTAATATGTTGATTAATGTCCTTGCACAAAACGAAATCTCCGCTATAATTGTAAAATTTTCTTGCAAGAGAAAAATGTGTTAGTTCATACCAAATGTAATCCTATAGTGATACCTCTACCATGGCATTACATTGGTATCTCAACCACTAATTTATGCATCGCCTCACGGCTTGTGCAAAACAGCCATCAAAATAATCCTTTCTATATGATATTTTCAAATCAAGATAATGAAAGGAAAATATAAGATATTTTCAAATATTAACTCATCATCAAAACTAAAAGAAGATAGTAAATGCAGATGAGTATGCTTAAAAGGATTTTCTTCAAATAAGGAGATGAACTTTTAAGATATAAAAACACATGTGAATGTGAAGCTCCCCTTAATAAATGCATGAATAATAAAAAAAAATATGTGAAGCTCCCTTTTAATGATACCAAATAATAATGTGACACCAAATGTTATGAGGTCTAGAGTTCCTCTTACTCCAATAGACATAACATGGTATCTCAGAATTAAGAACTTTCAAGTTCACTTGGGTGTACTTGAAATTGGTATGAAGAAATCACTTATGCTTTTTATGATGGTAAAAGGGTTTAAAGCATAAGGACCACTTTTAGAAATACGTGTGCTCCGGCTAAACTTCATGAGATAAAATTTGAATGAAATCAAGTTAGCCTAGGATGATTATGATAAATGCATATTACAATACCTCACTCAAGTAATATCGTAATTACTTGAGTCATAATCATCCGAAATCCATAGATGCATCATCGGCTAGCCATTATCTCGATTATGTGATCAATACGAAGATCTCCAGCATTTGATGCATACGGATGAGTTTCGTGAAGTTTTGGTTGATCAATTCATAGAGTTGTCTAATCTTGTCATTCACGAAGCGATGAACTTCAATATTGTTTGTGGTAAGCTCGTGTAGAATGGTTGAAGTTCCTTCCCACATAGCTCTAGTGGTTACTCATGTGATGTTTATGATTCTATAGTCATCACTTGTAATTCACATGAGAGGACCTTACATGCTTATCTTCCCAGATCGAACTTAACTTCTTAGTTTGAACTTACCATCCTAGTTCGAACTTAACTTCTTAGTTTGAACTTAACATCCCAATTCAAACTTATACAGATGCCGATAAGCAATGTGCATAGATACATTCGCCCATCTTGGAATATTCTACTTTTTGATCGAAGATGGAAGACACTCATCAAAGCGAGATTCTTGTAGAATTTGTCTTGAGGCATATGAGAATATGACTTGAGGTAACTCATTCCTTCCCAACATATGCTTTGCTTGTCTAAGACTTGAGACATTAAATTAACAGCCTCGAGACACCTAACTCAAGGTAGAATTTGTGACCTTCATTGAATCAAGCTTCTGCATAATTCAACACCCATTAGTAATAACTTGAAGCTATTTTTCTTTTACCTCGGGCATCTTATCTTGAAGTTACAACTTTGTAACTTCAAATTACGTAATATTGGTTGAATTAACTCGTGGTACAAGGATCAGCTACTAGAGTCATTCTTTACTCGTTAGCCTCTGTTTTTCATCTTTTAAACAGAGTCCCGCAAAACAACAAAATATGCTCTTTGGTACCCTATGTTTCGTGTCCACATAAGATTAGGCATGACAACCTTATGCTCTTAAAAGATTAAATCATATGATTTTTAAGCAAAGAGCATAATAAGCTAGCATAATTTTACCCAATCAAATAAGTTCATGCCAATGAATCATAAAGGGTAACAAATAAATGATACCAAGAATGTTATTTCTCAATGACAAGTTGAAAATATACTTTATGCAGTAAAAGATGTCATTGATAAAATATATGTAAGTTTGAGCATAGAGCATAGAAAATCTTATCCATAGAGATAAGTATTTATCAACTAATTGTTTATGAATGAGATCAGATTTTCCAAGAGTGAAATATGCAAAATGTTTCAAATCTCAAATGTTCTTTCAAACCGTGATAATGTATTATGAAATCAAAATTTTCATGAAAGATTCATTTTTGAAACATGTTTAAGATCAATGCTCATTTTAAACATGGTGGAAGTCAATAGGTTTATGGATATATCGATGCTTCATTTTTTAGAGAACATGTTGAACATTTGCTTAACATGTTGAAGAATTTTTCCAAGAGCAAAAGACATAAAGGTAATGCATTGTCGAAATATGCTTTGCACAATAGAAATATATGAGCACAATGACTTTGCTATTGACCAAGAGATAATCTTGCCTTTTAGAATAGAATCTTGAAATATATGAACATCCAAGACAAGAATTTGAATATATAGAAATAGTTACTCAGAATATAGATGAACACAAATGCTAATGTATTTGAGTATCAAAATGAGTAGTAGGATTCATGGATGATGAAGCACAAACTCATTAGTCTAGAGTTCCGAATGTTATCCTAGTAAATCATTCCATATAATGGTTAATGCACTAACATTTAATGCATTAATGAACATTTATATTGCTTGGAATAACTTAACTAATGAGATTTTCACAAATTGAATTCTTTTTCCGGGAGATAAGCTTGAAACTCATATAGATAATCACCTTGTTAGATATAAGATCTAGCTTGATTGAGAATGAAGAATGAGGAGTTCAAGCAACATATTGAATACCAAGGATCAATATGTGAATGATAGGAAAAAGTCAACTTGACTAATTTGAAGCATATCCAACATTCAATAATATTAACTTCCAATTTTGAAATTTAATTTGAATGCAATCAAAGTATGAATATTTTCCAAAACATGTGTATGCATTTTCATAAAACATAGTGAATTGAAATACAAACAAATTTTACACTTGTGCATTTCAAAAATATAGACTCAAAAAGTTATGCACAAATTCACATGTTTGATCATCAGAAATTCACTAACAAATTGATTAAACATGATTAGAAATATAGAGGAAAAGTATTAAGATCAAACATGAATGTTTCACAAATTCGTCAGATTTGAGTTTCAAATTCTACGACTCATACTTGAGTATGTTCTTCCATACTCGAGTGTGTCACTGTGCACTAATATCTATACTTGAGTATCAACAATGATACTTGAGTATGATTCTTACAGAGAGGAACATCGTGACTTAAGCTTTGGACTATATCTTTGAAGTGAAAGTCATACTCGAGTTTGTCATTACATACTCGAGTGTGAACCTTTTAATATGAAAATAAGTTTAAGTCCAAAATCTCTATACTTGAGTATGTAGATCTATACTTGAGTATGATTAATCTCAAAAGAAGCGTTAGATAGCCTCTTGTAGGTTCCATACTTGAGTATACATTTGTATACTTGAGTTTAGAAGACTTAAGCAAGTATTCAAGTGGTCTCGTATGATTCATACTTGAGTATGCAAACTTATACTTGAGTATTCGCAAATTTTTGAAAAACATAGAAAACTCTTGACAAATTGAAAATTGGAGTTTGGTTTTGACAGTATAGTTCCTGATTGAAATTGAATAAGTTTCAAAACCTTTTAACTTAACTAAAGACAAACCAAACATGAATTTCACATAATTATAGTATGAGGTAAGAATTAGATATCACCGTAATTCCTCTTGTCCTCATAGAAGCTTGCTTGGTTGAGATGGATTGATGTAGATAACTCCTTTTCCAACGTTCACCATCAACATCAAGCATAGCTTGTTTAGCTTTCTCAAGATTTGGATCATTTCTTTATGTTGCATTCTTGAGAAGCTTTCTTTGATCCTACAAAACTGTATAAAGCTTTTTCTTTCTTGGTATCCAAGCTTACTTGGATCCAATAATCGTTAGTTTGTAGGAACCAAAATTCACATGCTCTTATGAATATAATCAATTCAGAACAACAAAGCACAATGAATTAATCATGAGTTCATGCATAAAGAAATACTTTCTTTTCAAATCATCATGAATGCATAAAGAGTTAAGCCTATTGAACATTGCAATCTCTTACAAAAATAAGTCAGGATGTGAAAACCCAATTTAAGACAAGTATTTTGCAATGCTCATTCCTAAGGCTACAAGATATAAAACCTCAGTGTATAATTCAAATAATAGCATAGGAGGTTTTACCATTGTATACTTTTACCTTAGGTACTTGGAGGATTGGCTTTGCTTACCCACTGATTCTTCATATATTGTCCTATGGGTGTCGGCAAAGCTCTCTCAAAAGATATAGACTTCCAGAGTCTTCTGTTTGAAACTTGAGAGATTCTCCTCTTCTTGTTCTCCTCAAGATAGTTGAATGGTACTTCATGGTAGTTTGTTCTTGAGGTATATGATACTCTTCTTGATTGTATCCATTGCTTCTTATGATTTGGCCGTGTAGTTCCAGAAATGGGTGCCCTGAGAGTTCTCTTGCTTGATATAGATGCTATGATCTTCTTCAATGGTGCATGAGAAACTCTTGGCTTCTTCTTCCTCTTATCTGTACCTTGATGTCCATTGATGTTCAAATCATCCTGCACACATGAAGTACTAGATGGACATTTTGGTACCCACTTATACTTGGGTCCTTCACCGTTAGTATTGGACCTTACTTGACCTTTCGGAACCCAAACAAATTTATTTCTCACATTAGAATTTCTCCTAATATAGCATGTATGAGAAATATGCCCAGATTTTCCACAATAATTGCAAATAATAGAATGATACATATTATGAGCAGTTTTGCAAGAATTGTATTGGTCAAGGGGATGCAATATCAAATGACCCATATTTGTAAATACTTTCTTCCCATATGATTTTCCAGCATGATTGAAAACATTTTTGTTTTTCAAAATAGAATCAGTAATTGGTTGAAAAACAATTTTATGCAAATGTTCAAAATCATTTTTCTTAACTACAAATGAAGGGTTGGAGTTGTTTACCACATGTGTATCTTGAGCTCCAAATAATGATTGATCACTATCACCCATGAGCTCTTCCTGGGAATCATCTTCCTCTTGTTCTTTTGTGTTGACTGGATTATGGGAGTATTCAACGATTTCTCCTTCTTCAATCTCCAATTGTTCATCAATCATAGATGTGCAGTTTATAATTTCCGATGAACTATCAACACTATCAACTTCAACACAATTGTTAGAAGCATATATAGAATCAAGAGTATCCCAAATTTCTTTAGCACTAGAGCAAAACTTGATTTTCTCAAAATCATTTTCGGTTAAAGCACAGTGAAGGATTTTCATGGCTCTAATGTTCAATGAAAACATTTTCTTTTCCTTTTCTGTCCAATCATTTCTTGGTTTGAAATCAAAAACATTTATAAAAACATTCCACATATAAAAATCAGTTGCTTTGATAAAACTAGTCATTCTAGCTTTCCAAAACCAAAAATCAATATCTTTGAGGAACGGTGGAATGGTATAATCAAAACCTTCTGAAAAAAGGAACACCCAAAATCAGCCATTGAAACTCTTGAGACGGTAAAGTCCTTTAAACAAGAACCTGGCTCTGATACCAAATGAAAGTGATCGGCTGAACCCAAGAGGGGGGTGAATTGGGTGTCTATTTAAAAACTTGGTACTTTGAAAATCTTTTTGAGTTTTCTAAATCATCAGTTAATGCGGTATGTATGAAAGTAATGATACATAAACCACTAGTCGATATTCAAATGATTATGCGGAAATACAAGAGATAAGGGAAGAGAATATGCAAACCGAGATTTATCCTGGTTCGGTCCAATCCTTGACTACGTCCGGTCCTCAAGCTCCACTTGAGATTTTCAATCCACTATCCTCTTGTTTAATCCGGCACAAGAGAAGCCTTTACAATCCCACAAGTTCACCCAGGCACTTGTGAAGCCAAATCTCTCACCGAGATACTCCCCTTACTCAATGTAAGGTTACAATCTGTTCCTCTCAAGATCACCCAATCTTGAGTAACTCTAAGATAAACGAGATAGAATGTTTATAATGAATCTTCTCTCTCGAAGTGAATAAGATAAACACCGAAGTGCATTACAAATAATTTCACTCTCTCTGATAAACTATGTAAGCATTTGAAAAACAGAGAGTAAATAAGATGAAGATCAGAGTATGAGCATTTTGAAGTTGTAGGCTTATATCTAGCTTCATCTGTCTTGAATCTGTCTTCTTTTATATGTAGAAATCAATATATGACCGTTGGAGAAGTAATATAGCCGTTAGACTCAGATAGAAACTAGCCGTTAGAACTTCGTTTTCTAAACCAGCGACGTATACTCGAGTATAGGGTTGGAAACTCGAGTATAGAGGTTGTTTCGTAACTCCTGGTTCTTCTCTGTCTGATCCATACTCGAGTATAGAACTTACATACTCGAGTATTGCAACTCTTTGAACAAACCGTCAACTTTCGAGGGCCATATCTCCCTGGTCTGAACTTCGTTTTGGTTCGTTCAACTCTTGATAGAAATCTCTGTGAGTCTACTTTCATATGCCACCAATTTCAGCTCAAACGGATTTGTATTTTGTGAGTTACACTCAAAACATTGAAGCTTGGTTTGCTGTGTGGCGTGGATTTATCTGTCAACTTCCACAAATCATAGCTCTCTTATATGAACTCCTTTTGGTTTGAATTTTATATCAAATTGACGCATTGTGAGTATAGTTTCATATGCCACTGATTTCACCTCCATCCGATCTCTGGTTTGTGAGATATCATCAAATTACCAGATGTCGCTCGTGCTGAACGTGAAATGAGCTGATCACCGCCGCATACTCGAGTATTGACGGTCGCAGGCACCAGAGATGCTGAAAACACGCATACTCGAGTATTGATGAACATACTCGAGTATTGACTCCTATACTCGAGTATTGAATTCCAAACTCGAGTATTCTCATCCGAAGCTGATTTTTCGACTTTAGCTCCGAATTGAGTCATTCCAACTTCCATATGATCTTGGAGGCTTCTAGCATCAACATAACAATATCTTCATTCCATTCAACAAGTTCTTCCTTTTTCCATCTCTCATCTTGATCATTCTTCACAATACAACTCTTTCTTTCTTCTCTTCTCTTGATCTTGGTTATCACCAAAGTCCATTGACAACTTCTTGCTTCTTTTGCATTCTTCTTTCTATGATCTCTTATTTCCTTCTTGGTTATTACCCATAATTGAACACTTTATTTCTTCTTTTCTCTTGATCATTCTTTATCATTTAACTTGGGCTCACCATTCTCCGAAGCTTCTACCTTCTTCAATATCCGTAAAGCCGAGCCTATTCTGAACTTCTTTCATAATTGCATGTCGTCTTTCTGTATCTGCACTATTCATGTATACTCCACAGTAGCCCAAATATGATGAAGCTTCATTCCAAATTCAGTTTGATCATGGAGATTTCTAGTATCACATATAAGAACATATAGTGCAAGTTCTTATTTCTTTAGCCTCATTTCTTGGTCAATCTCTTATAGTTCAACTTGGAATAATCTTCTTCAATATCTTCTTCTTGATTAATCTCTATAATTCAACTTGGATTAATCTACATTAAATACAGCAGTTAGTCAATGTAGGAGATAACTATATTACTCAATCTTTTTGCTTTTAATAATGGCATCTATATAAGGCATCATCAAAACTAATCAAAACCAACACAAACATGTTGAAATACGAAAGATGTAACGGAGTTGACATATAGTTGACAGTTATAAATACTTAGACAATCTATTTGAACAGAACCTTCATACGAGCGTCTTGATCAAACATTTCAGAAACAACCGAAACAAAACAAATAAAATCCTTACAACCGAGAATGAAAACGTAGATGAAATTGTCCAAAAAACAAAGGGTAAACATAACTATGCAATTCAAAACACACGCCTTAAGGCCCTAATCAAATAACTTCACGCGATGATCCATTACAATAATTGTCTTCAGTCAGATTTGCCTTTGACTCACGAGTAAGCTTGAGACGGAAATCCACAACAGCTGGGTGGTTATGGTTGAAAATGGCCTCGGAAAGGTCACAATGACTAAGAAAGATAATTTCTCCATCTGTAATGTAAACAGACAAAAAAATAAGAGACTGAAATAAAGAAAAATAGAGACTACAAAAGAAAAGTGATTTAAGCCATTGGAACAATGAGAAAAATAAAACCTCCAGTTCTAATCATCTTTACAAAGAGCAATGCGACCACAACGTCTTCTTTGTTGAGAACTTTGGAATAACTGACATCAACCCAAAAGGCAGGAGTACCCCTGAAGCAGCAATGGAATGAATTGCCACTGCAAAAATTAAAAGAAAATTAATACGTACATTAATGTAGTAGAAAAATGAACAAAAGAAAATGTATTTTTCTTTCAAACCACTCATCCATAATCTGAAAGTTAAGCTGATAGATAGTTTCCCCTTCATCGATGACATCACATAGTTCATGAACATTAGTCACCAGTCCAACAACATCTGCAAAATGATAGTATGGCATTTCAATACGATAAAATATTGTAAATACAAGAGGACATGAATAAAGTTGAAAATCAAGACAATACTTATTAGAGTTGTTTCAAGCAATGTTGTGGCCGCTAAGGGAAGTAGTGGTTGAAATATGGTGTCGGGAGTCGGTATAACATCGCTGACATATTTGATACGAGTATACGGTTCAAGGACAATCTTGAGATCTGGGTTGATAATATTGGTTCCGTGTTCCACAAAAAAATGAGACAACACAAAACACAATCTTGGAACAAAAACTCCACAAAGTTTCCGTATGACGTCTCTTCAGCGCAAGACAGCAAGACACACATAACCCTGCAACATGTTTTTTAATATAAAATATGCATTAGGACTGATAAATTTTATCACACTATCGAAGCAAACCGACATGCAGACTGAGATTATACCTTTGAATCACAAAGGACAACATTGAATGTTATAGGACGACACATATGTGTGTACGGTATGTCCCAAAAAGTATTTACTACCTTAGATATAATACCCGGATAATTATTTATCTGGAATATTATATTTTAGTACATATTACCTATTGGAAATAGGTGAATATGTGGTCTTAAATAATAAGTTATAATTACCTTATTTTCTAAGGTAATTTCTATTGAAATTAGAGTGAATAAAAAGCTAAAATCCCTAAAATGCATTTATGAGGCATAAAATGGCATGAAAATATTATGATAAAAATCATATGGCAACAAATACTGACAAAAACTTAGGAAGTATGTTGTCTCTAATTTTAGGAATTTTTGGGATTATTTTCTTGAAAAATTGAGAAGCATAAATATAATATTATTAAAAGCACTTTTTGGCCCCATAATTTTTAATATTTTACATGGGACATAAAATATCAATGTCAGTGCAAAAGTTGTGAGATAATAATTAATCCTAATTATGAAAATTATCAACAATTAGTAAGTGGCTAATTAAGTAATTAGTGGCTAATTGTTTAGATTAAGACATAAGTAAATTAATTAGTAAATAATTAATTTAAGGGAAAAATTTGAAATTAATAATTAAATAAATAATAAAATATTTTATGCTTAGAAAAAAAAAATCTAGATATTTTGAATAAAATAATAATATATATGGTAAAGAGCCAAGGACATTTGAGAATGGATAAAACTAAATCCTACACCAAGACATAGGGATTTAGTCTAGGACATCCTGGACTTTTTATAAACCAAGTAAAATTCTACCTCGGAGTAGTAGACTATCTCCGAATTCATTTCGAAACCAACTCGGGTCATTAAGATACAAGGTATAAATGAGAAATAGGGAGATAGCATAAATAAGACCTATAGAAAACGAAATAGTTGTGACAAACCAGGGATAAGGTTTTTAGGTCGAACATATTACGAACAAACCGATTTACGCCCAGTGACACTTTCGGAAGTGATTTCCGTAACCGTTGGTGTCTGTCCTAAAATGTTCAGCAGGCAACGGAATGCCCTTAATGAGATCATAAATTTCATTAACCCAGATATTCCTACAGAGGATGAATAGACCTTCAGCGCTATGTTCCCGGATTTTAGAGATTCGTCAAGATTACGCGATTCAGACACCGATCGAGGAACTTTATCGGTAAGTCAGCAAAGATGACATCATCCTCTTCTAGAAGGATGACATAAGCGGGACATGTGGAAGGTCAAGATGAAGCCACGTGTCAAAGTGCGATCCGACGGTCGAAATCCGATCTGAAGAACTTTTATGTAATTCCAACCTTGTCCCTCCTTTCTTCTATAAATAGCAAGCCTTCCTCTTCATTCTTCTTCACCCCAAATTTGAAAACTAGAGAGAGGTTAGAGAGAAGGAAGAGCCGGAGAAAAACCGCGGAGCCCCGGGTAAGTTTTTTCGGTCCCTAGTCTTAAGCTTCGGTGTTTTCTTTCGGTAGTTGTAGTAGGAATGTTGTTTTGATCTTTGATCTTCCAATATATTTTAGATATCATGTTTTTGGGTTAAATATGATATATATTTCGAAAATCATGTTGGGAAAAGAGTTCTGGCGAAATTTTGGAAGATTAGAGTCAAAACAGTGAAGCTCTGGCGAAATTTCGTCGATTAGGGAGTTAGGGGCAAAATGGTAATTTGTACCTAAAATGCCCGTTATGATGCTAAATGTTGATAAATATCATCATTTTAGGATATCTGAGTTAATCGTGTCTTGCCGTACCGCCGACATCCCGCCGTTTACGCCATTTGTCAAATTTTTCGTTTTTCCGTAAAAGTACCGTTGTACCGCCAACAAGGTACGTTCACGTACTGTAACACTAACGCTGATGTTTATGTTATGCATATATGTGCTAGGTGTACTGTGTGTGTTTAGTTGTTATGTTGCTTGAGTGCATATTAGATGTTAGAGTATATCCGTACCTTTGGGTGCGATGTGTCCACACCGCCGGGGTGCGATATGTGTGATGTGTCGCATTGTGTCCACACCGCCGGGGGCGATATGTGTGATTATGCTTTGGGTGCAATGTATCGCATTAGTTGTATATATGTCTTTGTTAATGTTGTGAACGTCCGTAGTTCATATGTTGTGTATGTAAACATGAGGTTAACGTTACTCCGGGGTCCGTATGCACGGGACCTCGGCTCTTGATATAGCCTTAGGGTCCGGAGGACCGAGAATCAAGGAGAGAGGGAAGAAGACGCATAGGGTCACGTGGACGCCACAGACAAGTTCGGGTCGGAGACACATCTCGTTGTTATGTTCCTCTCGTTGTTATCTTCTTTTGTAAACACCCGCATACGGTGTACCGTTATCGTAAACAAAATGACGGACTTACGGCATTTGAAATATATGTATCAATTACTCAATCGCTCTGATGCTCTACTCTGATGAAAAAAAAAGTATACTGCTTTTGAAAATGGGATGTTACATTAGACATAATACACCAGGTGTTCGTAGAACCATTTACGGCAAGGAATAAAAGAACATTTTCCGTTGACATGCTAGACGGTAATGCAATTTTGATGACGAGGATCAGAATTAGAATTTTCAACTCTGACCATGAAACTATGATGATAAGAGTTAAATAGCACCAACGTTGAGTAATGACCATTGGAAATGATGAAACACAAAGGATAATAAATATTAAAGGAAATACGTTTTATTTCCATTTTTCCGATGAGGAGTTAACGATGGTTCAAGGTGATCATTCCGTTCTGCCAATTAGGATACACTTCTTCAATCTGATAATGCCTCGGTGGGGAAAAAAAAAAGCATGGGAAAAACACTAATTTCATTGGAAAGATGCAATAATTAAATAGGACCCTTGAACCATCGTTTGAAATAGCCAATGGAATTCAAAGTAGGGTTGAAGAAATGTTTCCAGAGTAAATAGGTTTGAAACAGATGGACATCATAGATGGCTTTCAAACAGATGGTGGTCAACGTTCCAAACTAATGGGTGTCCCAGGTAAGCTCCAATCAAAGATGAGGAAAACGACATGTAGACAAAACAGATGGCCCAATAGTTAAAGGGCTGGGAGGTTTAGAAGGATATATTGATTACTCCTTATGGTCCTAATTATAAGATATAGTTGGCTTTTTTGGAGAGATTAAGGAAGCTAATTAAATTAGCTTAGAGTATTTTTATTTTTATTTTTTTCTTCAAACTAACAAACTAATATATAATCTAAGAAAACACAACATATGAAATGATTACGTAACTTATTTAGTTTCTTTAATCTCTCCAAAAAAAAAAGTCAACTAGGTCTTATAATTAGGACCATAGGTGGTATAAAATAAGCACGGTATCTATTATTATTATTAGGATAGTACTACCTCCGGTCCTAATTATAGGAATACTTTTGTAATGCAATTTTTACTACAAAAATATTCTTATAATTAAGACCGGAAGGAGTACTATACATGAATCTCATTGATGGAGTATTCAAACACGACAACACAACCTTTTCGGGCATGTTGAGTGGGCGTTTAAAAAAAGTATGTTCATGCAAGTCGAGACAAAACACATTTCACATATTTATCTCGCACACCGTAAATCAAGTCGAGAAAACAATTTCTATCACTAATCCAAACAGCAACTTCATAAATAGTTAATATCTCCAAGCTTGCTTTATGTAAGCTGTTGAATTTTGGAATTTTATGATGGACTCACACTCACTAATAGCCAACAGTTACGTTGGAAAAAAAAAAAAAAAAAAGGAGGCTAATAGAGTAATTAACTACTCTGTTGTTATGGACCTTTAGATAATTCAGATACATTTTTTTCTCACCAAGTCATGAAATGTTTTTAATGGGAGAACTCATTACTCATACAAGGAAAAGGACGATGGGATAATCTTCTTCACAGAGACATTTTTGCTATTTTGTTTTGTAATTTCTTTTAATTAACAGGTGTTTTTATATATGAAAGTAAAACTAATTGAGTGATTAATAATACTAATCAATATGTCCCTCTTCCCGTGTGATGCAAGTAGAATAAGTAATCATATCAACTTATTAAAACTAATACCTACCTACCCCCTGAAAGTAACAATAAACGGAGCAATTTGTGAGCCACTTACATACTCTATAAGTGATAAGGACGATTAAGGAAAAATCATATAATTAATTATAAAACTCGTTTTTTTTTAAAGGAAAAGAAAAGGAGGCAATACAAATACAATGGGAAGTGGTATTTGGCTTCTTTGGCTAAGGAAGCAATTTGATAGCAACGGGTCGGTTTTCCTTGACCCTCGTGCGCCCACCACGGACTGACATAATGAACTTAATTTCTAACAATTCAATAATAATCATTAAAATATAAATTAAATCCAAATGCCGCCTCTCTTTTTTTGGAGTAGCTGAAGTGAGCTTTTGCTCCACAAACGCTTTCCAATCCACCAACCCATTCGCTGGTTTCTTTGTCAAATGAATCAAAAGGATACTTGTATAATTAGACCAACTCTATATTACTAGTTTCTTTGTTAATTTAGTAAAATGAAGTTTTTAAAATACATAATTTAAATTATATTTGAATTTATACATAATTTGTAGATTTGTAGATCTCTTTAAAAATATTTGTATAAATAATTAAATATATCACTCTATGCCTAAATGTAAGTCACTTGTATTGTAGGGGATAAGTTTTGTTTAAAATATAAGTCATTTGTAAAGTAATTAATGATCATTTTTTATTTTTACCCTTATTTAATTTCTACTGAAAAGAAAGAAAGATGAGAAATGGATGGAACAATTATTTGTAAAAGAGGGAGAGACAAAAATAATTATTATTATAATTGTAAAAAAAAATTATCAATTTAACACATTTCTTAAAAATAAGAGAATAAGATTTATTATTTTTGTACATAGATAAATAAGTTAAGCCAAGCCAAGCCTTCACTAAAATGAGACCTAGCAAGCAGCACACTGACTCACTCACGCATGTATAAATTTGCCCTTCCCCTGATTCAGATCTTCGCCCCAATTCATAACTAAAATTCTCTCTGAAATTTTGCCTCTCTGTTCTGTTCTGTTCATTCTCAGATCAACGTTACCATGTCAATGGCGGCTCTCTCTGGTACCCATCTTCTTCAAAATCCTAATCATCGCATCGACAACTTCGCCACCCACAACCATCATTCCCTCGGCACCTCCATACGCCCCGCCGGCGCCACCTCCGTCAGACCCATCTCTATCAAATGCGCCGCCGTGCCGACCACCACCCAGACTAACGACCGTCCGCCAGCTCAGACCTCATCCCCAGATCGTGTCTTTAACTTCGCCGCTGGGCCCGCCACCTTGCCGGAGACCGTGCTCAAGAAGGCGGAGTCGGAGCTCTACATATGGCGCGATTCCGGCATGAGCGTGATGGAAATGAGCCATAGGGGTAAGGATTTTCTCTCCATAATCCAAAAGGCAGAATCAGATCTACGCACCCTTTTGGATATTCCGGAGGAATATCATGTTCTGTTCTTGCAGGGCGGCGCCACCACACAATTCGCCGCCTTGCCGTTGAACCTCTGCAAGCCAGAGGATCAGGTTGACTACGTAGTAACTGGATCGTGGGGAGACAAGGCGTTCAAGGAGGCTCAGAAATTCTGCACACCCAATGTAATCTGGTCTGGTAAATCCGAGAAGTACACCAAAATCCCATCTTTCAGCGAATTAGATCAACTTCAGAACCCGCACGCAAGGTATTTGCATATATGCGCAAACGAGACAATTCATGGTGTTGAGTTCAAGGATTATCCAACCCTAAAGAATCCAAATGGTGTTTTGATTGCTGATATGTCTTCAAATTTCTGTTCAAAACCTGTGGATGTTTCTCGATTTGGAGTGATCTATGCCGGGGCTCAGAAAAACGTAGGACCATCTGGGGTTACAATTGTGATCATAAGGAAAGATTTGATCGGAAATGCTCAGGATATCACTCCGGTGATGCTTGATTACAAGATACAAGCTGAGAATAACTCGCTGTACAACACTCCACCTTGTTATGCAATTTACATTTGTGGTTTGGTGTTTGAGGATCTGTTGGAGCAGGGTGGTTTGAAAGAGGTTGAGAAGAAGAACAAGAAGAAGGCTGAGATTCTGTACAATGCCATTGAAGAAAGCAATGGTTTTTACAGGTGCCCGGTGGAGAAATCTGTGAGGTCATTGATGAATGTGCCATTTACGTTGGAGAAATCAGAGTTAGAAGGTGAGTTCATCAAGGAAGCAGCAAAAGAGAAGATGGTTCAGCTCAAGGGACATAGGTCAGTGGGTGGGATGCGAGCTTCTATATACAATGCAATGCCTTTGGCTGGAGTTGAGAAGCTTGTGGCTTTCATGAAGGATTTCCAAAGCAGGCATGCCTGAAGCAACATTCTGTGATAGTCATATTTCTAAGAATTTAAACTTTTGTCTGAATTTTGGCTTCTTGGGTAGCAGATTTTATACCCTTTTTTTTATAGTTTTTTAGTGTGATGCTTTATTGCTGCTGAGACTGGGGAGGTAATATATGTCACCTGACCATAGCTTAAGTGAGGGTGGGGTGTGAATAATGATGAGTTTGATCGCTTCAGGGTTGAAATGTAAGGGAAAAAACTGGGTTGGCTCTGTATCATTTTCTGAGATGATCTTTTGGAGTAAAATACTGGAATCCATTAATAAGAGGATATTTCAATTCAGGCAGAAAGGAAAAATGTGCTAGTTTGGTTGTTTACTACTCTCATCCTAATTATAGGACATATTTAACCGATTTTAGGGAGATTAAGGAAAGGAGTTAAATTAGTTAATTTAACTTATTTTTCTAAAATGCCCTTATATAAATTTAAAATGACATAAGTAAAAATAAATCAATAACCCTTACCACATACTTCTCCGACCTAAAATTTTCCTTTCTACATGGTTTCTAATTGAAATAATAGTCTTGCCATATATACGTATATGTGGGTGTATTTTTTATACATATACATACAAACACACACACGTGTGTACACATATCTACACACACACAAATTTATATATATATATATGTACACACACATAAAGATATACATATATGTACACACACATATATATACATATATGTATACACACACATAAATATATATGTGTGTGTGTGTCTATATATATTTGTGTGTAGACACACACACATATATATCTATGTGTCTGTGTCTCTATATATATATTGATAAATTAATGTCAACGGATCGATAAATAAATTAAAATATAATAATTTAAAAGTTTAACTGACTGTAAGAGTCTACGCATCCACATATATATACTCACTAAAAACCAAATACACTGGAGAAAATAAAATAGGGGTATTTTAAGAAGAAATTGACAAAAATTAAAATGTTGTCCTATAATTAGGACCAAAACCAACTTTCAAATGTTGTCTTATAATTAGGATCAGAGGGAGTATTTCTTTTATTATAAGACATATTTATCTAATTTGATTAGATTAAGAAAGTTGGATAAGTTAGTTAACATAATATATATATTTTTTAAAACACACTAATCATCCTCCTTCATTATAATTGAAGGAGCATTAATAAATGTAAATTAAGAAAAGATTGATAAATATAAAAATTATGTCTTATATTTAAGATCGAAATCAATTTCTCAAATACTTAAAATCAGTAGTATATAAGCTTGTATGGTTCAATCCCGTGATGTTAATGGTGTTAGTAGATTGGATCGGGCAAAATAAATTCACTAATAAATGCATGAGCATGAAACATGTTGAAATGTTTACCGACCAAAAAAACTGAGCGCAATCAATATTGGTATGTTTTCTTATAAACATAACATATCTTTAAGTAATGTTATTTGATATATATATTATAGGGTTAAGGTGCATTTTTACCAACAAACTATTGTGATAGGAGCATCTGGCACAAACATTTATTAAAGGTATCTTAAATACAAATAAATAATTAGAAGGGTAAAAAAAGCACAAGAGCTATTAGTTTTGTTTAACGGACGTTTGTTGCGAATTGAGAAAGATCCTTCATTCTTCCTTCCTCCGCAAAACTCAACCCTATTTGCCATCAAAGACTCTGCTCTCAGAAACGCCTCTCTCCCTCCATCGCTATTAAAAAAGATCCTTCAGTTCTATACCTCTACCTCCATGGCTTCCGTGGAAGACTTGTTAAAGAAGCCCCAAGGAAGTTGTATCTCAACCCTGTTTTGTCGCAATAACCTAGCCATCACCAGGATAAACCCCAAAGAAAGATTGTTTGAGATCAATCACATGCTAATATCAAGCCCTAACATATACCTGGGAAACTAATTTGCAATTTATGGTGTTCTTGCACGATTTTGCTCCGTTGATTTTCAAGATCTGCACATTGGCTGGGATTTTGTTCACTCGGCTCCATGTCATTCGATCTCTAAGAAATATTCTGCTTCTGATGAATCCAAAAACACAGTTGGCTGGAACCGGATTGTTCAGTTGCTTAGTTCAAACGGGTATGCTTCGTTTTCGATTGGACTACATATGACCTGGGATGAGCGCATTTCGGTAATCTATCTCCTTCTCCCAATTCTTTTTCGATCCTACCTTGTTTTGTCGCTGATGGTTTTGTCATTGATTTGGGTTGTCAATTTTCCTCCTAAATATCCATAATTTTTGAAACCAACGAGGCTAGGCTTTATCTCAATTTCAGGTTATTCGCCTGCTCCGATTGCAACATGAGCATTCTAATATCCGCGTTCTTTACTTGGGGACTTATTTATTCTCTCTTTTTTTGTCATATTTCTAAGCATCACGTTGGACTTAAGGAGGTTAACTTGATTTCTTAGGTATTTATCGATGTTTTTAGTGAATAGAGTACACTTTTAAATAAGCTAAATTTTTGTTAGTTGACATTTGATAAACGATGAGGTACACACACAATATTATCTATAAATATATACCATATTATGTAAAAATAATCCTCTAAACGTCCGTTAAAAAAAAACTAACGGTTGTTGTGTTTTTTACTCCTTTTAATTGCTTGTTTGTATTTAACATACCTTTAATAAATGTTTGTGCCAGATGCTCCTATCGCGTAATAGTTTGTTGGTAAAAATGTACCTTAACCCTATATTAAATATAGACACATCTTTAAAAGAAAATTCAAAGCTTGATTGGACTAGATATGCCAATAAAATCTTTTTCTAAATTTAATTATTGTATTGTGTGCAATGACTGGACAGGCCCAATAAAAGGAGACCAATACAGGCAAGCAGGCCTAAAAGGTTATAGACTCCAGGATTATCTTCGTCTCAGTGGTCTATCATATGCGTACATGTGCCAATGTGAGTTGGCGTAGACAGAAGGGATCGGGATTAGTAGCGGTGGCCGTGGGTTCGATCCTCTGTCGTCGTTGGGACTCCTTTGGTAGGCGATCTCGTAAGTCCTCGCAGAAGTCTTCATGAGCCCTGCGGGCTCGCGCGGCAGCCATGTGATCGATGTCGAACCTCTCCAAAACCTTTTCTATAGCAAAAAAATAAATATATATGCGTACATGTAGGCTAAAAATATATTATTATTTTTTTGATTGATACATTAAGGGCTGGGGGAAATATACCACTGCACTACAAGGAGTGCTGGTGGCTAAAAATATATATTTAAACATGCTGTCATAGTCATGAAGTATTGGGCCAGAATAAAGCCCAAACAGCAACTTAAAACTAGAGCAAGAGTGAGGTCTTTTTAAGGAAGTGGTTCCGATGAACCACCAAACTCTAGAAGCAATCTTCTTATCTGGTCTATTAATGAACTGAAGTGTAGAAGATGGGATGTTCGACTGGAACATGTTTCTAGAATGGGAAACACAGTAGCTGATGCACTTGCTAAACTGGGATTATCGTCCTCTTTGTTTCTAGATTTGTGTCCTGAGTCACTTAGGACTCTTGTGACTAATGAGTGTATGAGATTAATTTCCCCAAGTTGATTTGTTTTTTAATTCAATCAGTTTCATCTTTGGTATCAAAAAAAAGAAATAGAAAATGATTTTGGAACCAACGGGGATTGGGCCAGTGGTAGCGAGCCATGTGTGTTTAAGTAAGATCTCGGGTTCGGCGTATGAATCGAATAAAAAACCTCCATTTGGGAGACTCTCCCACCATGGCCAGGGTGCGCGACGTGGGTTGAATCCCGTCAATGGCGCTAAAGTTCTGTGAACTGGGTGGGCAACCAAAAAAAAAAAAAAGATTTTGGAACCCCCCCCCCCCTCTCTCTCTTGCTTGTTGGCTCTTTCCTCCCTCTGAAGCATCTCTTGCTTTTTTGTATTTCTTTCTTCTCCTTTTGTAATTTCCCTTCTGTCATTGTTCCTCTATTTTCAGATATTTCTTGATTGTAATTAACTCAGATTATCGATTATATGCAATATTGGCAAAGCCAATTACATCATTATTATCATATTTGGTATTGTTTGTTTTTTATCATTACACATGCGTACACAAATATGTCAATGTAAACTTAAATCTAAGGACCTCATTCAAATAAGATGAGTGATGCTATGATTGGGCCAACTTACCATTGAGCCTTGTTCCCTAATTTGACAACAGCTTTTCCTATCATAATCATAGTATCATGGGGTCTATCTTCGAAGCAGAGGAATGGGCTATTCTCAGGGGCCTTTATTTAGCAAGGGGGCTAGGAGTCAAGAAGATGATCGTTGATTCTGATTCGAACGACCTCGTGGATTTACTGAACACCGATTGCACACACCCCACGGGTGATCTTATTTTCTGGGAAATCTGCGGAATGAAGAGGAAGGATTGGGAGATAAAATTTCAGTTCATTCCTAGGTAAGTCAACGGTGTGGCCGACACCCTTGCAAAAGAAGGCTTATCTTCTTCTGCATTTTTAGACACCTGTCTGAAGACCCTCTGTAGTCTGATTTTACAGGAGCAGCTGAGATTAATTTCCCCCTAATTTAATTTTATGTATTATTTTACTTATCTCTTGTATATAAAAAAAAAATAGTATCATGATTTTTCAATGAGCAAAGCTTTAATTTAGTTTGTTGAATATGATGGGCATTCCAAGATATCAGTAGGAATAAATTTGTGAATTACTCTAATTTCCAAGCAAACAATACATATTTGACTTCTAAATGGAGCCTCCATCAATCTGCTTTAGGACCATAAGGAACCCTTCCTTCATTGAATATTTGCCACCAATACATTGTATCAAAATCTCACACGCCTGACAAGATACTCATTATTCTTTGGGTAAGAACTCAATTCAGAAATTTAATGGAGTACTTTTTTTATATTCTTAATATAAGATAAAATTAATTTTTTTTTAGAGATTACCATAGTTAAATAAGTAACTTAATCATAATAAAATAAAAGTTATATATTATTATATTATATATTAGTTTATAAATCATATAAATTAGTTTTGTATAAAAATGATTAATATAAATACAAAGTATAACTATAACTTTCAACTACAGCCCCTAAATTAAAAATGGTGACAATCAGTTATTTAAATTAAATTTAGAATAAATTTAAAAAACATAGAGAAAAAGAACTTTGAAATTGTGAAATTCAAAATCAGGTTGTTTATCAAGAATTGATAAGGGAATAACTAAACTTAATAAGAATTCACAACTCATTTTTTTAAAAATACCTTATTTAGAATTTTACAACTAAAAAAAAAAATCGTCTTCCTTCCCTAACCATTAAAATTAAAATGGACCCGTGACCGTGATGAAAATAATGGAATGCAACTTCAACGCCGTCAAATATCCCGTTTACTTTTCAAAGAATCTTGTTTCGCTCGCGGTCGCGCCTCTCTCCGGTATATTTCTGTAGCCTTTTCCATGGCTTCTCGGTCTTCTTCCTCGTAAATCTGAATCTTCGAAACCCTAGCGCGCGTCCCGATATCTGCTCCACCAATGGCGAGAAGATCAGCGTCACTTCTTAAACAGCTCTTCACAACATTGGAATCATCGGACACTCCCAACATCATCTCCTCATGCTCGAGATTTATTCCCTCCCGATCCGTCACTTACATGCCCCGACCTGGGGACGGGACTCCACGCGCTGTGACCCTTATTCCCGGCGATGGGATTGGACCTCTCGTTACAGGCGCTGTTGAGCAAGTGATGGAGGCGATGCACGCGCCGGTTTACTTTGAGAAGTATGATGTACACGGTGACATGCCGAGAGTGCCTCAGGAGGTGATCGATTCGATCAAGAAGAATAAGGTTTGCTTGAAGGGTGGATTGGCTACACCCATGGGCGGTGGTGTGAGCTCCTTGAACGTGCAGCTAAGGAAAGAGCTTGATCTGTACGCTTCGCTCGTGAATTGCTTTAATCTTCCTGGCCTGGTGACGAGGCACGAGAATGTTGATATTGTCGTAATTAGGGAGAATACCGAGGGAGAGTATTCTGGCCTGGAACATGAGGTCGTTCCGGGAGTCGTTGAAAGCCTTAAGGTATGTGATAAATTAGGTTGCTATTCTCTGCTGAACTTTCTGAGTGGTAGAGTAATTGATGGTCAACTTACGTTTTGCTCTCTGGATAGCTCTGGGATCAATAGGATTGATTTTCCTTTGGTGGATTCAGTGGGATCAAGATGTAGGATACTATTTGCTGAACTAATAGCTCCCTCATTCCAATGTGTTTTGCTTAGACAAGCTGAAATTTATCCACTTTTAGTTCAAAATACTTTTTTTTTTAATCATTAATTCAACAAACTTAGAATGATTACATACATATTAATAAGAGAAGAAGATGAGATTTAAGAACTGATACGGTGTTGCATCTAATTTTTCATGAACATGGTAGATGGTGCTGTGGTAAATTGTAATTCATGGATAGTAGATACTGATAAGTAATACGTAAAGTTGATTCTACTTGGGCATTTATTTAAATATTTATAGTTCTTCAAACATGCTGTTTTGATTTGTCAAGGTTCTGGGGGGTGTTGATTGAAAACTTTAGCTACTAGATTCACTGTAGCTAAGGAGAATCCTATTTTAATTGAACTACTGGCTGAAATGGTTAAATATTTAAATTAAACTATAAATACATACTGCTTCACACTGCAGCTTTTATTTGTTTTCTTATGGCCTACGCAATCTTATCTGTAATACGTCTGGTAAAATTGGTTTAGAAGATGCTTAATAAGTTTATCAACTGATCTTTGGCTGGTAATTGTGGATTTTTTGTGTAATATGTCTATATATATCTCATGAAGTTGGGACCTCATACTAGTATTCTGCTAGGTAATCACAAAGTTCTGCTCAGAGCGTATTGCTAAATATGCTTTTGAGTATGCTTATCTAAACAACAGAAAGAAAGTGACGGCTGTGCACAAAGCAAATATTATGAAGCTAGCAGATGGTTTATTCTTGGAATCCTGTCGAGAGGTTGCCACAAAGTATCCTGGAATCAAGTATAACGAAATTATTGTGGATAACTGCTGCATGCAGCTTGTTTCAAAGCCTGAGCAGTTTGATGTTATGGTATGTGAATCTACAGTTATATTGTTTGTTTATAAACTTGTATCTATCTGATTTTTTGTCTGTTAGCAGACGTTGGTTGGCATCTGATATTCATTTTTTATTTGGAAGGTTTGAGCTGTAGGTTTTGCAATTATTCCACAGTAGCTTTTAGTGTATAAGTTGCCTGAGAAATGAGCGGCAGTAGTGACTGAAATTGAGATGAATGTGAAAGAGAAGGATTATTGGAAAAGCTAAGATGGTTACGATTAGTCTTTGCCTTTTTCTTTTTTCTATTTTCCTCTTATTTTTAATTATATTGATTGTTGAATCTAGTTTTTTCATGGATTATTAAGATTAACTAGTTGCCAATTACTGGCCTTTGGATAAGGATAAATGAGTTGTCATAATGAATGATGTAGCACACTCTGGACCCTAGGGAGATGATGTTAATATTATTGGGAAACATAAATTTTGCCTTGCTTTATCTTTTGTTACAGATGAGAATTATTTCCCAAGTTTCTGATTGATTTGATGATTCTCTCTTGCAAGTTGCAATTCACTAACTTTCCTTCTGGCATTCCTTTATCCCTGTTTTGATGCCAAAATACTTTCTGAAATTCATGAATGCTGTTTTAACTTGATAGGTAACCCCAAATCTTTATGGAAATCTAGTTTCAAATACAGCAGCGGGTATTGCTGGAGGTACTGGAGTAATGCCTGGAGGTATAGTCTTTTTATTACATACAATTTTTTTTCCCCTCATGGTTGTAATGGCAGCAATATCAAAGTGGTAAGGGTTGTGTCGGATGGAGATGGGTGTATTGAGGACAACAAATAGGTTAATGCACAGAAGTGAAGTGGCGATCACATTAACACCGAAGTGGTTGCTGCGAAAAAATTTAATTCTATAATTAACCCAATGCTTCACCCATTTGGCAAGGAATTGCTTTTCCTTTGCTTGCATATAATATTTATTATACCTATATAACCATTATTTATCTCTAGGTTAAGGTGCAAATTTGCCCCGGAAGTTTCAAAATGTAGCAATATTGTCTTTTTCTATTAAAAAGTTAACGGTCAATGTCATTTTTTTTAACAGTCAATGTTAGTTTTTTAATAGTATAGGGCAAGATTGTTACGTTTTGAAACTTACGGGTGACATTGAACCTGAAAAAACTTCTGGCACAACATTGCTCTTCACCGAATACTTCTAAGACAAATTTGTGCCATAACCCTTTATCTCTTATTATTATTTGGGGAGATTATGTCTCTTTTTCTATACACAGAAGTGCTTTTTTCATCTTACTTTTTATTCAATATAATTTCATTCTGTAGGCTAAACTGAAGATTATTGCGTTTAAGTTACTAAGAATGGGTGGTATCCTTGCAGGAAATGTTGGGGCTGATCACGCTGTGTTTGAGCAAGGTGCTTCGGCAGGAAATGTTGGTAATGATAAATTATTGGAGCAAAAGACAGCAAACCCATTAGCACTGCTTCTCTCATCAGCCATGATGCTCAGACATCTTCAGTTTCCCGCATTTGCCGACCGATTGGAAACCGCTGTGAAACGAGTCATTCTTGAGGGCAAACACTGGACAAAAGACCTCGGAGGGCAAAGCACCACCCAAGAGGTTGTTGATGCAGTGTTGAATGCTCTAGACTGATACAATATATTTCTGCTTACCCGCCGCAGAAAGGAAGCCTCGTACATTCCATACTAAGCTTCATAGCTGAAATTATCCATTCTTGGTCCTGAATAATGTCAACCCAACATAGAAAATGATGCAATTTTCTGAAACAATTTATTGAGGAGGTGATCATAAATGGCGTCTCCCCTTTCATGACACTATAAATTTATGCTTGTAGCTCTTTTTGGTCATGGCATTTCATACAGAGTCGCGTTAATTTTGGAATGACTTTCCCATGTAATAAGCAGATTAATTTGATCAACTAGAAAGCCCTCCACTTTTGTCTTTAGTTTTTCTTTTAAATCATTTAATAGCATCTGTGTATCAAAGGATTACGATCCTGTACTAATTATACATCATTTATTTAAGGGAGAATAAATTGGATTAGTAGTTTTATTTTTTAGTATGAGAAAGAAAGATAGAAGCGAAACCCACACATGTATTCAACGAATTACTTGCTGCTGATTATGCAAAGATGAGACGGTATCATATGTTTAGTCATACCGATAGTAGATAGCGCTACCAAAGAAGAAAAAAAAAAAGATATGACGGTGTCAATGAACACAATGTTTTTAGATGTCATCACTATTTTATATGTTGTGATATGACAAATGTACAATGTAACCAAATCTACAGTATGATGAGATTAGAATTTGAAACCATCCGCCGTGGCAGTCACCCAATTAACTTTGCAAATGCCGTTTGTTTTTGGCAATTGTATATGATTATCCAAATGAATATCAACAATTTGGTTCATGTTTTATTGAGGTTTTGAAGAATGAAAATCTGGAGAGGGAGGCGAAGTATCAAGGGATAGCGCAAATAGCCACAATAGATGAAACTTGAGATTTTAATGCCACTTGCAATCAAAGAAACACAGGGTTCCCATTAGGTGCACATCCTTATGTACATCTTATATGCTCATCCCTCTAATTTTGGGGTGATCACATTTTTTATATTTTATATTTTTTTAATATTAAATTATATGTTTCCTGAAATATTTTTTACACTCAGTATCTTAAATTAATTAATTTACAGGATACTGGTGTTACAAGAAAAATATATCTGGTTATTAATATAAGATAACACTACAAACTCAATCTTATAAGAAAGATGTAAAAAATTGTAGTTTAGTAAATAGGATGCGTTATTAGGGAGTGGCTACGGTCTACTGCAGTGGACCCATTCACTACCCTACTCTGCCTAAAAAATGTGTCGTTTTTGACACAAGCTCTGCCTTTTAAAAAAAAAAATTATATTCTACAGGATTGGCATAAAAAAAATACTTCATAGTCTTGATAAAATAATTCAGAGTACTGACGACTACCAAAAATATTGAAGTATTTTTTCAATACCAGTCAGTATCCTCAAAAATATTTTTAGTAGCAGTCAATACCATGAATTATTTTTTCAAGACCATGAAATATATTTTTAGTACCCGCTCCAGTATCATGCCAATACAATAATGTTGTGATTGTGCATCATAATGAATGTTATCGGGCAAACCGGGTAGATCTTCAACGGAATTTTCAATTCTTCCCTGCTTAGAGCCGTTTATATGATATTTTCTGCATCTTCTCCTGCAAATGTGCAGTCGCTCAACCATCATTTTTATTCAAAATCACTCATATATGGAACATGAGCTTCAATTTACCCCAGACCAAATTACATAATTCTTTAAGTTTTATTGGAAGTTATATATACTCTCACTTGGGGGTTTCGCAGAAGACCACAGATTGTGACTGCAACTCCGTTGGCCAAGTAGAGATGGGAAGCCAAAAGTGAAGTGTGGTTGGTGGATGGATCATAGCTTATGAGGCTTTCCTTCCAATAGCTCTGACAAGACAGGCTTGTTTGGGAGATCGGTGGGCAATCGGACTTCCGATTGGGTATAAGTCCGATCAAAACGTGATTTATGTTTGGATGAGTGGTTGTATAAGTAGAGCATGGAAAATCGATTGGGTGACAAACTTGTTTAGAATGATTTTATGGATAAGTGACTTTTGAGATAATTATAAGAAAAAATCAAAATCAAAATTACCAAAAATATGAAAAATGCTAAATTATAAAATTTGACAATACTAAAATACATAATTTGATCAAATAAATATTACATAAGTAACTAAGATTTTAAGCTTTCTACAATTTGGGATCTAATTGTATCACGAATCTGATTCATTTCATTTGAAGATGGTTGATTCATTTCAATTGAAGATTCCTCTGCAGAAGTCGAGGAAGACTCTTCATCGAAACTAATATTCTCATTTTCAGCGTCAATGAGAGAGAGAGCGATCGCGCAAGCCACAGACAGATCCACGAGAGAGAGAGAGAGAGAAATAAATCCAAGACCGGTGGGAGTGGCTCGGTTAATTGCTTCAGTAGTTGGCAAAATTAAATGAAGATGGAACCAGGTAGTTGGCGAAATGAATGAGGACTTCAAGCTGAAGCTCAGGCATGCGAATCCAACTTCAATGGATATTTTTTTTGCAGTGGGAATTTGTGGAGAGAGAAAAGTACCTTTTTTTTTTTTTTTTTGGATATATGATATAAGGAGCTGTTGATAAGTTGGGATAAGTTGCAAATCTGAGCTTGTCAAATAAGTCCAATTCAGCCCATAAGTCCTTTTGGGATAATTTTGTAACCAAACAAAAAAATTGCAAAAAACTCCTATAAGTCCTTTTGAAACAGTAATTAAGCTCATAAGTCTCCTCTATAAGTTGTTCCAAACATGCCCAATGTTTAAACTGTATTTGTAGGAAGCGTCTGTGAAATAAATGGTGCCATCTTCTGCAACATCAATCCCATCTGTGAACTTGAACTTTACTTCCTCAACTTCATCCACCAACAATTCAACCTTTCCTTCCCTTGTCACTCTTACCAATCCCTGCATCATTCATTCAAGTTCACATAAAACATATAGGAAAAAATTATCTACTTAATTTATAAAACTAAATGTGAAAGGAAGAAAATAGGAAAAATATGTTAAAAGTCCATTCTAAATAATAAAATTTTTAAACGGGACTTTTTACCGATTTTCCCAAGAATACAACCTTGTCTGCATCACCGACTAAGATATCACTATTGGAGCCCAAATCAAGACCGAGAGGTCTTCCCCGGTGTTGACCCAGTTACGGACCACCGTGTCGGCCACTGTGACTCGCTTGATCCACCCATCACTGCACCTGTATATATCACACCTCCGCCACTTGGGTTGGGTCATAAAGCAAGTCTTCAGGTCCCATCACTTGTCCCATCCCCATAACCTCCCAGGGCCGGCATCGGACCGGAGCCACCACCATGGAGAACATGATGGTAAAGACCACAGCCAAATGCCTTGCCTGATTTCACCAAGGTGACATTTGGTCTTAATGATATGAATGAGCTTTCCTGATTAGTCTGATATTTATGGACGGAGAGGCACCAACATTGGAGATACTATTACATACGCAAAGAGTTTACAAGAGTAGGGAAGGAAATTTCATCCTCACAAAATTAGACTCTCCAATTAGAGAAGAGAGGGTGTTCGATATAAACAAGCGAGATTTTTTCTCTTTATATCAGTCGTTCTTATAGTAGTGTATGAAATTGATTCAAAATTATAAATGTTGTGTTTTAAAATTAAAAGTTAAACTTACGTACAGTTTTATTGTTGGGTCATAGCTGTGATGACTGATGAAGATCCGTATTAGGCATCTGAAGCGTAAAAGTGTGCTTTTACCACTTCGACATATGACTTGCAGTTGTTACATGCAGTTAGGCCACTTGCATGTACAACAACGTAGGACAATGCTTTTGAATAAATCTTTTAAAATTTGGGGTGAAGATACAAAGAGGGTGGCACTGTTTGTCTTCATGGTGTATGAACTTCGGTGTTAAATGCTGGTACCAAGAAGAAATGTATGTTTACATGACAACAGAAAGAAAAAGAAATATATGTTTACAAATTCTGAAAAACTAACCATTGAAAGGAGAACTGTGCTACTTAAATATCTCGTTAAATAAAACTATCCCCATACTATTTAATGTGAAACTTAATAATCCCGCAGCTTAATTTCCCTGTCGAAGATATTGCAGTGTTGCATCGATTGATAAGCTCTAGCTGCATTCTACCTTCATCTTGCAAGGCGATGCCTGATTACTCCTCGCTCCTCATCCAATACAAAATTGGCTCTTGCAAAGTGAGTGCTGTTAAAAAAGGGTTTAAGATCAAAAATTTCATGCTCTTGTGCCTGCACGATGTAAAACAAACACGAATGACAGTCACAATATTATCCAGTTTGAAAGAAACCATATCTTGTCTGTTTCTTTCTTGAACATGAATCTTACCTTGTTGGAGAGATCATCTACTTTGACCTCAATATGCGTGAGGTTTGAAGTAGATCCGGTAACAATTTTTTCAAAATGCAATGCGTTCTTTACGAGCTCACGGAGAAGGTACAGGAGCAATTCATTGTAATCCTTCTTGAAAGTCATATACTTCCTAAAGCTCTGCAAAATTCCATTTTCCAGATTAAGTCCATGGGCTAAATATTGTCACCAAGTCCAATCGAAATTCCCGAGGCCAGAAAACAATACAATTGCTTTTCCACAACTACCATGGCATGGTAGTTTGCATGCATCATTGTAGATTTAACGTCATAGACAATAAATGTAAACAACACCAAAACAGGTATTCAGTGATGGAACATTATGCTCGAGAAAGTCTAGAATAGTTGAAACTGTAAATGAGGCGAATACAAAAAAATTAACCTTCTGCAGGGCTTTTTGCACCCCAAATTTCTGGGTTGAAATGAATGAATCAAGTAGAACACGAATTGCCATGTCTACATCTTCTTGTGTGATATGCTGCCTGAGATGCATTCTAGCATGGGCTTCGGACATCCTTATCATTGATTCTATGTGCCTTACTGCAATGGGAACTCCTTGTCCATGCTATATAAAGATAATGAGCACAGCAGGTAAGGGAAGCTGATATAAATAATAATCAATAGCTGTAAATTGATAGGCAGAAATGAAGCATTACTGAAGATTCTCTCCGTAGTTCAGCATAAACATGTGTCAGTTTATCCATATCAGCATCATGTAACCTCGGAAACACATTCATTTTGGCATACGTGATATACTTCTTCAGCAGGTCTTGAGGAAGTATCTGCAGACAGAATTTAAAAATATAAGAGATATAGAAACCAGACTAATTATCCAGAGTAAAACTACTGGCAGTATTTGGTAATGACCTCAGCATCAGCAGGCATGGAGGCTTCATAAACTTCTTCATGTTCATGTAAGGAATCCATGTTAGCACCCTTAGGCTGTGACTTGAAGTGACTGTCAACTACAAACTTTGCAAGCATTTCATCAGTGACTGGATCAACAACATCCTGAATAATCAAGAGTCCCCTCTGTTAATATGATAAAATGAAGTGTTTCTTGAAGAAACAGTGAAATCGATCATAACCTTCACAACACAGAGGATGTCAAAACGAGAAATGATAGGATCCGTCAATTCAACATTTTGAGAAAGTGTTTTTGAGGAGTCATATCTGCCAAACAAACAAAAACTTCAAGTTAAGAGTAGTTCATGAGTGTGAAGGTTGGAAAACGCTACTAAAGCTTCTGAAATATCCCAGTAGTACACCTCTTGTGCTTTAGGTAATGCATATTTGCCTACATTATGACCATATCTACACTAATCTAGCACATTTCACTCCAAGTTCATATATTGCTTACCTTCCTCCAATAGGATTGGCAGCAGCAATGACAGAGCAACGTGCCTGAAGAGATGTGACAATACCCGCTTTTGATATGCTTATACTCTGTTGTTCCATAGCTTCATGGATACTCACCCTGGTATTGCATGAATGTCGTTGAGCTAAAAAGACATGCGCTTACCTTCCCCCTTCCTCTAGTGAAGTCGGGAGTTGGCAGTGTAAATTGGAAATCAAAGATGACAAGAATAGTATAGGTTTTTGTTACCTATCCTGATCATTCATCTTGTCAAACTCATCAATAAGACAAATTCCTTTGTCAGCTAGAACAAGTGCTCCCCCTTCAAGGGTCCACTCCCTTGTGACTGGGTCCTTGTGAACTGCTGCAGTGAGCCCTACAGCGGAAGCCCCTTTACCAGTAGTATAAACAGCTCTCTGCCCAGTCTTTTCAACATACCTGGAAATTCGTTGTTGTAAGATGCAATGCTAGATCACCATTACCATTTCAGAGAAATTTTTAAAAGATAATCGTAAACTCTTACTTCAAAAATTGTGACTTTGCTGTTCCTGGATCACCAAGAAGAAGAACATTTATGTCTCCTCGAAGGCGGTGCTTCCTTCAACATTTTTTTCTAGACCTCCAAACATAGCTAAAGCTATTGCAGTTTTTATGTCTTCATGACCATAAATTGATGGAGCAATAGACTTGATAATCTGAAATCGAATTTACAGCATGCTTCAGAGTAAGTACTTAATGTACCAAAATAACATAAGATCATCAGTACTAGGGAACAAACCCTTTCTCCAATTCTGGGGTCTTTGGCCAACTTCTCAATCTCATCTTTATCCTCCTGCGTAAGTTTGTAGGCAGAAAAAAGATCTTGCTTCTTTGAAATATAATTTGCCTCAACCACAGTGGCAAATACCGGAAAACCGTTCTTTGTGTTCAGAGACATGTCAAAGTTGTTCGTATAAACACCTGTGACCTCCTGCAAGTTTTATAGTATAGAAAGCAAAATAAGGAAATCATTCAGTAACACACAAGATTAACTAACTAATCTGAGTAGAGGTAATACGATCTCTTCTCCAGGTCGTGCACAATCAATCAGATCATTCAGTAATATCACTTCTTTGTATCTTGGAAGCCGACCTGCAGGAACTGTTCCTGGACTTTCTTGGAGAGTAAGTTTCTGGTAGTTCCTATAAATTGTCTACAAACATGAAAACAGGATTTTGTTAGCCTCTCAGAAATAATGGTTGCTAATGAATTTTGTAAAAGAGAATACATTTAAGTTATATCATCTGGGAATCAAAAACAAGAAGATAAACGGGCACTATACAGCTGTCTAGCCAATTTGACGCAAGGATTTGTTGCAATTCCATAACATAGTTTCTGTCATCAAAATATTCATTGGATATTCTTGTTTTAAACATAGCAGAAAAAAGAACTACGCCAGGATTTGGGAAGTAGTACCTGCTCAATATTGACAGTGAATGGTCCTTTTGATTGACACTCGGGGCAAGATCCAACTTTCACTTCGGAGTAAGAATTCTGGAAAAATGGTCCCAGAATTGATCCACATTTGTTACAGTCATATTTTACTTGTTGCAACTGGGGGAAGACACCAGAACGCCTGGTTACAACTCCCCCAATCCGGATCATTGTGTTCAAGTGGATCTGCCTGCTCTCAAAAAATTTAAAGATAAGGCTTTATCCTTATTCAAATTCAGGTAAAGGGGGGAGGAAAGAGGAATAACAATTCAGTGCAACTTTTTCGGTTGCAGTACCTTATATTTCGAATTTGATCATAGACTGGCAAGTTGGTTGTGCGAACATAGATTTTCTGATGTATGTTTCTGTAGTTGGGATGTAATTGAAACACGACCTTTTGGGCAACATCTTCCATTACTTCTAGAACAGACTGAGGCGCATCAGCCAGCCAGATGGCAATATTGGGATGAACATATATAAACTGTTTGTAATCAATCTCCAAACTGCACTTATTAGCTGCATGTTAATGACACATGGTTAATTTGATGGATACGACAAACTAAATCATACTTCATCAGAGATCAGCAAGCAAAATACAGGAGTTAGCGTTAATTGTGACAATTTAATCAATCAAAGCTTAAGCATAATAGATATATACCTGAGACCATCTCGTTTATCAGACGCACATATTCAAATTCACCATGTTCATTCTTTGGATTGACGTATGTAAGTAAGAAATCCTTGAATTTTTTGGCAATGAAGCGGCGCACTTCATCTCTTGTCACCCACTCTCTTAGTGTTCCTTGAACTCGATACATCTCATATTCACTGTCATCACCGTAATCATCCTACAATCCAAGTATCCTCGTTAACTATCAAATGACTCTAACAACTTATCCCCAAGATATAAAATGCAAAGATTCAAAATGTTTATTACATCATATCGCTCATCCTCTGTTTGATCAGTCATTGGAATGTCCTCTCTTGAGTGCCCTTGGGACCTTCCAGGTGAACTTTGTGTCCCATCAACATTATCATTACCCCCACCACGTGGAGGCCTGAAATCAGCTCGAGCCCTTTTAGAAGGCCTATAGCTGTCATCATCAGTATCTGCAATACAAGCAAGAATAAATAAAAATTGACCATCAGGCCATGCTTCATAATATTGATGCTCCACTCCTTGCTCAATTAAGCCAATAATGAGGTTCAAGCAAGGCTCCCCTATCACCAATTCACCTTAATAATGTCATAATGCCAAGAAACAATATCGTTCTACATGTTTAATTTTAAACCAGCAGCAGCAATTTGCAAATAAACGGCCTCCAGCTGATATGGTAATTTACATATTAAAAAGTCGAGGGGGGGGGGGGGTTTCCAGAATATCCACCAAAGTAAATGCAGATATTATGATATGGAGGGTTCAAGGAAATGGACCCTGCCCTGTATCGGCATTTACCATCCAAGGATTTAAGATAAAAATAAGAAATGAAATAGCATTACCCTGGTCGAAAAGAAGCTGAGGAAGCTTGTTACGAACGGAAACGCGACCATCACGGGCTTCGAGCTCCATCTCAGCTGCCCTTCGGTCCTCCATGATCTGATCAAAATCCCGATCATCCTCCAAGGAGTCATCTAATCCAACTGAATCGTACTGGTCATGTTCCTCCATCCTCCGATAGTCACTAAAATTCAATTAAATATGAAGTTAGAGAATAGCAGTAAAAATTGGATAGGTTTTCTACGAAAATGCAAACACGACTTACTCCATGAAATTGTCATTGTAAAGATCCTCCCCATCCTCCTCTTCCTCAACTTCTTCAGGTTCATCCCGTACAATATCTGGATCAACAGAAGCCTCGGCGTCATCATCGGAGGCACGGCTGGTGTGAGGAAGTTGATCGGTGTTGAAGCCAACCGAAGGAGAGGTTGGAGACTCCGGCGTTGATGACGGATCCCCTGGAGTTGATGCTTCTCCGGCCATACTTGTCTATGCTGATTCTCACAATCCAAATGGAGTACTGTCTCTTCCTCTGTTAGGGCAAAACATAGATGATAAACCCCCCAGACGTTGGCGGGATGGCTCTATGGCGGGAAAACTTCGCGCCAAAATGGTCTACTGTATACAGTGTATGTCACGCGCATATGTATACTACAGTGGCACACGCTCGAATAATTATATATATTTTTTATTTCTTCGCTTGTTAAAACTTAAAATTTTCTTTTAAAAATTATTACATCTTTAACTGCAAATACGCATATACGTACCAGGGTTGGGCAGGATACTTGTTCAAATCCAAACGTAAAACTCTCCATGTTTGGCTTCCCCACATGCATTATGCTTCCCTAATCCCTATCATTGCCATTGCCTTCCGAATGTTTGGGCATCTCACTGTTAATTCCAATCAATATGAAGCAGACTGCCGTTAACTAATCACCCAAAGAGATAAAAACATTGAGTTTTAACGATACCAAAAAAAGAGTATTAATTTGGATATATTTTGCAGTGTAGGGATACACATATATTACTGATACGCAAGGCAATCCAATAGTGGCCTTCTCCATCATAGTGAACGTTATCTGGATAATTAAACTGGTATATCCTCTACAAATTAAAGTTCTCTACATTTCATTTCTTAGGGACTTTTATGTGATATTTTCTGTACCTCCTCCTGTAAATTCATTTTACCGTGTGTTGAAATTATAAGTAGGATAGATAAATTATTCAGAAGTGTTTCTAAATATAAAAGGTTTAGAGTAACTGACGCAATAGTTTCACAGAACACGACAGATTAATTATATTGTTGAACCGGGGAGACACAAACTCCATTGCGAGCCAAGAGTGAAGTGTGGTTGCTTGATGGATCATAGCTCATGAGTCTGCCACGTGGCTTCCCTTCCAATATTTCCAGCAATGAATCTCTAATTTCATTATATTTGCGAAATAAACAGTGCCATCTTCTGCCACGTCTACTCCATTTGTCATTTTAAACTTCAAGCCCTCCACCTCATCCGTCAAACAACTCTATCATCTTCCTTTCTGTCCTCACTCTCGCTCACTAGCCCCTGAAAATTATGTAATACATAAGCTACCACTTCAGAATAAATTTCCACTTTTATTTTATTTTCCATAACAAGTACCGTTGTTTTTTTTTTTTTTTTTTTTTGATCAAAGTTTCCCTCTCGAGCCTATGAACGTAAAGAATTTTTACTAATCTCAACAAGTGTATCTATCGGGATTCAAATTTATCTTTCACCTTCTTATGGAGTGAAACCGCTTACTATCTCAATTAATAGCTTGCTTGTTGATATAATAAGTACTTCCTTCAATCCACAAAATAAGTCGTTTGAATCAATTCATCATAACTAAGAAATAAGAAATGATAGTTAGCTCATTGAATTTGTTATAAATTGAAGAACATATATAACTTTACCCATATTAAATGATTTTTTGAATGATAAAGAGAAATATCATATTCAAGCATTAACTATAGTGGACGCCATGAAGAGGTCGTTTTGGCGGGTCTCTGATTAGATTGAACCGGAGAAGGCGAGTGGAGATGAGTTGACTCGGACGTGTAGCGTGGAAAGTAAATATGCTTTTAGGAGGTAGTGAAAGGTAAGAACAAGTTGTAATCGATCGGTATTAGAATTATATATAGCAGAGGTTGAAGACGCCAATAAAGCCATTGGACAACTGGAGGTGGGTGAAGACCGATATCAAGATCCGATCCAAGGAGCTCCAAAACAAAAATCCTTAGCTTTTTGTCGCAAGGTGACATTTTAAGGTAATCACTGTCTAAAGCTAATTAACCTAGATAATGAACTAGAATATTGAATGCAAAAGTTTGTTTCTTTTGGTAATATTAACTAGATTGAGGCAGGGAAACCTAGCTATTGGTAATCTATGTCGGTTTTATCATTATTGTTGATGACAGATGATCCATGATCAATTCAATCATCATCAACAAAATAACAACAAAGTCTTATCAAATTATGTCATTGAGCTCGGTTAAAAACCAAATCTTGTGAGAAATTGTTAATTAAGATATCTCACTCAATAACCTCCCTCATTGAGCATTCTCTTCAATCTATCTCGGCCCCTCTTAATTAAGCTCCAAATAACTTGATCTACCTTTCTCACTGGCTTGTCCAATGACCTTTTTTATACGTGTCTAAACCACGACAAGTTTCTATTATTTTTTTTTCAATAGGTGTCACTTCAATCTTTCCTGATATAAGTTTATTATAAATCTTATCTTTCTTTATATGATGACGATACATCCATCTCAACATCATCATCTCATATACCCCACTTTGTACTCATGAGCATTGACGCAAATTAAACACACAACAAAGAGTTCACTCCTAGATGTTCAAGAGGGGAAAATTACAATACGACTTCGTTTATACTGCAAACTACGCTAGAAATGATTTTACAGCCTATCCATGATGCTGTTAGGCGGCGGCGGTGGTGGGCAGTGCAGGATACTTGTTCAAGTCCAAACGAATGATGAAAGGATAGTGAAGGGAGCCGCAATACAAGTGATTCCCAATCTTAATGGCACTTGAAATCATTGAGAAGTGAGCATCGTAGTAATGTGCTTTTAGGTTTCCTTCTAAGTCCACAGAAACAGCTCCTCCATTCTTTTCCACATGTGGCTTTCCTACGTACTTCACTATCATTGCCAATGCCTTCCGAATTATTGGGTATCTCTGTGTTAATTCCCAACCATATGTGGGAGACTGCCATAATTCATGCACCAAAAACAATAAACACCGAGTTAATGAATTGTAAAGATCAGTAATAAAATTGATAACGTAGAGATACACAACACATTACTTACTGAGCTCAGTGCAATCCAATACAGGCCTTCTCCATCATAGTGAATGTTATCGGGATACCCAGGCATGTTCTCCACAAATTTCTCAATGCTTCCTTTCTTAGGGCCTTTTATGTAATATTTCCTGCACCTCCTTCTGTAAATTTACCCCATCATCTCAGTTACGACACATGATCAAAATTCATGAAGCTAGATTAATAGTCTTATGCTATTTATATCGCCCAAAATCTCTGATAAATGAATTGTACTCTGTCTGTGTGTATATGTTGATACTAAAAGATAGAAAGGTAAATATTGATAGATTAAGTTGATTCAGTGTATAATAAGTCATGAGTTGGGTGAAGTTCAATGGTCAGTCATAGTTTAAATGGGGTCAACCGGTCAACCCGAGATATGACCAAGAATAATTAACATGATATTTGAATTAAAAAAATAATCAACAAGAGTGTGTGCGCAACTGCGCATCATATTTATGTATAAAGCACACATAATTCAACAAAATAGAGTTAGTAAAGCACAATCTCTTGACTGAACTAGTCAAGGGGCTGATTCTGGTATATATGACCAGCATACTCAGGTTGAGATATTTAATACCATGGCTACACTATTCACAACTTGTTAATAATGTAATTTTCTACAAATCTTATATTCTATGATGTTAAGATAGGATGGGGAATATTGATAGATGATGAATTGAAGATATATGATTCAATGTATGAGTAGTCGTAGTAATAACTCACAGGATAGATTCACAGAAGATGACAAATTGTTGATCTGGTGAGACTGCAACTCCATTGGCAAAATAGAGATTGGAAACCAAAAGTGAAGTGAGGTTGGTTGCTGGATCATAGCTGATGAGTCTTCCATAAGGCTTCCCTTCCAATATGTCAAACATGAAATCTTTGAAACTGTATTTGAAGGACGCATCAGTGAAATAAATGATGCCATCTTCTGCAATATCTACCCCATCTGTTAACTTGAACTTCAACCCCTCAACCTCATCCGTCAACAACACAATCTTTCCTTCTCTTGTCACTTTTACTAGCCCCTAATAACATATGTCGTCTATAAATAGTATTTAATTTAAAATTTAATCTCTGAAAAAATAAAATTTCACATATGCAGATTTTTTATTTTTTAAAAAAAACGGACTAGTCGTGGAACTAGCAAAACACCATCGTTTATCAATCTCACTTCAAGTATTTATTTTCAATGATTTGTTAAGAGGCCGTTCGGCATTAATTAAAAGATCGGACCCAAGAGCAATTGCTAGCTGTAATTATAATAATAGTCCTTGCTCGCTGCCAACAAGTTACAAAACTTAAACCGCAGTCACGGGTTTACAATTAATAATAACAGTCCTTAGCTTGTGGTTGGCCAACCAAGTGATGCCTCAGTAACGTTGGATTTAAATTCTATTCTATTATATGAAGTGTGAGAGAGATGTTTCCATTGTAGATTATAAATAATACCCCTTATAATCCTAAATATATGATCTAGTTGATTTATTTTATAGATTTAAGAAAGTTTAATAAGTTATTTTAAAATATTATTTATATCAATCGAGTATCGTTATGTTGTTCCTCTAAATTAATTGGTTTGATTTATAAACTGATAAATAATCTAATGATATACAACATATATTATATAACATGATTAAGTAATATGTTTAATTTCTTTAACCTCTAAAAAAAATTAAATGAGTCTTATATGCATGGTTTAATTTATTATAAATTTTATTACCAATAAATTCAAACAAAGTTGGTCAAAATGTTTACTATTCTTGCCCATAGACCTCGATATGCACTTGGGACTTGGCTGAAGTAGGACGTAGTTACGTGCTTACGTTACCTAAGTAATTATTTTAATTAAAAAAACTTTAAAATATTATAATCCAAACACGTACAATACGTTATTACTTATTACCTTGTCGGAGTCAGCGACGATAAGTTCACCGTTCCGGTGCAAAGCAACACCCAGGGGTCTTCCTTCAGTCCGAACAAAATTTTGGACCCCCGAGTCACCCGCCGCCGATTCCTTCACCATAATTCGCTTGATCCACCCGTCGCTACAGCCGGTATAAATGAAACCTGTGGCCGCATCGTAAACGACGTCTTCAGGTCCATCCACGTGTCCCTCCGCCATGGCCTCCGATCCTCCATGCATCTTGTCGTTGCTGGCCGGCGCCGTAGTGATGCTCCGGCTCATCACGTCTGCAGGGAAGTGAGCCGGTTGGAAGGGATCGAGCCGGAAAAGAATGGAGGCGAGGGTGATGGGTATGTAGGATGAGGGTGAAGATCAACGAGAGGTGCCATGACGACGCCGACGTCGTCGTTTTTGCAGTTTTCTGAGGAGAAGACGAGTGGAGATTCGCTGATTTGGGCATGTTCAGCAGGTAGTGAGAGACTGAGAGGGAACAAGAATGAAGAAACTATACAGTGTATCACTATCACCAATGTTGAAGCCGCAGTGCTTATTTATTGCCTGTTTGTCAGGAAAAAAGGCCACAGCACAATGGTACTTTAAGCCAAGTAAGAAAAAATGGATTGTTTGGAAAAATGGAGCTCTCATATAGTCTTATTTAAAAAAATTCACTTCTAATTTTTAGCTTCTTGCATGATTTTTTTTTCAGTTTTCAAAGAAAAATGTTAAGAATATGCAATCCAATAAATAGTGTACTATTAAATATATATTTAAATGTATTCTAATTTATCTATTATAATATATTTAATTAAGTATTTTAGAATTTTAAATTTTTAGTAATAATTTAATTTTGTTATCAAATTTAAATTTTTATTTTCAATTATTACAATATATACAATTCATATATATATATAATTCAATGAATTCATATCAATTTCAATAATTTTTTATCTTATTTGACTTTTCAGACAATCAGTCTATCTTTTTTATAAAAAAAAAAACCACTTCTATCATTAGCATTACAACACAAATCATATTTATAAAAGTCAAATTATAAACATTATCGTTTCTGCCAATACTATTCAGATCGACCCCTCATGTGGAACACTTGGTTGTTATCGAAGACGCGGAAGTCTCGGGGGCCCACATGTTTCGTCCCTCTCCACTGGGCGATCTCATAGGGGGAAACCATGGATTGATGGGGATATATCACGGGATATAAATTTTATAACTATTTTGTATTTTCTACTCCTCCGGAGCTGTTTACAATAAACTTTTGTCTTTATTACACAAAATGAATCGTCAATTAGCTAATAATAATAAATGTATCGATACAATGTGAGAATGATATTTTTAAAAAATTAACCTTTTTACATTTTTTTTTGGTAAAAATTGAGGCTTAATTGCCCATTACTTCGCTAAGAAAAATTAACCAGAATTTAGGCGTGGGTAAACAACTCCCACAGTATCCTAAACAGAAAATCTACCACCCCTGTTGGAGGAGAATCTAAAACAGTAAAATCATCATTACAAATAAAGCTATGTTTGGCTAACCAATCTGTCACAACGTTGCCTTCTCACAAAATGTGAGAAAAATAAATTTGTAGCTCATTGCTGCTGTCTCGTAGCCATGCATTTAGAGTTTTGTCTCTCGCCCTTCCTTGGCTCCAAGCATCTTGAATCATATGTAAAGTCATCGCTAAGTCTCCTTCTACAATGATCTTGTTGAACCCCAAACCCTGTGCCAATCTAATACCCTGCACGAACCCCCAAATCTCAGCAGTCAACGCCTGACATCGTCCTAACTTCCTGCTGAACCCAGAAATCCAGCTACCATCACTTCTCCTCAATACCCCTCCACAACTTGCCAAGCCTTGACATCCCCTAGCAGCACCATCAAAATTTAGTTTCACCGCACCCTTCTTCCGGGAAATTCCATTTAACTTCCCTTGGTTTCTTTACCAAGCCAAGGTCATCAAATTTGTTTAGCAAGGTGACACACTCTCTAACATAACTCTGGATAATAAACTCAGGATGATCAAGCATATTAAAACCTTCCTTAAATAATAACTTGTTCCTCCATCCCCAAATCATCCAGCTGCACACCGAAAATACCATACTCCATTCTTCTCCAGTTTGCAAGTTATTTAGAAGCCAACAATTCTTGTGCTCTGTAAAAAATTGTGGACGTACCTATAACACCTTTAAGGCCAGCCATATCCGACGAGATTCCGGACAACTTCTCAATACATGATCCAGGTCCTCAACTCCTCCACCACACCTGCTACAAGTAGGTGCACCTCCTAGGAAACGTGCTTTTCTAGCGGCCGTGAGTAGCCGATCATGTGCTGCCAACCACAAAAAAACCTGAATCCTTCTTGTGGTTTTCACCTTCCAAATGGCCCCTATCTCCATATTCACATCTCCTCTCAACTGCTGATACATTTAAATTTGAACCACAATATAAGCACTTGAACCAATTCACCATAACTAAGAAATGATAGTTAACTTTAAATTTGTTGTAAATTAAAGAAATATACAACTTTTACCAATATTAAATGAGATTTTGAATGACAGGAAAAAAAAAATGCAATAAGTCATATTTAAGTATTAACTATAGGGGCAAAATTAAGGAAAAAGAGTATTAATTGTTTTCCAAATTTTTTATATTGGTGATTAAGTTATTCTTCTAGAAGAATAATCTAGTGTAACGGTTAATTTGAATTTTTTACATTTCTTCGTTACCTTGTCCGAATCAGCGACTATAAGCTCACCGGAAGCGGTTCCTCTCATTTTCCCTCCCTCTCCCCATCCCTCGCCGGCCTGCATCTCAGCCCGTCCAATCCGCATTTGGACGGGCCGAGATGCGATCCAAATTTTTTAAAAAATATATATATTTTTTTAAAAAAAAAAACTGGACCGTTGGATCGAGATTTGGACGATCCAGATGGGACTGTAAGAAAGATAAAGAGAGGGGGGAAAATGAGAGGAACCGGATCGAAGCTCACCATTCAACACCCCGCGGCTTTCCTTCAATCCGGACCACACGTTACAACCGAGTCAGCCACTGATTCCTTCACCGTAACTCGTTTGATCCGCCCATCCTTACACCTGTGAACGCGTCGTAAACGAGGTCTTCAGGTCCCTCCACGTGTCCCTCTACCACGGCCTCTGATAAGACGCGCCGGCTCATCACGTTGGCGGGGAAGTCAAAGCGATGGGGAGGATGAGGGTGAAGAACAGTGGACGCCATTAAGACGTCGTCATTTTGGCGGGTCTCTGATTAGATGGAATCGGAGAAGGCGAGTGGAGATGAGTTGACTCGGACGTGTAGCGTGGAAGGTAAATCTGCTTTTACAAGGTAGTGAAAGGTAAGAACAAGGTGTAATCGGTATTAGAATTATATATAGCTAGCAGAGGTTGAAGACGCCGATAAAGTCATTGCACAACTGGAGGTGGGTGAAGACCGATTTCAAGATCCGATCCAAGGAGCTCCAAAACAAAAATCCTCTTTGTCGCAAGGTGACATTTTAAGGTAATCACTGTCTAAAGCTGATTGACCTAGACAATGACCTAGAATATTCAATGCAAAAGTTTGTTTCTTTTGGAAATATTAACTAGATTGATGCAGGGAAACCTAGCTATTGATAATCTGTCTTTTTCGCTTTTATCATTATTGTTGATGACGATGATCCATGGCCAATTTAATCATCATCAACGAAAATAATAATAACAATAACAAAGTGTTATCCAATTAAATAGGTCGGCTATATGGATCAAATTATGTTATTGACGCGGTTAAAATCCAAATCTTGTGATAAATTGCGAATTAAGATATTTCACTATTGAGTGTTCTCTTCGATCTGCCTCGGTCCCTTCTTAACTAAGCTCTAAATAATTTGATCTACCTTTCTCACTGACTTATCCAATCACCTTCTTTGCATGTGTCCAAACCACGACGAAGTTTCAACTATTTTTTTCAATAGGTATTACTTTAATCCTTCTCGGTATAAATTCAGTACAAACCTTATCTTTTTTTATATGATGACCACGTATCCATCTCAACTATCCCACTTTGTGCTCCTGAGCATTGACGCAAATTAAACACACAACAAAGAGTTCATTCCTAGTTGTTCAAGAGGGGAAAATTACAATATGCTACCTCCAGTGCTCAATATCATACTTCGTTTGTTCCGTAAATTACACTATAAATGATGTTACAGCCTATGCTAAATGCTGTTAGGCGGCGGCCGCGGTGGGCAGTGCAGGATACTTGTTCAAGTCCAAACGAATGATGAAAGGATAGTGAAGGGAGCCGCAATACAAGTGATTCCCAATCTTAATGGCACTTGAAATCAATGAGAAGCGCGCATCGTAGTAATGTGCTTTTAGGTTTCCTTCCAAGTCCACAGAAACAGCTCCTCCATTCTTTTCCATGTCTGGCTTTCCTACGTACTTCACTATCATTGCCAATGCCTTTCGAATTATTGGGTATCTCAGTGCTAATTCCCAACTATATGTGGGAGACTGCCATAATTCATGCACCGAAAACAATAAACACCGAGTTAATGAATTGTAAAGATCAGTGATAAAATTGGTAACGTAGAAATACACAACACTTTACTTACTGAGCTCAGTGCAATCCAATACAGGCCTTCTCCATCATAGTGAATGTTATCAGGATACCCAGGCATGTTCTCCACAAATTTCTCTATGCTTCCTTTCTTAGGGCCTTTTATGTAATATTTCCTGCACCTCCTCCTGTAAATTTACCCCATCATCTCAGTTACGACAAGTGATCAAAATTCATGAAGATTAGTAGTCTTGTGCCTTTTATATCGCCCAAAATCTGATAAATGAATGGTACTGTGTGTGTGTGTTGATACTAAAGGATATAAAGTTAATTTAATGTATAATGAGTCATAAATTGGTTGAAGTTCAATGGTACGGTTAGTACATTGTTTAAATCAGAGTAAACCTGAGATCAGACCAACAACAGTTAACATGATATTTAAATAAAAAAAATTAATCCACGAGAGTGTACGTGTGTGTAATATTTACGTATAAAGCACACATAATTCAACAAAATAGAGTTAGTAAAGCATCTCTTGACTGAACTGGCTAAGGGGCTGATTCTGGTATATATGACCAGCATACTCAGGTTGAGATATTTAATACCATGGCTACACTGTTCACAACTTGTTAGTAATGTAATTTTCTGTAAATCTTATATTCTATGTTAAGATAGGATGGGGAATATTGACAGATGAGTTGAAGATATATAATTCAAGGTATGAGTAGTCATAGTAAGAACTCACAGGATTGTTTCACAGAAGATGACAAATTGTTGATCTGGTGAGACTGCAACTCCATTGGCAAAATAGAGATTGGAAACCAAAAGTGAAGTGAGGTTGGTTGCTGGATCATAGCTGATGAGTCTTCCGTAAGGCTTTCCTTCCAATATGTCAAACATGAAATCTTTCAAACTGTATTTGTAGGAAGCATCTGTGAGATAAATGATGCCATCTTCTGCAATATCTACCCCATCTGTTAACTTGAACTTCAACCCCTCAACCTCATCCGTCAACAACTCAATCTTTCCTTCTCTTGTCACTTTTACTAGCCCCTAAGAACAATGTCGTCTACAAATTAGTATTTAATTTTAAATTTAATCTCTAATTAACAAATAAAATTTCACATCAATATTTATATATCCAATTTTTTTTTTTTTTTCCAAAACAACTTGACTAGTCGTGAAACTAGCAAAAACACGAATGATCTAGAATGTATTGTTGGTTAGATCGTTTATCAATCTCACTTCAAGTATTTGTGCATGTATAAAAGAGATGTAAATAGGCGACCCTTGCTATAAAGAGGTAGGGCATGTTTTGGTTACAGTGAAAGCTTTTTGAAAATTAAAGTAGTATTATGACCTTTTTAGATTGAGTAGTCGAACATGATTTAGAGATTATGAGAAAAACTCAACCCAAACTTTTTTTTTCAACAGTCTATGGTGGAAGCACATGACATACTCACTCTCTAGCTCTGTACCTATTTATAACTATTTATAAGGTCTCATTTTTTGAATAGGCTTGTTTCTTTTTATAAGATCTCATTCTAATTGATCTAAATAATAAATGTACTTTTACCTTGTCTTTAATTATTCTCACATCATTTATTTCCAATGCATTATCTTTCGTTATTTTCTCATTGTTATTATTTATCTTGCTCATTATAAATAGGAGTTTAAACTTCTCATGTTGTATGAGAAGAAGAAGATTCCTACACACACATGAAATGGTGGGACCTACATATATATATAATACTAATTATATATGTGGGTCCCACCATTTTACAGAATATGTGAAAACACTTCTCCTACAACATGAGAAGTGTTTTTCCCTTATAAATAAAGTCATTTAGTTTGGGGAGGGGGAATTATATTTTCCATATATGGCGGAAAGAGTATATTTTTCTTCAAAAACGATATAGGACTGGAAGTTTTCTTGCAGTTCAAATTTGTCTGTTTTTTGCATCCAATTATAAATAAGAAGTGTTTGAATAATATTTGATTTTTATATATACTCCATCCCATCTTTGTTACCCTATATACAATTAAACCATTAATCATCCATATATCAATATCAACATTTAATTAAAAAAAATTATTATAAGCTCCCCATGTCTCAAATGCAAACAATGCACATGCAGGATATATCTAGTTGTCAATTACCATACAATCATCATATAATACTTAAATCTAATGCACAAGTATTGTATGTAATCTAATTGTACAATGAATGGGGTAAAAGTTCTTAGGACCACAAAAAGGCAATTGAAGTATTTTAATTGGAGAGTATAAATGAAATGAGTAAAGTGAGACCCATTGAATAAAAAGTAACGTCCTTCTCTGTTTTAGACCACGACTGTATCATTTTGTTTATGTATAATTTTGAACCAAGTAAATTTTCCCCTTGTAGGTATGAATTATTTATTGGAGTTACTGAAATTAAACTATTTATTTTTTAACCTGTTTAGAATTTGGATCATTAAACAATCTTTTTTCTTAAATATCCCTTGTAAGAATATCATAGAATTCATGTAATTTTTAATATTTTTATTTTTTATATTTATTATTAATAAAAAACAAACAAAAACAAAAACAGTCAATTCATTATTAAAAGTAGGTAAAATATTTCGAAAAAACAACAACAAAAATTTCGAAGCAGAGTTTTCCCTGTATTTGACTACTTGACACATGATGATTCAGGGAATTTGTGTCATCCTCTATATATGTTTGTTTTCATTTTTCTGGGGAAAAATCAGTAAAAATTGTATTTGAAGATTGAGTTACAATATTTTAGGTTTAACATTTCTAAATATTAGATTTGATTAATTTATCAATTACATCTGAATTATATCAAAAACTAGCGAAAAGTTCATTATTTACCTTATTATTGATAGAGTGTTACACTTGTACTTACTCTTTTAGTTTCTACAGCAACTACGGATACGGAAAGATCTTTCTCTGTTATGAAGATAATAAAAAACAAACTTCAAAATAAAATGGATGACCAATTTCTTGATAATTCTTTGACTACATACATTAAAAAAGATTTTGTTTTGAGTTTTAGAATGAATTTAATTATAGATGAGTTTAACAATATGAAAACACGTAGAGTAATAGTCAAATAAAATGATCTTAATTTATATAATAGATTTCTTTCAATTCTTTGTATATTAGGTCTGTATTGTATTTCAAATACTTTTATTTATGGTATAGTATTTTTTATTTTTGGTCCTCGTCATTGAAATTCCTGAGTCTGCCACTGACACCAAAGCGTTGGATTTAAATTTTAAACATTAATTAAATACATTCCATTATATTATTTGAAGTGTGTGAGAGAGTTTGTTTCCATTGTAGATTATAAATAATACTACTTTGATCCTAAATATAAAATCTAGTGAATTTTTTTTAGAGATTAAGAAATTTAAATAAATTATTTTAAAGTATTTATACCTATCGACTATCATTTTTTTTCCCTCCAAACTAATTAATTTATATATAATCTAATGGTACACATCATTTACTACATAATATGATTAAGTAATATGTTTAACTTCTTTAAAAAAATAGTTAAATGGGTCTTATATAGGGATGGATCTTCTTTGTTACAATGGCCCCCAAAAAAAAAAATATTGTTTAATTTTTTTTAAAAAAAATTAATATAATATAAAAAGGCATGTTATCTTACTTTTATTATACATTTAGTTCTGCCAAATATTTTTTAATTAGTTAATGAGTATACATTTGGCCCCCCAAATATTTTTTTTAATTAGTTAATGAATATATATTTACCCCCCAAAGATATTTATCTCAATCCACCATTGGTCTTATATGCATGATTTATTATAATTTTTATTACCCATAAATTCAAAGTTAGTCAAAATGTTCACTATTCTTGCGCATAGACCTCGATGCACTTTGGACTTGGCTGAAGTAGCCAAGTAGGAGTTACGTGCTTACGTTACCTAAGTAGATATCTCAATTAAAAAAGCTTTAAAATATTATAATCTAAACACAATATCTTATTACCTTGTCGGAGTCAGCGACGATTAGGTCACCGTTCCGGTGCAAAGCCACACCCAGCGGTCTTCCTTCAGTCCGAACCAAACTTTCGACCCCCGAGTCACCCGCCGCCGATTCCTTCACCATAACTCGCTTGATCCACCCGTCGCTACAGCCGGTATAAATGAAACCTGTGGCCGCATCGTAAACGACGTCTTCAGGCCCCTCCATGTGTCCCTCCGCCATGGCCTCCGATACTCCACGCATCTTGTCGTTGCTGGTCGGCGCCGTAATGATGCTCTGGCTCATCACGTCTGCAGGGAAGTGAGCCGGCTGGAAGGGATCGAGCCGGAAAAGAAGGGAGGCGAGGGTGATGGGGAGGATGAGGGTGAAGAACAAGAGGTGCCATGAAGACGTCGACGTCGTCGTTTTTGCAGTTTTCTGACTCGAGCGAGTCGGAGAAAACGAGCGGAGATTCGTTGATTCGGGCATGTTGAGCAAGTAGTGAGAGACTGAGAGGGAACAAGAATGAAGAAACTAGAAAGTGTATCAGTATAACTGATGTTGAAGACGCCGTGTTTATGTAACGTTGATCATTTAATTACATCTCATTTTTACATTTCTATTTTATAAAATCGGGCTGACTCATTGATAAATTTATGCTAGCTATAAACTCGCAAGTTTACACACCGAGTTTACAGTTTTTATGTTTCTAACTAACAAAATCGAGTCTAGTCATTGATAAATTTGTCTTATTTATAAACTTAGATAAACTCACGAGTTTACATACTGAGTTTACTGTTTTTATGTTTAACTTATAAAATCATGTAAACTAACTCTTAAACTCACGTTAACTTTTTTCGATTTAATCATACTTAATAATTTTATATATGAATTTTATATAATTTTTTTTATTAAGTATAAGAAATTATAAATATTTATGAATTAAATTTTAATTATTTATATTTAAAATATATTTAAACCAAATTATTATTATTTTATATATTTTGATTATTTATTTATATACTATAAATATTTATTTAATGATAGAAATAAATTCTTACAATTTACGATTGGATATCAAAATTTGGGTTTTCGTGGCTCTGACGATTTAAACTCGATTGTGACAACTGACAACCTTACTTTGTTGTTGTTTCTTCGCGGGATAATATAAACAAAAGTCTCAGGGGCCCACGTGGGATAATATAAACAAAAGGGAAAATCTATCTTGGGGTCCTTTTTAGGAAAAAAAATTAAAAGCGCCCCAAGATTCGGAAAACCCTTGAAAAAGTGGGCGCTCGACTTTTTCGGATAAATTCATTTAAATTTTTTACAACTAAAACAAACATATTTACAACAATATCATTTTCGTTTACAACTAAAACAAATCCGTTCGCAACAATATTTTTACAACTAAAACATTCATATTTACAACAATATATCGGTAGTTAACAACTAAAAGCAGTTAATGAAAAATGAAAAAGGCGCTGCGCTTTTTCAAGTTTTCCAGAATCTTGGGGCCCTTTTTAGGATTTTTTCCTAAAAAGGGCCCCAAGATGGATTTTCCCTAAACAAAAGTCTCGGTGGTCCCCATGTGACGTCCCTCTCCTAATTGGTGGATATATCACGGCGTTCAAGTCCTTCCTAATTGGTTCAACTGTTTTTTGTTTTGCTATATGCCTACTTATAGAATTTATTCATGATTAATTAGCCTTCCCATGTTGATCCATTACCAAATACCCATAATACATTTTGATTGCTATTCAATAATAATTAATTGAATAAGATCAACAATGAATGCCGTTATTGAAATGTGTAATATGAATAGATATTTTTGGTCGTAAAAATAAATAGAATTGGAAAAACATTTGCTTTTTTAATAGGAAAAAACAAAGATCGCTTTCTTCCATCTGAGTAGATAGAATAATAAATGAAGCAGATTCACTGTACAGTATTATGAGAAGGACCCACGCAAGAGATCCGCGATGACAATAGTCATCAAACGAGGATGACACTAGAAGAATGCATACAAAGAAGTTTATTCTATCCTGACATGTGGATTCATTGTACATATTTGTTGAATGGTGAACCCACAGGATTTTATATTTGTGGGTGCATAATTAATGGGGGGATTTGGGGACAACGCCCCCAAAATTTTATTTTTAAGGAAGTTTTAAATATATTAAAAAAATAAAAGAATATAGCAAGAAAAGAAAAGAAAAACGATTGAACATAAAAATAATAATAATCAAGAAAGTAACAAGAATATCTAATGCAAGAATTTAACTATACTTTAGAAGATACAGACATATCTCATTTTGAAGGAAAATTAAAAACATTTATGTGTATGTGAAAATTTCTTAGTTTACAAACCAAGGTTTTAAGTTCTCAAAAACCTATTTCTAGTAAGAACACTCTTACTATTTACAAAACCCAATTTTAGGTTAATATTCCATTTTTCAAAAGTCACTTTTGAGTTACTCAAATAAGATTACCAAAACCGAATTTTGCAAAAGTCGAAATTTTGGACCTTCAAAACTAGTAGCCACACATATATCATGATGTTTTACTAATTTATTTTTATTAGGTTTTCTTTGGTTGTTTCCTATTTTATTAAAAATCTTAAGCATGTATATTTATGATTTGTGTGAATGTATGTCCACATTCAAGAGAACTGATTTTTTATTTTATTTTTCCAATTAAGGGTATCTTTTATGGGTGCACTTGCACCCAAAGAAAACAATGTGGTTCCGTCATTGAACCCATTAAACTGATGACCTGTATGGCTGTATCTACCAAAAAAAGGGAAAATATCATTGTCTCTGAGTGGAGAAAAAATATCAAAAAAATTTCAACCCGAATCCTCTCACAAAAAAATCTTAAGGATTTTTTTTGATATTAATTACGGAGTTATTCACGGGTGGAAAAAAGGATTTTAAGATCGGATAAAAGAGGTCCTGTAAGACCGGACGCAACACCGGTATTAAAAGTCCGTAACATTTAAGACCGGACTCGAACCGGTCTAAAAGAAACTCTTTTAGACCGAACATTTTAAAAGTTAGGTCTTAAAAGTCGTACTATATAGACCTGATATGTAGTTTGTTTGATCCTAAAAATCAACTTATAAGACTAGACGAAACCATAGACCGGTCTAAAAATATCGACATTTTAAAGACCGGATAAAGAAACTCCGGTCTAAAAAATACCGACTTCTAAGACCAGATTTTAACTAACTAATCCGGTTCTAAAATTAATTAAATTTAAGACCGATCGTAATAAAGCCGGTCTTAAAAGTTGAACTTTTTAGACCGGTCTTAATAAACGGTCTTAAAGGACCAATTTTAAGACCAGGACATATAAATTCATCTGGTCTTAAAATTTGAACTTTTAAGACCGGCGCAATCATTTCCCGATCCAAATTTTCCAGAATATTTCCCTATTCTGTTCTTCCTGATCATATATATATATATATTTACACACATCCACCACCCAATCCAGCACAAAAAAGTCGATACCTTAAGCTACAAGCTATGAACAAGCCATTATGAATAAATCGAATTGGGAAAAGAATACAAATATCACCATGAGTTATGTGATCTCTTAATTTAGTACAACACCGTAATGAATATATACATGTAATAGATAACTTACAAATACAATGATGAGTTACAAATACCGCACCATGCCTTCATCTGATCTCACCCAACAACGTAACATGATATCCCCTTTATAACATATATATCGAATCCTTACACAAAATAAAACAAGAACAAAAGCTTCATGATCAAGTGACATACATTATTGTTTAAGAACATGGAAGGAATATAATATAGTTAAAACTTTAAAGTTTTCAAAGAATTTTGCATATGAATATTACCATATGAATTGACTCTTTTATAAAGGGAGATCCTCCCATATCCCTTCTTAATGATCATTTCTTATTCCGGGTTCATTATCCGCTTCATATTCTTTGTTTATGTCCGGTAGACCCCTTGAAAAAGGAGTACTCTCAGGAAGACTGTAATTTGAATGAATTTCATCATCAATATCAATGACCCTTTTTCCTTGGAGAGCTACAGATCACATTTTATTTTCCCCGATCGGTGATATAGAACACTTGTTTTGCCTGGTCTCGCCATAATAAAAGGTTCATCTCCAAAACTTCTACCATTGATATCGACTAATGTAAGTCTAGCCGATCAATCTAAACACCATTTTTGACATTAACCCACTTGCATTTGAAAATGGGAAATCTAATTTTAACATAGTCCACCTCCCAAATCTCTTCAATAACCCCATAATAAGGCATAAGCGCCAATTTAGGCCTCTTGTCTTTGGAACCGGAGAAGTGCATAGATTTAGCCTCTAACATAATACCACTATTATGGACGGTGCTCCTATCATCTAGGGACTTCGTGTAAAATGTATAACCATTGATCACATACGAATTCCAACTTATGACATCAACCTCCGGACCACGTGCTAACCATTTGATTGTATCGTAAACACATTCCTCTCCCTCGACCTTTTGTTTGAACCGGTTTGCAAAAGTTCGTTATGCTCCCTAATCAACCTTTGTTTAGTCATTCTATGATTTTCTTTCCTTACAGCTTCTTTATGTGCTTTTATGCTGTCTTGAACTTCATCAACATTATTCAAGATGTATAAGTGGACTTGTGACAATTCATCAGGATCCACACTCTTTACTAAAGCCCCTCGCCTACCCCCTTCAACATCTTTGATGTTTATGAAGGCCAATATGTCTTACTTTGACCAAATAATTTTGACAAAATTCCATGGCTTCTTCAGAAACATATTTCTGAACAATTGATGCTTCTGGACGGTATCCGTTCTTCACGTACCCTTTTAGGAATTTCATAGATCTTTTAATTGGATACATCCACCGTAAATGGATAGGGTCGCACAACTTTATCTCCCTCACTAGATGAACAATTAGATGAACTATGATGTCAAAAAATGTAGGAACAAAAAGCTTCTCAAGGTGACACAAGATAAGATATCCTTCATTCTCCAATTCATCCAACTTTTCAATCTCAAAAACTTTACTACAAACCGCATTGAAGAAGAAACAAAGTCTAGTCAAGACGACCCGAAGATCATATTCGGCGATGCCTCGAATAGCTGCGGGAGTAGTTGTTGCATCAAGACATGACAATCATGAGACTTTTGGCCTACTAATTTCAAGTCCTTCATCGAAATAAGACTCTTAAAATTTGAAGAATACCCCGAGGAACTTTTATGCCATGTAAACACTCACAAAAACTTCGTTTCTCATCCTTAGACAAAGTATGAGAAGCTAGGGGGACAATAAGTTCTCTTCCCGTATGGCCTTGGATGTAAGTCTTCGCGTATTCCCATTACTTGCAAATCCAATCTTGCCTTCACACCATCCTTGGAACTACCTTGTATGTTGAGAAGCGTGCCAACAATACTATCACATACGTTTTTCTCCACGTACATGACATCAATACAGTGTCTCACATCAAGATTGCGCCAATATGGAAGATCGAAGAATACAGATCTCTTTTTCCATATATTTGTTTCTTTTCTACTCTTTGCAGTCTTACCGAAGATGACACTGATATTTTTCACCTTTTCATAAACTTGCTCCCCAGTCAATGCCACCAGAGCATCTTCATACTCCTGGCCACCAAAAAAGGCTTTCTTTAATCGACGATATGGGTGGCCCCGTCTAAGAAATCTCCTATGTCCAAGATAAGCCGTATTTCTTCCATGTTGAAGTTGATGGTAGCGTGTGCCTTCTTCACAAACCAGACATGCTTTATGACCTTTTATACTATACCCCGCAAGTTCCCATATCTTTGGGAAGTCGTTTATAGTACAAAATATCATGGCTCGCATTTTAAACACCTCCTTATTGAAAGAGTCAAAAACATCGACACCTTCTTCCCACAACTCCCTCAAGTCTTTGATCAAGTCTGAAGGTAAACATCAATGTCATTTCCAGGTTGTTTTGGTCCCGAAAGGTAACATAGACATGATGTACGTGCCATGAACTATGTATACGTGCCATGAACTAAGGCTAAGGCCATAGGGATTCATGCCATCTCGTGCTAAGGGCAAGCCTAAGGTTCCTAGGTTCTTCGCCGAAGCTCGGAAATAATTGATCGATTTTCTTCCATTGAGAAGAATCGGCCGAATGTTGAAGCTTTCCATCAGAAATCCTCTCATCAGCATGCCACCTCAAATTTTTTGCATCATTGTCATTAGCAAACAACCGCTTGAACCTTGGTATGATTGGAAGATACCACAACACTTTTGCAGGCCCCTTATTTGACTTGTACCTTGGGGTTTCACATATCGGACAATTCTGCTCCTCTTCAAACTCTTTTCTATACAATACGCAATCATTCGGGCATGCATGAATCTTTTTGTACTACATCCCTAGTGATGAGTATTTTCTTAGCATCATAGTATCGATGCGGCAACACATTATCATCCGGAAGCATGTCTTAAAAGCCTCAAGCATTTCGAGAAACTCTTGTCGCTCCATCCATGACGTGCCTTCAAGCTTACCAATTTCAATACGGCGTTCAACAATTGGTATTTTTTACACCCAGGGTATAGCGGGGTCTCGCATCACGCACATATTACCATATGCATGTGATTGCTCAAAAGCCTCTTCTCCTACATCACGAATAATGTCCTCTATGCGATCATCCATATCGTGTCATTATCATCAAATGCCACTTCCCCATGTTGAGACCCACTTGGCATTTTTTCACCATGCCATGACCATACCATATAAGTCTTACAAAATCCTTCACAAATTAAATGTGTGTGTATAAGTTCAGGACTTAGTCACCTCTCATTCAAACATTCTACACAAGGGAAATAAAACTTCCCACTATCATCATGGGCATTTTGTTTAGCAAATTCTATAAATTCCCTCACCCCATTCTGATATTCAACACTCGTCCGTGAAACATTTATCCAACTGTGATCCATAGAAGAATTCCTATATATATTTGGAAAGATTTAACATACATAATCCGAAAAAAAATTGAAACTTGCATATAAAATAAGACATACATAATCCAAATGCATATATATGCTCAAATGTCGGTTGTCTTTTTTTTCTTTACGGAGAAACTGGCCCATTAAATGCATAACGAAGCATCACTTTTGGTCATAAATGTATCACAGTGAATCCAAGAAGCAAAATAAATGCATAACGAGGAAATTAAATGCATCGCATGAAGGTCTTGTGGACTCACCTGTAACATATAAATTCAAATGGGTTTGCTGTGTCTTTCTTCTCCGGCCACGAACGTTGATGTTGCAGACAGCAAGAGTAACCTAAAAACATTAGTTCGTCAGTTCGGTAGGTCCAAATGCAAATATAATCTTTAATATGCAATATTCATTAACAACAGAGAAACCCACAAGAACATTTCATCGATTTCGTTCAACCCATGAAAAACCCAGAACCATAACCAGGAAAATAATAAAGTTATATAATCGAAACACCTCGTACAGCTTGGTCTATAGACGTTTAACTAAGGAACCAGAAAGTGATTGTCGAGAGAGCAACGCGAAGCAACGACGACGCAACAAGCAAAATGTGGAGACAGAACCTGAGTAATCACTCTCGGCGCGTGACAGAGATTTGCCGTGATCTCCCAAAATACCAGATTAGAAAAAGATTTGCAGTATAATGTAACCTGGGTCGTTTCTCTCAAGGAATTTGCAGTGGGTTTAAATTAGCAACAACGAAACAGAATAATAACAAATTGGGGGGTTTTTGATTTAAACAGATTGAAAACGAAATTAAACTAAACAGAACAAAATATGCAGATGCAAAAACGGTTAAAAACGATTAAAAACAGTTAACCCAGAATTGGGATTCCATAACCTTCATCGGAAAAAAAGATAATAATCAAACTCGTGATTGATTCTGGACGAACCGAGATCTCTGCGTTCGTCCAGATATTCCCTCGACTAGACGATCGTCTAGAATTTGATCGAACACGTGGCGAGCTCGCTGTACGATCGCACAACGCTCTCTCAGAACCCGGTCCGACCTATGTCCTTGGGATATCAATCTAGGTATTAAATCTAATACCTAATCCGCAATTATAATCGGATCCGATTAAAATAAACAGACGATTCAGATTACCGAATGAAGCGCATGTCCTCCGGATTTTGGAACCCTCAATCCATAGGTTAACCACGAAACTTAGCCGAGCATGGCTAAGCAAAACGCAGAAGAAAAGATGAAAAACGCGAAGAACACGAAGAACATGAAGAACACTTCAGAGAATTTGAAAACTCCTATTTTGATCCACCAAAGTCTAAAAACGTGAATGAGAATCTGTTTGTGGCTGCTGCCACACTTAACCTAAAATGGAAAAACGAAAATGGGGCTCCAATCTAATTCAGGCCCAAAACAGAAAATAATAAAATAAACGGGTTTTAATTACAAATTCAAGCCCAATTAAAATTCCGACTTCGGCTCCAAAATCGACCGCCCTCTTGTCCGAATTTGCCCTTCATGTCTTCATAAGAATTGTAGCTCTCTGAATCATCTGAAATATGAAACAAAAATGAGGCAAATCCGATGTCTGGTTCAAGAGTTATGGTAGGAATAGTGAAGCAATATAAAACTGGAATTTTATTATTAAAAATGGCTAAAATATAATAAAAGGCCCAAAGCCCAAATAAGTATAAAAGCCATTATTTATTAACTAAAGAGTCCTAAATTATTAATCAAGAGATAAAAAGAAGTGTATGAAATATTCAATTATCAAATTCTCCCACACTTATCTTTTTGCACTCCTAAGCAAAATTCAAAGAAAAAGACCTAAAGAAGAAACTCTTCTTTTCTAACAATTGCTAACAATACAAAAATTGAACAAGGGACACAAAGCTTCATTAGAACCAATCAATCAAGACCCAAAATCCCTTAATCTCAAATTACAATTCCTGGTAATCTCAATCAATGATGCTAATCACAAATGATAGTCTCTCAAATGATGCGCTCAATCAATCAATCTCTCGAGTTTAAGGTGTTTAAGGTAAATAAGTGTATCGTCTCCACTACTCAAATTCTACTCAAGAAAATTGTTCTACCATAAGCTTGCTCAATTTCTACGTCTCCACTACTCATAACACATGCATGCACAAATCAAGAGAGCTTATTATTAAAGGTTGTAATTGGGGTTAGGAAAACTATGTTCACAAATAAACATAGTAAAACATAAAAAGCATATCAGGTAATATAGTGTCGTCATTTTCGTCATTATCATCAATTTTAACGACATTTGATTGTTCTTCACTTTGAGTAGTATGACGAGTAAGAATATCATTGGGATGAGCATCATGAACACATCCATAATCTTTATTTGTAACAAATAATAAATCAAATCATAAAAGAGCATTGATTAGGCTTGATAAACAACTCTATAACAAATACAAAATATATATAAATTTAAATTGAGGCCTAAGCTCTTAAAGAGGCCTTACCCCACCAGGACCATGGCCGGCCCGACGGTTCCACCTAGGCTTTTTTTATGAGGCCTAAGCTCGCCTTCCACCTCTTAATTCAGGAGATGGTCTTATGGAGGAAGATGGGCCTCAAGCCCAGGATGTGGGTTTTTTTGGAGCTGAAGCTGGCCCGATGGAAGATGATGAAGCTTGTCCAGTAGATTTTGTGGATGCGTGCGTTTCTATGGTTCCTGAATCTCCTCTTTAGATGGATCTGGGCTACAAAAATTTTAATAAGGTATTTATGGATCAAATGCTATATTGGAATAATAGGGGCTCGGGTGGGTTGGGTCTCTATAGAAATTTGAGTGCTTTAGTTAATGGGTCCAAACCCGTTTTGATTGTCCTTGCCGACACAAGAATTTCAGATGAGCATTGTCTCCGACACCTACTCAGGATGGGCTACGATGGTTTCACAATGGTTCCGAGTGTTAGGCTTTCAGGAGGTTTATGTGCGTTCTGGAAGAGCAGTATGATCTCTATTTCTATTATCGAAGCTGATAGGCAGTTTCTTCATTTTAGATGCTCAGTGCAAGGTATTCCTGAATTTTTTCTTACTTCTGTTTATGCTTTACCACATTCTAACCTTCGTTCAATGCTTTGGAATAAATTGATATCTTTGTCTGCTGGTATTTCAATGCCCTGGGTGGTTTGGGGTAATTTCAATTATATCTCATCTACTTCTGAACGAGTTGGCGGTGCTCAATTCAATAATAATTGTATTCAATGGTTCCAAAACATGATTCATCAGTGTAATCTAAATGATTTGGGTGCTTCTGAGCCAAAGTTTACCTGGAAAGGTCCTCAGTTAGTGGGGTGTCAGAGATTGTTTGAAAGGCTTGATAGAGCTTTGGCAAATAATGACTTTATCTCGCTCATCCCGAATAGCTCAGTTAAGGTGCTGCCCCGAACATGTTTTTTAGATCATAACCCAATCCTCCTAAAATTGGGCATTTTGATTAATTCTCAATCACCTAGGCCCTTTCGTTTCGAGGCTATGTGGTTAGAGCATGAAAATTTCAAAGACTTCTTGAAGATCAAGTGGCAAGACAGTAAGGAGCTTGATGCAAATTTGTCGAGTTTCCAACCACTTATTCTAGATTGGAATAGACACATTTTTGGTTATGTTGAGTATAAAAAAAGGAACCTACTAGCCAGACTCCACGGTATTCAACGGTCACCAGCTTATACCCATTCCAGGTATCTGACCAATCTTGAATTGGAGCTTCATTCCCAACTGGAGGATTTATTGAAGCTGGAAGAAATTAAATGGAGGCTGAAATCCAGAGTGCAATGGGTGGCTAACGGTGATAGAAACACCAGATATTATCACCTAAAAACCACTATTAGAAGAAGGCGTAATAGGGTGATGACACTGAAGAATGACTTGGGTGTTTGGGTGGAGGAGGATGTGGATGAAGTTCGAAATATAGTTGTTTCCTTCTTCAAAAGCTTGTTCTGTGAGGATAATCCTATGGTTCAGCCTTTGGAGACTAGCAGCTGTTTTCTGTTTATTGATTCAAAGATGAGGGGGTCTTTGACTGAAGTTCCCTCAAAGGAAGAGGTTCACGACGTGATTAAATCTATGGGACCTTATAAAGCTCCGGGAGCTGATGGGTTCCCCCCGATTTTTTATCAGCGCAACTGGAACCTAGTGGGCTCATCAGTGTGTTGTTTTGTGCAGGAAGCCTTTGAAGGTAATCTCGATATGACTAAGGCTAATCAAACATTAATCTCACTCATCCCCAAAAAGGATCAGCCTCAGAGAGTTTCTGATTTTAGACCTATTTCCCTCTGTTCTGTTCAGTATAAGTGTATCACTAAGATACTGTCACAGAGGTTGAAAAGTCTTTTGGATGACCTAATTTCGCCCTTCCAAGCCAGTTTCATTCCTGGAAGACATCTCCAAGACAATGTGATAGTGGGGCAGGAGATACTTCATAAGATGAAAGCTTCTAAAGGTAAAAAGGGTTTTATGGTTATGAAGATAGACCTGGAAAAAGCGTATGACCATCTCAAGTGGAGTTTTCTTAGAATAGTTCTAACAGAGACAGGTTTTGATGATAAATTTATTGAGTTGATAATGAAGTGTGTCTCAAGTACGTCCTTGAATGTGTTATGGAATGGGAGCACTACTGAATTTTTCCAACCCTCTCGTGGTATTAGACAGGGTGACCCAATCTCCCCCTTCCTTTTTGTGGTATGTATGGATAGGCTCTCACACATTATATGTGATGAGGTTGCTGCAAATAGGTGGAAACCTATTTTTATGACTAAGGATGGGCCAACTATTTCTCACTTAATGTTCGCAGATGATTTGCTTCTGTTTGGTGAAGCATCGGAGGAGCAATCTAGAATCATGGTTGAAGCCCTTGATAAGTTTTGTTGTGCGTTCGGGGAAAAAGTTAATCTAAATAAATCTTCCTTGTTCTTTTCTCCTAAGGTTCCTTCAGCCTTAAAGGGAAAGATCAAGGAAATAACAGGTATGAAAATTTCCTGTGAAATAGGGAAGTATCTCGGTTTTCCTCTTTCTAGGAAGAGAACTCAAAGAAAGACCTTTCAATATGTTGTTGACAGAGTTAAAGCCAAGCTATCTACATGGAAAGCTAACTGTTTATCTACGGCTGGAAGGATTATATTAGCTAAGTCAGTATTGGGATCTGTTCCTATCTTTCCTATGCAGGTGGTGAAGCTTCCAGTGAGCATCTGTGAGGAAGTGGAACGTTTACAGCGAAAGTTTATTTGGGGTTCACTTCAGTCCACCAATGGTTTCCACTCATTAGGATGGGACAGAATCTCCATTCCTAAGGCTTTTGGAGGATTAGGTCTCAAGAAGCTAACTTCGGTTAATAAGGCGTTTGGAGTCAAACTTGCGTGGAATGTGATTAAGGGTGTGGATGGTCTTTGGGCAGAAGTTCTTGAGAAAAAATACATGAGAAGGAGTGATATCTCTCTTTTAAATGCTAAATCAACTGATTCATGCCTTTTGCGTTTTATATGTAAGCAAGCTGATTTAGTTGATGCGGGTACGAAATGGTTATTGAGGAATGGTAAATCTATTCTATTTTTCTCAAATTTTTGGCTTTTCCCGGATAAAAGGATTAAAGATCTCTGCATTCGCCCTCTGTCTAGTGAGGAGGAAGACAGTGTGGTTGCTGATTGGGTCTATTATGGCACCTGGAATTTATCTAGCCTAGCTGATATTGTTAATCAGGAGGTCATCCAGAGACTCTGGGCTATTTTACCACCTTTTGAGAGGGCTGGAGATGATATTATGGTGTGGAATGGGACAAAAAATGGTGTTTTTTTTCTGTCAAAAGCGCATATAAATTGATTGAAAAGCCTCCAGTGAATCTTTTTAATTCATCATTCAGGCTGATTTGGTCCTGGAAAGGAGTCGAGAGGATCATGGTTTTCTTTTGGTTGGCTTTTAATGGTAGGTTACCTACTAACGAATGGAGAAGCAGTTGGTCTTCAACATGTTCTCTGTGTTCCTTTTGCTATGAGGAAGCTGAAGACATTTTGCATATATTCCGTGATTGTCCTTATGTCTTGCCTATATGAAAATATTTGGTTAGGCCAGAGCTACAAGCATCTTTCTTTTTGCTTCTTTGCAAGAATGGATGACAACTAATCTTAAAGAGGATTTTGGTTTCTTAAATGATGTTTGCTGGAACCTATTATGGGGGGTCTCTCTTTGGCTTTTATGGATATGGCGTAATCATTACTCTTTCAATGATGATTATCAGAAACCAACAGACCCCTTAGCAGTGATCTTTTGGATATGGCGCTCCTTTTGCATTAAGGATGATATACAGGACTGTAGTTTGAATCAGCTTGACGTTGTGGCTAATCACTGGACCCCACCTCCTGATTCTTGGGTTAAAATTAATGTTGATGGTGTTGTGTCTCGGAATAGTAATAAGGCAGGTTGTGGAGGGCTCATCCGTGACTCATCAGGCCGTTGGGTGGTGGGTTTTTCACACACTTTGGGATGTTGTGGTGTTTATGATGCTGAGGAATGGGCTGTTCTAATGGGACTTCAGCTTGCATGGGATGAGGGTTTCACAAAGGTCTTACTGGCCTCTGACTCCAAGACGCTGATTGAGGATTTGACAGTACACAAGGACTCATATTTAGGAAGAATAGTGAATTTCCAGATAAAGCTTATGCTAGCAAGGGATTGGGTGGTTCAGTTACATTTTACCCCCAGGAATCAGAATATTCTAGCAGATCTGTTAGCTAAGGATGGCATCTCTTTTTTTTTTTGGATAAAGTAGGCAAGCAAAAGCTTGAAAAGGGAGTTAGGAACCAGATAGAAGAGCCCTTAATACATCTAAATAGAAAGCTAAGATGAACATGAGCGTTTATCGTGCAAAACCATATCTAGGCATCCTTTGGGGATATTTGGGACCATAACCACCTCAGCATCAATTGCAACACGATGACCCTGCTTGGCCATATAATCAGCACATGAGATGTTCTCTCTTGGAGTGTGACGTAACTCCACTTCCCAATCTCGGTACAAGAGATCCCTGGTCTTCCCAATAATGTCTCTGAGGGGATGATCTGTAGGGCAATCTCTCGTAAGGATATTGATAGCATCTAGTGAGTCGGAATAGATGAGGATTTTTGTAAACTCATCGCTGCCCAATTTCAAGTCCTAGCATGATAGCATAGATTTCAGCTTCAATAATCGTATGAAGGCCAAGGGATTTGGAGAAACCCATCAACCAGTCACCCTGAGCATTTCTAAGCACTCCCCCACAAGCCGCTTGATGCTGATGTCGAACCGAGCCATCCACATCAATACGAATGACATCTGCAGGAGGAGCAGTCCAAGATTACTCCCCAATCTTGTCAAGTTGGAAAAGCTGGTGACTTAGAATCTGATTTGCATTGCTTTCCATGAGAAGATAGTTGCACTGGTGTAGCATTTCTCTGGTACTTGCGTTCTCACCCTTGAACATGAATTTGCATCTGGCTGTCCAAAGGATCCAACATCCTAGGCTGAAGATTCTTGTCCACGAGAAGTTACGGAACCGTCCTTTCCTCGGTCTGTGGCTAGTGTTCCACCTGAGCCAATCCTGCAAGCTACCATGAAAAAACTGAGAGAAAAAGTTAGGCATTAAAATTTGTTTCCAAAAATTTTTAGCTCGCTCACAGTCTCTAATGATATGAATCACACTTTCTTCATTGTTGCATTGAAAAGGGCATAAACTATCATCGGTGAGACCTCTCATAGTCCTGAGCAAATTTGTGACAAGTCTCTCGTGGCCAACTTGCCACATGAAAATTTTTACTTTCTCAGGTATTTGCCATTTCCAAATCTGCGTCTAGAAGTTGTTATTGTTAACTTCTCCTTCGTCAGACAGAAACTGGTAAGCAGATTTTACTGTAAAACATCCGTCCTTTGCTTTTCTTCAGGTGAAACAGTCAGGGAGGTTATTGGAGGGAGGGGACATTTTAGAAAGTGTATGGATAATTGCAGGAGGTAACAATCCTTGCCATCGGCTAGTATCCCATTTGCCATTCACCAGAAGCTGGTCACTTACCATCTCATCATCGTTAATTAAGGAGGGATCGTGGACATATGATATGATAGGGCGATCAAGGGGGAGCCATAGGTCAGACAAGAATTTGGTACCCGTTCCATTATTGAATTTTTTCCCCACTCCATTGAGAAATTTATCCCAGACTTCAGCAATCGCTTTCCAGGCAGAGGAGGAGTTTCGCTTTCTGGAAACAGTAGGCACAAGAAGGTTACTGCAATTATATTTAGACCAAAGACATTGGACCAAAAGAACATCTTTCTTTGTTATGAGACTCCAACAGAGTTTCATAATGAATGCTTTGTTTTGTTGTCGAAGATTTTTGAAGCCCAACCCCCCTTGCTTCTTTGCTTGGGTTATCTTATCCCACGCTACGAGATGTATTTTCCTCATATCTACATCTTGAGACCATAAGAAGCTCATGGAGATCTTCTCAATTTCACTAATAGTGCAAATAAGGAGGAGAGTTGACTGCAAATAGGGAGGATGGCATCTCTATATCATCCACTTTGTTTTACTGTCTTGATCATTTAAGGACTGTGTTGGCAACCGATTGTATGAGACTCTCTCCCCTTCTTTAGTCTTATCTAATATATTAAAGCTGAGGCCTCTCCCTTTATCAAAAAAAAAAAGTCTCTCCACCATAGAAAAAATAAAAATAAATACGATCCTGTTGATTTTCTACCTAGGAAATTGTCATTTTATACATGTTCACTTGTTTTTTTTTTTGCTCGAATACATGTTCACTTGTTTGAGACTTCATAAATAAATTGGGCCCCACCAGTGGCGGATCTTGGAGAAAATGTTTGGGGGGGTAAATGTATAATCATTAACTAATTAAATTTTTTTATGATTATATAACATTTTTAAAATATTATATTAATTTTTTTTTTAAAAAATTGAGGTGTGTCATGATTTCTTGGACTTTTGATATTATAGTGAAATGATTATAATTTGTTAATTATTCATACAAATGATTTCTTGGATTTCTTGATACTACTTTTTGTTCTTAATTTTGCACGGTAGGTGTTTAAGAAAAATATTTGAGATTTTGGATGGTCGGAATTAATGTTTAGAGGATTAGGAAAAGTTATAGAAAAGTCCCAGATTTTCTGGAAATTGCAATCAATGAAGAAAAGAGACTAGGGAAAATTACAGAAAAATACCCATATTTTTCGAAATTATAGTACTCTCTACAAAGTTTTCGAAATTTGTACTTTAGTCCCTTCTTGAGAACTTCGAAAGTTTCATCTAGGTCCCTGGTCAAATCCCTATTTGACCATGACCTTCTTCTCCGAGAGGACTGAGGTCTGAGGAGGCCATTTCCAGAGACAGAGGCGCTGTGGATTCAAACCAAAACGTGAAGAAAGCTTGACCAGAGTTTTGAGAGGAGAGGAAAGAGAGAGAGAAAGCCACCACCACCATTAAGGGACTTCCATACTCCATCTCTTACACCCACCATCAAGCTCCGACCTCCAACCTCCATTTCCTCTAACCATCTCTCCTCTGTTCATTTACAAAAATTTTGGGGGGGCCATGTCCGCCATTGGGCCCCACCCAACTTTTTTATTCAAAAGAGAAGTTTGAAATATAGGAATTATGGTTATAGTACAGAGCCATCGTTGAGAGGTAGATAAGGAGGGTATGAATGATCAATTATACGAGCCACTTGACTGACACAGATAGTGATACAGGCATCGAATAGGGTGCGCAATATAAATGTAGTTGGTGAAGGATAGAGGCGGAAATACGTTAGGGGCTTGTGGTAGTTAAAAGCTTGGTCAGGTCTAGCTTGTCAAGTTAAAAAGTTAGGCCAATGCCTATTTGTCTTAACAAGCCAGGTCTAGGCCTCTAAATAGATCTCTTAGATGTGACAGGCCGGCCTGTTAAGAGTAATCAATTTTTCTTTTATAAAAAACATTAATTAATATTCCTCCACCCTTCCCTCACTCACTCAGAACTTAAGGGCCGTTTGGTTGACAGAATTTGGAAGAGGGAAAGGGAACTTAATAAAATTCCCATGCAAAAAGACTAGTTTGGTGCGTAAAGTCTTGGAACCAACTTCCCCCCCACACGGGCCCACCACTCTTCCTCATATGTGGGAACTTGAGATCCCACCAAAATTGGTGGGTTCTCAAGTTCCGATCACTATTCACATTTTTGGACATATTTACCCTCAAATTCAAATTTGGCGGGAAGTTCAACTTGGCGAAAAAATTTGAAAAAAATTTGAGTTCGAACTTAACAGGACATTTTTTTAAAAAAATATATTTTAACAAAAAAAATATTTTTCTTTTTTATTTTGAATTAACTTATTTTGAAGGTAAAATAGACATTTTTAATTTTTTACCAACTACCACCCCTTCATTTTCTTCCAACCAAACAACTCAAACTATCTTCCCTCATCTTTTAAATCTTCATTTTCATTTCCCTTCCTTTAAGTTCCTTCCCCCCCCCCCAAATTCTTTGAACCAAACGGGCCCTAAGTTAATCCTAAATCCCTAAATCAATTTCCCTCACTCAGATCTTCCCGTTCGTCACTCTCAGCTTCTCACCGTCGACCGTCACACTTCTCATCATTCTCAGCCTCTCAGAGTCTCAGTCTCGTCCGGCCGCTTGTGGTGGTTCAGTCAATCACGCGAGACGCTTGTGGTGGTTCCATCTGTCCTCCTCCTCCTCATTCTCAGCTCAGTGAGTGTGACTTCCCTAATTCTCAGTTCAGTGCTGTTTTTGGCCAGTGTGATTTGCATCTCTGTGCGTGGATGATATTGATTTTTGATTACCGGTGCTCTCTTTTTTGGGGTTGCAATGAGGTTCATTGCCGTCGATGCAGATTTTTTAAATGTGTCTCTTCGGTCAATAAGATAACCTTTTTCCTTTTTGGGTATCATTTATCATATATTAAGCGTCACGGAGTATCGAGTTCTCTATATTACTTGACATGTGAGATGTAAAGCTAAGGTTTGACTTTTTTTATAATCCCTTTTAGTTCTCTCAAGTTGTCTTTAAGAACTAACTTTTGTTCAGCTTCTTTTAGTTGTCTCTACTTGGAGAGACTGATGACGATTAATAGCTCCTTTCTCCTATACTATGATCTATTATGTATTTAACATCTGATTATTTGGAGTGATATTCGAGTTTCATTACCATGTGGTTTCAATGTTGGCGATTATCCCATTCAGTGCTGCATCTTCCCTGAAGGATCCTTTGTTGGTCATGCTATCACCAGTATGTATTCTACTCGTGCTTGCTTGAAACCGTCTTTTTCTTTTATTCAGGTTCTGGATTGTGAGTATGCTGTTCGAGGAGAAATCGTCACCATGGCCCAGGTACTGCCATTTGGCTTTACATCTTGAAAGGATTAATTAAAGTCTTTCGTTGAAAAGTTATTTTTGTCTTGGTAAGCAATCATTGGTAGAAACGTTTTAGATCCTTTACTGGCAAAACACAGCCTTAATGCTCTTTCAACACTGACCCTGGGATTAATACTAATGATTTTTTTGACACTATAGCTTGACTGATAAAGCTGTATTTGATGTTATCAGGTTTCTAGTGGTTTTTTCTCTTGAAAATACATTATGAATGGCTTCATTGATACCTTTCCCTGTCTCAATATTGCAGAAATTGCAATAAGAATTACAGGCTGGTTCAGGCTCTTATCCATTTAATGAGGTACCGTTTCCGCTTGATATCTTATTTTAAAGTATAAATATTTCAGTTGGCGATTATTGATGCGGACCAAAATGTGCAGCAAGATAATTAAGCTTTTAACCCACCCCTGTCTATAGCTATAGTTTACAATCCACTTGTTAAGTTTTTCCCTTTAATTATACTAAAACTATGATTTGTAATGGAAACTTTCACTGGTATTTAGCCTTGCAAAACTGGCCAATTAAATGAGTCTGTTCTGTATGATAGATTTTCATCATTTCTGTCAAGTTCTTTTAGGGATGATGAGAGAAAAATATTTCACATCTTTTTCGTAGCCTTTCACCTTGAAAAATTGAAGGGGATAGGCTATGCATAAAATGCTTCTCACCACTCTCTGTATGCTGAATTATATACTTCCGTGTTTTTTTGTGCTTCTACTTAAGTTATTTTTTCTGCCTTTTCTGACTTGTCTATTGTTTGGAAATAGATAATTTACTACAACATTGGTAATCCTCAGTCTCTTGGCCAACAGCCAATAACTTTCTTCCGAGAGGTTGGTTTGTTGTTATTTTTATGGTGAAATGCTATGGTGTTCATACTGTTAAAGAAATCCTTCTTATGACAATCCAATATCAATTATAGGTTCTTGCATTATGTGACCATCCAACCATCTTGGACAAAAGTGAAACACAGGGTTTGTTCAGGTAATTAACAAGCTGGTAGATTTAATATTTTCAATGTTATAATTTATTAATTTGTCACTTAGCCTTTTTATTCTTTCAGTTCTATCTTACATATGTAAATTTTATCCTATTAATTGTTATTTTACCTTATGGAAATGAAACCAGATCATTCAGCCGGTAAAAAATACAAGCCTCTTAACAGGCCACAGGCCAGGCCAAAATTTTAGTTTGTTACAGGCCAGGCTCAAGCCACTTCCTTGCATAATAAGCCTAGCCTGTTAAGGGTAAGGCCTGACCTGTTTCCACCCCTAGTGAAGGAGCTCCAATACAATACGTCCGACCGACCGTTACTTGGGTTATATACGTGCCCGTAAGATTAATATTGTTCATAATCTCTAATGGAATTTTAATTTTCATCTTTATAATTTTATATCATATATATATATATATATATATATATATATTTAATAATTTTAAAAGGACTTGATGTGAATTAGCACCTTAAATATATGAATCAAAACTTGTTAAAAATATATATTTATCAAAACTCAATCTTATACGGTCCTCATTCTTTTAAAGAATTTTAGTTTTTATTAATGTACGTTTAATGAGGATTGGTATTAGACTATTAGTTCATATACTTAACACCAATATTATTAAATTTGGACCAACTCAGCTGGCTTGACCTAGAAACTGGCGAATTGGCCACTTACCTGGTTTAGGTGAATCACTAACACTAGTCACTATTTTTTCTTTTGGTTTTTTTTTTTAAAATTAATTTGATTTTTTTAAAATTTTCTTTAGAATTTTTATATAACCCTTGTAATCTTCATTTTTTCATCGGTTTGAACCCTAAGTTAGCTCCAGTTTAACTTTGATTTGACTCAGTGACCACCCTTGATCCATTGACTTGATCGATTAAGAGGAAGGTTCAGATTTAATAAGATTGCTTAACACGACTAGACTCAAAACAAATCCTTATGAAACTGTAAAAATAAAAAAACTATGATTTGAAACTATGAGAATTAAAACCCAAATTCAATTAAATGGTAATAACTAATAGCAGTATTCAAATTTTAACAGTAAAAAGTTATTGAAAAAAACAATGAAACAAGGAGTATCACTTATACATTAATTATTGATTATAAACATAGACGGCCATGAGAAGTGGGTGGTGGTGGGCTTTGGTAATGTGAAGCTGAATGATACAACGGTGGGCTAGTTAATTCGATTATCATGATCCGCAAGCCCAAAATTAATGATCCAGTCCCCATCAAGTTTTTGGTTTTTGGGGGGGGGGGAATTTGCCGCGCCCTCTTCTTCCTTCTTCTCACATTTCTCCTTTCTCTAATCATGTCTCGCCTAGTTGCCGCCACTTCCTCTTCCTGCTCTCTCCTCCCTCTTATCGCCACGGTCTCCATCCTCGCCGCCTCCTCCTCCTCTTCTTTTATGTTTACATGAATAAAGGCTACGCTCTCGAAGAATTTCCAATTTTATTTGTTCATTTTCGATCATCTAAGTGCAGGACGGTAATCCGACACTTCTCTCTCTCTCGCTCTCTTCTTGTCTGTTAATTTTCTTAGTTTTCCTTTTTTTTGGTTACTGAAGAACTTTTTCTTGGGTTACATATAAGGAGGCGAGTTATCAGCTGTTCTCCCTCTTCGCCTAATTTTCATGTATTTGACTAACGCAAGTCTGTATGTACTGTTTCTTGTTGATCTCGGCAATATGATTGAACTGGGAAGAGATATGGTTTCGTTTGACTGTAATGCGAAGATTAATACTGCGCTATTTAAATTTCCAATTCTCTTGCCATATTTTCTTTCGTTTCACTTCGAGAAATTCATCCTTTTATTTATTTTTTGGTCTTCAACAAGTTTGCTGCTAACATTTTAGTCTATTGGAATATAAGCTTTACTATAGAGACTGTTGTGATTATTTTAGTCTATTGGAATTTAAGATTGCTGCTTAAAATTGATTTCAGTTGTGATTTTCTAATAAAAACAGTTTATTTTCTCCTCCGCTATACTTTTTCTTTATTATGTCATTCTGCTTATATAACCATCCCACAAAACTGCAGGTTCGTCTAAAGGAATCTATATATATGCTACGTGACAGCTAGCTGCCAATGCAATAAAGTGTCACAGACAATTGTTTGTTTCGTCCTTCTTTTGTCATCACAAAATCTTAAACCTCAAGCATCATTAATCTGCAATACCCTAGTAGGGGTAGGATATTAGGCACCCTAAATGGGGAAAATTCCACCTTCCTTCCGTTCTGCAATTTCAAACTCATTTCTTAGAAAACCATCGTCTCAAGTTCCTGCAGAAACTTCACAATTAACTGTTACTCCATCCGGAAAGCCCCATTATCCATCCAAGAAAACCTCCAATAAAAAACCATCCCAACTTCCGGGAAAAGTGAAAGAGGCCAAGGATTCTGACCCTTCAACAACTCAAAAAGCACTAAAGCTCTTCAAATCTCCAAGCCTCTCTGATGCCAAGGATGTTTTTGAAACGTTCATTAAGAGTTCAAAGACCTTTATTGACCATCGTTCTTATAATTCTCTCTTTCAAGCATATGCCTCAATCTCTACCGTCAATGATTCTGTTGCCTTTCTCCGTCATATGGGGAAAAGCAGTCCTACTTTCTCACCTGACAGATCAATATACCACATCCTGCTCTCCCAATCCTGTAAAATGCCTGATTCGGGCCTTGCTCCTGTTCATCAAGCCCTGAATTTAATGGTCAGCGATGGCATGAACCCTGACAAAGCTACAGCTGATATAGCTGTCCGATCACTATGTTCGGCTGGTCGCTTAGAGCATGCAATTGAATTGGTCAAAGAATTGTCCTTGAAACACTCAGTCCCTGACACTTATACATTCAATTTTCTTGTTAAACATCTGTGTAAATCCAGTTCATTGAGCACTGTCTACAATTTTATTGATGACATGCGGAACTCTTTTAATATAAAGCCTGATCTTGTTACTTATACAATTTTGATTGATAATGTTTGTAATACCAAAAACTTACGTGAGGCTTTGCGATTGGTGAGTGTGCTCAGAGAGGAGGGATTTAAGCCTGACTGCTTCGTTTACAATACAATAATGAAGGGGTACTGTATGCTAAGTAAGGGAAGTGAGGCGATTGAGGTTTATAATAAAATGAAGGAGGAAGGAGTGGAGCCTGATCTTGTCACTTACAACACTTTGATTTTTGGGTTATCAAAAGCTGGCCGGGTTAAGGACGCTAAAAAGTTCTTGGGTATTATGGCTGACATGGGTCATTTACCTGATGAAGTTACATATACCTCACTAATGAATGGAATGTGCAGGGAGGGGAATGCCTTGGGTGCATTGGCATTGTTGGAGGAAATGGAAGCAAAAGGGTGCAGTCCGAATTCATGCACATATAACACACTGCTACATGGATTGTGTAAATCAAGGATGTTGGATAAGGCCATTGAGTTGTATGGATTGATGAAATCAGGTGGTCTGAAGCTTGAAACTGCTTCTTATGCTACATTTGTCCGGACTCTGTGTAGAGAAGGGAGAATCGCAGAAGCTTATGAAGTGTTTGACTATGCAATTGAGAGCAAGAGTTTGACAGACGTTGCTGCTTACTCAACGTTAGAGAGCACACTCAAATGGCTGAAGAAGGTCAAAGAACAAGGTTACACAATCTGATCGGTATGTCTCACTGTTTGCTTGAAGTTATGTAATTGTTTGTGTTAATACTTTACTATTATGAGACACTGAAGAAAATATGTATGCCCAAGGTTTGTTGTACTTGTGAAATATGTTATTTACAATTAGTCGAATCTATGCTCTTGGGATAGTCCTTCAGAATAACTGGGCATATTGTAGCTTAAGGTATCTATCTCTCTCCAATATTTAGATTAAGCTATTTTTCTTGGGTTAGGTGTGGTTAAAGTTGTTGGAAACCCGTGATCTGTTGGTTATGGTTTAAACAAGTTGCTTGCCCTCAAGTTCCGTGGTCGGGTTAACCATGGTATTTGTCCTTGAAAAACTTGATAGTTAAGAGTTGAGACAGACGGTTGCAATGTATAGAACTTGTACATGTTACCGATTTTTATGTTCCACACCCTGTCATAATAAGTGGCGTCTTTGGTTTTTCGGCATCTTCTTCCATTGCAGTGTAATTTTGTATAGTTGGAGTTATTTGACGCTTTGCCCTTCAAATTGTGCATTTCATCAAAACTATTGCATTTTCTTTCACAAGAGGTGCTAACCCAATTAAATATTTGTCTTTTATTCTTGCTGCCAGTTCTGTGATGATAGCGAGGGCTGCTTAAGCTTGGTTCCTTGATGGAATGTGGCAAACATTTCTTTACTAAAAATTAAGGTCGGCTTGACACCAACACTCGGAAACTACTTGTGTACGCCTGATTGTTGTTCATTTACGAACAAGTTGCAGTGGATGATACATAAAGATCTCGTTAAGCTGCCAGAGGAGTGTCTCAGCCATGATCCTTTGCTTTGCACAAGTTTCCAGCAAAATGGTAAAATGCAAGGTACTGAAACCAATTGAACCCCTTGGATTTCAGTTTTTTGAGACATGTGGAAGATCTAAGCCGCCAAAATTTCCTATTTATGATGAAATTATTTGGCCCTTCGTGCAAGATGACGCCTTCATACACCCTTTTTGGGATCTGTTTATCTTCTTGCAGACAGACTCTAGTTTTGTCATTAGTTGTTCCTTATTTTGGTTTCATAATGTGCAACCATGCTTCTGTTTTGTGGCATTGATATGATTTTATACAGCGGTAAATTGAAAAAAAAAAAAAAGGTTAATTTCTGGGCATGAAGAATGTGGAAATAGCGAAATGCAGCTAGCTGTCTCATTTTTGTTTTTCGTATTTTGATTTTTCGGGATCTGTGCGAGGTGAGCTGGTCATGCACTGAATAGTTTGTTAGAGAAATTTTTTTGAGCTGGAAGAGTTCATATTTAATTTGAACAATACATGTGTTAGCTTTCTCTAATTACGGTGATTTTTTTATATATATAAATTTGAAAAACGAAACGTCAAATCAAAGAAATAAAAGTCGCGAGAAGAATTTCAAATATTGATTTGTTAATATGTAATTTAAATGATTCATAGTTTCATTTTTACCCCAGTTCAACCTAAAATCGTAGTTGGCGTTAGCGGGACAAGAGTTAAGTGGCCAGTTTGTCTTAAAAGTAGTCATATAGGCAATTTTGTTTTGAAAGTGTGAAAAAGGAGTAATTTTTTCTTGACTGTTATGCTATTTAATTTTAACCATTAAATATGTTGAGTTGATAGCCCATCGAGATTGTTTTTATTAAGGTATAAATTTGCCTCAAAAGTTCATGTTTCATATACTTTATTAATTTTTTCAAGGCTAGATTTACAACTTCTAAAGTAAATTTACACCTTAACAAAAATTATATTTGGACTATTAGCTCAACATTTTTGGTAAAATTAACTAGAATAACTACCGCTAAAATCGGTCTCTTTTTAATACTTCTAGGGCAAAATTTCTTTTGAAACAACTTTCCAAGAAAAATTGTCTCTCAATGACCGCTTTCAAGACAAAATCATCCTTTAACCCCTTGAATACATTCGTTAGACTTTTTTTAAAAGTATTTTTAAGAAATATCCATCTAATCCTATTTATATAAGGTATTTCTCGTAAGAAAATCTTAAACTTTGTTAGTTCTATCCTAAAATTCAATAACTCTTAACTTTGTCTCTATTTAACTATACACTCTTGAAGAAAAATATTATCTATATACAATAATAAATGAAGAAAAAATTATACATACATATAAAAATTTTAATACTAAAAAATACATTTTCTCCTTTTGAAGATGATTCTTTATCAGGATTGTAATGGGTGTAATAATTCCATAGATGTTAGGTGAGGTGTTTCAATTGTATAAGGAAAAAAAAAAAAGAATACAAGGCTTCTAGGAATCCAGCTCTGCTCCCCTTGCAAGAAACTGCTCTTCAGTCTCCTCCTGCTTTTTTGCTTAGCTCAACTTCTGGTCTAATTTGCTTTTTGTTTTTCTTTGTTTGAGGGCTCTCTCACCTTTGAAATAGAATCTTCAAGCTTGTCGTGTTTTTTAATTGATGAAATCCTTCTTTACTCCAAACACATACATAAACAAAATGAGAAAAGTGGTCCTCTGATTTGCGTCCAGCCTTTCGTTATATGCATGGCACTTTTCTTGATTCATCTGCATTAGGTTAAAAAATTCATGTCGCCTCTGCTTTTTCTTTTTCTTTATAAAAGTAAAAATAAATATCAGAAAGAAACAAACAACAACAGGGAACAAAAACAGGTGTAAAGTACGCACCTCTCCTATCTTTTACCCCAACGCCTCTTCCAATTCTTACTATATATACGTTTCTTTCTTTGTTTTCTGCCGAGATCCCTAGAGAACCTCACTTCCCTTGAACCCTTTTGTTTCTCGACGCAGTCTCCTTCCTTGAAGCTGTAAGTGCTAAACTTCTCTATTTCTATTCTCTCTTCCTTCTGGACTTCGCCATCGCTTCTATGAAGCATCTATCTTTTTTTATTGCCTCCTTTGGTTCTTCTTTCGTATTTGATTAATTAAGTTGAAGTAAATGTTTTGTGGAATTTTTGTGAGTACAGGTTGGTTAGTTCCTGTTTTGCATTTTTGTCGAAACAAGAACAGAGCTACTCTATGAGTTTGTACACTGTGATTTTTTTTCCTCTTATATAGTCACATCTGGGTACATGACAAATTTGAATTTATGATCGATCCTAATCACCATGTAGTGTTTACACTCCAAAATATAGGTGTTCTTATTTGTTCCATCTTTATTCCTTTTTATTTCTGGCTCAAATCTTGAATGCATGAGTCTAACGCTTGCCTTGCAAGTTGCAAGGCATGGTTTACTTCAAAGGCTCATCTCCTTCTCCTAAAATTTCAGGGGTATATATGCTAACTTATGTAGTTCTTCCAAAAAAAAAACTTTTTCTAGCTTCTTATTCTCACAAGTCTCCTAACAAAAAAAGACTAGTTTGTTATCAATCTAGAAATTCATCAGATACAAGAGCTGAAGTTGTTGTATGCCCTAGTGGCTAACATCTTTCTCCTAGTTTGTAAGAATGCTAGGAAGTGTGACCAAGAGATGTTTCTGCTGATGCTCTGTTTTGTGCAGTTAAAAAAGGGAATGTTGAGTTTGTGTTTCGAGTGTCAATAGCAAACTCGGAAATTATGCTTATTGGGGATATCTCAAGTCGAAACATTTTCTGCTATGTTGTTGATTACCAGCAAGCTAGTGTTTTCAGCTCCATCCATGTGCTTTGCCATAAGGATGTAGTAGCTACAAGCAAAGATATCCATGGAAATACCTTGCTTTCTATGGCAGCTACTCAGGCTCTTGCTGCACTTCTTAACCGCATCTATGGATCAACACTACAAATGCAAAGAGAATCGCAATGGTTTAAGGTTGGAAAAAGAAACATGCATTCATTATTGGGTCACGATATCTTTCTTTTCGATGTTCTTGCTATCTCATATTACTTAAGTGAAATATTGAATGTTCAGGAATTATTTGGGGAATTGTAGAGGAAAGTAACAAATCATGTGACTATGTTCTAAAAGATTTTTTTTTTCTTTTGAAATAAATGCAGGAGGTGGAGATGATAATACTTCCTACTAGGAGAGTTCACAGGGACTTAATGAATCAACGAACCGCAGTTTTTACAGTTCCAAGGAGGAAATAATAATAGCTAATAATTGTTGAAATAAATCTCAACTATATTGTCTCTCCTCTCTTCAACTTTTGTTCTAATGTTTCTAGCAATCCTTAACTCTCACTACTCATAAGGAAGTTCCTCAAATCCTTACCCTACTTTGATTTTAGTTCTTTTCCCACTTTTCATCCCCACTGGCATGATAATAACATTTCTACCTACCATTCGCCTCATGCTGAAGCATACAAACTAGTCATGGGGTCTCCTTCCTATTATTATACTTGCAAGTGTTCCAATATTTTTCTTTGTATTGTCTCAATTCCCTCTTCTTCATACTACTTTTACTAGTGATATCTTTAACTGGAAAGTGGAGACGTGGCCATGAAAATGCTCTCAAGTATATGACATCTCATTACATGAATATTACTTAATGTGATTCTAAAAGGTTGTATTGTTTAGAGACAAAAATGAAGTCTTATTATCTAAGACAAGATTCGCTGGAAAGTGAGTTTTTGTGGGAAAATGGGAATATATCCTCCTGCTACTTATTCGTTCAAGGTCTACACTTTGGACTGGATTTATGCTGGAGTCTAGGTTTCAAACATGTGAAGGTTTACTACAACAGCACCAAAGGAATCAACTTATGCATCATAGATTATCACAGACATCACCCTTATCAAGACATTCTGGAAGATACTTTTACTATCCTCAATAGGAATTGGCATGTATCATTAGACTGGAAGAATGAAGCTGACTTTTGGGTCTTTGATCATCTATGACCTTGTTTTTGGAGGTGGTAAATGATGAGAAATTAGTTCATTTTTTGGCTGTATTTTGTACTTCTATTTTGAATGATAAATCCAAGTTTCCTTTCAAAAGAGTTTTATTAAGTTTATAGAGAGATGGATAGTTAATATGTTTTCTTGTGAGTCACACGGATATGTGAAGAAACAAATTAATTTCTAATATTACTACTTCATGATCAAGTTCCAATTTGCATGCTCAAGACTTTGCTGCATCCCTTGTACTCACAACCAAACCTGAATGCCCTCAAGAGTGCTAAATTTCCATATACCCGCTTTATCAATGTCTAGAGATTCAAATTTTGTGGATGGAAAATCTTCACTAGATCTATATTATGTTACATTTCTTTCGTTAAAAGCATACTTTTTGAATCCAAATTTATTATTTAAATGTTGTTATTGATTGTATAGGTTAAACTGATTTTTAGGGTTAATCAAAGGGGGTCATCCCTAGTTCATCAATTTTTTAGCCTCATCAATTTCATGGCCCGGAAGAGAAAATCTCTTCGGCTGAATCTGTCTTCAATGTGTTTGGATAGAAAGAAAAGTTAGGAAAGGAGAAAAAGGAGGGAGAGAAAATGGAGCGAGGAGAGTTGGGGGAGAATATTATCGTGTTTGGATAGAGGGCAGAAAAGTTGGGGAGAGAAACATTTGTTAGAAAGCCATCGTCTCGAGTTACTGCAGAAACTTCACAATTATTTGTTACTCCATCCGTAAAGCCCCATTATCCACAAAAAACCATCCCAACGTCTGGAAAAAGTGAAAGAAGCCAAGGATTCTGACCCTTCAACAACTCAAAAAGCACTAAAGCTCTTCAAATCTCCAAATCTCTCTGATGCCAAGGATGTCTTTGACTCCTTCATTAAGAGTTCAAAGACCTTTATTGACCATCGTTCTTGTAATTCTCCCTTTCAAGCATATGCCTCAATCTCTACCGTCAATGATTCTGTTGCCTTCCTCCGTCATATGATGAAAAGCAGTCCTACTTTCTCACCTGACAGATCAATACACCACATCCTGCTCTCCCAATCCTGTAAATCATGTGATCGGGCCTTGCTCCTGTTCGTAAAGCCCTGACTTTAATGGTCAGCGATGGCATGAACCCTGACAAAGCTACAGCTGATATAGCTGTCCGATCACTATGTTCGGCTGGTCGCTTAGAGCATGCAATTGAGTTGGTCAAATAATTGTCCATGAAACACTCAGTCCCTGCATTCAATTTTCTTGTTAAACATCTGTGTAAATCCAGTTCATTGAGCACTATCTACAATTTTATTGATGACATGCGGAACTCTTTTAAATAAAGCCTGATCTTGTTACTTATACAATTTTCATTGATAATGGGTTTATTTGGGATACCGTTTGAAAAAATGAATTATTGTCAATCTGACTTATGGAAAATTTAGATTGGATAAAAGTTAAATTGTGAAATGTAATTTATGTTTGGATTGGCAGTAACATAAATAACTTTTGGTATTCAAACTTATAGTCAATCTGAAATATTTTTGAGGGTAGTGATTGATACTAAAAATATATTTCAGGATACTGAACGGTACTAAAAAATATATTTAATGATCTTGAAAAATTATTTTATGATATTGAAAAAATTATTTTTAGTATTATTCAGTATCCTAAAATATTTTTAGGGTATTAAATGGTACTAAAAATATACTAAAAAAAATACTTCACGATTTTGAAAAAATTAATTTTAGTACTAGTTAGTACCATAAAAAAAATATACTTGAGGATACTCAATGGTACTAAAAAAAATACCTCATGATCTCGATCCATAAGTTCGATTGGAACAAAAGCTCACCAAAGTAACTTTTCAAATAAGTTATTTTTGGTTCATAAGTTCGATTGAAACAACTTCTTAATCAAATATACATTTTCCCATAAGTCTGATTCAAGCAGTGCATATGTCCGATTGGGATCTCCAAAAGTCATACCAAACATGCACATTGACTATAAGTCATTTTTCCTCGGTATCCAAATAAGCCCAATGTTTGTAATACCAAAAACTTACGTGAGGCTTTGCGATTGGTGAGTGTGCTCAGAGAGGAGGGATTTAAGCCTGACTGCTTCGTTTACAATACAATAATGAAAGGGTACTGTATGATAAGTAAGGGAAGTGAAGCGATTGAGGTTTATAATAAAATGGAGGAGGAAGGAGTGGAGCCTGATCTGTCACGCACAACACTTTGATTTTTGGGTTATCAAAAGCTGGTTGGCTTAAGGAAGCTAAAAAGTTCTTGGGTATTTTGGCAGACGTGGGTCATTTCCCTGACGAGGTTACATATACCTCACTAATGAACGGAATGTGCAGGGAGGGGAATGCCTTGGGTGCGTTGGCATTGTTGGAGGAAATGGAAGCAAAAGGGTGCAGTCCGAATTCATGCACATGTAACACACTGCTACATGGATTGTGTAAATCAAGGATGTTGGATAAGGCCATTGAGTTGTATGGATTGATGAAATCAGGCCGTCTGAAGCTTGAAACTGCTTCTTATATATGCTACATTTGTCCGGACTCTGTATAGAAGGGAGAATTGCAGAAGCTTATGAAGTGTTTGACTATGGAATTGAGAGCAGGAGTTTGACAGACGTGGCTGCTTACTCAACACTAGAGAGCACACTCAAATGGCTGAAGAAGGTCAAAGAACAAGGTTACACAATGTTATCGGTATGTCTCACTGTTTGCTTGAAGTGATGTAATTGTTTGTGTTTATACTTTACTATTATGAGACCCTGTGAAGAAAATATGTATGCCCAAGGTTTGTTGTACTTGTGAAATATGTTATTTACAATTAGTCGAATCTATGCTCTTTGGATAGTCCTTCAGAATAACTGGGCATATTGTAGTTTAAGTTATCTGTCTTGCTCCAATATTCAGATTATGCTATTTTTCTTGGGTTAGGTTAGGTGTGGTTACAGTTGTTGGAAACCCCTGATTTGTTGGTTATGATGGTTTAAACAAGTTGCTAGTCCTCAAGTTCTGTGGTGGGGTTAACCATGGTATTTGTCCATGAAAAACTTGATAGTTAAGAGTTGGAACAGACGAAGTTGCAATGTTTAGAACTTTAACATGTTACCGATTTTTATGTTCCACATCCTCTCATAATAAGTGGCGTCTCTTGTTTTTCGCCATCTTCTTCCATTGCAATGTAATTTTGTGTAGTTGGAGTTATTTAACGTTTTGCCCTTAAAATTGTGCAATTCATCAAAACTATTGCATTTTCTTTCACAAGAGATGCTAACTCAAGTAAATGCTTGTCTGTTATTCTTGCTGCCAGCTGCCAGCTCTGTGATGACAGCAAGGGCTACTTAAGCTTGGTTCCTTGATGGAATGTGGCAAACATTTCTTTACTAAAAATTAAGGTCGGCTTGACACCAAAACTCGGAAACTACTTGTGTATGCTTGATTGTTGTTCATTTACGAACAAGTTGCAGTGGATGATACATAAAAGATCTCGTTAGGCTGCCAGAGGAGTGTCTCATCCATGATCCTTTGCTTTGCACAAGTTTCCAGCAAAATGGAGTGTATAGTGTAAAATGCAAGGTACTGAAACCAATTGAACACCCTGGCTTTCAGCTTTTTGAGACATGTGGATGATCTAAGCCGCCAAAATTTCCTATGGATGATGAAATTATTTGGTCCTTCGTGCAACATGACGCCTTCATACGCCCTTTCTGGGATCTGTTTATCTTCTTGCAGACTCTAGTTTTGTCATTAGTTGTTCCTTATTTTGGTTTCATAATGTATGTAACACCCCAAATTTTTAGAAGATAAATCGTCTTTTGGTGACACGTGGTTTTATAAAAATTCATCAAAGTTTTGAGGTGCTACAGCTTAGCGTTTTGCGGAAACAGAGAGCATGTACTAAAAATTTGAACAACAGGTATAACACTGAGTAACTGATATGAAATACTCAGGCATATGATGATACCTGACGTATACTGATATATATATTACAAAATCTCCCGAAGGAATTATTCATGTGATACAGTAATACAAAACTTGATAATTCCATTTCTTCTATGTAACTATACCCTTTTCCGCCAAACCTTAAGTAGACTTGGGACATAGAACCTAACTCGTTAAATCATCTCATTTGGCCGAGTGGGTAGGTCTAGTGGGAGTCTCACCCGTGCTAGGTGTGATTGATCGAACCACATGACGACCCTTCTAGTTTAAGCACCAAATGATATGAAGTAACCTTATTAGATTCATGCCATAAGGTAGGTTACGTGACTTTCTTCCCGCATTTCCTTTGTGGGGTGCCTCCTCACGGCTCCGTCCATTAATGCTCCTACTCATGGCTCCATTTACAACGTCTTCATAAATCCTGGTTCCTTTCCTGAACCTCTAGTCAAGTCTAAGATTCAAAACAAATTGAATCTTAGGTAACAGTTAACCTCATATTTACATATACAGTATATAAGCATACCAATAAGCATATCCCAACATCATATAAGCCCCCTGGCAGATATGTCACACTTAGCAAACGTTTCACACCTAGCAGTCGTTTCACACCAAGCATTTCACACCTAGCAATCGTTTCACACCAAGCATTTCACACCTAGCAACCGTATCCCGACACCCAGCAAGTATCATAACAGTACAATGAGCATACCACAGAGCTATCAACTACTTCACATAAACATAACATACACATAGCACATATACGCATACAATAAATATCAGAGTCAGTGTTACTGTACGCAAACGTACCTTCCTTCCATGTGAATAGTAATTACTATTCATGTATACATACTATTCACGTATACGGTACTTTTCACGTATACAGTACTATTCATGAATAGTAATACACCCGTCCATCAAATTTGCCTCCGGAATCCTCGGATATCCTTCGTTGACGGTACTTCGGTACATTTTACGAAAAACAGTATTTTTTTACAGCGGTATGACAGCAGATAGTAGTTGTCGGCTATAGTGCTAAGTAAGCATGCATAAAAAGGGAATAGACGAGACGTCTATAGTTTTTCTCCAAGATTATACGGTCAAATTTCGAGGGCGAAATTTTAATTAACGGGAGGAGAAATGTAAAACCCGGATACTTGTTTATCTGGAACCCTATATTTGAGAATTTGCCTATTTTTGGGAGACTACTAGGCCCTATTTTTGAAAGTGACAAAATCGGAATCAGTATTTTATGGGACATGAATAGTATTTACTATTCAAAAATACGTATTCACTATTCATAAATACGTATTTACTATTTATGTGGGACCCACGTCAAATTATTTCTCCTCTGCCGACAGAATTCACGTGAGTGTTGAATAAAAATGCACGTGGGACCCATGAGAATATTATATTGCTATTTGCATAGTATTTACTATTTGAATAATAATATAATATTCTTTCTCCCACTTCATTTCGAAAGAACGCTATATATGGAATAGTTGTGAAGATGTGGAAATCCTGGAGAAAATATAAGGACTTATCGAAACCCACATAATTTAACCTCGAAAATAAGACCAGGTGAAGGTTATTTTTGCTAACACCGAAGAATAAGTTTAGTCCAACTAGGGAAGTCTAATTAGACCATAAATCTCGGTATCCTGCTACCAACCACAAAATATACTTAAAATTTAAGGATGTTAGTGACTGATCTAGCAACCGGAAATGAATTTCGTTAAAGTAGAACTTAAGATATTTTGTGAAATGGCAGATAAGAGAAGTGTGAACAAATGGAAAATAAATCATAACTTGAAATCCTTGAACTAAGTAGAAAACAACCTGGACATATTATGGATCAGTGAATTTTTGTCTAGAAGATGGCGTTAGCGAAGTAATTTACGTAAGCGCGGTGTTTGTCCGAAAATGTTCGGCAGACAACGGAATACCCTTAATGGGATCAAAAATTTAGTTAACTTAGACATTTCCAAAGAAGAAGAATAGACTTTCAAGGCTACGTTCCCGGATTTTTGAGGGCCAAGATGTGACCTTCAAATTTATCCTAGATCGACGGTCCGTAATTAGGAATAGTGATTTACTATTGGAATAATAATATTATATTATATTATTAAAATATTAAAACACGTATGAAACGAGGGAAGCGAGTGATGATTTTATATTTTAGGGAAAATTACCTAAAAAGAGGGAGGGGGAAATTACACTTAAGGACCCATTTTCCACCCTATAAATAGAGGCTTCACTTCTTCATATTCTCCACACCAAATCAGCTCAAGAGGTGATTTCTGAAGGAGCCCGGAGAAAGTGTAGCGAAGCCCTGGGTAAATTCTTCGGTCCTTAGTCTTAAGCTTTAGTAGTTCTTTCGGTAGTTATAGTAGAAATGTTAGGTAGATCTTTATTTTACCAAGATAGTTTAGATATCATGTTTTAGGGATAAATATGATATTTATTTCAAAAATATATTGGAGAAAGAGTTATGGCAAAATCTTGGAAAAAATATAAGTCAAAGTAGCGAAGCTCTGGCGAAATTCCGCCGATAGGTCCAACTAGAGGCAAAATGGTAATTTTTACCTAAAATGCCTGTTATGATGCAAAATGTTAATAAATGTGATATTATCCTTATAGGATATCCGAGGATACCGGAGGCAGATTTGATGGACGGGCGTATTACTATTCAAGAATAGTACCGTATACGTGAATAGTAAATTACTATTCACATAGAAGGAAGGTACGTTCGCGTACAGTAACTTTAACTCTGATATGTCTTGTATGCATGTATGCGATGGAATGATTCATGAAGTGATGGACAAGACTTGGTCTTGGGTCATGCACTGTGACTAAGTTTATGAGGCTTAGATCACTACATATACATTCAGCTTTATACACGGGTTATGGTTTTGATAATACCGTTTGAGTTTTCCTAGCGCTGAGGACACGTGTTGTGATCGTGGCACAGGGTATGTGCAGACATGTTGTGGGACTTTACATATTGTTTTGTGCTTATGTTCGTCATTGTACCGATCATACATCTCGCTTTGTGCTTATGTGTTGATTCCGCCGTAATGTAATAAATATTTGTCATACATATCTTTGTTATACTTTTCATATGAGGTTAAGCGTTACCTAAGATTCAATTTGTTTTGAATCTTAGACTTGACTAGAGGTTCGGGAAAGGAACCAGGGATTTATGAAGACGTTGTGAATGGAGTCATGAGTAGGAGCATTAATGGACGGAGCCGTGAGGAGGCACCGGTCAAAGGAAATGCGGGAAGAAAGTCAACAGAACCTACCGTTTTGCATGAATCTAATAAGGTTACTTCATATCATTTGGTGCTTAAACTAGAAGGTCGTCTATGTGGTTGATCAATCGGTCACCCTAGCACGGTGAGACTCCCACTAGACCTACCCAGCCTGGACAAATGAGATGATTTAACTGAGTTAGGTTCTATGTCCCAAGTCTACATAAGGTTTGGCGGAAAAGGGTATAGTTACATAGAAGAAATGTAATTATCAAGTTTTGTATTACTGTATCACATAAATAATTCCTTCTGGAGATTTTGTAATATATATATCGGTATATCGTCGGCATCATCATATGTCCGAGTATTTCATATCGATTACTTAGTGTTATACCCGTTGTTCAAATTTTTAGTACATTCTCTCGTTTCCGCAAAACGCTAAGGGCAGTAAGACCTCAAAACTACGATGAATTTTTATAAAACCACGTGTCACTAAGACGATTTATCTTTACGAAATTTGGGGTGTTACAATGTACAACCATGCTCCTGTTTTGTGGCATTGATATGATTTTATATAGCGGTAAATTGAAAAAAAAAAAAAGAAGTTAATTTCTGGGCATGAAGAATGTTGAAATAGCGAAATGCAGCTAGCTGTCTTTTTTGTTTTTGTTTTTTGTATTGTGATGAGCTGGTCATGCATTGAATTGTTTTTGTTAGAGAAATTTTTTTGAGCTAGAAATGTGGAATAAAAATACGAGTTCATATTTAATTTGAACAATACATGTGTTAATTTTCTCTAAGTACGGTGATTTTTTTTATAAATTTGAAAAACACAACGTAAAATCATAGAAATAAAAGTTGTGAGAAGAATTTCAGAATGCAAATATTGATTATGTAATTTCATTTTTACCCAGTTTCAAGAAGAATCCTTCCGTTTCAATGGAGACAAATAACGTTTAAGAAGTAGGTTCACATAATTTGAGAAAACTTCTTTCACAAACTTACTCTGTATACCGTAAACCATGTTGAAAATGCAGCTTCTACCGCTAGTCTAAACATAGTGGCGTTAGCTGGACAAAAGGGTTAAGTGGCGACTTTGTCTTGGAAGTTGTCACCGCCCCAGGGGGATTCTGTTTTGGAAGTGTAGAAAAGGAGAGCAATTTTGTCTTGAGTTAATTTTGACTGTTAATTGATCACATATGTTGAGCTGACAATCCATACGTCATCTAGATAATTTTTGTGAAGGTCCAAATTTGCTGCAAAAGTCCATGTATTGTTTACTTTATTTTTTTAAAAGCTAGGTTTACAACTTCTGGGATAACGGTTAGGTAAAATTACTTCATTTTTTACGCTTTTGGGGCAAAATTTACTCCTAAAATGAGAAAAGTGGTCCTATGATTTGCATCCAGCCTTTTGTTATATTGCATGGCACTTTGAGTCTGTTTGGGAAAGCATCATGAGTCAAAAAAAAGCCCATCAGAAGTGAAAACTTGTTTTCTGGATGTTTGGAAAAGCATCACCATATGATGGGCTTCATGGGCTGAAGCAATTGATCCCATCATAGTAGTTTAGACCTTTTATTTTTTATCCCAAATAATCCAAATAATCACATTATATATATATATATATATATATATATATAAAATTAATGTGATTTTCAGTCATTTTCCATTTCAACTATCTTTTTAAAAATTATGTCAAACAAGTGCTCATTAGAAAGAAAAAAAACAACTTCTACCACCGCTATCCCAAACAACTTCTACCACCGCTATCCTTAACACATGAATCTACTATTATCCCAAACACACATTTGATTCATCTGCATAGGTTAAAAATTCATGATGCGTCTTCGTTTTCTTTTTCTTTATAAAAGTACAAATAAATATCAGAAAGAAACAAAAACAGTTGTAAAGTACGCGCCTCCCTCATTTTTTTGCCACCGATGCCTCTTCCAATTCTTCCTCTATATATATATATATATGTTTCTTTCCTTGTTTTCTGCTGAGAACCCTAGGGAGCCTCACGTACCTTGAGCCCCTTCTGTTTTTTGACGCAGTTTCCTTCCTTGAAGCTGTAAGTGCCAAACTTCTCTATTTCTATTCTCTCTTCCTTCTGTACTTCGCCCTCGCTTGTTTGAAGCATCTATCGTTTTTTATTGCCTCCTTTGGTTCTTCTTTCGTGTTTGATTAATTAAGTTGAAGTAAATGTTTTGTGGAATTTTTGTGAATACAGGTTGGTTAGTTCCTGTTTTACATTTTTGTCAAAACAAGAACAGATCTACTCTATGAATTTTGTACACTGTGAATTTTTTCCTCTTATATAGTCGCATCTGGGTACATGACAAATTTGAATTTATGATCGATCTTAATCACCATGTAGTGTTTAGTGTTTACACTCCAAAATACAGGTGTTCTTATTTGTTCCATCTTTATTCCTTTTTATTTCTGGCTCAAATCTTGTATGCATGAGTCTAACACTTGCCTTGCAAGTTGCAAGGCATGGTTTACTTCAAAGGCTCATCTCCTTCGCCTAAAATTTCAGGGGTATATATGCAAACTTATGTATTTCTTCCAAATTTTTTTTTTTCAAGCTTCTGATTCTCAAAACTCACCCAACAAAAAGACTAATGTGTTGTCAATCTAGGAATTCAGCAGATACAGGAGCTGAAGTTGTTGTATGCCCTAGCGGCTAACATCTTTCTCCTAGTTTGTAAGAATGCTAGGAAGTGTGACCAAGAGAATGATTTTGCTGATTCTCTGTTTTGTGCAGTTAAAGAAGGGAATGTTGAGTTTGTGTTTCGAGTATCAATAGCAAACTCGGAAATTATGCTTATTGGGGACATCTCATCTCAAAACATTTTCTGCAATGTTGTTGATTACCAACAAGCTAGTGTTTTCAGCTCCATCCACGGGCTTTGCTTTAAGGATGTAGTAGCTACAAGCAAAGATATCCATAGAAATACCTTGCTTTATATGGCAGCTACTCAGGCTCTTGCTGCACTTCTTAACTGCCTCCATGGATCAAAACTACAAATGCAAAGAGAATCCAAAGGAAGTTGGTTGAGGTCAAACATAAACCTTATACGTTTGGCTGCAGCATCAGAAGACTCGGCAGCTTCATGTTTCTTGTCTCCAGTAGCCACACCAGAAGCAGTTTCAAAAGCCTCCTTGCCTTTTCCACCCTTGTCAGCTTCATGATTCGGGTAAAGTTTCTGTGCCTGAGCCACAACGAGCTGCATTTGAAGCAACTTGATTCTGCAGAAAGGATATATTCCCAACACAGCCATACACTGGGTCTCTCACTCAAGCATTTGATTTGTACACTAAGCTGCTCACTGCGTCTCCTCTCTGATGAACTGGAAGCCCCTGTATGTCGAAAATAATGATCAGTCTATAGTTTCCTTGTCTTCTTTTCTATTATTGCAGAACAACAAGTAAGAAATAGGGGAGGTAGGTATGATGTAATATGGAAAATGGTGAGAAAACCTCAATTGAGCCTAAAAACCCCAAATCAATGATTTTCTCTTAAAATAAGTTGTCTCCAACCGACAACAAGATTGATTTGGGATTTTAAAGTTCAAGTAGTATTGATTTGGGATTTTAAAGGTCAAATGGTATTTTTTTTTTGTATTTTACCTGCAACATTTTGTTGACATTGCTGGCACTGAAGACCTTGTGGACGACGACAAACTTTTGAGGATCATCGGAGGGGAAATAAGGGGAGTTGGCTTCTGTTCGCTGCCATCAGTTGCAATGAAACGTTGTAAAACAATTGAGTTTGATGCCTTTTTTTAAAAAAAATATATATTTTGGGGTACTGACTGATATTAAAAATACTTTAAGATCTTCGAATAGTGCTTAAAAAAAAACTTCATGATCTTGACAAAATATTTTGAAGTATATTTTTAGTACAATCGATCGAAATATTTTAAGGATTCTAAAATAAATTTTCAACATCATGAAGTTTTTTTTTCGCATCAATCAATTATCCGAAATATATTTTTAAGACGTCAATCAATATCCTTAAATTTTTTTCAAGATCATAAAATACTTTTTTAGTGTTAGTTAGTAACTTGAAATATTTTTTGAAAATTCTAAAATAATTTTTTAAGACCATGATTTTTTTTTAAAGTACCGTACCGTTCAGTATATCCTGTAGTATTTTTTTTAGTATCAGTCAGTACCCTGATTTTTTTTTTTTTTTAAAAAGGCATCAACCTCAATTTTTCATTGCAACGAATGGCAGTGGACGGAAGCCAACTTCAAAATAAGGAGCAAAGATGCAACCTAAATTACTTATCATCTTAATAATAATTTAGATTTTTTTATTCCAATTAAAATAGCTTTTTTTTTATGACACAATTAGAAGAATAAAATTTTAAAAAAAATATAAAAAATAAAACGTTGCAGATTTTTTTATTGAATAAGAGGTTCAATCACAAATCTTTCCTAAAATGTATGACTATATTTTATATGGGGTTTTATTGATGTTTGAATATTTTTATGAGCTAAAAGTATATAATTTGTGATAATTAGGAGAAGTTATCCAGACTTGAAAATGTTCAGCAAGGACCAAAAAGAAGACTAAATTATTTCAATTGAAATACCATTATGCAGTGATGGAATCAAACTGGATTCTAATCATCACCATTCAGGTAACTAAGAATATTATTTTTATTATCTTTTAGGGTCTGTTTGGCACTATGGAAAGGGAGGGTAGGGAAGGAAATTTTAATGAGTTCTGTTAGAAAAATACGGATAAATGAAACTATAAGATTTTAATAAAAAAAATATAAGATAAAAGATTATGAAAAATTAATTTTTTTTTTAAAAAATCTAACTCCTTTATTTTTTTTTTAAAATCCAAATCATTAAAATTTTCCCTCCCATACATTTTTTTCCTGCCAAACAGACCCCTAACCTTTTACAAAAGATGCAAATGGATGATTTCCATTTTCCAGTGGATTTTAATTCTTTAAATTTATTTTAGAAATTAGTGATAGTTTTAAAAGAAAAATACTCCCTTCATTCATATATGTAAAGAATAATTTTAAACGTACTACGAACATTTAGCACACTTGAGAAATTTTCTTACAATAAACTGAAAGGTGAAAACGGCAAATTTTCTGATTATTTCGTTAGATCAGAAATTTTTTATTGAGATTTTTACTATTGTGTATAAATTTAAATAGCTTTTTTTAATGATAAAAATTAGAAAAATAATGTTTAAAAAATATAAAAATAAAACGTTATAGATTTTTTTATTGATTAAGAGTTTCAATCACAAATCTTTCCTAGAATGTAGTCATATTGATATATTCTTAAAAAGGGGTTTTTATTGATGTTTGAGTATTTTTATGAGCTAATAATATACTACCTTCGGTGCTAATTATAATATCTAGTTGACTTTTTTTGGAGAGATCAAGGAAGCTAAATAAGTTATTTAATCTTTTTATATGTTGTATTTTTTTAGATTATATATTAATTTATTAGTCAAACTATTTAGTTTGAAGAAAAAAATAAAAATAAAAATAAAAATACTTCAAACTAATTTAATTATTTCTTCTTTAATCTCTCAAAAATTGCCAACTAGATCTTATAATTAGGATTAGAGAGTCTGATTCATGATAATACCACATCATGTGACGCTGATGGGAGAAGTTATCCAGAGAGTTGGAAATGTGCCGAAAGGGCCAAAAAGAAGACTGAATTGGAAACTTCTTTGCTTGACACGTGTATGGAGGGAAAGTGAGGATTTTGGCCTCACACTCGAATGGGACTTCATTTTTCATGCCAGAGCTGAGAGCAATTACCTAACTTTTCACAACTGAGAACACTTGTTCTTCCATACACTTCCGACCTTCGTTCTCTCCGCAATTCTCCTTCTCTAATTGGTTTTTTCATTTTCGATTCTTCTCAGACTCGAGAATAGCAGCCATGGCAGCAACTTCTTCGTTGCTCGTTGAACCTACTTTAAGATCCAAGAGCAGCTAGATTTTCTTTCTTCCCTAAAGAGATGAGCCCATGCCTGAGTCTCCGAGCCAGAAAGGGAGTTTAATTGATCTATTGTTACTGTTCAGAAACTTTGATCTTGATCTGTGCTATTCGCCGATTGTGTGCTCTTCATGATTGTTTAATCAAGATTTATGGACTGTAATGAGGTTAGGAGTTTAATGCTTCCTGTTTGAAAGTAGAATTAGTGATATTGTTTGGCTCGTTTGAATCAGATTTTATCTCTCGTTTGATTGAATTTTTAATGAGGATGGTTTCATATTCTTTGAATCACTGGACGCTTACTCAGAAATCAGAATCTCTTCTTCGGTTTAGCTCCAATAATTTGAGAGGCAATGAAGGCTAGGTGAAGTTCTTAGGGAAGATCATCTGATTCTTGATTCCTTTTAGCTGAGATCATTTTACTCGCTGTCACTCTGTTTCTTCATAATAGAAAATTTAAAAATAGTAGCAAGTAGGTGAGATGATAATCAGAGATAATGCTTCAATGGAATTTCTTTGCTCTCTTTAACTTGATTAACGCACTCTATTAATCGAAGTTCAAGGTCTCTTGGCTCCTCAAGAGAATCGTCCTAGGCTGCTCTACTATATTACGTATTGTAGTGTCCTAGAATTGTGAATAACTCTTAGTGACAAAGTTAATCAGATATGCTTATAATTCTCTTGACATTCTCCCTACAAGAGAAGATAATATACATTTATACACTCACTTCTTAAAAGTCCTTCTGAATGGTTCCATAAATATCTTATGGTTACAACCTACATTCTCCATAAGATTAATGTTAGATGCGCTGTTATATTTTAATTGGTCAGACCACAAATGACATGATAAACCAGGTTCATATAAATTTTTTTAAGGCTAACTATTATATGGCATTGCAGAATCTATACGAATTAGGGGCAAGATGATTTAGGATAAGGAGGGTAATGGTGAGGAAAGGGAGGAGAAGGGTAAAGGAGAGAATCTTTTATCTCACCTTTTGTTTGCTTGGTCTTCCAATTTATTTTTCTAAGATGAAATGCGTTTGGCTTTGATTGTTCACTGATCCTCCGATTATTTTCTTTTTTGTCGTCTTTCCCTTCCCGTCAAAGCCATTTGAAATTTATTCAAAGGCCCTCATTTGGGCTATAATAAAAGGAAGATAATGTCTTTCATGCATCACTTTAATTGAGAAAGAATTATTCATGATAAATAGATTTATTATGTAGTTGTTGGAATTAAAAAAAAAGTGTGTAGTAAAAAATATGATTTTTAACTGTAAAAGAAAATAGTGGTATAGAAATGTAGAAATAAGAATATCAGTAGCAGTAATGATGATATATAACCCTTTGTTTTAACCAGTAAGCGAAAGAGGTTAACACTCTTGAAAGGAAGGGGTTCGATCCAGAGTTTGGTTAAGGTCTTTGGGGAAGATCTTAGGCTCCTAGGTCTTTCTTAACATCAGTATGACCAGGAGGAAGGGAGATTTGCCCTGCGCTTTTTGTGGGTGAACCCAACCCCATTCTTAAAATTTTAATATATAAAAAAAAGTAATGATGATATATAAAAGCATCTATTTGTATCAAAGATTGCCCTGAATGACATATAAAAAGAATCATATTTGTATAAAAGATTTGACAGCTAAAATGACTGAAGCTGCCCTACTACCAGAAGAAACAAAGACTGCTGTCAAGATCAACTTCATTATTATATGCCAAGACTCTTCTACATTTAGTTGGTTCGGTCATGAACAAAAAAATATTGAAGCCAAAATTGTGATCATTGTCTATGTTATATCTATGTATAATTTCATTTTATATTGAGATCATCAAAGTGTGAGTATGAGTTGAACTGTTGAACATTATCTATGTTATCAAATCCCACAAATAAGTTAGATAATTCACCCAAAAAAATAAACTAGATAAATAAAGGATATGTATAAATGGAAATAATGTGGCGTTGGCCGATGATATACAACATGGAGCAACTCGTAATCTAATTTAGATGCATATATGTGAAAATCTTATAGAACTCGTACTATTCATTACTTGATTAATAATGTAATTTTTTTAATACTATATATTATTTACAAGCCATACGAACAAGGCATCTTGTATTAGAATATTTGTTTTTTTTTTTTACTTTTTTCAATTATTTTATATAATTGCTATTTCTGTTTTTATCTTCCTGTCTACTTTATATTATTCGAGCGACTTTTGATTTTTTTTACTGATTTCGTTCAATAAAAAAGTTTCTTTTAACTTCCATATATTTATTTCTTACAATCAAGAATAGAGTATAGACCCTTTGATTCTTTCAACCTAAATTTTATCTCAGCTTACTGAAAAAATTTCTGAAACTACAGAGTTACCCAAACCCATTCACTTGACTATCCATTATTCCACCAGACATATACCTGGAATGAATGTGCCTATCAAATTCATGACTTGATGGTAAAAGTCCCCCCCCCCCCCTTCATTGTCTTAAAAGCGTAGATCAATTCTCATATAACTAATGCGCACATCATATATTGGAAGAGAAATATATTGAAACAAGGTCCAGAGAAATATGTATGAACCATACAGAAACACAGTAAAGAAAAACCATTGAAGACATACTCCAGTCAGAGTGTAATGCCCATGTTTTTAGCACGGACACCTAAGTTACAAGTTTAAGATAAGGCATGATGTCTTCATCTTCACCATAAGGAAGTTGGTTGAGGTCAAATATAAACCTCATACGTTTGGTTGCAGCATCAGAAGAGTCGGTAGCTTCATGTTTCTTTGTCTCTAGCAGCAAAACCAGACGCAGTTTCAAAAGCCTCCTTGCCTTTTCCACCCTTATCAGCTTCATGATTCTGGATGCAGGGGATCTGTGCCTGAGACACAGCGAGCTGCATTTTAACCTCTGAAACTTGATTATTCAGAAGCGATATGTCCCCAACACAGCCATTCACTGGGTCTCGCACCCTAGCATTCGCTTCGTACACTAAGCTGCTAACTGCTTCTCCTCTCTGATGAACTGGAGCCCCTGTTTGTCAAAAACAATGATCAGTTTATAATTTCCTCGTCTTCTCTGTTTTTACTACAGAAAAGCAAGCAAGAAACAGGGGAGGTAGGTAGGAGGTAATATGGAAAATGATGAGAAGACCTCAATTGAGCCTAAACATCCCAAATCAATGAAATTGGTATTTTCTTATCTTTTTACCTGCAACAATTTGCTGACTTTGCTGGCACCGAAGACCTTGTAGACGACGGCAAACTTTTGAGGATCATCGGAGGGGAAATAAGGAGAAAAGATGCAATCTTTGGCGCAACGGCGTCTTCGCAACTTGCATGAAGCACAAGGAGAAGGGCCTCCCATGTTGAAAACAGAGTAAGAAGAAATGTAGCAGATAAGTGAATGGAATAGGGAAAACACAGAGCTGTTATCAAAGGAGGCCGATGACTTGTCCATTTATAGGGCTTCATAGAACACAAGTAGTTTGAAACATCACGTGGCTATCGCCTCAACTGAGACATCCTCCTGACTCCTGAGGTTGGTCAAAAAATAACAGTGCAACGAACTTCTGACGGCAGCCTCGTCTTTCCTTTTTAGCTTTGCCTCTCCTTGTGGCTTCTTTCCGGTCCACATGTGATGTTTATAGTTAGGTCTTTTTATTTAGTTTTAAATCGTATGGTCTTTTCGAGATGCAGACTAACAGTATCTTAAATTAATTAATTTTCATAATACCTATGCGGTGTTATGACAATCTGGCCTAAGAATTAATTAATTTGAGATCGGGTCAAAAAACATCTCTCGAAAGACCATATGATTTAAATCTAAATAAATACAATATATAAAAAACTTAAAAAAATTAAAAAAATTGCTTATACATCTAATTAGAGGTATAAGCACCTAACTATAAGCACATGTGGATTCCTTCTTTCCTTGGTCGATTTTGCCACAAGCCTTTTTGCTCTATATCTATAATATTATGGGTATTTTCGATAACCCAAAATATCCTACTGCAAAATTATTGTTCGTGCCCTCCCAATGAACGTATGTCTTTTTTTTGGTCGAATCCAATGAACATATGTCAAGCCAATAGTTTTAAGTGTACACGTCAGCTTGTGTGACGCCTTCATAATTTATAAGGAGAAATGTAGCAGATATAAGGGATTTTTGATCAAAATAGTGTCAGTTTTTAAAAAAATTACCGGACTAAGGCATGTTAGAAAATAAATACCAATATAATGCTAACGTCTTTAATGGCGCATGGTTAGGTGGCGTGTTCACGCGTAGGCGCGTAAAAACTCAACGGCGCGGTGTCAAATTGTCCACGTCACGCGATGGCGTGGAACGAATGAACGCCTTCCATGTGGCGTGACAGGATGAAACGCCACAGGTGGCGTGCAGTACATCCACGCAAGCAGTGGCGTGAATCAAAATCACGCCACATGGTCGCCACATCAGCGCCACCTTGTGGCGTGAATGACATCAGCGCCACAACGCCTGCCACCCTGCGCCTCTGCCCCCTATCCCTGCGCCCCTCCCCTATCCCCTGTGCCATCCTTTGCCTTGACCGCCCCCCCCTCCCAAATTTTTCCTTCACTCGTCCTCCCTCTCCCATTTTCACTCTTCATTCCTCCTCCTTCACTCTTCATTCTTTTACTCTTTCTTCTTCTTTTACTCTTTCTTCCATCTTCACTCTCATTTTTCTTTCCTCATCCATTTTTTTCCATTCACTCAAGCCTCACCCACCGTTGCATGCATTTTATTTCTTTTTCTTTCACTGACCCACACACTGCCTATCATCCAAAAACTCATCTTCATTGTTGGTAACTCCCGCACTCTCCCACGTTCACACGCACGATTACCTCCTCATCGTTCCTCATCCGAAAAAGCATTGAAGAGGCTGAGAAATTTTAAAACCAAGAGAAGAGAAAGAAGGAGGAGGAATTTTCTGTCGGACTTCACGTTTGCACGGGTATTTTTTTTTTTTTTTTTTTTTTTTATGTTTATTGTTAAATAATAGGATTGAACTTGTAATTATATACATTAGTTTATCACATATGCAAGATAAATGTATAACAAAGAAAGAAATGTAAAAAGTAATATAAATTTTTAAAAAATAAAAATTAAATATGACGGACTAGCTCATGAACGTTAAAAAAAAATTTAAAAACTTCAAACAATATAATGTATAGAAAAAAATAGCTATGACCTCGGGAGGTAAAAAATCAAAATTCGGGAAAATAATAGTGTCAAATTTTAAAAATATGAAATAATAGTCGCAAGTGAGTTTTGAAACAAGAAAATTTAAAAAGAAAACAAAAAGAATATAAAATATTAAAATGATATAAAAAAATTCACTGTTGCCCCCACAAGGAAGGTGGACTACCTCATATTTTAAAAAATTTAAAAATGTTGAAGAAAATAAAATTTAAAACTAATATTTTTTTTTAAAAAAAGAAATATTTGTAAAAAGGTAAAAAAAAAAAAAAAACATTGTGACCTCGTGAGAAACTTTTGAAAAAAAGAAATTTTTTAACAAGTACAAAAAAAAAAATTAAAAACAAGGGAATCAATTAAATCAAATCAAATAAAAAATAATCAATTAGTCGATAATTAATTCGGTAATTAAGTATTTAGAGAATAATAATTCGTCATCCGCATCACTATCATTCTGATCATGCTCATTATCCAATAAAGTGTCTTCATCTTCTTCCTCTTGCTCCTCCTCATTGTCAGGTTCATCTACCATATACTCACTTTCTTCTCCATGTGCAACGGTTGATTGTGTTGGTTGAGAGGTACCACCATATGATGTGGATCGATGGAGTCCATGAGTCGGTATTGGTACGCCTCCTCCGACGTCTCAATATCCACATATAACTCGGCGAATTGGGACGTAGAGTTTTCTTTGAATGTTTGGACAAAAAGATCCACATCCTCATTATCGGATATCTCAAAACCCGCATATTTGCGGTTTCCACAAGGCACTCTACCGTCATGAAGATATTACCGATTTTGTTGTAGCTTTAACTTTCGACGGATCTTTTCATGTAACTCTTGGTGACATGCCTTGAACAATATACATTCCTCTTTTCTCACCTTCAAAGCTTAATCCGTTTGGACCTATATTTTTAGAACCGTTATAATATACAAAAGAACTAATTTGACTCATTTATTTTCCTATTTTATATTATGAAAAAGAAGATTAAATTATAGATAAACACAAAAAAATAACACACAAATCAGGCGAGCGGAAGAAGAAACACAATATATAAAAGGAATTAAAGAAAAAAAATCAAGAAAAAAAATGAAACAGATGGAGGGATGAGGGAAAGAGTAAATATGGTGATGACAGACAGAGTTTTCAGATGGGTGAAGGAATGAATGATAAGAGAGAAAGAAGGAATGAATGATAAGAGATAAAGAAAGGAGTCACGAGTGAGAGGATTTGAGCAAAATAAAAGATGAGGTAGGGAGCGGGCGAAGAAGTGAAATTATATAGAGAGGGGGAGGAGTCGCAGGGGGATCACGGGTTTTCTAACACGGGTGAAAAAGCGTCTTGGGGGTGCGATAAAGTGAAACTGAAAGCTTTAGTAGCGTGAGGCCATCCCACGCCACTAGGTGTCACGGGGTCGCTTTTTGCGACCCCCTAGTACACCTAGTGGCGTGGGCCTAGCCCACGCCACTAGTAGCGTGGGGGACCCCCACGTGACTAGGTGACTAGGGGTCAGAAAAGCTGACCCCGTGACACCTAGTGGCGTGGGCCTAGTCCACGCTACTAGTAGCGTGGGGCCCCCCCACGTGACTAGGTGACTAGATCACGTAAGGGACATCCACGCCACTAGTAGCGTGGGTCCCAGCCACGCCAGTTTGCACAGCTGGCGCACCTCCTTTCCACGCCAGCATGAGTTGCGCAGTCTCCTAGCGCCACTTAACACAGATACGTAAATGCGCGCTTCCAACAACATTAATTTGGTAAATACTTTTAAAAGTGCATCAATGTGGTACATTTTTTTAAAATTTACACTTTTTTAAAATTTACACTATTTCGGTGCTTTTGCCCAAATATAAGTGAATGGAATAGGGAAAACACACTGAGAGATTGCCAAGTGTTAAAATCTTCACGTGGCCCCCACCTGAGTATCCGTAGGTTGATAAAAAATACAAAGAGGTCAACGACTTCCGATTTCAGCCTTCTCTTATCATGTCAGTCGTTCTTCTTCCTTCTTCGGTTTTATGCAAGGTTAGTGAACCCGGACCAGACCGGCCGGTTCGGATCGGGAACCGGCCAGGAAACCGGTCCGGTTTGGTTCAGAACCGGTGTGAACCGGAAAACCGGCCGAACCCCGGTGAAACCGGCCGATTCACAGGGTCAGCGAGTCTGGCCCCTTTTTTTTTTTTTTTTTTAATTTCCCTGTCCAATTTCAAACGACGTCGTTGGCATTTTTTTTTAAAAAAAAAAATGTGAGGCAAATCGGATTTAATCAAATCAAATGATTTGATTTTGCTTTTGCGTGATCCCTACTCTTCCGTCTTCCCTGCTCGACTCTTCCGTCTTCCCTCCTCGTCCTCGTTCCTCGTTCCCCTCATCTCCATTGCCTTGCTTCATCGACTCCTCCTTCTTCCTCCGTCCGACCAAAACGTCTCCCTCCGTCCGAGCACTCCTCCGTCGCCCAAGGTTGTAGAGCTTGAGAAGGAGCTTCGCCGTCGGCCGTCGCTGGTAAGTAACCGTCCGATAAGTCCCTTTTTAGGTTTTTTTTTGAAATGTTGCCTCATTGTTGTTAGTTTCTTCATTTTTAGGTTCAGTCCGATAAGTCACTTTGCAGAGCTTCAGGTTTGTTTGCTATTTATTTTTGAATATACCCGCACTCTGTTTCTACAAAGTCAGTGCTTCCTCCGACAAGGTCACCCTCGCTGGTTATTGCCCTGTCTCTGAAGATTATTTCCTCCGACAACTACACTGTAAGCACTTTGAATTCCATTCTCTTTCTGGTTTGTTCTGCAAATTATTTTCTTTTTCCTTTGCCCATGTCGAATTGTAAAGTGGTGTGGAAAGAGAGAATTGATGTCATTAAGGTATAATGATATTCACTTGAATGAAGTATGGGCGCGCCCTTCATGATTTAGTAAAGCAGACAAGTGGTTAAGCAGTGACATTGATGCTTTAGCGATTAGATGATTGTGGTTGTTATGTTGTTTTGGTGTGCAACTAAGGTGTGGTCTAATGCTATTATTCTTGGCTACTTCGAAATTTACAAATCAAGGCCGGATATGGCCACTATCAACTTTACTTGCAATTTTGTTCCTTGAGTGGTTTCTGCAAAGCATAATTGCTCTCTTGTGGGTGAGAACATCTCTGAGTTTGTTCTTCTGTGTAAAGAAGTTGATGCATCTAACCTGTTCTCAATCTTAATGAATCTGGCATGTTTCTGAGAGAGTATTTAAGTAGATTTAATGCTGTTTGGGTAACATCGATGTTGTGGGTGAGAACTTGCTGATATATGAAGTGGTTGCTGTCATAGTTTCGTTACATTTAGAAGGAGAGAAGGAAACTGAATTAGTTGCTTGTATATTGTCACTGCACAGATAAGAAGAAAAAGAAGAAAGTTACTAAACCATATGCATATAAACGTGCATGTGGGTTGGTGTGCGATGCTGTATATATATAAGAAAAATTAAAACATTGCTAAAACATATATATGTGAATTGCTGCATAATAATAATAAAAAATATAAGAGAAAAGGGGCATTTGCTAGTGTATATGTGTGCGACGTGAATTAGAAAAAAAAAGTGAGACCTAGTGAGATTAGTGAAACCTAGTTTGTATGCTTTCCTTACAGGCTATGATAAATACCTTTGAGGGAACCTTCTGTTTTATTATTATATGATATATCCTGCATATACTCTCAGACTATAGATTTTTTAGTTGACACTATGTTGTTGGCTATCAGTGTTTTTTTATACCTCACCGGTCTACCAAACCGGTCTAGGCCCGGTTGACTTCCGGCCGATTTGGCAATCTCGACCCACTAACCCTTAACCCAGGTTCGGTGGGTCAGCCGACGGCCCGAGCTTAAGTTTTATGTGGCAAGTGTCATTACTTTTATCATCTTAATAATTTTATTAAGATTTACGTTGCATGTTTTTTTTTAATTAAATAAGAGGTTGGATCACAAATCTTTTCTAGAATGTAGTCATATTGATATATTCTTAAAATGACTATATTTTATATGGGGTTTTATTGATGCTTGAGTATTTTTATGAACTGATAGTATATAATTGATGATAATACGACAACATGTGATGCTGGTAGGAGAAGTTATCCAGAGTTGAAAATGTGCAAAAAGGACCAAAAATAATGATCAGTTTCCTCGTCTTCTCTTCTATAATTACAGAAAAGCAAGTAAGAAATAGGGTAGGTAGGTAGGAGGTTATGTGGAAAATGATGAGAAAACCTCAATTGAGCCTAAAAAACCCTAAATCAAATATGAGAATTAAAGAATATGATTAAAAATGTTCTATCAGTACCCATTAAGAACTTACTAACTGCAATGGCTAATAGCAAATTGACAAGCTCTCGCTACGAACATCTGCTGGTGCAGTAAGCTTGAAAGTGATGAAGGAAATATCAGGTTGAATGGCCAAGAAGGAAGAAGCTTCTAAACGATCCATTTATGATGATGATAAGTTGAATAATGGTCCTGCAAGTACCATCCAAGAGACAATGCACAAGTCCCGTAGCTTACCAATGTCTGATCACATAAACAGTGAGGATAAAATTTATAAGAGATACAGCTACAATCCAACTTATGGGCATTTAGATATTAAATTTGATGAATCAGATTGTGATGGAGAGAATGAAATGGAAGAAGAAGAATCTTATGGGCATCACTAATCAATACATTATACAGTGGCGGAGCCATGTTATCGTCGGTTGGAGCCTTGCCCGGCAGCTGACTTTCTCTTATCTTATGTATTTGTATGTAGGTATTATATAATATTTTATTTTGGCCAATAATTTGGAATTTTCACTTTTTCACCAATTTGGTCACATGTTAACTTCATTTGATTTTAATCTGATTTAGTGACCCTTAACCCACTAACTTAATCGGTTTAGACGTAGGTCTAGGTTTAATAAGCTTGCTTAACACTACTAGGCTCAAACCAAATCCTTGTAAAGTTACAAAAATCAAAAACCATGATTTGAAACTATAAGAACTAAGACCAATTAAACGGTACTCCTCCCTAGGTCACAATTATAAGAAATTTAGTTGACATTTTTGGAGAGATTAAGGAAGCTAATTAAATTAACTTAGAGTATTTTTATTTTTATTTTTTTCTTTAAACTAAATAATTTAACTAATAAACTAATATATAATATAAGAAAACACAATATATTAAATGATTAAGTAACTTATTTAGCTTCCTTAATCTCTTCAAAAAAAGTCAACTAGCTCTTATAATTAGGACCGAAGGTAGTAATAACTAATAGCAATATTAACTACTTTTTAATCAAAAGAAATAATTATTTAAGGAAGGTAATAAACAAATAAAAAATTTAATGTTCAAATTTTAAAAGTAAAAATTTATTAAAACAAACAATAAAACAAGGAGTATCACTTATACATTAATAGGAAAATCTCATATAAATACCTTATGAATTTGCAAAACCTTCGGAGCCTCCCGAATTTGTTAAAGGACTTAAAGGTACAAGGACCATATGAGAATTTATAAATTCAGGTGAAATTATCATTTTGCCCTTAGTTTTTTTTTTTTAAAAAAAAATGACCCTCGCATGGGAGGACCGCGATGGGTTTTTTTTGGGGGGGTGGGGGTTTTTTTTTTTAAAGATTCATTGAAAGTGTGAGAGGTGGGGTTCGAAACCCCCACCTCTATGGGACAAGTGGCCTTCTTTAATATATATACGCATTAATAAATATATATATATTTTTTATAACATTTTTTCAACGGTAGTTACAAATCTTTCAACGGCATTTACAAAATTTTCAACAACATTTACGACTTTTCTTTTGAGGTTTACCTTTTTTGTCTTTAAGGAAAAACATAAAAATAATTCATTATAACAAATCTTTCAAATGGTAGTTACAAATCTTTCAACGGCATTTACAAATCTTTTTTTTAGGTTTACCTCTTTTGCCTTTGAAGGGAAAAAAAAGCATTATCACAAATATTTCAATGAAAGTTACAAAACTTTCAACGACATTTACAAAAATTTTAACGGCATTTACGATTTTTTTTTTAAAGTTTACCTTTTTTGTTTTTCTCTCAAGCGGCCCTCCAAAGGTCATTTTTTTTTTTTAAATTTATTTAAAACTAAGGATAAAGGGGTAATTTCACCCGAATTTGTAAATCATCATATAGTCTTTGTTACCTTTAAGTCCTTTAACAAATTCGGGAGGCTCAATTTTGCAAATTCATAAAATATTTATATAAGATTTTCCCTACATTAATTATTGATTATAAACATACGACGGGCATGAGAAATGGGTGGTAAGAGCCGGGAAATCGGGCCGGCTCGTTTAAGCCCTGGCCCTGAAGGGCTCGGGCTTGAAAAATAGGCCAAACATTTGAAATTGGCCCTGCAGGGCCTCGAGCTTAATCGGGCCGGGCGTAAGTTCCGTTTAGCGTTCGTTGTAAAGCTTTTTTTTTTTTAAAAAAAAATTGATTACTTAGACTTCCACTTAATGAATGCGTTTATTTGTAATTACTTAGATTTTTTAGTTTAAACTATAACCCTTTTTTATGTTTGTTATTATTATGTATTAAAACACATAATTAGTTATTATAAATTTTAAAGAAGGGATGTTTTCATATTAAATAAACACATACTTTGGTATTACAATATTATATAAGTAATAAATTATAAATATATTTTGTGTAAAATAAGTATAATTATTTTTACCTGTGAGTAAAATCATACATGAACCGAAGGAATCTGTAGACACGCACAAAATTACGAGAGGGAAAGACATTTTGTCGTGAAGATACATAAAGCAATTCATTTGTTTAATATTTTTTGAAAAAAAGGAAAAACATATTCTTTGTGTTTATTTGTTTTTTATTACGAATTAATGAATGTGTTTATTTTTTAAATGATTTATATTGTTTAGATATTAATGTTGATAACATTTATTTGATAGATTAGAACTTTAATGATTGCAATTTACTAATTATATTTTTTGAAAAAAATCGAAGGAAAAATAGTTAAAATTTGGAATAGTAATTTTCGAGCGCCGTAGGGGTATAATCTTATCGGACCAGAAACTTTAAAAAACAGATATTTTCCTTATACAGGTTTTTCTGCTTTTAGGAGGCGGCCACGATTCCATTCTCGTGGTAGTGGGCATTGGTAATGTGAGGCTGAATGATACAACGATGGGCTAGTTAACCTGATAATTATGATCCGCAAGCCCAAAATTAATGGTCCAGTTCTCATCATTTGGGGGAAAAAATTTTGCGCGCCCTCGTCTTCCTCCTTCTCACATTTCTCCTCTCTCTCATCATGTCTCGCCGAGTTGCCGCCACCTCCTCTTCCTGTTCTCTCCTCCCTCTTATCGCCACGGTCTCCATCCTCGCTGCCTTCTCCTCTTCTTTTATGTTTGCATGAATAAAGGCTATGCTCTCGAAGAATTTCCAATGTCATTTGTTCATTTTCGAACTTCTAAGTGCAGGACGGTAATCCGACACTTCTCTCTCTCTCTTCTTGCTTGTCAATTTTCTTAGTTTTTCGTTTTTTTTTTTGTTACTGAAGAACTTTTTCTTGGGTTACCTATAAGGAGGCGAGTTATCAGCTGTTCTCCCTCTCCGCCCAATTTTCATGTATTTGACTGACGCAAGTCTGTCTGTACTGTTTCTTATTAATCTCGACAATATGATTCAACTGGGAAGAGATATGGTTTTGTTTGACTGTAATGCGAAGCTTAATGCTGCGCTATTTAAATTTCCAATTCTCTTGCCATATTTTCTTTCGTTTCACTTCTTCGAGAGATTCATCCTTTGATTTCTTTTTTGGTCTTCAACAAATTTGCAGCTAACATTTTAGTCTATTGGAATATAAGCTTTTCTATAGAGACAGTTGTGATTACAATTGCTATTTTAGTCTATTGGAATTTAAGATTGCTGCTTAAAATTGATGACAGTTGTGATTTTCTAATAAAATGTCACAGACAATTGTTTGTTTCGTCCTTCTTTTGTCATCGCCAAATCTTAAACCTGAAGCATCATAAATCTGCAACACCCTAGTAGGGGTAGGAAATTAGGCTCCTTGAATGGGGAAAATTCCACCTTCCTTCCGTTCTGCAATTTCAAACCCATTTCTTAGAAAGCCATCGTCTCTAGTTCCTGCAGAAACTTCACAATTAACTGTTACTCCGTCCGGAAAGCCCCATTATCTACCCAAGAAGACCTCCAATAAAAAACCATCCCAACGTCCGGGAAAAGTGAAAGAAGCCAGGGATTCTGACCCTTCAACAACTCAAAAAGCACTAAAGCTCTTCAAATCTCCAAGCCTCTCCGATGCCAAGGATGTTTTTGACTCGTTCATTAAGAGTTCCAAGACCTTTATTGACCATCGTTCTTATAATTCTCTCTTTCAAGCATATGCCTCAATCTCTACCGTCAATGATTCTGCTGCCTTTCTCCGTCAAATGATGAGAAGCAGTCCTACTTTCTCACCTGACAGATCAATATACCAGATCTTGCTCTCCCAATCCTGTAAAACGCCTGATTCGGGCCTTTCTCTTGTTCATCAAAGCCCTGAGTTTAATGGTCAGCAATGGCGTGAACCCTGACAAAGCTACAGCTGATATAGCTGTCCGATCACTATGTTCGGCTGGTCGCTTAGAGCATGCAATTGAATTGGTCAAAGAATTGTCCTTGAAACACTCAGTCCCTGACACTTATACATTCAATTTTCTTGTTAAACATCTGTGTAAATCCAGTTCATTGAGCACTGTCTACAATTTTATTGATGACATGCGGAACTCTTTTAATATAAAGCCTGATCTTGTTACGTATACAATTCTGATTGATAATGTTTGTAATACCAAAAACTTACGTGAGGCTTTGCGATTGGTGAGTGTGCTCAGAGAGGAGGGATTTAAGCCTGACTGCTTCGTTTACAATACAATAATGAAGGGGTAGTGTATGCTAAGTAAGGGAAGTGAGGCGATTGGGGTTTATAATAAAATGAAGGAGGGAAGAGTGGAGCCTGATCTTGTCACATACAACACTTTGATTTTTGGTTTATCAAAAGCTGGTCGGGTTAAGGAAGATAAAAGGTTCTTGGGTATTATGGCAGACGTGGGTCATTTACCTAACGAGGTTACATATACCTCATTAATGAAGGATTCGGTTTCTCTCCTTATCACCTCTCTACCCATCCCTCATCATCTCTCAATTCTGGCCGTTGAAATCTTAATCTAAGGGCCCAGAACATTTTTTAAAAAAACCGCGCGCGGTTTTTTTTGTTTTTTAAAATGTTCTGGGCCCTTGGATCAAGATTTCAACGGCCAGGATCTGACTGTGAAGAACAAGGTTACACAATCTGATGGTTATGTCTCACTGTTTGCTCGAAGTATGTAATTGTTTGTGTTTATACTTTACTATTATGAGACACTATGAAGAAAATGTGTATGCCCAAGGTTTGTTGTACTTTTGAAATATGTTATTTACAAATAGTCGAATCTATGCTCTTGGGATAGTCCTTCAGAATAGCAGGGCATATTGTAGCTTACGGTATCTGTCTTGCTCCATCCAGTATTTAGATTTTGCTATTTTTCTTGGGTTTGGTGTGGTTATAGTTGTTGGAAACCCCTGATTTGTTGGTTATGGTTTAAACAAGTTGCTTGTCCTCGAGTTCTGTGGTCGGGTTAACCATGGTTTTTGTCCATGAAAAACTTGATAGATAAGAGTTGAGACAGACGAAGTTGCAATGTTTAGAACTTGGACATGTTCCCGAATTTTATGTTCCCCACCCTGTCATAATAAGTGGCGTATATGGTTTTTCGGCATCTTCTTCCATTGCAATGTAATTTTGTATAGTTGGAGTTATTCAACGCTTTGCCCTTAAAATTGTGCAATTCATCAAAACTATTGCATTTTATTTCACAAGAGATGCTAACCCAAGTAAATGCTTGTCTGTTATTCTTGCTGCCGGCGAGGGCTGCTTAAGCTTGGTTCCTTGATGGAATGCGGCAAACATTTCTTTACTAAAAATTAAGGTCGGCCTGACACCAAAACTCGAAAACTACTTGTGTACGCCTAATTGTTGTTCATTTACGAACAAGTTGCAGTGGATGATACATAAAAGATCTCGTTAGGCTGCCAGAGGAGTGTCTCAGCCATGATCCTTTGCTTTGCACAAGTTCCCAGCAAAATGGAGTGCATAGCGTAAAAGGCAAGCTACTGAAACCAATTGAACTTCATCCAATCGATCCAAGCCGCCAAAACTTCCGATGGATGATGAAATGATTTGCCCCTTCATGCAAGATGACGCCTTCATACAACCTTATGGGATCTGTTTATATTCTTGTAGACTCTGATTTATCTTCATGTTGTTCCTGATTTTGGTTTCATAATGGGCAACCATGCTCCTGTTTTGTGGCATTGATATGATTTATATAGCGGTAAATCCAAAAAAAAAATGTTACTTTTTAGGCATGGAGATTGTGAAAGTAGCGAACTGCAGCTAGTTGTTTCATTTTATATACTTCTTCCTATCCTAAATATAGGATATAAGATAGAGTTGACTATTTTTGGGGAAATTAAGGAAGTTAAATAAATTATTTAAACATATAATATATATTATGTATGCTTAAATTATATTTCAGTTTATTAGTTAAACTAATTAATTTGGATAAAAAAAGAAAAAGAAAAATAACTTAAAGTAATTTAATTCGTTTCTTTAATTTCTCCAAAAAAAAATCAACTATGTCTTATATTTGGACCAAAAGTAATATATTTGTTGAGTTTCCGGGAGCTACGTGAGATGAGCTCGTCATACATTGGATTGTTTTTGTTAGAGAAACGAGCTTTTACTCCCTGTGTTGCGGGGAAGAATGTTATTAAGGAAAAAACTTCTTTTTTAAGGGTTTGTATGATGAAAGTTGCCTCGTTCAGCAATCAAGATTGATCATATATTTATTTTGTGGTGGGACTAATTTCATGTTTAAGGAAGCTGCAATTGTAACTCTTAAAAAATACGGAGTAGAATCCAAACAGGCAGCAAGAATGCAAAACATGTAAGCAACATTTATATCACAAGAACAAAAGTGACACAAATTAATGACACCAGTAGTGAATAGGAATACGGAATAAAAATATTAGTAGTATATATATTTAATTTGAACAATACGGGTTCATTTTCTCTAATGACTGTGATTTTTTTTTTTTTTTTATTTTTTTGTAAATTTGAAAAACACAACGTAAAGTTAAAGAAATAAAAATCGGGAGAAGAATTTCAGAATTTAAATATTGGTTCGTTAATATGTAATTTAAATGATTCATAATTTCATTTTTGCCCCAGTTCAACGAAGAATCCTTCCATTTCAATGAAGGCGCAGGCGGTGATAGCTGGACAAAATTCGTCATCGTTAATCATCAGCTAGATGCGTAGATGAGGCACTTTATGTTTCACAGAAAACCTTAAACTTTATTATTATCAGGTAATTTTCCCCACTGCATCTACCCGTTCGATTAACTTTCACTCCAAAGACCCACAAGAGAGAGCAGTAACTTTACACTTTATTATCTCTACTTTAAAATGGGTCAGTGGTAATTTTGTCCCATAAATTTTTTAGTCTAAGGAATCCAGCTTTCCTCCCCTTGCAAGAAACTACTCTCCAGTCTCCTGCTTTTTTGCTTAGCTCAACTTCTGGTCTAATTTGCTTTTGGTTTTTCTTTGTTTGAGGGCTCTCACCTTTGAAATAGAATCTTCAAGCTTGTCTTGCTTTTTTATTGATGAAATCCTTCTTTACTCCAAACACAGACATAAACAAAATGAGAGAAGTGGTCCTCTGATTTGCCTCCAGCCTTTTGTTATATTGCATGGAACTTTATTTTTTTTGATATAAACATGGAACTTTATTTGATTCATCTGCATAAGTTAAAAAATTCATGATGCCTCTGCGTTTTCTTTTTCTTTATAAAAGTAAAAATAAATATCAGAAAGAAACAAGGACACTTGTAAAGTACGCGCCTCTCCTGTCTCCCATCTTTTACCCCCGACGCCTCTTCCAATACTATATATACGTTTCTTTCTTTGTTTTCTGCCGAGAACCCTAGAGAACCTCACTTACCTTGAGCCCCTCTGTTTCTTGACGCAGTCTCCTTCCTCGAAGCTGTAAGTGCTAAACTTCTATATCTATTTCTCTTCCTTCTGGACTTCCATTCTTGTATGAAGCATCTATCGTTTGTTTGATTTGATTAATCTAAATGTTTTGTGAATTTTTGTGAATACAGGTTGGTTAGTTCCTGTTTTTCATTTTTATCAAAACAAGAACAGATCTACTCTATGAATATGTACAGTGTGAATTTTTTCCTCTTGTATAGTTGCATCTGGGTACGTGACAAATTTGAATTAATGAACGATCTTAATCACCATGTAGTGTTTACACTCCAAAATATAGGTGTTCTTATTTGTTCCATCTTTATTCCTTTTTTATTTCTGGCTCAAATCTTGACTGCATGAGTCTAACGCTTGCCTTGCATGTTGCAAGGCATGGTTTACTTCAAAGGCTCCTCTCCTTCTCCTAAAATTTCAGGGGTATATATGCTAACTTATGTATTTCTTCCAGAAAAAAAAAACTTTTTCAAGCTTCTGATTCTCAAAACTCACCTAACAAAAAGACTAATATGTTATCAATCTAGGAATTCAGCAAATACAGGAGCCGAAGTTGTTGTATGCCCTAGCGGCTAACATCTTTCTCTTAGTTTGTAAGAATGCTAGGAAGTGACCAAAAGAATGCTTTTGCTGATGCTCTGTTTTGTGCAGTTAAAGAAGGGAATGTTGAGTTTGTGTTCCAGCTATCAATAGCAAACTCGGGAATTATGCTTATTGGGGGCATCTCATTTCAAAACATTTTCTGTTATGTCGTTGATTACCAACAAGCTAGTGTTTTCAGCTCCATCCATGGGCTTTGCTTTAAGGGTGTAATAACTACCAGCAAAGATATCCATGGAAATACCTTGCTTTATATGGCAGCTATTAGGCTCTTGCTGCACTTAACCGCATCTATGGATCAATACTACAAATGCAAAGAGAATCGCAATGATTCAAGGTTAGAAAAAGAAACATGCATTCATTATTGGGTCATGGTATCTTTCTTTTCCATGTTCTTCCTATCTCATATTACTTGAGTAAAATATTGAATGTTTAGGAATTATTTGAGGAATTGTAGAGGAAAGTAACCAATCATGTGACCATGTTCTGAACGATTTTTCTCCCTTTTAAATCTTAATGCAGGAGGTGGAGAGGATAATACTTCCTACTATGAGAGTAGCGATGACTTTATGGCTGAAGAATTATTCAGAGAAAGTCACAAAAACTTAATGAAGCAAGGAGAGAAATGGATGAAAGATATAAGTTCTTTCATTCTGTTATAAGTGCTTTAATGGTCACAACTATGTTTACCGCAGCTTTTACTGTTCCAGGAGGAAATGATAAAAGCGGCAGGTTTTCATAATTGTTGAAACAAATCTCAACTATATTGTCTCTTCTATCTTCAACTTTTGTTCTAATGTTTCTAGCAATCCTTACCTCTCAATACTCACAAGAAAAATTCCTCAAATCCTTTCCCTACCTTTGATTTTAGTTCTTTCCTCACTTTTCATCTCCATTGTAACCATGATAATAACCTTTCTTTCTACCAGTTGCCTCATGTTGAAGCATACAAACTACTCATGGGGTTTCTTTCCTATTATTATACTTGCAAGTGTTCCAATATTCCTCTTTGTATTGTCTCAATTCCCTCTTCTTCTTCATATTACTTTTTCTATGTACTTGGGTATCTTTAACTGGAAAGTGGAGAAGTGGCCATGAAAATGCTCTAAAGTAAGCCAAATTCCTCTTTGGCATCTTTTTTTTATGTACTTGGTATCTTTAACTGGAAAGTGTGAAAATGAAGACATACTTAATGTGACTGACTTTAAAAGGCTGTTGGTTGTATTGTTTAGAGACAAAATAAAGTTGTATTATCTAAGAGAGACAAGATAGCTAGAAAGTGAGTTTTTGTGGTAAAGTGGGAATATATCCTCCTACTACTTGATTCATTGAAGGTTTATACGTTGGACTGTATTTATGCTGGAGCCTAGGTTTCAAACATATGAAGGTTTACTACAACAGCACCAAGGCAATCAGCTTATGCATCATAGATTATCACAGACATCACCCTTATCAAGATATTTGGAAGATACATTTACAGTTCTTAACAGGGATTGGCATGTATTATTACACTGTATAGAGATGTGATTAGTAATGCCTGTTCTTTAGCTAGAATAGGACTTGGGAATGAAGCTGACTTCCGGGTCTTTGATCATCTACCAACTTCTTGTTGGAAGTGGTAAATGATGAGAAATTAGTTCATTTTCTGAATGTATTTTTTTTTGAATGTATTTTGTTGTTTCCCTTGGAGTTTTTTTTTTGGCCCATTTATTAAATTTATAGATGGATGGATAGTTAAATTTTTTTCCTGTGAGTCACAGGGATATTTGAAGAAACAAATTATTTTGTAATATTACCACTTCATGATCAAATTCCAATTTGCATGATCAATGTACATTTTAGAATAACCAACAACTTGGGAGAATTTGCTGCATCCTTTATGCTCACATCCAAACCTGAATGCCCTCAAGAGTGCTAAATTTACTCTTTATCAATGTCTAGAGATTCAAAATTTGTGGATGGAAAATCTTCACCATATCTCTATTATGTTACATTTTTTTCATTAAAAGAAAAATTGTTGCAGCCAATTTTATTATTTAAATGTTGTTATTGATTATATAGTTTAAACTGATTTTTAGGGTTAATAGAAGGGGATCATCCCTAATGCATCAATTTTTCAGCCTCATAAATTACATGGCCTGGTCTCTTCAACTGAATCTGTCTTTAGTGTATTTGGATAGAGAGAAAAGTTGGGAGAGGAGAAAACGGAGAGGGGAGAGAAGTGGAGGAGAATGTTATCCCTCGTGTTTTGGATAGAGGGGAGAGAAAATGTATGATATTTTCAATGACAATAATGGCTATGTTTGAGCTGGCGTTTTGGGGAGCGTTGCAAGCCAAAAAATAAAAGTCATTTGTAAACAAAGCTTAGTAAATAAAAAGCTCAATAATAAGTGTTTGGATTGGCTTTTTGCTTACTGGACTTTTTGAAAAAAGCTTATTAACATAAAAGCTCCAAGATAGAGCTTCCACGTCAGCGTTTGTGGCTTTTTGAGAAAGATGATGAGCCCACTCCCATTTTTGGGATGAAGAATTTAGAATGTGGACTTTTAGCGTTTTTTTAAAAAAAAAAATCTAGCTTTTTATTTTTTATAACTTTTTAAAATAATTTTTTATCATACACATATATATAAATATATTATCATACACACAAATACATATATATATATATTTGTATTTTTAGTCATTTTTATTTCAACCGATTTTTAAAATAATAATCCAAACACTCATAATTTTTTTTTAAAAAAAAAAACACAAATCAACTTTTTTCCTACCGAGCTTTTACAAAAGTCATATAGTTTTTAAGCCACCGTTCCCACCGACAACTCAAACAGGCCCAATGCTTTTATTTAATTCTTAACCATTTTTAAGTAATGCCATAGAAAATAAGTTCATATAAAAAAGTAACACCATCAAATTAAACATTAAAGTCAGATTAAAATGAAATGTTTTCATATTTTATTTTAAAATCAAAATATTAAGCCAAATATATTTCCTTACAAGATAAAATAATAATAAAAATTTAAAATAAAAATGTCTTGATGATAATAATATATTTCTCCTTTAATTTAAATAAGGGAAAATGCATTTTCCCCTCTCTTTTTTTTCTCTCTCTCTTTCCTCCTGATTTTCTCTCCATCCAAAAAAAAATCTCATAAACTGAATTAGTCTAATTTTCTCTGCAACACAATAAACTTTTTTTTTTCATCTGCTCTTGTTCATCACATAATATATTTATTAACACTTTTCTAAACAATTATGTGAACGCATGTGTTCCTTCAAAGGGATAAGTAACAAATAGATTTAAATAATCTTTGCCTGCTCAAACTTATTGTGGCCTAAAGTTTCCATTAGAGACCTGCAATCTAGGCTTACATCATTGATATTAATAACCATTTTTCATAAGTCATATGAAACAGGAAATATAGAAGAAACAAATTCATATAATACATGTTATCCTCAGTTCTTAAATATAAGTCGAATCCCTCCAAAACCTTTTCTTATAAAAAAAAAAATTCATATAATACATGTTATCCTCAGTTCTTAAATATAAGTAATAATTCTCATATTTATTATACACACACACTAATACAAATTTTTAGATATAAGTAATACTTATTTCTAACAATACCTCTTAGCAATTGAAACTTAAAAGGGAAAATGTCAATAAAATACCTTTTGAATTTGTAAAACCCTCAGAAGTCTTCCGAATTTGTAAAAAGACTGAGAAGTTCAAAGGACCTATGAGGGATATGCAAATTCGGGTGAAATTACCTTTTTACCCTTAATTTTTTTTTAAATAAACCAAAAACCAAAAACCCTCCACCCCCAGCCGCCACCATTGCCGGCCGACGGCCGCCCCCGGTGGTGGTGGCAGCCGCCGGCCGGCCGGTAGTGATAAGAGTTTTGTCTTGACTTGCATGAGCGTACTTTTCCAACATGAACTCAAACAAATGGTTGCTGATAGAATGAAATGGCTGAGCAGTTGGTTGATTAGGCTGAGTAGCCAATCTAGAATTTAATGCCATTGACTTGCAAAGAGTAATCTCTCTCGCAATGATATATAGTGACCCGGAAAAAGAATCTTTTTGGATGCATAGAGTTGCAGTTCAGACGTTAGACCAACGCATACAAGAATCTAATTGGTTTGTTAAATAAAATTATGTTCATGTCCATGAGGTCAGGCACAAATATTTAGATTTTATTATGGAGGACGCACTTCTATTATTGCACTTTAGTTGGAATATAACTTGTTTAAATATTTGTATCTCTGTGAGTTTGACATACAAGCCAACACCCCCGCTTGCAACCTTCCAACACAATACGTATACTTGTGTCATCCATTATGTACCTACTAAAACATTTTTTTATTATGATGAATCCGATATTTTTCTAAATTCTATTAACAGATATCCAACATTTAAATTTACCTAATGGAGGTCCTCTTAAGAGGCTGAGTGCTCCAATGAGAATTTTCTCTATATCTAAAGATTGAGTAGGTTAAATAAAGAGCTAAGAGACCTATCAATATGGCCAACTCTTGTTGATTAGCTACTAAAATATTTTTTTCTTGAGAAACAAACAAGCAAAAGGGAATTAAGTGAAGAACTCATATTATAGTGGCAAGTAAATAGGCATTGGTTAAAGAAAAAGGAGACATTAAGAGTACATGCCACTCGTGCACACATTAAACAAAGGATCACAATTTGTCATTTGGAATTCTAAATTTCTAATCCAATATCTTATCTAACACTCAAATCTCACTCTCTCAAGAACCATTTATTTATTTTGGTTTTGCAGTGGAAGCATCTTCATGAGGAGACAGGCTAGCCAGTGCACATGTTTGGGAAGAAGCAGTCTTCACTTTTGGGTTATGTGAAAAGAGAGGCTAATGTGGCACCATAGGAAGCACACTACGTGATGACTAATGGCGTTTTTTCGTTTCCCAACACCACTCATTTTAAATGCCCCCGCCCCATTCCTCAGTCACCACCTCTCCTAATAATAACAAATAATGGGAAATATATAAACTTAATTTTCAGACATTTCATTTATTTCCCTATATTATGACCCTAAAATGTTGGACATCATTCCTCAATATATTCCATATGAAAAAAAAAGAAATAATATGAATGCTTGGGAAAAAATATAAAGACCAACAAAATTTGACAATTCTAAAACAATCATGCGAATGACTTCATTGCTATAATTAAAATGACCTAATTGCCCTTTGTGAAATTAGTCATAACTTAATTGTTATTGTTACTAATATATATAGAGTTGGTCTAATGGTGTACGACCCCACTATATCCTTCTGGTCTTGAGTTCGAGTCATAGAAGAGACAATTGTATTGAGACGGATAAGCACGAACCGCGAACCAGATATCAAATGGTAATATCGAAAAAAATTTGTTATTATTTATTGGTAAGTTAGAGTTATTACTAAGCTTTAGTTATTAGTAGTTAAACGATTATTTTTGTTCAAATTAAAAGTATTTAGGTAATTTTATTACAAAATTCAATTTCAGATGAGTCCATGGGAATTCATAGTGAAAAGGACATTTCGGACCTTGAATTAGGACTTGCAAAGTTGGAGGATTTTTTTTTAAAATCCTTTTTTATTAATTAAAATACTATTGTGATAATTTGATATACTAATTTTATACAACTAAATGGACAATATATATAATTTTCCAAAGAATGACATATATAAAAGAATGGTAGTCCTAAATGTCGGGCAGAAATGAGACAAGGTCACCAAGCTTGAAGGGAATCCATGCGGGTACCACATGCTTCTTCACCTTCAATGCCGTCTCTATTTTTCCCTCTAAAAAATTATCCCTCACACTTCTATACCAACACTCCAAATTTAAATACAAACTTCAATTTTGAGGCCATACAAGAGAGAAAAAAGATCAAACCAGAGCCAGCCATGGCTATGAAATACCATTCTCGCTCTATCAGCTTGCCCTCTAGATCTCACCCCACCACCATTAAAGTAGACGAAGAGCTCAACAAGCTCAAAACTTGGGAAGCAACATCCACACCCACATCAAACTCTGTTCACACAGGCTTGTCATTGCTCGAAGGTGTGTATACAAGCTTGGACCAGCTTCTTCACATGTCCTCAATCCAACTTGCCATTTCTCAGCATCAAGCTCATAACTGTGTTGAGGAGCTTTTAGATGGATCAGTTAGGGTTTTGGACATATGTGGCATCACAAGGGACATATTGTTGCAGATCAAGGAAAATGTTGAAGCCCTTCACTCTGCTGTTAGAAGAAGAAAAGGAGATTCCTCTGTTGAAAAAAGTGTAGCAGAGTACAAGTTCTTCATGAAGAAGTTGAAGAAGAATGTGAAGACACTTGTCACAGAGTGATAAGTAGATATTTTATAATTAAATCAAGTATAGATTCTGATATATATTGGATAGGATTTATTAATATTATACTTATTTAATTATCTTTTTATATATTTATCTATCTTTTAATTAAATATAGGATAAAAGAATATTATAACATAAAATTTATTGATATCCTATTTTATTTTGTAGGAGATATTTTGGGATCTAAGAGAGGAGAAAATATAGGAAAGGCGATAAACAAAGGCAAAGAATTGAATTAAAAGAATTTAATATAATATCTTATAATATTATATTAAAATTGAATCAAATAGATTTTTTAGAATGGATATTGCAATCAGAAGATGCCGCAAGAGATATATTAAAAAGAATGATTCAAAACGCACACCACGCAGGCTATATATATTCGGACAACACAATTTGGAAGAGGAATTGAAAAAAGGACGAGGAGCGAACAGCAATTCCGACGAAGCAAAAGGACGAGACGCACAGAACGAGAAGGAGAATTGGAGAATCAGGGAGGAGCATACGAGACTGGGGGATTCTTTAAGAGTCTTGATTTCTCCTTTCTTTTCCTTTCTTGTCGAATCGAATATTATTTTACTTTTATGGATTTTAACTTAGCCATGCTAGGCTAATTTCCTTTAGTAGTTAGGCGAAGATGAACCCGATGTTAATTTGAGTATTTGTTTGAATTCTCTATTGAATGTTATTTACCATGATTGAATGAATTATATTTACTTAAAGCCTTCTTAAAAGACTGATCACCTTTTAGATTGTCCATAGGTTAGTGCATGACAATAGAGATGTTGGTGCACTTAACTAGAACCTTTAATTCATCATAAAATTGCATGACCTAGACATAGGCTTACAAATTTATGTGATCTTATAATTCCGGTTTATATAATCTTTCTAAATAATACTAAGACATTAGGTTATTTTCAAAGATAACGACTAAGGTAGCATCAAGACATTGGGACTTAGTATAATTTTAGAGAATTGATCGTCGTTATGGGAATAATGATCAATTAGGGATTTAATTCGAATACTTAGAGGAACATGGGGAATTCTACGCCCTAAATTTGCGTTTTTCTCTATTAATCATCTTTTCTAAAACGTTCTTGAAATTCTTGAAATTCTTGATTCTTATTTTTTATTTAATTATTTAAAACCTTTTTAGTTACAATTCACCCCTATTACTCTATTTCACCCAACTAAAGCTGAAATAACTAATTAGTGGCTGTAATACTATTCCTCGTGGGACGGTCTCTTTCTCACATACTTTATTACTTGTAACGATCGGTGCACTTGCCGAAGTCGCTACCTCAGAGTTAAAGCACATGGAAACCAGATTTGGTGTAAACCCACTTCTGAATCTTGATGATCAGATGGCTTCTGTGATAAGAGTGATTAGGGAAGCCATTTTGATGAACGTTTCAATATTCCAATCGCTTTTGGATTTTTTGGTGATACCAAAGGAAGCTACCAAATGTTTTGTGGTTGCTAGATGGATGCACAAAGGGACTCTGGAAGCATGTGAAGATCATAATTCAGAAATGGTTAATGAGTTTAAGAGTGTGGATTTAGTGTTGAACTGTGTTGTGAGTGAAGGTGGTTGTTTTGAGAAGATGAAGATTGTTCATACAAGATTGGAGGCTTTGAAGATGGCCATTGAAAACCTTGAGAATGGCCTGCATGTTGTGTTTAGGAGGTTGATCAAAACTAGAGCCTCTCTTTTGAACATAATCTCTCAATAGTCTGCCAAATTCTGTTCAAAATCCTGCAAAGCCATCCATATTTTAGGGATGAGGATTCCAAATTTAAATACGTATATATCTGTATTTGGATGTTTATACTATCAAATACAAACAACAATTTATATACTCTATATTTCTGGTCTTCTTTCTCCTTTCAGTCCAAGTTTCCCCCTGAATGAGGCACTTCAAAATGAATTATAATATGATAATTTGGCCTCTTAACAAAAGGTACAAATTAAAATAGATGATTAAACGTTTATAATTACCTCACACTCTTTTTTACATTCATTACATCTCCACTTAAAGAAATCTATGATGGTATAGAAGATACATGAAACACAGTTTTCTCTCTCTTTTTTTCCTCCCACAAAAAACAGAACAGAGATCTAAAGTAAAACGACAGTTAAAGACATATTATACTAGTGATGGCCAAGGTCAAGATCCTTGAGGTTTACAATTTTTTTCAAGGATCATAAATGATAGTGTTTGAAAGATTATCTTGTAATTATGTGAAATATAAGTGTTGATGTTAATAAACATAAGTGAAAAATTAATTTCTTGTACAAGTCTTGAGATGAATTTTACTTTTTCAAAGTCTTAACTTGGCATTGATAAAAGTCTAAAATAATTGATCTTGAAGATCTCAACTATGGATTGCGTTTACTTCAAATCTCTGTGTTGTTAAAATTTGAGTGTGAATTCATCAATGAAAGAGCCAAATATTTTATTTTGTATGGTCGGTACCTACCTGCAAGCAACATTTACATCAAAGCATTAAACTTAAATACCAAACAACATGCCACCCGTGCAATAGAAAGATCTTGCATACATATTTGTATAAAATTTTGTTGAGTCATTCTTCAACAACCAAACATGTACAACCAAGAAATTTGAAAAAATGAAAAAAGAAAGAGAACGAATAAAGTACAGCGAAAACAGAGCAAAACAGAGAAAAGGGACATGAAGATGAAAATGCCGGCTGGTATCAATTGCTTCAAAAAACACAGGAAATCTTTGAGGCTTTTATATATATATATATGGTCCCACCATTTCATGTGTGTGTGACATGAGAATACACTTCTCCTACAACATGAAAAGTGTTTTTCCCAATATTATAATGTTGGAATATTTTTAAATGAAGATATTAATTTTTATAAAGTTATATTCATTAAATTAAGAAAATTATATGAAGAGTTGTGTTGGGTTGTGAACTTGTGATGGAAATAAGATGACTCACTTTTGCTGTCAATAATGTTTCATTCTTACACATTTTATTGACTTATAATAGTTTGTCTATGTTTTCAAATCATGTTTTGGCAGAAATAACACTGTTTTTTACTTTTGTCAAAATCATTTTTTGACTCTAATAATTGGTTCTTTTACCGTATAAACAATCAACGTTGTAAGTTGTAACAGACAAAAGGATTTGCTTTGACTTCCCTTAGTCCTGGGTTCATTGACCACGTACCTCTGGCATATTTGGTACTCTTTCGGTGTTTAATATAAAATATATTTAGAAAGTTAATCTTGATTTTAAATATAAGACCTGCTTTTTATATTTCTCAATTTTTTCCTATTAACACTCCCTCAATAACAATCAAAGAAGAGAGAGAAGGGAAGAGTTAAGGAATATAACTAGGGTGTTTTAGAAAGTGCATGTTATAACTAACTTCCTTAATTTTCTCAAATTAGATAAATATAACTTATATTAAGGATAAGAGGGAGGATGTAGTTTTAAATATATAACCTTCAATCCATTTTGTTTCCCAAATTTAAAATTCTTTCTCCAAAGTATCCCGATTAATTGCCCATATTAGGGATTTCTATTCAATGATAGTTATAATTAAAAAAAGTAATTTTGGGAAATCAATTTATACTCAATTTGTTACAAATAACTAACTTAACTAATTTCTTTAACCTATTCAAATTAGTTATGTAGTTATTCGGCAGTGAATATTGTCAACAAACAAATATGCATATCAATGACTTGTTTTAGACATCAGAGCCTCTTTGATCATATAGTTCTCTTCTGCCATTTGGTTTGTCTCTTAGTTGGGTATCAGAATTTCACTCTCAGAGGTTGCAGGATTGGATACATCAACTGTGTGATAATAAATTAATACGAGTAATACTCACCATTCATATTCTGCACACAATATGCTTTCAGGCTTCATACTTTTGGGAAATCTAATTTCCCATTCATCTCCAGGCCACATCAAACACGTGCTCTTTTGATTTTTTTGAGTCTTTTCAGGCTAATTTATATCTGCTCGTGTGTGCAGCAGGATGCTGGTTCTGCTCACAACAGTACAACAGGTATCCTTAACCTTCATCAAGTTTCAGCATCTTATTTTGGCTTCCACGCTATTTCTTTTTTGCTTTGGTTTTACCAAATATATATTTGAGTGAAATCCTCTTTTAATAAACTTGGACTCTAGGCAGAGGAGGGGGGGAAAAAGTCCGATGGGCTATCAAATGACTTGTTTATAGATGCCAGAATCTTTCAGTTCCAATTAAAATTACTTAGCAAATAACAAAGCATCTTCTCAAAATATGGAATTGCAATGGGATTTACAGCTTAACAAAGATTGCAATATATGACATATACAAAAGATCAGATTAGTATCAAGGATTTGATTGTTAAAATAACTGTTGCCATGCTAAACAAAAAGGAAAATACCGTTACCAAGGAAAACTTCTTCACCACATGCCAATACTCTCTTCCATATGAAGAATCAAATGGATCTCAACTGGTCAGGGAAACTTTATCACAGATCCAAACCCACCAATGATTTGTGTCTATAGGATTTGGGGCATTTTCATTTTTTTTTTTAAAAAAAATAAAAATTTAGGTAAGAGGTTGGGCTCACCCACAAACTAAGGGCAGGACGCTGCCCAGTTATTCACAACCTCTGTCGCTTTTCAGTCAAACATGGTCTTTTGGATATTTTCATTTTATCCAACTCTAATTAGCGTACTCCTTCTAATTCATAAGATATGACACTTTTATTAATATATGTGAAATAAAAAGTAATAGTTAACTTATTAAATAAATAACAAATTGAATGCTTTCCCACTTTTATCCTTATAGGAAATGCGTTTAAGAATTTAATCAATGAGTAAAATTGAAAATAAGTATTAATTACAAATGTAAAATTGGAAAATGAACATTAATCATCTAATAAGTGACTTATATTTTAGATTAAACTATTCTGAGGGAGGAAGTATTATGATTCCTCTTCTATATCTATATCAAGATGAGGTCCACTTTTTTTTTTTTTTTGGGCAATAGATGAGGCATAATTGATTTTTTTTGTCTTTTCATTCTATCACGCACGCATATTCATATTGTATATGGCAAGCAAAAGAGTGCTATATACATATTCTCTGTTTTTTTTTCCCAACATATTAGTGTTATATGTAACCATAAAACAATAATAATAAATATTTAATAAATTTTATTCATAACAATAAAAAAGTTTATTTTGGTCAAATTCTGTGCAACCCTTCGTGATCCCTGTTGCATAGGATCCTGCACACCTAATCGCCGCATCATTCTCCACGTGTCAAATCTCCTAACGGCTAAATTTTCCCAATGCGGGAGCCATTACAGGAGAGCTGGAAAGTGGGGCCCATGGGATCTCCTCATCAACGAAGAAAAAGACGAACTTTTTATAACTATTTTTTCATTGATCCGTTACTCTTCTTCACTTCCTTCCTCATAAACCCCAAACCCCCCTCTTCTCTTCCTGCCTCTCACCCATGACTGTCGCAGACGCAGCCATTGCCCATACCAAGAAGCTCATGAAGCTCTTCGTCTCTCTTCTCCGCCGAGGCTTCAGCTCCTCCAAATGGTACTTTTCTGACATTTCTTTTTTTTCCCCACCTTTTTCAAACACTTACTCGGTAAAATCAAAATGGGATGGTTTGTTCTCGGAAGATTTAAGGGGAAATGTTCCTTTTTTCTCCTTTTCTTCCATTTTTCATCTGTCTAGAAATTATAGTCATGTTTCCCGTTTGATTACGGAATTAAGAGAAATAGAATGAATTGGTGAAAGCAGCAAAACGGCGGCAAAGATGGCGGTGGCGAGGATAAAGTTGCTGAGGAACAAGAGAGAGGTGGTGGTGAGGCAGATGAGGCGAGACATTGCGTTGCTTCTTCAGTCTGGTCAAGATGGCACTGCTCGTATCAGGGTAATTTTTCGTTTACCGCTCACAACAGCCATAGCTGATACATTATTTCTCAGATTTCTGCTTTCGTTTTCTTCTAATGTTTAAGTGAAGATTTTTCACCCTCCAAGTGTCACCTTCTTCTTAATGATTGACTAATTGATTCAGAAATCCCAGTGAATATAATCTGTTGTTTTTCTTTAAAAGGATGGCCACTGTGCCACGAAGAAAGTTAGACTACCACATATTTGATACTGTTGATTGCTGAGTCGGTTTATCATATTTTTAATGCCTGTTAACTTCTGTCCATCCTGCGTGTTTTGGAATCAGTACATCATTTTTATGGCAAGAATTAGACGATTGTCGTTAATTGAATGGACTTGAGGAATGTATGCTAGGAAATATTATATGATACACTAATGTAAATAAATTTTGCTTACTCATTTTCCTAGTGAGTATGGTCTTCTTTGATAACACGGCTCTGTTTTTGAGATGCTAACTGCTCAATAGTCAATTGTGAACACATAGTGTGGGCACTGGGCAGTTCACCAGATCAGCTACGAACGTCGGAGCAAAAGCTTCTGTTTATAAGAATTTGAAGTTTTGTTAGAAAATGATAATCTATCTTCAAGTCATAGATGCAATTAATCTAATGGAATGATGGACTCCCTTTGAATTTTCCCCTCTTCAAACAAAACAAATGACTCATTTAGTGTTGAACTTTATTTTAAGGCTAAAGGTTCATGTAGACTCAATTGTTTAGCATCTTCCCTCTTACTGAGGCTGTGTGTGATGAACTGATGATTCTCAACCTTTTTGTGCCTGACGAGATATAGAACTTGAAAGGAGATTTGTTGCCATGGAACTAGTATGATGATTGTCACAGATCTCACTTTTCTAATTTGGCTTGATAAGTTTGTGATATCATCCTAAAGACATCCTTACTTTGCAGGTTGAGCACGTGATGAGAGAACAAAATGTTTTGGCTGCAAATGAGTTCATTGAGCTCTTTTGTGAATTAGTTGTGGCTAGACTTTCAATCATTGCAAAACAAAGGTGAAAAACAGGCAAATTCTTTTGTTTATTATTGTAAAGTCAGCATTTGTGAAACTTTTGATGCCAATCCAACTTATTTCAGGGAATGCCCTGCAGATCTAAAGGAAGGGATTGCTAGCTTAATATTTGCAGCCCCTAGGTGCTCAGAAATTCCAGAGCTCTTGGCTCTTAAAGATATCTTTGAGAAGAAGTATGGGAGAGAATTTGTATCTGCTGCTACTGATCTAAGACCCAACTGTGGTGTAAATCGCTTGGTAAGCATTGTTTTTTTGGGTAAACTACATGAACCCCCTGTGATTTTTGCTAAATTTAACATGGACCTCACTTTTAGTTTTGAAACTTAGATCTCACCTAAACACAAAAAGTAGATCATAATGTCCTCTATTGGGTCTTGTTATATTATGCAAGCCTTCACTTTCTATTTTCAGAAATTCACACTAATTTGCTTAAAAAACACAGAATAAATTATGCATACCTCCTTTCTGTTTATAATGTCCTCTATTAAGATAACTAGCTAACTGCAATGACTAACAGCTGATTGACAAGCTCTCGGTACGAACACCTGCCGGTGAAGTAAAGTTGAAAGTGATGAAGGAAATAGCTAAGGAATATCAGGTTGAATGGGACACAACTGAATCAGAGAAAGAACTTCTCAAGCCTCCAGAAGAGCTAATAGTATGCAATCTGTCTCTCTTTCGCTCTCTTTCCTTTTTTGATCTTTCCTCATATTCTATTGAAATTTGAAAATTTGGTTCTTATCCTTCTCATCTTCAGGAAGGGCCAAACACTTTTGTCAGTGCCAGCAATTTACCAGTCAAGCCTTCCTCAACTCCTCAATTCATGGAAACCAACAAGCCCACTTCCTGGTCATCAGGCGGCGGTGGCGGCTGCCAGAGCAGCAATGTACAATTTGAAGACTCTAAGTCTGCTGCTGAGGCAGCAGCTGAATCAGCCATGAAAGCCGTAGCTGCTGCTGAAGTTGCTGCTTATATGGCCAAGAAAGAAGAAGCTTCTCAACGATCTATTTATGATGATAAGTTGAAGAGTGGTCCTGCAAGTACCATCCAAGAGACAATGCACAGGTCACGTAGCTTACCAAGGTCTGATCACATAAACGGTGAGGATAAAATGGCTTCAGACATGTATTCTGAAAAGGCTTATAGGAGATACAGCTACAATCCAACTTCTATGCATTCGGATATTAAATTTGATGAATCAGATTGTGATGAAGAGACTGAAATGGAGGAAGAACCTCATGGTGTTTTGCCGCCACCTAACCGGCGTCCACCACCAGTACCTTCGTCTCAAGATGGGAATGCTCGTGTTCACCCCAAATTGCCTGATTATGATGAACTCGCTGCCCGGTTTGAAGCGCTGAAATTCAAGAAGTCTCAGTTTTAATTTATCAAATGTCATAAATTACTTGCATATATGTATACACTAACGATATTTCTTTACATAAATGCCATGCTTTTTGATATTATACTTTGTATTTGCTATTAAAATGTGCTATTTAAGATTCTTGCCTTGAGATTTTGGATTAAAAAACGATTTTGAGCTCCCTCGTATGCATCCTCCTCTTGACCCGTGCCTTGAGATTTTGTGATGGAGACTTCTTGTGGGATACCAAGTCACACATTGAGTAAAATGGTGTCAGCATCTTGGGCTCCGGTCTGCTAAATGGAAGCTCCCCCCCCCCCAGTCAATGAGAAGAAAATGGTGTTAATCACTGGTTGCCTTTTCTTTTTAATAAACAAGGTTAACAAGTTTAAATTGGTTTTTAGATTTAATATTTAATCACATTGGGTCTTTTGGGACTTCAGAGTTATTTGATCATTTCTTAAGACTTTAAGGGTAAGTTTGGTTTGAGGGAAGTAGGGGGAGGGGGGAGGGGAGAGGAAAAAAAATAAGGGGAGGGGAAAATTGTATCAAAATTTAGTATAGTGGGCCCACAAAGTTTTCCTCTCCATCACATTTTTTCCCTCCCCTCAAACCAAACTTACCCTAAAGTTATAAATTCTCTTGTTTGGCACATGGGCTTGATTCTCCTACACACACGTGGATATATGGATGGCGCGCGCATGGCTCATGGGGGCGATAGGGCGATACTATTTAGAGTGTTTTTTTTTTTTTTTGGATAAAGATTTAGCAAAGTCCAATGCTTAGCCATTAGCCAACAAAATAGTCAAATAGGGAAAATGACATCAAGATTTTAATTTAGAAAAATAATATTTGAAAAGTCTTATATATCAATAATAAGTAAAAGAGCAACAATTAACAAGTAAAAAAACTTTGACAAGTTATAGAACTTTTATGATATTATTTTAATTAATTGAGACTTTAGTGTAATTTTCCATGTTACTATTAATTTATAGTTATTAACCGAATGAGTCAAACGTAACATGTTAAAATTAATTTGACTCTTTGATTTAGCAAATATCCCATATCAAAATCTCGTTTATTTCATAAAGGTTAAAATAAAATATACTTTTAGTCTTTTAAGTTTATATGAGATATACTTTTGATCTCTTAACTTTAAAAAATATATTTTTGATCTCATAATTCTAACACCGTTAATGTTGTTAACAGAAAACGCCGACGCAATAAACTCAAGTGATGATGGTGTAAAACTTAACTAATAATTGTGTACTTAAATTCTATTAATTTTAAATTTAAAACATTTATAAATTAAAAATATCTAAAAATCTAATGAAGCCATTAATATCAAAACCATGATTGTATTAAAAAAATTAGTTTAAAGATCTAAATATATTAGTTTAATAATATAAATATCAAAACCTCAATATCATTTGCAGTGATTTGTCGGTTTATTTTAATTTAATAATCTAAATATATTATATTAAAAATTAAAACTTAAATATGTTTTGTCAACTTCATATATATAGTCATCCGTCATCACTTAGAGTTTGCTATGTCAACATTTTCCGTTAGCAACATTAACGGTATTAGAAATATTGAACAAAAAGTATACTTTATAAAGTTAAGAGTGATAGCGACTTGACTTCTGAAAGTCTTTTGATCGTTCTAAAAGTAATAAAGTAGTGAGAAAAAGATCGTCCACGAGGAATAAGACTCTAATAACTAATTCGCTATTTTCACTTTAGTTGGATGAATCGAGTAATATGAGTTGTAACCAAACGAATTTAAAGAATTAAGATAAGAATTCAAAATCAAGAAATTCAAGAACAACTTTTAGAAAAGATTAGTAATTAAAAAACGCAATTAAAATGTGAGAATCCCCTATGTTCCTCTAAGTATTTAAATTGAATTCCTAATTGATTATTATTTCTACAATCGATGATCAATTCTCTAAAGTTAGACTAAGCCTCAATGTCTTGACGCTACCTTAATCGTTATCTTTGAAAACAACCTAATGTCTTAGTTTTGTTTGGAAAGATCATATTTATAAATCAATTATTAGATCGCATAAATTAAAGTCTACGTCAGGTCATGCAACTCTATGATGAATTAACTGTTCTAGTTAGATGCACCAACATCTCTATCATTCATACATCAACCTATGAACAATCTAAAAGGTGATCAATCTTAAAGAAAGCATTAAGCAAAGATAATTCATTCAATTAAGAAAATAATAAATAATAAAGAATCCAAACAAATCCTTTAAATTCGTGAGGCGTTCATCCTCGCCCTAACTACTAAAGAAACCCTAGCCTAGCATGGCATTTATAATAAAAAAATCATGAAAGTAAAATAATATTGATTAGACGGAAAGTTAAAAAAAAGAAATGAGAAATCAAGACTCTTAAAGTTAATCCCTTACCTCATATGCTCCTCCCTGCCGCGTCTTCAAATTCCTTCTTGAATTGGTTGTGCCTCCTGCGTCTCTGCGCTCTTCAATTGTTGTTTAGCGTCTTTTCTGAATTCCCAATTGTCTTTTTTTCTTCTCCTGTGCGTCTCAATTTATAGCTATTTGTTAGGTTATACTTTTCACGTGGGTCCCACGGCTTTATTCCAATTGCTTTAAAGATAGGATATAGCATATCTTCTGAATCATCCATCCTTCACGTGTTTCATCTTTTTGCATATTATATTATTTAATATAATAATATAATGTCTATATCCTTTTTAATTTAATTCCTTGCCCAATAATGATGCGCCTTCTTATATTTTCTCCTCTCTTAGATCACATCATATCTCCTACAAAATAAAATAGGATATCAATAGATTTTCTGTTATAATATTCTTTTATCCTATATTTAATTGAAAGATAGATAAGTACATAAAGATAATTAAATAGGTATAAAATATTAATAAATCCTATCCAATATATATCAGAATCTATACTAATTTAATTATAAAATATTTACTTATCAAAGAGCCTAAAAATATACCTAATGAAAAACTTAAAGGATTAAAAGTATACTTTAGCCTTTAATAAATGAACAAAATTAAAATATGCTACTCCTAATTAAAACCAAACTATTTACAAGTTAGCTAATTAATTATCGCAACCAATTTTTATATGAACCCCACTGGTCAAATTTTCTACCAAGTTTCCATTTATATCCTATTATCTTATTATGAAAGTGTGAGCATTTTATTACGTGTGAATATACCCTTGGATATCTTGCCAGGTTACTGAAAGTTATTGATGAGTATTTTGTTTCCCCCCCTTGTTTATACGTGCCTATGGCAAAATACGAGTAATAATGTATCTAGGACGAACAAAAGAAGTTAAATCTGTTGAACATAATTAGTTGTGGTTCATGTAATTAACATATGAGAAATTGTTAAATAAATTTATATAATCTACCAAAAACTAGCCGATCAAACCCATTCCCTCTCCTCAGATTTAGCTGTCTAGCTAATGCTTGCTTTTGCTTCTGTAACTCAGAAGCCAAATTAAAATCTCAAGGTTAGTCACCAAAATAACCAATTATCGCAAAATAACTAACAAACTGTGTGGAAGAAAGGGAGCGACTAACGATGATGACGTACGGGATTGAGACTGCTGTTTTGTTTGAAGCTTTCCTCAAGCATGCCGGATTGTTCTTTGGTGAGTCTGAGCTTCTTTCTTGCATTGCTTCGGTCTTCGTCGCTCCCTCTTGAGGAAACCCTCTCGGTTGCCTCGACCTCTTGGTCGCATAGATCTCTCTCCCTTTTCACTTTGCCACCGGAGAAGGATGAGACCGCGTTGTGATGTTTGGCGAGAAAAGTCAAAAGGATCCTCACAACTTTTGTTGGCAATGAACATGACTGGAGAAAGGAGAGGAGAGGTTTGAGTGTTCGATTGTCTTAGAGTTTGTGGGAGAGAGATTACAGGAATCGAATGACCGGAGGAAGAAGCCGGAAAGAGGGAGAGAGGAGAAAGGAAGTTTTATGTGGAGATGAGGTGGTAGAGTGATGAGTTGGCATTTGTGTGTGGGTAAATAAGCTAACTTTGACTGTCAAAGTTAACACGGCTAATGGTAGGTAATATTCCATCATTTTTAAGACTTCAGTGTGAGATTGCCTTTTTAAAAACTTTTAGATACTCAATGCTCATATGTAAGACATTTTTACCCTATAACTTTCCAATATATATATAGTAGATTTCTGAAGAAAGAGTGAGTGTGTGTCTAGGTGTCTAGTATTGATTTCTTCTAAGTTTTAGTAACAAACTTTTTGGTTCTGAGCGCCTCACACAATTAAATTTTAAAAAGTGTAGAAGTGAATACAATTTTTAAAAATAGAGCAATTTTAATAATTCTGTCATATTGAACTATAAATCCTTCTCAGTTTTTTTTTTCTTTTTTTCTGTGGGACCTACTTGTCCTTCATCTATCTTTATAATAGATGCTTAGGTCAATTTAACAAAATTGTTAAAATTGCATTAGTTTTAAGAGATTGTGTATGTTTTGCACTCTTAAAAACTTAATTACCAGATGCTTCTAGTGTAAAACTTTATTGTTAAAATTATACGGTAACCCTTATTTATATATCTTCCCTTATATGTACATAATTTATCTAATTTTTAAAGATTGAGTCCATATCTATGTATAATTTCATTCTATACTAAGATCAAAGTGTGAGTATGAGTTGAACTGTTGAATAGTATGGATCTATGTTCACCAGACCAAAAAAGAAAAGAAAAGGAAAATATTATTTAAATTTTAAAATATTAAATTAGTTTTGTTACACTTAGATAGTAATTGACAACTCATTTTCGAAGGAAATCATTGATTTGGGATTTTAAATATCAAGTGGTCTTTTTTTTTTGTCTTTGTTCCATAAATAAACTAGATAATTAACCAAAAAAAAAAAGAGATAGATAAAGGAAATGGTAAAGGAGCAATTTTACACATGAGTTTTTCCTCCGAGAGTGCCCTGTACCACGAGTTTTTTTCTGGAGCAAAAGTACACACGTGGTTACGTTTTAGGAACAAAAATACTACGGATCGTTAGTTGACTAGACGTTGACCGTCAACTTGGATGGGGTGAACAGTAACTCGGGTGAAATCACCCTTTTGCCCATAATTTTAATTTTTTTTTAAAAAACTAAATTAAAATACCCATCGGTGGGCCCCACCACCACCACCCCACCAAACTTTGACTCATGACTTGGGTATTTTCATATTATCCAACATAAAGTAACACAAGTATTTAAGATGCATAATAGCCCATAACAATAACATTATTTCTATGCGTTTTTCAATTTCTTAGAATAGGGGAGCATATGGTCGGTCGCTAGTAATTTAGTCGATGTCAATAGTCATCACATTACACACGTGGCACTTGCTTTCGTGAAAATTAAGATTAAGAAAGTATATCTTCCGATACAGACACTTGCTCTCGATCGCTCTGATCCCACCAACACTACTTAATCTAAAGCTGTAATAATATTGAAAATGGCCGTTACTGTTGCCAAAACGGTACTAATTTAACAGGTTAGTTTGCGACTTATGAAGCCAACCTGACCAAACCTCCCCTCCAAGCCGCATCTTGGGGTCCGGTTTTGCAAATGGAAGCTTTTTTTTCTTTTCCAATCTATGATGAGAAAATGGCGTTAATCACTGGTTGCCTTTTTTTTTTTTAATAAAAAAGATTAAATGGGTAATTATATATTTAGATTTAATTACAGTTACGTCCCTTAGGACTTCATATTTTTTAATAAACACGGTTAAATTGGTAATTCGCTTATTTAATATATAGGCTACTCCTAATTAAAACCAAGCTTACTGGCCAAAAAAAATAAAATAAAACCAAGCTATTTACAAGTTAGCCGGAAAAGGGGAAAATCTTTTTGAGGGCCCTTTTTGGAGAAAAAATCCCAAAAAATGCCCTCAAAATTCTGAAATCCCAGAAAAGGCCTTAAGACCTTTTTTGGGATTTTCAGAATCTTGCTTGAATTGTTAACGGGGCTGATATAGTTGTTAATTAACAACTAAATCAGCCCCATTAACAACAATTTTCTAACAACTAAATCAGCCTCATTAACAACTATATCAGTCATGGTTTGTGAAACTGGACCGGACCGGCCGGTTCAGACCGGAAACCGGTCCGGTTTAGGGTAAAACTGAACTGACCTGGTAAACCCGGTCTGACCCGGTTAACTCGGGGTAACCTGAACGAGTCACTGCGTCAGACCTTTTTTTTTAATATTTTTTTTAAAATTCCTTCAAATTTTTTTTTTATTTCTCCCTTAATTTTTTTCTTCCTTTTTTTCACTTTTGGATGTCATATAGGTTTGATTTAGATTTGTTTTTTGGTTTTCCTGAAGCTATTGTGGTTTCTCTGTTTTCAGTTGGCTCTGCTTAGTAGATGTTAAATGTAGGTTGTAAAGAAAATTGTTAAGAATATCTGAATATGTCACAAGTATTGGAGTATATGATTATTTTGCCACTAATCTAAAGTATTAAAATGATATATAGTATGTCAAATTTAGGTTGGTGTGATAAGAAATTAATTATTTTCCAATTTTTTATACCTCACCGGTCTAGGCCCGGGTTGACTCCGGTCTGACCCACTAACCCTTAATCCAGTACCCCGACCGGTTCAGTGACCGGTCCGGGTTTCAAAACCTTGATATCAGTACCCCGTTAACAACTATATCAGCTCCGTTAACAACTCACCTAGATTTTGAAGACCTTTTCTGGGATTTCAAAATTCTGAAGGCCTTTTTGGGGATTTTTACTTCAAAAAGGGCCCTGAAAAGGATTTTCCCCCGGAAAAACCACATGCTAATTAATTATCGCAACCAATTTTCATATTAACCCCACTGGTCAAATTATCTTCCAACTTTCTATTTAGGGTAAAGGTACAATTTTACACATAACGTTTGCCCTAAGGAACGCCCAGCACCATAACGTTTTTTCGGGAACAAAAGTACACACGACATTACGTTTTGGGTACAAAAATATCACGGGCCGTTAGTTGACCGTCAACTTGGATGGAACGCTGACGTGGCTCTGATTGGGACCGACACGTTGACGTGGATTAAAAAATAAATAAAATTTTAAAAAAAAATTAGGGAAAAATGTAAAAAAAAATTCAAACAATTAGAAAAAAAATTAGGAAAAAAAATTAAAAGTTAGGAAAAAAATTCAAATAATTAGGGAAAAAAAATTAAAAAAATTAGAAAAAAAATTAGGAAATTAGGAAATAATTAAAATAATTATAAAAAAATTAGGAAAAAATTTAAAAAATTCAAATAAATAGGAAAAAATTCAAATAATTAGGGAAAAATTAAAATACCTCCGCCGGTGGGCCCCGCCCACCGGCAACCGGCGGCCAGATAACCAACTGGTGGAGGAGGGGTTGTATATACATGGGTGGGTGCAGTTATTGAAGATGCACTAGGGTAAATTGTTCATTGAAAAAAATATATTAATTAATTAATTAAGATAATCTTTTTGTCAATTCTCCCTATAGAGATAAATCTAATGTGATGTGTGAAGTCGACTAAGAACTGGTGGGGGTATTTTATTTTTTTTTTCTAATTATTTTAATTTTTTCCCTTTTTTTTCTAATTATTTGAATTATTTCCAAATTTTTTATTTTTTATTTATAATTTTTATAATTATTTCCTAATTTTTTTTAAAAAAATTCTAATTATTTTAATTACTTTTTTCTAATTATTTCCTAATTATTTGAATTTTTTCCTAACTTATAATTTTTTTTTCTAATTTTTAATTTTTTTTTCTGAATTTTTCCCTAATTTTTTTCTAATTTTTTATTTTATTTTATTTTTTTAATCTACATCACTATCCACGTCAGCGTGTCAGTCTCAATCAGCGTCACGTCAGCGTTCCATTCAAGTTGACGGTCAACTAACGGCCTGTGGTATTTTTGTATTCAAAACGTAACGTCGTGTGTACTTTTATTCCCAAAAAAACGTTATGGTGCTAGGTGTTTTTGGGGGCAAACGTTATGTGTAAAACTATACCTTCTCCCTTCTATTTATATCCTATTCTCTTATTATGAACGCGTGATCATTTTATTACGTGTCAATATACCCTTGGATTTCTTGCCAGGTTACTCAACTTGGATAAAAGTTATTGAGTTGTTAGTTTTTGTTTTTACTTGTCTATAGCAAAATACGAGTAATAATGTAGCTAGGACGAACAAAAGAAGTTAAATCTCTTGAACATAATTAGTTGTGGTTCATGTAATTAACATATTTTGTTTTTCCCAGCATGTAATTAACATATGAGAAATTGTTAAATAAAGTTATATAATCTATCAAAAACTAGCATATCAAACAAATTGTATGTGGAGTATATACAGTAGATTTGTCATATATATATATATATATATTAGATTTCTTCTAAGTTCTAATAACAAAGTTTTTGGTTATGAGAATATAATACTATTAAATTTTGAAAGATGTAAAAGTAAATACAATCTCTAAAAAATGGTGTAATTTTATTAATTCCGTCAAATTGATCCATCTCTCTCTTTTATTTTTATGTAGGATATACTTGTCCTTCTTCTATCTTTATAGCCTATGTTTAAGTCAAATTTAATGGAATTGTTAAGATTATACAATTTTAAAAAAATCGTATCTATTTTGTACCTTTCAAAACTTAAATACTAAATGTTTATAGTAAAAAAAGAAATTCCATTGTTAAAATTATATCTTAAATTTTATTTATATATATTCCCTTTTTTATATATATATATATATATATATATATATATATATATATAAATTATGCATATATAAATTTTTTGATTTTTTTGAAAACAGAGTAAGAAGAAATGTAGCGAACAAGGGAATGTAAAAGGGAAAACACAGGGCTGCTTCAAATGAGGCCGATGCTTCTCTATTTATAGATGAAGAGGCCAGTATTTTTAGGATCCGTTTGGTTGAGAGAACGTAGGGGGGGGAGGGGAACTTGACACAATTCCCATGCCAAAATCACGTTTAGTGCGCCTGTTCTAGAGAACTCAGATTCTCGCCAATGTCCAAGCTCCCATAAACGTGGGAACCTTAGTACCATCAAAAAGTGGCGGGATCTTGGAAAACTGCCCGAGAGAGTGAAATATTATGACTAAAACGCCCCTTTCAAATTCTAAACCACAATCGAGCTTTGAGCTGGAAGAAGAAGGAGGCAAAAAGAAGTTTGAGAACCTCAGCTTCATCAAAGAAGTGTTGTTTGAGATGCGAGCTGACCTAACTTAGGTAGAAAGGGAACCTTCTTCGTACTTCTTCTTCTTCTTCTTCTCTTTCTCCTTTTGATTCTCATTCTTCTCACTAATTAAAGTTTCTTCTTCCTTCCTTCATTCTGTAATCTGTTGTTTACTGAAATTACTATTGCTTCTTCTTTTTCTTCTTCTTCATCTTGTTCTTTCTCTCAGATCAAAAACTTCAACTTTTTAGTTTGGGCAAAAAGGAAAACTTATATTCTATTTAGGGTCTTGTTTCTTTTTTGTGATTATTTATGGGGTAATGCCAGAATCGATTTCTGAATGCATCGTTGATGAATCAGGGATCGGCTAATTGGTGGGGTCATTGGCATTTGAACTTTGCGTTTCTTGTTATCTCTTCCTGGGTTTCGAGGAATTTCAGTTCCTCGCTGGTTTTTCTGTTGTCCATGAATGGTTGGCAAATTTTATGTTTCCATGATTATTTGAACTCTTAAATGATTTTGGTCTTGCCTGCAATTATTTTCACATTTGCTTTGCTTATATGTCCTTCTGTCAGATAATGTGTTCGAATGTGTGTACTTGTAAAGTTTGTAAGTTTGAACTTTACGCTTATGTCCGAACTTCAAAATAAACAATTCAATTTCCCATTACTTAGAGACTGCACACTATTTGGTTGGGCCTGGTACTTGTTGGTATAGTGCAGCAATTGTCCATTACTTGTTGTCCAGGACCTGCTTCCTCTTCATGTTGCTCTGTAACATTAGTGGCATTTGTTTTTATGCTGAAGTTTGCTTTTACGCAACTCTGTTTTTTTTACCAACGTAGTAATTTATTTCATCCACATCACAATTTCAGGGTTTTAACACTGAGTAATTTCAATTTTTCATTTTTCCCGTCAAGGTAGTAGCTGGGTTCATTGTTCATTGATCCCTATTCCTCTTGCAATATTCATGCCCGCACTAGATTGCTTCATTTCGTGTTGTCCCCCTCTATCTCCTACCATGTCCAGCATCCTTCTTACCTCTGGCAGCCGTTATGCTTATTACGGTTGCAGATCCCTTTGACGTCTAGTTGCAATTTTCTTTCTCCACCAAGACGCGATTTGGTTTAGCTCTCTGTCCAATTCGCAAAACAAAAAAAAAAGTTTTCTGGCTTTTTTTGTAGGAGGGCATTGTGGGAATTTTACCTAAGATTTTCACTTAACCAACACTCAATTCTTCTTACCAAACAATTTATCTTCCATCAACTTACTTATATTCCTATGTCTACCAAACAGTTCAACTTAGTTCCCTCTCAATCTTCCTTTCCCTTCTTTATGTTCATTTCCCTCCTTAAATGTTCTCTGTACCAAACGGGCCCTTAGTGTTTTTAGATGCTTAACTAATCGACTCACCCTCACATGTGGGAGGCATCATCCGAAGGGTGACTTGAAATATTCTGTCGACTTATTCTCTTGTCATGTCAGCCTTTCTTCTTTCCTTGTCAGTGTTATCCTACAGTGGCACCATATTCAACCATTACTTTTCCTCTTTCTTACTTTTTCTCTTTATGATCCTTATTATAAGGCGCCAACAAACAATTCTCACAAATCAATACAAACAGTTAAAGTCATTAAAGTTGTCTTAAAATATAAGTAATTTTTAATATTACCTCTACTAATTGCACTAAACTCTAATAGCATATTAATTATTATTCTCACCCACTACTTTTATATGGCCATACATGGAAAAAAAAAATTAATGCTCATTGGAAACAAGTAAGTGTCTTATAAAAAGAACCAAATGCACTTGCTAGTTGGTATCTTATAATAAGGATCAAAGACTATCATCTTAATAATTTTATTAAAAATTGTAATGGGATTGACTAGAACATTAATGATTTTGACAAGAATTATATTGATTTTGACAAATGCGTTTGCTATTGAAAAAATGTGAAAGAGGATTGACCAACAGCTGTGGCATGTGACCAAATTCATTATGGGAATGACAAGTTTAGTGATGTTATTGAAAAATACTAACACTTCTCTCTACTTGCCGATTTGGGGACGTCGCCGCCGAGTGTGAGAGTTAGACAAAGATGTAGTTCAAGCACCAACACTCTATTTTCATTATAAAAGCCTTAAGGGTATTTTGGTCTTTCAGTCAAAATGTCAACAACTCATATTCTTACGCTATCCCTTCTTTGTCCTTTACACATTTCAATGGTCCTTTCAGGGTTTTGGACTTTCATGTGATATTTAAGTGTCATTCTCCTTTACTTTTATCATCTTAATAATTTTATTATTATTTGTCAATTAAAATAGTTTTTATGATAAAAATTAGAAGAATAATATTTTAAAAAATATATATATAAAAAAAAACAAAGCGCTGCATGTTTTTTAGATTGAATGAGAGGTTCAATCACAAATCTTTCCTAGAATGTAGTCATATTGATATATTCTTAAAATGATTATATTCTAATGGGTTTTGATTGATGTTTTGAGTATTTTTATTAGCTAAAAGTATATAATTTTGTGATTATACAAGAACATGGATGCTGTTAGGAGAAGTTATCCACACTTAAAAATGTGCAAAAATGAGCAAAACGAAGACTACATTATTTCAATTGAAACTGTAGATCAACTCTTTGTTAGATTGAATTGAGCGAGAGAACTGTGATTGGTTCAGATTTGGTGGATGAAATTATAAAGAAGATTGAGACGATTCGCAAAAAGTTGTTGACCACTCATAGCAGACAAAAGAGCTATGTGGACAGGCGGCGTAGACTTTTGGAGTTTGGAGTGGGTAACCATGTCTTCCTTTAGGTTTCACTAGTTATTGGTATTGGCAGATCTATTAAAGTCAAGAAGTTGACTCCCCGATATATTGGGCCATACGAGATTCTGGAGTGAATTGGACCAATTGCCTATCAAAAATTGCCTTGCCGCCGTAGTTTCGAGTGTGCACAATGTGTTCCATGTGTCATAGCTTAAGAAATATCATCGAGATATATTTCCCATGTAATTGAGCTTGAAGAGGTCGAACTAAAAGAAAATTTGACCTATATGCCCGAGCTAGAGAAGATCCTTGATGTGAAGGACAAGCAATTGCGAAATAGAACAATCCATCTCCTAAAAGTTTTCTGGAATGATATGTCTTTTGGTGATACTAGCTGGTAAACCAAAGAGCGAGTATGATGTGATTTCTTTGACTTGCTTGTTTAGATATGTTTGTATGTTTTGGCAGTTTTGATATTTGTGTTTGCCATGTATTGTGATTGTGCTTGTTTGATATTGAAAATGAGTTTGTGTTGGTGACTTAGCTTGTGTTTTGTTGTGCTTTGTGTGCCATTTGTGCTTTGGTGATATTGCTTTAATTTTGATGTTGTGTTGAAATCTTGTATTGTGAATTGTCATTTTTTTTGGCTTGTTGTAAATTTTGGGGACAAAATTCTATTCAGATGGGAAAAGTTGTAACATCCTAATTTTTTTCTTTAGAGTTTAACTTGAAATTGAGAGAGAATTATTTATGATAAATGAATTTATTATGTAATTTTTGGAATTAAAAAAGTGTTTCTAAAAAATATGATTTTTAATTGTAAAAGAAAATATTGTTATAGAATAAGAATAGTATCATAAATAAAAGCACCTATTTGTATCAAAGATTGCACTAAATGACATATATAAAAGATCATATTTGCATCAAAGATTTGACAGCTAAAATGACTGATGCTTTTTTTGTAATTGAGGAATTGAAGTTTATCTGGCACTCAATTACAAAAAATTTAAGAATAAAAGAAGGGAAAAGAGTTTATCTGCAATCTCTGGTCTGTGCTTGTGGTTAATTGGTGATGATAGGGGTGGTGTTGCCCCGGAAGGGGATAGCCAATGCTTTGCTTGTATATGCAGAGTCAGAGTGCAGTTATCACCTTTATTATCTTCTTCTTTTTTGGGTATATAATGGTTGGGTTTTATGGGCTCATCAAGCCGGGCATGCTTCCGGACTTAAAGAGTGCTTACAAAGATACCTACAGATATCCTACAAATAAGGTCCTCACATCAGTGGGGTTTGAACCTACAATCTAATAGCTATAACCCTTTAACCAATTAAATCAACCTTTTGTTGATAATTCAACTTTAATTTGCAAAGTAATGTTTTGTATAGTAAATCCTTCCTTTTGAGCAACAGGCCCAGGAACTGCGGGGCCTAAAATTAGATTCTGGAGAGAACTTGCTCCAACCTTACTGGGGCAAGTAATGAAACATGCATGGCTGCCTTAGAACATGCAAGGCACTTGCTCTACTGGGTCAAGTCCTCTGCTTGCTAATTAGATTTAACCACTAAATCTTTAACCTTCAGGTAAGACTTTAAAATTTTGTCTTATAAATTAGACGAGAGAGTACTCATTAAATAAATATATTTCTATAATGTATGCCTCACATACCACATAGCCTACAAAACGAGAAAAATGAGTTGGAGGCAACAACCCTCTTAGAATTCTCCAGCAACAAAAGTGCCATCAATACTTGGCTTCTCTTCAATCCAACTTCTACTCTCAAATTCTGGTTCGTCTAATGTACACATATTTCTGTTCATTACCAAACAATACAAATCTATACGAATTAGGGGCAGTATGGTGAGGTAAAAGGATAGAATCTTTATCTCACCTTTTGTTTGGTTAGTCTTCCAATTTATTTTTCTAAGGTGAAATGCGTTTGCTTTGATTGTTCACTGATCCTCCGATTATTTTCTTTTTTTGTCCTATTTCCCTTCAAAGGCATTCATTTTGGCTATAATAAAAGGAAGATAATGTCTTTCATGCATCACTTTATTATGTTCAATTATTTTAAACATACTTTTCAACAATATTCAAACTGCTAAATCACTGGCAAACAAACCACGTATTTATTTTTTTTCCCCAAAAAAAAACAGTTAAAAAAATCATTCACGACACACTCAATTCTCCGGAAGCCATACACACGTTTTTATCTCAAACACCTAAGTTACAGAGCTTAAGGCAAAATGTCTTCATCTCCACCAGAAGGAAGCTCGTTGAGGTCAAATGGAAACTTCAGAATACGTTTCTCAGCAGCTTCATGTTTCCTCTCTCCAGCAGCAGCAAAAACAGAAGGCTCTTTTTCTTGAGCAGTTTCAAAAGCCTCCTTGCCTTTTTCACCCTTAACAGCTTCATGATTCTAGACGCAGGGGATCTGAGCCTCAGCGAGCTTCTTTTGAAGCTCTGAACGGATTTGCGTGCTTGTGCTATTTTCTTCGCCCACTATATAGTTGTTCCCTATGAAAAGGAGCGAAGGGAGTATATGGCATCAACTATTAATTCCCTCGGAACAAAGCAATGATGGTTGAATCATTATTAAATTGATGCATTTTTCCAATTTTACCTCTCTAAATAACGTGACTTACAACTTGTTTGGTACGTAGAATTCATTGTGATGGAAATGGATATGGAGATAGAAATAATACCCAATTCCATTTCCATACCCAAAAAAAAATAAAAATAAAAATCCACTGTTTCAGAGGGCCCCTTTATTTTTCCAAATTTGACCTCAATTTCTAAAACTTACTTCTAGTTGGCACATTATAATAAAATACAAGAGATATGTTATTTAACTCATCAACTTGAGAACTTGATTAATTGGTCATGGGATTACGTATGAAGGGTCAAATTTGAGGAAAAAAAGGTAAACACTTTCTATTACTAAAGCATTACATTTCTTTCAAAAAAAGGAAAAATTGACCATTAATGGTAAGGATACCTAGATGTGGATGTGGAAGTGGAAAATATTGAAAAAAAAGCAAACACTTTCTATTACTAAAGCATTACATTTACTTTTGTTGGCACAAATTTATCAAAACCACCAATGACATTGGAGAACATTAATTTTATGCTTTTGCAAAAATAAATGCATACGTCACACAGTTGTAAGATGATGTGTCTGTAAAGAGGAAAAAGAAGAGATTCAAAATTCTAATAATAGTTTTATTTTATTGTTTTTCATTTGTTTACCAAATGCATGATTGGGATAAATAAACTATTTTTAATTTATTTTTACCTTTCTCACCAGTCCGTTTGGCTAAGAATAAAATCACGAATTTAAAAAAGTGGGACAAGAGTCAAGCTTATTTGAAAAGACATGACAAACCAGTCCATTCTACATTAAGTGGTTCACATACTTATCAACTTCCTCATTGTTTGATGTAATTTTTTAACCTTTTTTTCATAATTCCCTCCTTGTATGATCTGACTTGACCAAAAGAAAAAAATAAAATAAAATAAAATATTCACCCCCAAAATACTCTTTTTTTCACAGTATAAAGCAACTGCAACTTACCTATATTTCCTCTTGAGGTTATAATAGGTGATATTTTAACCCTTTTTTTTTAACAATAGACATTAATTTTTTAATGGTATCGGGCAACATTGCTACGTTTTAAAACTTCCGGTATAACATTGAATATGAAAAAACTTTCAGGCCAACATTGCTCATCTGTGAAAACTTTCTGAACAGATTTGTTACATAACCCTCTTAAAAATAAAATAGAGCCTTCAACACCAAAAGCTATATTGTTACACAAAGTTCATTGACTTTTAATTTCACTTTCACTCGGTAACCTCCAAAATTAATCACTAACCATATGAAGGCTGGTCATGAACCAAAAAATATTTGGTATCTAACCTTCATGTTCTTCCTCTATCTTTATAAACTATGTTTGAATTAAATTTAATGGAATTGCTAAAATTGTACTCCCTTCGGTTCAAATTATAAGACCTAGTTGACTTTTTTTTAGAAAAATTAAGGAAGCTAATTAAATTAGTTTAAAGTATTTTTTTCTTCAAACTAAATAATTTGACTAATAAATTAATATATAATTTAAGAAAACACAACATAGAAAATGATTAAGTAATTTATTTAGTTTCCCTAATATTTCTTAAAAAAATCAACTAAATCTTATAATTAGAATTAGAAGTAGTACAATTTTTAAAAGATTTTGTCTATTTTATACTTTTCAAAACTTAATTACTAGACACTTCTAGCAAAAAAAATCATTGTTAAAGTTACTTTAACCTTTATTTATATATCTTCTCTTATATGCGGGCGGAGACAGGATTTATAGTTTATGGGTGCATCCGAATTTTTTTTTTAAAGGAAAGTTTTAAATGCATTAAGATTGTATTGTTTACATTTTCTAGAAGGAAAAAAGTTTGACAAGATTAAAGAACATCTATTATCATGCTTTCACCATAGAGCAAAGGAATAAGAGAAGGATAGTTACAAACCGGCACTCCAAGTTCAGCATGCCTCAAAAAAGGCTATCCACCAGAGAGCATGACACTTTCAATAGGTTCAACATCAAACACCTACATAAAGGAGGAAGAAAAACAATGAGAACACAAATGCATTAACATAGAAAAATAATAATCAAAAGTCAACTAACATTTACATCAGAAGGATTACAAAATCATTCTTCGATTCTTCATTACTAGGTAAGCCGCCTTCTACCGGTGTTGCGGTCATTTTTCATATAACTAAATATTCACCATTTCATGAGTGAATGCAAATAATCTTCATGAAGCACATACTTCCATAATAAGTTTGGCAAGCATTCATAGATAAATGGAAGAAACAACAATAAAACTAATTACCTTTTTCCTTTGCTTCCAAAATCGCCTAGTGAGCTTTTACAGTGATCCACTTTCCCTCCTTGCTTCCTAAGGAAGATGAGTTTGAGCCATGCACATTAGTAAACATGAATTTACTTTAAAATAACTACTTTTTAAAGTTTCTTCACATTTACTGCAACGATTAGTTCTTTCCAGGGATGATTCTATAAGGCATTACCCTACCATCATTAGAGATGGGGTTTTTATAATAGAAGAAATCACTTGTTTCAAATATTTTTTATATCCCGCAATGCCCAATGTCTAACACTGTCATAATACATATAATTATCAATTTTACCATATTTATTTGATATCAGCATTTTAATCATTAAATCCTCTGTTTCATGATTAATATTTAGATTGGAATGGCTGAACTTAAAATGTTTACTTCAAAGCTGTCTAAAACTTCTAAATTCAGCAAATCATGGCCAGGGTCATGACATTAGAGGGTTGAAACTTGAGACATCGAAATACCTGAATTACATCTGGAATCAAAACATCAACTCGATTGGCATTCATATTGATATCATATTGGTCTCTACAACCCAGATTTTTTGCCACCTTTCTTGTGTTTTCTACAGTAAAAAAATCAATTAGAGAAAAATTTGCAATTCAAATTAATAAAGTAACTAGATTAATCCTACATGTTGGGAAGAATTTATACAGGTAATGTAGAACACAAAATAAAAATAATAAAACTACAAAAACAACAACTACTCGCTAGGCACATAAAATAGAATGGAATAGTAAAAGGGAATAAAATAAGAGGAGCAATTTTGATGATAAGCTTATTTGGAATCATAATTCCATGGGTGAATACTCTTCCAAATCCAGAAAAAATAGAGCAAGGGAACATGTGAAAAGACCAAGCTGATAGATAGGTTATCAAAAATCACAATTCATTTGAAACACAAACACTAGTTCAAAGAGCACTAAAATGAGGCTGTAAACAAAACTTTATCACACAATAGTGGTAAGAGCAATGAGATACAGTTGAAGATATGAGCAGCCATTGACTATAGTAGTTGTAATTTCAACAGTATCACATTAAAAACTTCAAGCTTCCAACACCTAATAAATCCTATGGATCAGTTGTACCATTTTCCTCTATCCAAGTAATTGAAACAAAGTAAGCAAGCAATGGCTTCAATCTAGAGTTCAGAATTAGTAAGTTTTAATAGACAGCACAAAATAAGTCGGCATAAAAATATTGAAGAAAATGATTAGTTGAAACTATCCAATGGATTGCCAAGACCAAATAATGCGTGTCTCCAATGCATCATTGACCAGTATAGAAGCCTTATTGATTTAGAAGAGCTTTAGTATCAAGTAAAAATAACAACTATAATATTGGCAATATAAGAATCTTCGTCGCGAATAAAATCGGAGGAGCTAATAGCATAATAGACAGCCTATTTGTTCGAAACGCCAATGGGAGGACACATGATTTTACTTTACGGTCCACAAATACGAGATAACACACGTGATTAAATAAAAGACAACTAATAAAAAGTGAGCAAGGTCACACTAGACATTGCAAGAATGATCAACTAATTTTCTTATTAACAAATTAAAAAAATACCTCGGGTAGCTTCGTTGATCTTGTAGTCCTTCTTCTTCTTCTAATTTTGCTTTCGCTTCTTCTTTCGCAGATTTCAACTTCAGTTCTTTGTATGAAGAAGATCTTGCTAGCTTCGTTGATAGGCTCCTGCATTTTCTGAGAATCAGATTCATCTTCTTCGCATATGCAAATGCAAGAAATTTAAATTTACACACACACAGTTGCTAACTTCGTTGAATTTTAAAGCTTCTATCTAATTGGCACGAAAATGAAGACAATTGGGAACTCAGCATATACAGCAACCTAGCAATTCAAAAAACACAAAAGACTTGCTCAGAAATTGCGTCGGACCTGTCGGAGTATAGAAACAAGACAAAGATTGGGAACACTGGAAAACGAAATTGTGGCGAACCCTTCGAGCGCCGGAGCGTGGCCGGTGCTAGAGCGAGACGGAACACAGTCTGCGAGCGTATTACACCAATTAGTGAGCGTGGGTGGGTCAACGGTGGATCCGGAAGACGCCGACGACGGGGAAAGTTTGGAGCTGAGAGCGCGAGGACGGATCTTTGGAGCTGAGAGCGCAAGGACGGATCAAATAGGAGTGGGTGAGAGTCGAAAGGTTTGAGCGACGGGGATTTGGGAATTGATGGTGAGAGTCGAGAGGTTTGGCCGTTTGGGGGTGACTGGTGAGACTTGAGAGTCGAAGGTTTGGGGCTGGGGGGACGGGATTTGGGGATTGAAAAAAAAAAAAAAAAAAAAACACTAGGGAGGCAAGGATGAAGGTTTCGAACCGGGGACCTTTAGCTGACTGGGGAAAGCCTTAACCAACTCTCCCAATTAGATAAATTGCAATATAACTCCTTTACTATATATATATTTTTTAAATTGTTTATGTCTGCACTTGCCCACATGGGCACTAGTGTGCCTCCGTCCCTGCTTATATGTATATAATTTATTGATCGATTTTTTGAAGATTGAGTCCATATTTAATGTATTGTAAGAAATATGGATACCAAAGTCAAATTTTCACGTCGCCCTCACCCCTCACCGGTGGAAAACGGCTTCTAATGTTAACCGTCTCCGACGGTCCCACCATATTCAACCACGTGTCATTACTTTTATATTTTAATAATTTTATTAAATTTTTTACTATTATATATATTCTTAAAATGACTATATTTTAATGGGGTCGAGACTTGAAAATGTGCAGAGAGGACCAAAACAATACTAAACTGGAGCATTATGCCGTAGTCAGGACTGGAGGTAGTACAAAATGATGTGCTTTAACTACTAATATGGCATTGCAGAATCTATCCGAATTAGGGGCAAGAATATTTAGGAGGAAAGGAGAGAATCTTTATCTCACCTTTTGTTTTATTAGTCTTCCAATTTATTTTTATTTTAAGATGAAATGCGTTTGACTTTGATATAAAACTCATGGCGTTTTCCTTTCATTGGCTTAAAAGTGAGTTCGGTCAAGGCAAATTACACACGCAACAACAACATTCATAGAATGGACAAATCAGTGTCGCTCAAAATTATCAAGAAAATATAATAAACCGCACAAAACACAACTATAATAAATCAAGAAAAAAATGAAAAAAAAAAATCTTTAATCAAATCAAAATATCAGAGGAGGTTCAATTCTCAGATAATAATGCGCGCATCATATATTGTCACAAAACAAAGTGCAGGGAAATACAAAAAACGCAGTACAAAAATCATTCACGACACACTCAGTTCTCTTGAAGCCGTACACATGTTTTCATCACGAACACCTAAGTTACAGAGCTCAAAGGCATAATGTCTTCATCTTCATCAGAAGGAAGCTCGTTGAGATCAAATGGAAACTTCAGAATACGTTTCTCAGAAGCTTCGTGTTTCCCCTCTCCAGCCGCAGCAAAAACAGAAGGCTCTTTTACTCGAGCAGTTTCAAAAGATTCCTTGCCTTTTTCAACCTTAACAGCTTTATGATTCTGGATGCAGGGGATTTGTGCCTGAGACACAGCGAGCTGCTTTTGAAGCTCTGAAACTTGATTCCGCAGAAGCAATATGTCCCCAACACAGCCATTCACTGGGTCCTTCTCCCAAGCATTCGCTTCGTACACTAAGCTGCTCACTGCGTCTCCTCTCTGATCAACTGGAAGCCCCTGTTTGTAAAAAACAATGATCAGTTTATAGTTTCCTCGCCTTCTCTGTTTTTACTACAGAAAAGCAAGTAAGAAACAGGGGAGGTAGGTAGGAGCTAATATGGAAAATGATGAGAAGACCTCAATTGAGCCTAAAAATCCCAAATCAATGAAATGAGTTGTCTCTTACCGGCAACAAAACCGATTTGACATTTTAAAGTTCAAGTTGTATTTTCTTACCTCTAACAGCCTCCTGACGTTGTTGGCACCGAAGACCGTGCGGACGACGGCAAACTTTTGAGGATCATCGGAGGGGAAATGACGAGCAAAGATGCAATCTGGGTCGCATCGGCGTCGACTCCACTTGCAAGCAGCACAAGCTCCCATTTGGAAAACAGAGTAAGAAGAAATGAAGCAGGTAAGGGAATGGAATAGGGAAAACACAGGGCTGTGATGAAGTGAGGTCAATGCTGCTCTTGGTGCTCTATTTATAGATTAAGAATACTGTCAATTTTGTTCCGTCACGTGCCCGTATCGCTTTCGGGTAAGATTCATTCACAACCATCATAATTCTAACACTCACACTCCTTCCTTAGTCACATAGATAGCGGGGAATTCGTTTCCCTATAGCGGTCACATGACTTGCATATTTCCATTGGGCAGTGGACAAATGAGCTAGTGCACTCAAGAATCTCTCCTCTACCGCTCACATTAGGCGCACGATCATATTACTTGGCATATTTCCATTGGGCAGTGAACAAATGAGTTGGTGCTCCTAGTGCACTCAAGAATTTCTCCTCTCCCGCTTCTTTCCTACTCGTTTTTCTTTTTGGACAGACTTTCCTACTGGCTTTCGTTGGGACAAACTTTCCTACTCGTTTTTGCCACATACCTTTTTGTACTAGAATATTTTGGTGTTCTTTCTAGGGTAAAGGAGCAAAAATACACATGTGTTTTATCTCGAAAGATCAAAGACCATACGCTTTTTTTTTTTTGGGTTAAAAAAATACACACGCGTGTAGTTCTACCAAATGGGTGCAAAAGTCACGTTGGACGTTAGTTGACCAGTCGGTCAACGTCAAGTTGGATGCAGTGAATAGTAACTATGATGTGGACGCTAAATTGGAGTGAGAAGAAGGCCACCTGGAAAGATCAATTGATGATTAGGATAAAATAAAAAAAATTATTAGGATAAAACGTTGAAAAAAATAGCTGAGGGACAACAGGATTACTTAAATGGAAATTGGGACAAAAGAACAACATCAAAACCTAACTTAAAGAGGAAAGATTTGGAGGAACTGAGGAGAGAACGACGAGCTAGGGTTCTCTCGATGGTGAACGATGAAGGAGAAATTGCTGACTGAGGGAAGATGCGTGCGCTGACGAACGAGTTGGGGAACCCTTTTGCTTTCGAGTCCTAATGCGTCTTCAACGTGGAATCGAGAACGACGTGGTGAATGAGTTGTGATTTGCGCTAGTGAGGGATTGGGGAGAAATTTGCCAGCTAGGATTGAAGTGAACGATTTGTGATTTGCGAGATAGGGTTTGACTGCTAACGCTAAACCGATGCTTTAATCGAGGACAACAAAGTGAGTGAGGCAAAGAATCAGGACTGTGTTGATGGATGCTTCCTAAAAGGCTATAGTTTTCTGGTGCCATTTGGAAAGATTGACTTCTTGAAAAGGTGGAGAACATATGCCCATCCTTGCATTTAATCATTAGTGTGGCTCTTTGCTTATCTTCTGCTCGCTATCTTAGACATTATTGGTCCCTGCTCTGTGAAAGATCCTCTGTTCCTTTTGCCTCTTTTTTTTCCTATAGTTCTTTGATTGTAATAGAACCTTATAGTATCTATATATGTTATTGGTGTTGTGTTTTTCTTATTATTCAAAGTATTTTTTATATACATGGAAGTCTGCAAAACAACTGTTCGATGATGCATTGCTTCTTTTGTGTAAGTTTAGTTTATTTGGTCATGTAGTGAAAAGAGGAATGACATTCCCAGGACAAGAAGCTTAAGGGAAGTTCTTCGCTACATGAATCCTGAACTAAGCTTCTGGGCTTAGTTCTTTTAAATGTTCATATTCCTTATATGCCTATTTAAGAGTTTGCTGTTTTTTTTTTAATAATTAGAGGGAATAAAATGCATTTCATTTCTTGTTATCTTAAACAAAGGCTCATTAATTTCTTTCAAAAGCACATGTTTAATTTCATAACACCAGCAGTTCATTAACTAAGACACAACTTATTTCAATATTTGAAATGCTATTACAAAAACACCAAGAAAATTGAAAATTGAAATACTATTGTTATTGTACCACTCTAGTTAATTGTGCCTCAATGTTCATTCTTACAAGTTCTTTTCTCATAGCTAAATTATTCCTTTTGGTCCTTTGCATATGTGTAGTGGCAATGGCGTCGAAGGGCAAGGAGAAAGTGGTAAACGAAGAAAGAAGTGAAGATAGGTTGAAAGGGAATGGTGAAAATGCAGGCCAGGAAACGGTCAATGAAGACTACACAGTAAGAGGAAATGTGGAAGGGTTCATTGAAGAAACAGGACCGAGTGATGACTATGATGAAATTGAATTCCTTGGTTATGAGTACAATGTTCTAGAGGATGAGGAAGAGAGTAATGTGAATGTGTTTGATAAATAGAGCAATAGGTCTGATGATGATTATGATAGTGATGATGGCTCTTATATGGGGCAAAGTAGTAGTTTAGATAAAGGAGAAAGCATGTATGATGACTCAGAAGTTGGGGAGTTTGATGTGGAGGATGAGAGTGATGCTGATGAGGATGGCTTGGGGAGTGAAAATGATGATTCTTCAACAGCTTTGTGTCCTCCCTGAGGCTGAGTCCTTGGGTACAACGCCATCTTTTGTTGTTGGGATGCCGTTTCAAGATTTATTTATTTTTTATTTTTTTAAAAAAAGAGCTTAAAAGGGCTATAGATGAGTATGCTATCAGCCGTGGGGTTAATTTTAGAATTGTGCATAGTGATAGGAAGACGTTTAGGATGGTGTTTCAAGATGGTTGCCCTTTTACACTATATGTGTCTACACATGGGTAGAGTGTGGGGTGGCAAGTGAAGTCATTGGATTATGAACACATGTGTGCACGTGTGTTTGAAAATCCAAGAGCTTCTACAAAGTGGTTGGCTGAGTATTTCAAGAACAAGGTGCAAGAAGACCCTAAATTCAAGTCGAAAGAGATGAAGAAGGAGGTGCAAAGGGATCTAAAGGTCAATGTTAGTGTGTTTAAATGCAAGAGGGCAAAGAAAATAAAAATGGAGGAAATGGAAGGGAGTTTCAGGGATGAGTTTGCAAACTTAGAGGCATATTGTAATGAGTTGAAGGTGTCAAACCCTGGTTCAGACGTGTGTGTGGAAGTGAGCAAAGAGGGTTTGGAACATGGACGAAGAATATTCAAGAGGATGTACATATGCTTCAATGCCTTGAAGGTATCATTACCATTTATTAATTTTATTTTATATTTTCACTTTACAATCACAAGTAGTAATATATTTAGTGTTGCATTGCTGGTTGTGTTTTCGAGTATTGACTGCTTAGGTCTAAGTCTATATATTCCTTAATGATTTCATTCATATTGTTGGAGTTATTAGGATTTAGGGCATATTCAAGCTCATGGTTTGATACTGTGATCGATAGAGCAAATTTCTTGCAATATGTGTTAAGCTTGTACTGTATTGCTTTAACTGTTAGAGTGTGTTTTATTATTTTGATTCATTGTAGCATGTTTTTATTTTACAGGTTAGGTTGAAGGAAGGTTGTAGGCCACTGATTGGTATGGATGACACCTTCTTGAAAGGAAAATTCATAGGAATATTGTTGACAGCCGTGGGGGTTGATGGGAATGATTCATTGTACCCTTTGGCACTTGGATTAGTTGAGAAGGAAAATGCACATCACTGGTCGTGGTTCCTTCAATGGCTGCAAAAATCTCTAGACTTAGGCAATGGTGAGAATGTGACGCTCATGTCAGACATGCAAAAGGTAATAACATAACTTACAATATTAGTTGAGAATTTTTTAATTAATGAATTACCACTGGTTTTAATGGCTTGTTTAATATGAAAGGGACTTGCCAATGCCTTAGTGAGGTGCTTCTGGCGGTTGAGCATAAATTTTGTGCCCGCCACATCTATGCAAATTGGAGCAAGAAATGGAGAGGCAACGAGTTCAAGAAGAAATTCTTCAGCTGTGCATGGTGTACATATGTGGAGGATTTCAAAGACAATCTCACACGTATGGGATCCCTGAGGAAAAAGGCAGTTGAGGATGCAGTAACGTATAATGTACAATGTTGGGTAAAAGCGTATTTTAGTTCAAGGTGTAAGTCTTGGGTGGTCGATAATAACATGAGTGAGTCCTTCAATGCGTGGATAGACGAGTATATGTTTTTACATGTCATTAGGATGTTTGATGGGATTAGATTGAAGATGATGGCTAAGTGGGCTGAAAGTGAGAGACATGTGCATGGTTGGAAAAGTAATTTCAGTCCTAAATGTATGGATTTGTTTGAGTCCAATAGGTACCTAGTTGCTGATTGTAGAGTGTTATTTAATGCGGATGATGGATACGAGGTTGTAGAGGGGCAAGATAGGCACTCAGTTAATATTTCAAGAGGAAGGTGTACTTGTAAGGCTTGGGATTTAACGGGAATACCTTGCCAGCATGCCATATGTGCTATGTATCATGCTAAGATAGACCCCAAGACCCACATTTCACACTACTATCACAAGGACATCTATATTGCAGCTAGGGGTGGAAACAGGCCAGGGGCCTGTCAGGGGCCTGCGGCCTGGCCTGTTTCCGGCCTGGACAGGCCTGGCCTGTCAGGCTAACAGGCCAGGCCTAGGCCTTTTTTAAGGCCTGTTTATCCAAACAGGCCAGGCCTAGGCCTCCTCATAGGCCTGTTAGGCCTATCAGGCCGGCCTGTTATAGGGGTATACTTGTAATTTCATATTTAATAATTCTCACTGATTGTGACACGTCCGCTGCTCCCTCTCAGATCTCGCCATCGTCTTTATTCCTCTCAGTGACACAACACAACCCTAACCTTCTTTTTCTTCGACTTCGAGCAGTGACGACATTTGGCCGCTCCTCGCACTCGCTCTCGCTCTCACACTCACTCTCAGCCTCTCACGGTGCCTAACCTTCGTCGCTTCTGCTGGTTCAGTGCCTCTTCTTTGTTCAGTGTTCGGCCGGACCTCGCTCTAATCGACAAATTGGTAAGTATTTGCTTCTACTGGTTCGATTTGGTCACCTTTTTAAGTATAAGTTCGATTTAGTTCAGTGCCTCTTCTATTTGCTTCGTTCAGTGGTTGATTTGCTTTTAGTGGTTCGATTTGGTGTTTAATGGCTTGGATCTGTATGCCCAGTGTTTGATTTGCTTTTGGTGTTTCGATTTGGTGTTTAATGGCTTGGATCTGTATTTTATTTTGGTGTTTCGATTTGGTGTTTAATAGCTTGGATCCGTATGCCCTTAAGAGTTAAGACCAAGTAAGGCTATATATCCTTAAACCGATAGAAATACTCAAGATGCAACCTTTACTGGCTTCCCCTAATTCATCCATTACTACGATTGTTGAAGAGTATTGTTTTTCATGCGAGGTCTTATTGTTGCTTGAGACTAAGTAGTTAGTAAGTAATCATAGTTAGTTGAATGAGTAGTAATAATAAATATTGTAATTACCTACTTACCGATAAGTGGGAAGATTGAGCATGTGTTGATAAGATTCATGTCGAGATAGTTAGAGGCTCAGTTTTCATCTCCTCTGTACTGATGTGTGTGTAATTATCTACCTACCTTCATGAATAATTTAGGTAAATGAGGAAAGATTGGGCATATGATGATAAGATTCATGTTGAGATAGCTTGAGTCTTAGTTTTTATCTCCTCTATACTGATGTGTCTTTCTTGCTTGTGATTCTGTATAATATTGTTGTTATGGCTTTGTCATGGTCCATTCCCTCCCCCCCAACCAAAATAAAAAAAGACAAAATTTGTAGTTAGCTGGCATTTTTTGTAACTATTCTTGTTTCCTGAGTCTTAATTGGGTTTGAATTATATACTCGTAGGGGCTCCTCACTTTGTTCAGGGGATCTTCATCCTGATATGATTGTTGCTAGGGAAAATCATCTCAAGTCTGATAAGAAAGCATACTTTGCAGAGTTACATAATTATTAGCATGAGTAAGTTATGCATTGTCATTCCACTGCAAATTCGTTTTTTGCCTCATTATAATACTTATTGTCATCCTGATATGAATTTTATCATTGATTTGAGATGCCATGTCATTTAAGGGCTGAGATGGTTGATTCCTGGGTTTTTGTTTTCTCAGATGTGTTTAATGAGATAGTACTTTCCCCGTTAGTGCATTTGGAACACCCACAAGTTGATACAAATGCTAAGCTTGCTTTAGAAAATGGTAAGATTTGCTAGCATCAACTTATAAATTTCAGCTAATCGCTTGGGTAATATTTGAACTTTGTAGTGGAATATGCTTATGGAATGTCTGCCACATGATATTGGTTTGAGAAGTTGTTCCATTCTTGTTCACATTTGCAATTCCAATGTTTCAGCTTTACCTTTGTCTATTTCTTTCTTCCTGACCTAGCTACATAGAAAGGATGAAGTTCATTTGTGCTTGGCTAAATGTCTTTTCAAGCGAATCTTCATATCTGATTTGCAAAAGGATTGGGCAACTCTTTTACACTAATTGACTTCCTAGTCCTCCTGTTGTATTGTTCTGTTCTTGTGTTTTTCTATTTTGTTTCGTTTTCTGATTTGAGGAGTTCTTAACTTCAACACTTTGTGATCCATATTTTCTTAATGTTTAACAGATTTTTTGAAGGTCTTCGAAGCAGAAGAAGAAAGAAGAAATTATATTTGAAGATTTAATATGAGGGTCCAACGATTTTAAATTGATTTGGTTTGAATTGGTGAACTTATAATAAAAATTGTTGTTTTATCTAGTCTCATATTTTATGATGTAATTTAGATCATTAGTATTAATTTATGTTAGTTAGCATTTTTAGGCTGTGTTTTTGGCTTTGTTTTGAAAGAAGGCAGTATACAAGCATGGCCTGTTAGCCTACCTTTTTTTTTTTTTAGAAAAACAAGCCTCCTTAACAGGCCACAGGCCAGGCCAGGCTTATATACAGGCCAGCTCAGTAGAAAAAAATGGCTAATAATGCGCCAGCGTGCCGCTGCGCAGCCACTTTGTTGCCACGCGCTTTGTTAAGTCGAAGCACAGCTGCTTTCCACCCCTAATTGCAGCCTATAGAACAAAAATTACAACCAGTTAGGGGTAAAAAATTCTGGGACGCAACAAATTTTGGACCATTGCAGCCTTCACTTGTCACTAACTTGCCTAGGCGGCCTCCAATTGTATTGTACTACCTCCGGTCCTAATTATAAAATCTAATTGATTTTTTTTAGAGAGATTAAGGAAGCTAAATAAGTTACTTAATCATTTTATATGTTGCGTATCCTTAGATTATATATTAGTTTATTAGTTAAATTAATTAGTTTGAAGAAAAAATAAAAACACTCTGAAGTAATTTAATTAGCTTCCTTAATCTCTCTAAAAAAGTTATCTAGGTCTTATAATTAAAACCGGGAGAGAAGAAATATGGATACCAAAGTCAAATTTTCACGACGCCCGCACCCCTCACCGGTGGAAATTAAAACGGCTTCTAATGTTAACCTTCTCCCACCATATTCAACAACGAGTCATTACGTTTATATTTTAATAATTTTATTAATTTTTTTACTATTATTTATCAATTAAAATTGCTTTTTTATGGCAAAAAGTAGAAGAATCATGTTTTTTTAAAAAAAAAAATCGTTGCAGATTTTTTTCCTAGAATGCATTTAGTCATATATATTCTTAAAATGACTATATTTTAATGGGATTGAGACTTGAAAATGTGCAGAGAGGACCAAAACAAGACTAAACTGGAGCATTATGCAGTAATCAGGACTGGAGGTTGTACAAATTATGTGCTTTAACTATTAATATGGCATCGCAGAATCTATACGAATTAGGGGCAAGAATATTTAGGATCCGGAGAATAATGGTGAGGGAAGGGAGAAGGGTAAAGGAGAGAACCTTTATCTCACACTTTGTTTTGTTGGTCTTCCAATTTATTTTTATTTTAAGATGAAATACGTTTGGCTTTGATATAAAACTCATGGTGTATGTTTTCCTTTCATTGCCTTAAAAGTGAGTTCGGTCAAGGCAAATTACACACGCAACAACAACATTCATAGAATGGACAAATCAGTGTCGCTCAAAATTATCAAGAAAATATAATAAACCACACAAAACAAAGTTCATATATTGTCACAAAACAAAGTGCAGGGAAATACAAAAAGCACAGTAAGAAAACCATTCACGACACACTCAATTCTCTTGAAGCCGTACACATGTTTTTATCACGAACACCTAAGTTACAGAGCTCAAGGCATAATATCTTCATCGTCATCAGAAGGAAGCTCGTTGAGGTCAAATGGAAACTTCAGAATACGTTTCCCATCAGCTTCATGTTTCCCCTCTCCAGCAGCAGCAAAAACAGAAGACTCTTTCTCTTGAGCAGTTTCAAAAGCCTCCTTGCCTTTTCCACCCTCAATAGCTTCATGATTCTGGATGCAGGGGATCGGTGCCTGAGACACAGCGAGCTGCTTTTGAAGCTCTGAAACTTGATTCTGCAGGAGCGATATATCCCCAGCACAGCCATTAACTGGATCTCGCACCCTAGCATTCGCTTCGTACACTAAGCTGTTCACTGCTTCTCCTCTCTGATCAACTGGAAGCTCCTGTTTGTCAAAAACAATGATCAGTTTATAGTATCCTCGTCTTCTCTGTTTTTATTACAGAAAAGCAAGTAAGAAACCGGGGAGGTAGGTAGGACGCAATATGGGAAATGATGAGAAAACCTCAATTGAGCCTAAAAATCCCAAATCAATGAAATGAGTTTTCTCTTACCGACACCAAAACGACGATTTGAGATTTTAAAGTGCAATTTTTTTTTTTTTTTATGTCTGCCCCTAATTAAGAAGAAATGTATGAAGCGAGGTCAAAGCTGATATCCGGGGCTCTATTTATAGATTGAGGTCACATACGACTATACGAGTACACATGGCTCTGGTGAGTGTGGGACCCAACAAAATAGACAGTATCCACATAGAAATGTAGCATGCTTATATAAGCATTTTTATTTTATTTTTTTTAATATTTTTTTATATATTTTATTTATTTAGATTTAAAGTATATCGCTTTTTTTAAGATTTTTTTGTAAAAGTATCTCAAATAAATTAATTTTCATAATACGGTGTTGAGACAAATGCAGAATCGAAAATTAATTAATTTGAGATACTTTGTGCAAAAAACATCTCAGAAAATATCATATACTTTAAATCTAAATAAATACAATATATAAAAAAAATGCTTATATAAGCATGCTACAGGGGCTAGGGGTGGCCCCCCCTTTTTTAAAAATATATATGTGTGTGTGTGTTTTTAATTGAACATGAGGGTCAGCCATGTGGATGCATGTTTGAAAATCCTGTGAACTCCCTGGCCTATATATATATATATACATCGTTCTAAATATAAGACCTAATTAATTTTTTAGAGAGATTAAAGAAGTTAAATCAGTTATTTAATTAATAATATGTTGTGTATGATTAAATTATTTAGAAAAATTAGTTTGAAGAAAAACTGATGAATATAAATACTTTAAAGTATTTTAATTAACTTCCTTAATCTTTCCAAAAAAGTCAATTGAGTCTTATATTTATGACTGAATATTATGTTTAGCATGTCATGTATATATATGAAAACAAATAGAGTAAGAGTCAATTATAGATGGGCTTAACAATATGAAAACAAGTAGCTTCCTTAATCTTTCCTTAATTTTTTGAGTTTTAGCACGGATTTAATTATAAATGAGTTTAACAATATGAAAACATGTAGAGTAAGACCAAAGTGAAGTGATCTTAATTTATGTACTACCTCCGGTCCTAATTATAAGAGCTAGTTGACTTTTTTTGGAGAGAATTAAGGAAGATAAATAAGTTATTTAATCATTTAAATACGTTGTGTTTTTTCTTAAATTATATATTAGTTTATTCTTTCAAACTATTTAGTTTGAAGAAAAAAATAAAAATAAAAATACTTTAAGCTAATTTAATTAAATTTTCCTTAATCTCTCCAAAAAAGTCAACTAGCTCTTATAATTAGGACCAGAGGGAGTAATAGATTTCTTTTACTTTTTTTATATTAGGTCTATATTATATTTCAAATACTTTTATTTATGATACAATGTTTTTTATTTTCGCCCCCTGTCATCAAAATTTCTAGGTCCATCCCTGCTCACCAGAGACTCTCTGAATCCTAAAGTCCGAAGTGTTCCAAAATTAAATCCTAAAGTCCGAAGTGTTCCAAAATTAAATCCTAAAGTCCGCAGTGTTCAAAAACTAATCCTAAAGTCCGCGGGGGAATTCTTGAGTGCACTAGGAGCACCAACTCATTTGTTCACTGCCCAATGGAAATATGCCAAGTCATGTTTCGGCTATCTATGTGACTGAGGAAGGAGTGTGATTTGAATATTTGACAGAGACCTGGAGGAATATCTTCGATTGGCTGGAGAGCTCCTTCCCTGTACACCATCCAGATTTAATCTGGATGGTCTATATTTAATTTTTTTAATTTTTTGTTTTTTAAAAAAATATTTTAATAGGTAGATCATTTAAAATAAATATAATCTTTCAACTAATATTTTTAAAAAAAAAATAATTTTTTAATTTAAAAATTATTAAATAAAAAAATTAAATTTAACCATCCAGATGAGATCTGAACGGTCCACAAGGGAGGAGCTCTCCCTGCCTATCAGGGAAACCAAGTACCGAACTTTACCACTCGTTTTTTTTTGGACAAACTTTCCTACTCGTTTTTGCCACATACCTTTTTGCTCTAGAATATTTTTGTGTTTTTTCTATCACATAATCTAATTTCACTTACCAATTATTGGCTTTACTTTATGATTCATCTTTCATGATTGTGTGTGTTGAAGATTATTCCTGTGCCTTTCTGATCATTTCCTCAAGATTAATTGATCTACTCTTACAGATTAGGATTTATTGTTACTGTTTAGGAACACTTTGATCTTGATCTGTGCTATTCGCCGATTGTGTGCTCTTTATGATTGTTTAATCAAGATTTATGGACTGTGATGAGCTTAGGAGTTTAATTTTTTTTTGTCAAAGGATACTTATATTAATACTTCAAAAGATTACAATCCCAATAGCAGAGAAGGGACATAACAAGAAGATACACAACATCAAAAGAACAGACAAGACAATGAATTACAAAACAAAACAGAATACACACAAATGGAAACAAACTACAAACAATCACCACTCAATGAGTGATTGGGGAGAGGGGCATCATGAGGAACAGTATCCGCCTTCTGGGATTCCAAGGCTAGAAGTGACAACAAAGAAGGTGTTGGTTGAAAGACCCACCCAATTGGGCACACCCATTTATAAGCATCGGCTGCGATTAGGTCAGCGGCACGATTACCCCCTCTTGGGGTAAAAGATAGAGAGAACCCAACCTTGATCACCAAAAGACGAATAATATCGAAAATAATGCTCCTACTCCGCCAATCAATCGTATCCGGAGATTTAGCATCAACACATTTAAGAAGAGAAAGACAGTCGGTTTCAAAAACAACATTATCATGACCGAGATCAACAGCGAGCATCAGAGCCCTCTTCAGAGCTAAAGCTTCAGTCATGAATGCAGAGATGAATTTCACCTTATCCACAAAACCCCATTTGAAATCACCAAAATGATCCCTACAAATAACTCCGACAGCAGCGCCAGTCTTATTAGCCGAAAAGGCCCCATCACAATTATATTTGAGTTTGCCAGCAGATGGAGGGGACCAAACAGCTAGATGAGTAGGAACAACCCTTTGGCCCTCCGGATTACTGTACTTTTTATCGCAATTTACCCAGAAGTCAAAATTGTTTTTCCCCGCACATTCAATGACATCAATAGGGTTAGGATCTTTATGATCAAAAACCAAATTATTTCTTTGTTTCCAAATAAACCATAAAATCCAACAAATTAATGAAAGGTTTTGCTTACTCAAGAAAGCCATACCTGTGAGTTAAATCCACCAAGCATTGAAGTTCGTAATACTAGCAACATCAAGCTTTGCACCCAGAGAACACCCAAACCAAACACACCTAGTCCAGGGGAAATGAAAAAACAAGTGCTCCACCGTCTCCACAGCATCAGAACAAACTGAGCAAGTGTTAATTTGTGATCTCTTTCTCCGATAAAGGGCACCATTGGTAGCAACAACATTATTCAAGACCCGCCAGATGAATTGTTGTACTCTCGGGATAATCTGAATCTTCCAAATCGATTTCCAGCATGATGAGGTGATGACTATTGAAGACCCAGCCTTGTTATCCTCAGTCCGCATGTTCTCCTTACTGTTATGATATCCCCCTTTCATTGAATACACACCATTCTTAGCACAAGTCTACACTAATTTGTCGCCCAACCCATTAGATGGGATATCAATCTCGTATATAGCACTCTTGACTTCCGTCGATATATACCGGTCAATGGGAGTAAGATCCTACTTTCCATTGACAATAAGATCACAAACTCTGGCCTTTGCAATAACAGGGTCATTTAGACTATTGGGTTTCTTCGGAAAAGTATCATGTGGAACCCATTTATCGTCCCAGATTCTGATAGCTGCTCCATCTCCAACATCCTAGTGCAAGTCTTGCATAAGAAATTTCCTACCATCCAATATACTAGACCAGCACCACGATGCTTTATGTCCTTTACCTGCTTTCATGAAATCATCTTTGGGAAAGTACACACTCTTCAAGACCTTAGCCCACAAGTCGTTGGGGCTCATCAGCAATCTCCATGCAGTTTTAGCCAGAAGAGCATCATTCATGACAGATAAATCTCGAAAACCCATCCCACCGGAACACTTAGCTGTAGTTAAAGACCCCCAGGCTCTCCAATGTGTAGTTCCACCAGAGACAATACCGCTCCACCAAAAATTAGCAATCAGACTGCTAATCTCTCTACATGTCTTGATCGAAAACTTGAAAACGTTCATAGGGTAGATAGGGATTGCCTGAAGAACCGCTTTAATCATTACATTGTGCCCAGGAAAAGAAAGAAGAGAATGGCCCCATCCTTGGATTTTATTAGCAATGCGTTCTCGAACATAAGCCAACGCCTGATGCTTAGTCTTTCCCCAAATACTCGGAATACCAAGATATCTACCTGGGTCCTCTGTCACCGGAATGCCCAAGATTCTTCCTACCATATTTTTAACATCATCAGGGGTATGGGAAGAGAAAAGGGTACTCAACTTATCAAGATTCATAACTTGACTAGAGGCAGTGCAATACATTTTCAAGATATCAACCAGATGGTTGCAGTTGCGTTGAGTTGCACGCATGTACAGAAGAACATCGTCAGCGAAGAAGCTATGAGTAAGTTCTGGACAGCTGTGGCTCAATTTGACGCCCTGAATAAATTTATCCGCCTGACTCCTTCTAATAATAATGGATAGAACTTTAGCAATAATGATGAAAAGATATGGAGAGAGGGGATCTCCCTGACGAATGCCCCGACTCAGGATAAAGGAACTCACTTTTTCACCTGATAAACAAATATTCAAACTAACAGAGCAAACATATTTCATCAGGAGGGATACCCACTCTATACAGAAATCAAATCTCAACAACACATTTTCCAGAAAATTCCACTCCACCCTATCATAAGCTTTGCTCATATCCATTTTCAGAGCGAATTCATACTTACCCCCGGTCTTCTTGCGACGAAGATAATGATATACTTCATTGGCAATAATAATATTATCATGAATACACCGACCTGGAACAAAGGCACTCTGATTTTGTGAAATACATGTATCAAGTAAAGGCCGCTTCTATTGACCATGATTTTAGAAATGATCTTATAAGAGAATTACACAAACTTATGGGGCGAAAATGGGAAACATGCTCAGGCTTTTGAAGTTTAGGAATAAGAGTGATGTTAGTTGAATTTAAATCATTAAGCACCAAATGACCAACAAAAAACTCTTTAACCAAACTACAAACAGACTCACCAATTTCAGACCATGAGGAATGATAAAATTTACCCAAAAACCCATCAGGTCCAGGCGCTTTTGTGCTCCCAAGACTGAAAGCTGCTGCTTTAATATCCTCCGTAGAAATTGGTAACATTAGACTGCGGTTCATATCAGATGAGATAGTAGCCTCAATGAAACCCAATACAATATCCATTGGTCGTGCACCAGAAGTAGTAAACAGCTCCTGAAAAAAGCTAGCAATATTAGTTGAGATAGTATCCTTCTCATACAACCAATTGCCCTCATCATTTCTAATACACAAGATTCTGTTCTGCTGCCTCCTCTTGATAGTAGAGATGTGAAAGAAACCTGAGTTCTTGTCACCAGCGCCTAACCAATTAATCCGAGATCGTTGCCACCAATATTGCTCTTCGCACTCCAGCAATCTTTCCAGCTCTCCTTTTGCCTCCACAATCCCCTTAGAAATATCCGGATTTCGATATTTCTGAGACAACTCAGCCAAATGGGTCTTCAATAACTCAATGATCTTACTGCTATTAGGGAACTCCTTCTTACTCCAAGCAATTAACCTCTGCGTACACCTCTTCAAATTGCTCACAAAATTTCCTAGTACCGAGTGATCCTGATCACTACAATTCAGCCAACACCCCTTGATAACCTCAAGAAAATTCTCATGAGATACCCAAGCAGATTCAAAACGAAAGGTCCGACCGTGCTGACGATTTTCATACTGATATTCGATGAACAGAAGGTGATGGTCGGATCCGGCCGGATCAACATTAAAAACCTGAAGACACGGGAACTGCTCATGCAACTGCAAATTACCCAAGGCCCTATCGATGCGCTCATGAACTGTATCCGAGTAATCACGATTATTGCACCAAGTAAAAATGGATCCATTATACCCTAGATCTTCGAGTTCACAATCAGCCACAAAACACTTAAAATTAAGAATCTTCCTCCAAGCTCTAGGGCGACCACCACGCTTTTCATGCTGTGAAAGGATATCATTAAAATCCCCAATACAAATCCAAGAGTCCCTGATATTGTTGCTAATTCTTCAAACCTCTTGCCAGCACAACCCTCTATCCTCTTCATCAGGAGGGCCATAGATAAAAGTAATATAAGCTAGAGTCGATAAGGTCTCAGATATCACACTGGTATGGATAATATTAGAATACGAGAATAGAATATTAACTGTAAGCACATCAGACCACCATAATGTTGGGATCCGTACACGCAGCGGAATTAAAAAAACTTTTATGAATCCCAAAGAACAGGATCGCTCAACCGCGTTTAAATCAAGGTTAAAGAGTCTGAATCATACCTATGCGAAATTCTGAGCGTTTCTTACGTTCGATTTGATCACGTGGGCTACCTTCTCGATCATCTAGGAGCAGCCTTTTCAAGTCTCCTCCCTCTACCGGTATCCACACCGAACAGCTCTCCAACACGTACGGCAGCGTGCTAGTGCCTTCTCTTTGTGTCTCACGTTTTTCTCTCTAGGATTTCTTTTTGCGGCTTGTCTCAATTCGTTTTAGCTATTTAATACAACTAGATCATCATCCTTTTATAGAGTTTCTAAAACCCTAATGAGCCGTATTAAAATATTCAAAATTAATCTTAATTAATTGTTGAATTCGAATTAGGATTAAGTAATATATCAATTAAATCTGTCCAACAGATCTAATCTAATCTATTTATTTAATCCGGATAGAAAGCCTTGTAATTTAATTTATCATTATAAATTAAATCTAAGATATGATATATATCTATTTAATTAAATCGAGATCTTTTGTATCTCAATTAAATTAAATCTAAGATATAATATCTCTTCGAAAATTAAATGTGAGATACTATATCTCTATTCATTTTAGGTATTTAATTTATCAAATAAATTAAATACAAAACAAATAACATTTAATTTCGAATTATATATATATATATATATATATATCCTTCATAGATTAAACGTTGCATTCATTAAATCTTAAACATATCTAAGATTCAATGAATCTGGACACTAATACTCATGTTGGACTATTCTTGTGTGTGACCCTCCAGGCCCACATGAGATTGGATGGGCCAATCTTTGTACCCGACCCACAAGTCGCAAGCGGCCTCTAGCAAGACATTGCGATTACCCAATTCATATGGGGATCGATGATACGATGCAACCTATTGTACAACCATGTCACGTCCCTTTTGTCACACGATAATTTGGTCAAGGATGAGGCACGGATAATGTCAACTTCCTGTTCTTAACCATTACTTTCTCGATTCTCGAGTAGTCTAATAATTGAAATGGAAACTCCTTTCCATCGTAGTATGGCCATACATTTCTTAGACTCACTCATCGAGGGGCCCAGTATTATCTCTCTACAAATGTGAGGGACAAATTCCATCTTGACCATTCACATTCCTCTGCATGAAAATCATTGATCCCGATCATAGCCTTTATCATCACCCGATCAAAGGTGACTTTTGACTAGGTCAAAGACCAGCGACTCATCATGTAGGAATCCATGATGATCTCAGGTCAAAGGGCGTTGTGACGCGGTTATACATGAGAAAAGCTTATGACTTAATTCATGCAGCTTTCTCATAGTGGGTCGGTCCAGCACCTTATACTCTTACAAGTGCCTATGACTTTGACTCGTATCTCCATACTCATCAAAGTCATACTGGTCTTATTTCATCTTCGCTCCCTCGTAGATAACCGACCAGGGACATTTAAGATAATCTATAAGATATATCCAGGGATACTGTTATCATTATAAACATGCAAATGAAATGATAACTAAAGGAGAATGACTTGCCCCTAGGGCATAATTTCCAACAGATAATGCCAGCCTGCCACTTTTTCCAACAGGGTTAACAATCCATTCCTCATTAAAACCACATCTCCACCTCACTTTCCTTACTACACTTGCTTTCTGCTTAGTCTCCATCAGGAAGACTAAGTGGGGTTTTTTTCGGGAGCAATCATCCCTCAAGTTTCTGACTGTCATGGCAACCCCCAAACCCTGACAGTTCCAAGCTAAAATATTCATGGCGAACCGGTGGTTGGTCTCATCCAACCACCGGCTTTAACAGGCAAAGAAGAGTCATGATCCATATCCTGTTCACTACCAACATTTAACCAGCTATCAGGGAAATCAATCTCAACAGATGAAGCCATATTACTAGACATACCCGGTTTCTCTTCATTTCCATATTGACGAAGATACTTTTTCACTGATCAAAAATTCTACTTACGCTCTTTCTGTGATTTCCCCGGAACAATTTTACCAAGAATTGGTTCCTCAATTGAGTCAAAATCCAATTTCCTGCATTTATTTCGCTCCACCAATGCAGAATCATCCTCCAACGGTCGCTTAAGGTGAGTACCTTTTAAGCAAAAGGACATGGCTGAGATTGGAGAGAGCCCACTAGGAGGAACAATAAGATTAATTTAATCTCATTATCACTAGGATATTCAACAATATATGGTTGGAAATTAACTTGGTTGGCTGAACCCTCTTCCCTAGAATTAATTGCACCTTCCAATGCTGATTGGGTCTTATTAGCTGAGATGCAAATGCTCACTTCACCGGGATTCTCATGCAAAGGTGGATTGGTAATAGCAGGGCCCACATATGGATTAGCTGTGTGCCTATCAACTAGATTTAAAGACAATAGACAATGGGCCGGGATAGACGGATCACACAGAGTCGAAGAGCTAGCATGAGTGTTCTTAATTAAATCCAGGCTATCACTCCCAGTTGTATTTGACGAGCCAGCAACGGTCCAAGTGGTTGAAAAGGAGTCAGCATAATTATTCTGCACAAGCCCAACCATAGAAAGGCTCTCATCCAAGGCATTCTTACCACATGATGCTCGGCCCAACCCCATCAACCATCTCCTTTTTTGCTTTTTGGACCACATCAGCCTCAAATCTCATCTGAAGCCTCGGATCCTTCACTCCCACACGCGCCACCTCCCTTATGCCAACATCACCTTTATCTTGTCTAGTCACCATCAGAGGACAAGCACTCAGTGTTGACTGGCAGAGTTCACGCGTCATCGCGACTTGCACAGGTGCAGAAACTATGGTGACTGTCTTGGTATCGTCGTCGACTGTTGGGCATGGAGTTCGCCGGCCAAGTATCTCCGTCACTGGGCACGTCACATCCTCCGACGGCGGTTCCGGCAAGCTGCGAACTGATCACCAGGAGATTTGAAATTATGTGTAGTGTCTGACTTAACCACCGCCAGGTCCCTGTTTTCCATCGACCAACTCCTCCGTGAGGATTCAGCCGGAGCTCCCTTAGCCAGGAAACAAGCTTCACTCCAATCTTCCTTGCATACTATCAGCTCCTCCTCAATGGTACGCAACGCAGGTGTGCATAACCAACTTCCAAACTCGTTCTCTACTTCGATCCCCTCTTCTCTACTTAGCTCCTCTTTACATCCGCGAATGTCATGCGCCAGTCTACCACATTTGTAACAGAAATGTTGGAGCCTCTCTTATTTAACCGTGACCCAGGCTGAGCCCTTCTCCTTCCTCGGAACCCAAAAGCTAGAAACAAGCGGCTCATTCAACCGGATAAGTGACCTAACACGGATAAAGTTTCGCCCCAATCTACCATCAATCATCGGTTTCTCAAACATAACAGCTTCCCCTACTGAATCACCAAGGATTTTTGCGTTGTGATTGTCAAAAGCTGCTACCGGAAGACCGTGAAATTGCATCCAGTACGGCGTTTCTTCGAAGCCAACATCCTTAAGAACCATGGAATCCTCCCAAACTTGAAGGAAGCCCTGAATCGACCAAGGTCTACCTTTTAGGATACGACCATACTCTTTAGTATCTCTGAACTGGAACAAAAAAATGAACTTGCTGCGGTCAAGCTCGTGCACCTCCAGATCATCTTTTAACTGCCACCCGTTTTTTATCATTGAGATGACAGTGGGAATATTCAAGTTCTTGTTTGAATGAAGCTTCCTAACAAGAGAACCCCCAAACTTATCGACCTTCTCATCCAAATCAAGAACCACCTGTTTCAACCTCTTAGAACTACTACCATTCTCCACCTCCATACCGCAACGAACACAGACAGAGATAGAGATAAGCTGAAGAAGAAAGAAAATGGAGGATGGCGATACAGGCTACACGAACCTAGCAGACCCTCACAAAGAAAGAAGAGAGCTCTCACAAAGAGAGACGTAAAAGTCCAGAGCACTGGATTATGAGCTTAGGAGTTTAATGCTTCCTGTTTGAAAGTAGAATTAGTGATATTGATTGGGTCGTTTGAATCAGATTTTATCTCGAGTTTGATTGATTTTTAATGAGTATGGTTTCATATTTATCAAGGAGTTTTAAGCGCATTACATTCTTTGAATCCCTGGACGCTTACTCAGAAATCAAAATCACTTCTTCAGTTCAACTCCAATAATTTGAGAGGCAATGAAGGTGAAGTTCTTAGGGAAGCTCATCTGATTCTTGATTCCTTCGGAATCAGTTTCCCTACTTATCCTTTGAATAGGTAAGGAAAGCTTATCTCATTTGGGCTATCTAGATGAGATCTGAATGACCCAGATTTAATTTTTTTTACTTTTTTTTTCAAAAAAAAATTATTTTAATAGGTAGAGAATCTAAAATAAAGATAATCTCTTAACTAATGTTTTTTCAAAAAATAATTTTTTAATTTAAAAATCACTAAATAAAAATTATTAAATCTGGACCGTCCAGATCTCATCTGAACGGCCTAGATAAGACAAGCTCTCTCTGCCTATCCTAAAGATAGGTAGGAAAACTGGTTCCTGATTCCTTCTAGCTGAGATCATTTTACTCGTTGACACACTGTTTCTTATATAAATAAAAATTTAAAAATAGTGGCAAGCAGGTGAAATGATAATCATAGACAATGCTTCAATGGAATTTCTCAGCTCTCTTTAACTTGATTAACGCACTCTATTAATCGAAGTTCAAGGTCTCTTAGCTCCTCAAGAGAATCGACCTAGGCTGCACTACCATATTACATACTGTTGAGCTCTTACGAAAGAATTAATCACATATACTCATAATTCTCTTGACATTTTCCATACAAGAGAAGAAAATATACATTTATACACTCGCTTCTTGAAAGTCCTTCTGAATGGTTACAACCTACATGCATATCAATTATTTCTTGATCTGATACACTCGTGCCTTTTTTTATATGTTATGTATACGTCATCTAATTATTTTTTGAGAGTCCTTCTTGATATGATACACTCGTGCCTTTTTTTTAAAAAAATGTTATATATGCATCATCTAATTATTTCTAGACTCTTGAGAGTCCTTCTGATGATGATGCCTGTTACTTGCTAGTAAGGTAAAAAAGAAATGTTGGAGTCTTTTTTATGAAGATGTGGAAGAAGAGAATGGTGAGGAAAACAAAGAAATAGTGGATGAGAATTCTGCTGATGCTGATGAAGAAGAAAAGAATAATAAGGATGAGACTCAATTCATGGAGACTAACAAGCCCACTTTCTATTTCCAGAAATTCACACAAATTTGCTTAAAACCAGAGAATAAATTATGCATACTCCCTTTCTGTTTATTTGGGTATATTTTGAAGTAGAGGGGAGGTATGTAATTTCAGCACAAACTCATGGGATGTTGGTATACTTTAATCTTTGTTTCAGGAGATCTGTGTAATTTTAGTGATGTTTGGGGAAGGTTTGTATTTGTTTTGAGAATAAAGGAGGTGATTTGTGTACACTTTTTGTGTGAAGACATTATGGTCACTGTACTTTACTACTCTCAGGATCCTTAATATAATGATATATTTAAGGATATGATTTTGCTTCTAAGATTTGGTATAATCCAACAACTTATGCCTATATGACTTGGGTATTTTCATATTATCCAACATAAACTAATAACACAAGTATTTAATATGCATTATAGCCCATAACAATAAAATTATTTCTATGCCTTGTTCAAAAAAATTTCTTCTCTCTATAATAGAACAGGGGAGCATATGGTCGCTGGTAAATTTAGTCGATGTCAATAGTCATCACATTACGTACACACGTGGCACTTGCTCTCGTGAAAATTAAGATTAAAAAAGTATATCTTCCCACTCTCGGTCTGATCCCACCAACACTACTTAAACTAAAGCTGTAATAATATTGAAAATGACCGTTACTGATGCCAAAACGGTAATTTAAAAGGTTAGTTAGCGATTTATGAAGCCAACTTGACCAAATTAAACTCTCTCTCTCCATTCGTCGTCATGTTACTTTCCTCCACCTTCCCGCGTCTCTCTTCCCTCCTTCCACTCCTCTGTTTCATTTCAATCCTCGCTAGAGTCAGCTCTGATGTAAGTCAACTATAAAAAAAATTAAAAGAAAAGATTATATTTGGAAAAAAATTAAAAATTAAAATATTTTAAAGTAATTTAATTAGCTTCTTTAATTTTTTCTTTAAAAGTCAACCATGTCTTATATTTAAGACTGGAGGGAGTAACTTAACTAACATTTTTAATATAATTATATTATATAAATATATCATATATTAAAAAATGGATGAATTATATACTTGTAAATAAAAAAAACATGTAAAAAAGATAATCAACAATATAATTTATCAAATGTCATTAAATTACTTGCATATATATATACACACACACACATACTATACACAATATTTCATCGCACAAATGCCATGCCTTTTGATATTATACTTTGTATTTGATAGTAACATGTGCTATTTAGGATCCATGCCTCGAGATTTTGGAATTAAAAAAGATTTTGAGCTCCCTTATATGCATCATCTTGTAGATGTATTCTCCTCTTGAGTCTTTGACCCACAGCCATGAGATTTTGTGATGGAGACTACTTGTGCCATACCAAGCTCCACATTGAGTAAAATGATGTCACCATCTTGGGATCCGGTTTTGCAAATGGAAGCTTTTTTTCTTTTCTAATCTATGATGAGAAAATAGCGTTAATCACTGGTTGCCTTTTCTTTGTACTAAATAAGGTTAAATTGGTAATTGTATATTTAGATTTAATTACAGTCAAGTCCTTTGAGACTTCATATTTTTTAAATAAACATGGTTAAATTGGTAATTCTCTTATTTAATATAAGAACAAAATTAAAATATGCTACTCCTAATTAAAACCAAGCTTATTGGCCCCAAGAAAAAAAACCAAGCTATTTACAAGTTAGCCCAAAAAACCACATGGTAATTAATTATCGCAACCAATTTTCATATTAACCCCCCCGGTCAAATTTTCTACCAACTTTCCATTTATATCCTATTCTCTTATTATGAACGTGTGATCATTTTATTACATGTCAATATACCCTTGGATTTCTTGCCAGGTTACGCCGCTAATTAGATTAAAGTTATTGAGTATTTTGTTTGTTTTTGTTTTTGTTTTTACTCGTCTATAGCAAAATACGAGTAGAAATGTATCTAGGACGAACAAAAGAAGTTAAATCTCTTGTACGTAATTAGTTGTGGTTCATGTAATTAACATATGAGAAATTGTTAAATAAAGTTATATATTCTATCAAAAAACTAGCATATCAAACAAATTGTATGTGTAGTATATACAGTAGATTTCTCAATATATATATATATATATATTATAGATTTCTTTTAAGTTTTAGTAACAAAAGTTAATTTTGAAAGGTGTAAAAGTAAATATAATCTCTAAAAAATGTGTAATTTTATTAATTCCGTCAAATTGATCCATCCTTCTCTTTTATTTTTATGTGGCACTTACTTTTTTTCTCTCTATCTTTTTAACCTATGTTTGAGTCAAATTTAATGGAATTGTGTCTATTTTACACCATGCAAAACTTAATTACTAAACACTTATAATAAAAAACTTCATTGTTAAAATTACACTATATCTTTTATTTATGTATCTTCCTTTATCTGTATATAATTTATTCATCAAATTTTTAAAGATTGAGTCCGTATCTATGTATAATTTTATTTTATATTAAGATCAAAGTGCAACTATCATGAGTTGACCTGTTGAACATTATCTATGTTATCAAATATAATCCCATAAATAAATTAGATAAGGAGTTTAAACTTCTCATGTTGCATGAGAAGAAGAAGATTCCTACACACACATGAAATGGTGGGGCTCACATATATATAATGCTAATTATATATATATGTGGATCCCACCATTTCATGTGTGTGTGACATGAAAATACACTTCTCCTACAACATGAGAAGTGTTTTTCCAATTAGATAATTCAACAAAAATGAAATGAACTAGAGGATAAATAAAGGATATGTATAAATGGAAATAATGTGGCGTTGGCCGATGATATACAAGATGGAGCACCCCATAATCTAAATTTGGATGCAGGTGAAAATCTTATATAACTCGTACTATTCATTACTTGATTAAAAGTGTAATTTTTTTATACAATATATTATTTCCGTACTCAATCCTAATATTTGCCAATTAAATTTAACCTCTAAATCTTTACCTTCAGGTAAGACTTTAAAATTTTGTAGTATAATTTAGAAGAGAGAGTACTCATTAAATAAATATATTTCTATAATGTATGCCTCACAAACTACATAGTCTACAAAACGAGAAAAATGAGTTGGAGGCCACACGACCACTTGGAATTCTCCAGCAACAAAAGTGACATTTATACTTGGCTGCTCTTCAAGCCAACTTCTACTCTCAAATTCTGGTTCGTCTAATGTACACATATATTACTGTTCATTCCTAAACAATACAAATCATGTGCTTTAACTATTAATATGGCATTGCAGAATCTATAGGTAAAGGAGGAGAAGGGCTCATCATGTGCTTTTGTTAGGTAAAGACGAGTCCACATTTGGTGCTTATAGTTATGTGCTTATTATTTGCTTATATAAGCATTTTTTTAAAAAAATATATATATATTGTATTCATTTAAATTTAAATTATATCTTCGCTTTTCGAGATGTTTTTTGCACCCAAGTATCTCAAATTAATTAATTTCAGTTCGTATTTGTTTGTAACACCAAGTATTATGAAAATTAATTAATTTGAGATCTGATGCAAAAAAACATCTCAAAGATATAATTTAAATCTAAATAAATACAATATATATAAAAAAATTAAAAAAATATGCTTATAAGCACATAATAAGCACCTAACTATAAGCACCAAATGTGGACTCGATAAATACGAAATGCCTTTGGCTTTGATTGTTCACTGATTCTCCAATTATATTCTTTTTTTGTCGTCTTTCCCTTCAAAGGCATTCATGTTGGCTATAATAAAAGGAAGATAATGTCTTTCATGCATCACTTTATGTTCAATTATTTTAAACATACTTTTCAACAATATTCAAACTATTACATCAGTGGCAAATCATGTATTTAATTTTTTTCCAAAATATAAGTTATCATATAGTTTGGATCTTTCAACCATTGTTTTTTCACACATCATGTACTTATTGAGGAATACTATTAAATAATTATCCAACTCTAAATGATCAAAGGAGATAGAAAGAAAAGAGGTTGGGAAATCAATTATTCATTCTACTTTGATTGGACTGAGAGAGCGTATATGTGCAAATATGTAATACAATCACAGTGCATGTTTGGATTAGCTATTAAATAATAGTTTTTACGATTTACAAAGTAAGCATGTGAAATAAATTTTGTCTCAACTTATAAAACCACGGTTTCACTCGGTTCACTAAATGATGTAATATTAGCTCTCACCTGACCCAAACCCACTTGACTGTCCATTATTCTGTCTGACGTATTCGTAGAATGGATGTGCCGATCAAACTCATGGCTTGAGCCTTGATGATGAACGTTTTTGTTCCTTTCATTGTCTTAAAAGCTTAGATCAATTCTCATATAATTAATGTGCGCATCATATATTGAAAGAGAAATACATTAAAACAAGGTCCAGAGAAATGTGCATGAACCATACAGAAACACAGTAAATAAAAACCATTGAAGACATACTCCAGTCACCGAGCGTAATGCCCATGTTTTTAGCACGAACACCTAAGTTACAGCGCTTGAGGCATAATAATGTTAGAATTTTTAATTAATATTTGGATATTTTTAATTCTGAAAAATTTCATTAAGTGGTCCACGTGTATGAATTTTGTGAGGTCCACATTTAGGCCCACTAATCCACTACCCTTCAATAACTGCCTACTTTGTACGCACGATTATGATCCACCTCTGTGATGGCCAGAGGTTAAATTAAGACGTGTATATATGGTTTTAGTCCCCTAAGTTTGCTCGCGCATTCAGAACTCACACTATCTACATAGTGAGAGAAAAGGTTTAGAAGAGCCAAAACCTAGAGTTAATCTCTTCTTCATCTGAGAACAAATCAATGGCTGGAGGTATGTTCGATCTTTTATAATTTAATTCCGCATTTGATCTAATTGCTTATTAAGTTAACTAGCATGATTGGATTGCTTTATTTCCAACAATAATGTCTTCATCTTCATCAGAAGGAAGCTCGTTAAGGTCAAACGGAAACTTCAGAATACGTTTCTCAACAGCTTCATGTTTCCTCTCTCCAGCAGCAGCAGCAAAAACATAAGGCTCTTTTTCTTGAGCAGTTTCAAAAGCCTCCTTGCCTTTTCCACCGTTATCAACTTCATGATTCTGGATGCAGGGGATCTGTGCCTGAGACTCAGCGAGCTGCTTTTGAAACTCTGAAACTTGATTTTGCAGAAGTGATATGTCCCCAAAACAGCCATTCACTGGGTCTCCCACCCTAGCACTCGCTTCGTACACTAATCTGCTCACTGCGTCTCCTCTCTGATGAACTGGAAGCCCCTGTTTGTCAAAAACAATGATCAGTTTACAATTTCCTCGTCTTCTCTGTTTTTATTACAGAAAAGCAAGTAAGAAACAGGGGAGGTAGGTAGGAGGTAATATGGAAAATGATGAGAAGACCTCAATTGAGCCTAAAATTCTCAAATCAATGATTTCCTCTTGAAATGAGGGCGACAAGATTGATTTAGGATTTTAAAGTTGATGCGGTATTTTTTTTTTCTATTCACCTGCAACAATTTGCTGACATTGCTGGCACCGAAGACCTTGTGGACGGCGGAAAACTTTTGAGGATCATTGGAGGGGAAATAAGGAGCAAAGATGCAATCTGTGGCGCAACGGCGTCGTCGCAGCTTGCTTGAAGCACAAGGAGAAGGGCCTCCCATTTTGAAAACAGAGTAAGAAGAAATGTAGCAGATTAGTGAATGGAATAGGGAAAACACATGGCTGTCATCGAATGAGGCCGATAAATATTTGGGTGTCAAATATATAATCATTAATTAATTTTTAAAAAAAAATATTTGGAGGGCCAAATATATAAAATAACATACCATTTTACATTATATTAAATTTTTTAAGGAAAAAACTCTGAACAGTTGTTTTTTGGGGGGGCCATGGACCCCATTGTCTTTACCAAGATCCGCCATTGCTTCCAAGCACACAATCATGGGCGTCCATGTAACTTTGCATAAAGAACAAGGGGAAGGGCCTCCCATTTCGAAAATGGAGTAAGAAGAAATGTAATGTCTGTTTGGATTAATGGTCGAAGTTGTAGAATATATTTTATCCCAACTTATATAAACATAATTTTCCAATCTCAACTCAAACGCCGCCCAGCAAATAAGGGAATGGAAAGGGAGAACACACTGCTGTTACCAAATAAAGCTGATTAATCTCTATTTATCGAGGCCAACAACTTTGCGTTTTTACTAATGATACTGAAAACCTAGCTCAAGAGAGATTGCCAAGTGTTAAAATCTTCACGTGGCCCCCACCTGAGGGCATCTTCCAGAGGTTGATAAATGAGTCCACATTACCTGCTTTTCTGATATATGCTTCTTCCATGCTTCTCTTTTAAAACGCATCATTTGGCTCAGTGGGTTAATGAGAAGCTGACGCGTGGCATCGTAAAATTTTACGGGAAAGCAAATCAACAGCGCAATGGAAGACACCAAAATAACAGAGTACCCTTTGTGTCTCTACTCTCTCGCTCTTTTTCTGCTCTTCATTTTCATGCCCTTCTTAAACAATCTCATCAACAAAAAAAATAACAGAGAGGGAAATAGAAGCCAAGTTTGTGGTGAACACAAGCAAACTAATCTCTCTCTCATATGCTCATACCTGTAAATTTTGTGTTCTCTGCAATCTGTATTCTGTACCACTACGAGTAAATCCTATCCCACCCACCATTAAAGCTTTGATCTTTCTTTATCAACCGAGCTTTTGGAGGAAAAAAAAAACTTCTCTCAGTCGCCATGCTTTAGGGTTCTGTGATCAAAGAGAGGGAACTTTAATGGAAGTAGAGAGAGCCCATCATCATCACAATAGCAGCACCAGCGAGCTCTTAATCTGCTTCACCTCTCGATTGGTGGCTTTGCAAGAAGAGGAAGGTAAGGGGAGAGAGATTGAGCTAGTGGTGGGTGAAGAAAATAAAGAAGTTCAAAGATGATAAGCCAGAGAGAAGTAGAAGAAGACACGAGTTTGAAGACATTGAGATTGATATGGAGAAGAATGATGAGGAGGAAGAAGATATAGCGAGGGTAAGTATATGTATTCCTCCAAAGAATGCTCTTTTGTTAATGAGGTGTAGATTTGATCCTGTGGAAATGGCTGCTCTTGCTAATCGGTTCTGGGAATCACCTGCTCCCAAAGATGAAGTTGAACAAGATGATGAACTACAAGAACAGAAAAAAGAAGACGACGACGAAGAACCGGTACACATGGAAAAGGAAGAAGAAGAAGAAGAAAAGCAGGACCCGCACTTGTTCCTCCTCTGTTAATTTTTGTTGTTGATGAGATTGTTTCAGAAGGGCATGAAAACGAAGACGCAGAAAAAGAGCGAGAGAGACAAAGGGTACTCTGTTATTCTGGTGTCTTCCATTGCGCTGCTGATTTGCTTTCCCGTAAAATTTTACGATGCCACGCGTCAGCTTCTCATTAACCCACTAAGCCAAACGCGTTTTGAAAGAGAAGCACAGAAGAAGCATATATCAGAAAAGCAAGTAATATGGACTCATAAAAATACAAAGAGGCCAAAGACTTCTGATCTCAGCCTTCTCATGTCATTTCAGCATTTCTTCTTTCTTTTTCGATTTTATGTTACAATGGCAACCAAAGCTTGTACTTTACAAGTGTCTAATATCTTAGACGGCACTAACAGTGTGTTGGGGCACATAGCCACACATTCCAATACAAAAAGCCTTTTCGGTTTTTCTATAACTCGCGTCAGTGCACAGTCACAGCATCTAATTTCACTGACCAAATATTGGCTTGGCTTTATATGATTCATCTTTCATGATTGGTGTTGAAGATTATTCCTACCCTTTGCCTTGTTTTCTGAAGTTGTTTGGTTCTTTTATGGGTGTTCTAACCAAATGTGACATGCACGCCTCATACTTATCCTATTTCATTCTGTCTTGAATAAAAATAAAAAAAAAGCACATAATTATTATCTAAACACCAATCTTATTTTTACTAATTTCATTTTCTCCTTGTGCTTCGTGCAAATTATTTCTTGTTCGTGCCCTTCCAATGGACATATGTCAAGCCAGTAATTTTAAGTGTACACGTCAGCTGGTGTGACGCCTTCATAATTTATAAGAAATGTCAGCGGATGAGTGACTGGAATACGGAAAACACCCGACTATTAGCAAATGAGGCCAACGACTTTTGTGTTTTTTTAGTAATGATCCTGAAAACCTAGCTTAAGAGAGATTGGCAATGCGGTTGGTGTTGATGTGGATGGATCGGTGCGCCATTAGCACCAGACAGCTTGTGGAGGAGTGATAAGGGACTCTCAAGGTCATTGGTTGATGGGGTTCCACAAGTCCCTTAGCCCTCTTACTGTTATTGAAGCAGAGATACATACTATCATGATAGGATTGAAAGTGGGCCGTCAGATGGGTTTCCAGAGAATTATTTTCTATTCTGATTCTCTTGATGTCGTTAACATCCTTATGAGAAGCTCTTGCTCCGACCATCCGCTTAGGGGCATCATTGGGGAGACTAGAGACCTTCTCTTTGAAGATTGGAGTGTGGAGCTTCACCATACTCCGAGAAGCAAGATTTCACGTGCTGACTTTATGGCCAAACAGGGTCATGACGTTCCTGCTGACGCTGGTGTGGTTCTTTTCACATCTATTCCCGGAGGATGCTTAGATATGGTTCTGGAAGACCAGTTGGCTTGTCATTACTAGTTTTCATTTTAGTTGGCTGTATTAAGGAGGAGCGACTTACTGGAATGGCAGCGAAGGAATCGAAGAGATTTCGGTGATTGAAGACAGAGACAGTGAAGGAAATCAAGCGCAGATGGACGAGAGCGAAAGGAGATTGACTGAAGGGAGTAGATCGACGAGAGCGAGAGAGGATGAAGGAAATCGCATGACAAGATGCTCTGTTTGAAAATGAGGAAGACACTCTGCCTTGTTTTTTTTCAGACAAAACGCGTGAATGGGCTTTTAAGTTTGCTTTTTGGCGTCTAAGTTTAAAAATTAGACACCAAAAGTGCCGCTAAGGCTAATTTTTAACATATTTTGGGTGTGAGGATCCACTTTTGACGTCTAACTTTTAAACTTAGACGCCAAAAGTTTTATTTCGGTGTCTAAGTTCAAAAGTTAGACGTTAAAACTCAACTTTTTTTACATGTAATTACAAAAATCTCACCGCCTTCTGTTTTTACTTCCGTTTTTTAAAATAGGACGCCAATTAGAGAAATAAAAACCATTATTTGTAGTAGTGCTAGTCCCTATTTCATATTTTCAAGCTTTGGCTTGACGGTAATTCTCGAAAATAAGAGAGATTGTCAAATGTTAACAACTTCACGTGGCCCCCATCTCAGGGAGACATTTATCCGTAGGTTGATCAAAAATACAAAGAGGTCAACGACATCCGATTTCAGCATTCTCTTCCCATGTCAACCGTTCTTCTTCCTTCTTTGGCTTTATGTGGCAAGTGGCATTACTTCATCTTAATAATTTTATTAAGATTTTTACTATTGTGTATAAATTAAAATAGCTTTTTTATGACAACAAAAAATACTTCAAAAATATAAAAATAAAATGTTACAGATTTTTTATGTTGAATTAGAGGTTCAAGCGCAAGTCTTTCCTAGAATGTAGTCATATTGATATATTCTTAAAATGACTATATTTTATGAGTATTTTTATGAACTAATAATATATAATTCATGATAGTTATCCAGAGTTGGAAGCAATGCAACTGAAGCAAACGTACTGAATTGGAATCTTCTTTGATTGACACGTGTAAGGAGGGGAAGTGAGGATTTTGGCTTTCACACGCGAATTGACTTCATTTTTCACACCAGAGCAGTTACCTAACATTCTTTTTGTTAGAGATGTGATATTAATTGATTAGTTACTTAGAATCTGGTCTATATAAATGGTCTTAACTAATGTGATTAGTGTGTGAGATGTGAAGTGTTTACCAAAGAGATGAAGTTAACTTGGTCTCCTTTTAAGACCCTAATAGTTTTATGTGTTTGGTTATCTCCCTCAAATCAGGGAAAATTTGAGATAACTCAAGTGGACATGTTGCTCTAATGAAATTAATACACGATTCTTCATCTTCTCCATATTATTTCTCTAATTACCACTTTGGTCCTATTTATAAGTCCATTTTGATCAAAAAATTCGGTCCTATTTATAAGTCATATCTCAGGATAGTAAATGAGATTGTGACAATTTTGCATATATTAATTGTATCAATAAACATAGATAGAGAAGAAAGAGTTGAAAGATAGTTATTCATAAATGAGGGCAAAGTTGAACATTTACCTCATAATCATTGAGCTAACTACATCTCCTTGGTATGTGTGTTTTGGTCAAATGAGACTTATAAATAGGACCAGAGTGGACTCTGGTCCTATTTATAAGTCTCTTTTAAGTAAATGACACATACCGAAGATAGGTAGTTAATTCAATGATTATGGGTTAAATTTTCAACTTTACTCTTATTTATGAATGATTATCTTTCAACTCTTTCTTCTCTCTTTTTTTTCATTGGTACAATTAATATAGGCAAAATTGTCACAATTTCATTTATTATCTTGAGGTAGGACTTATAAATATAACCAAATTTTTTAGTCAAAGGAGACTTATAAATAGAATCAGAGTGGTACATATGTTTACATGATATCAGAACAAACTGATCTTGGGCCCATTAACTCAAATTGTTCTCACAGCCCAATGGTTCTTGATTTGCAACCTCAGCTTCTTGGTTAGCCACCACGCACCCAAAAAAAAAACAGAGAGAGAATAAATTATGCATACTCCCTTTCTCTTTATTTGCGTATATTTTGAAGTAGAGGGGAGGTATGTAATTTCAGCACAAATCATGGGATGTTGGTATAATTTAATCGTTGTTTCAGGAGATCTGTGTAATTTTAATGATGCTCGGAGAAGGTTTGTATTTGTTTTGAGAGTAAATGGGGTGATTTGTGTTATTTTGTCAAAAGATACTAGAGGTCTCTAATTTATTATTCCCTCATGTCTTTAATATATGATATATTTGAGAAGTTAATATTGATCTTAAATATAATATTTATTTTTCATATTTATTAATCTTTTCTTAATTTTCATTTATTAATGCTCTTTCAACAATAATCGAAAGATTAAAAGAATTAAAGAATATGATTAAAAATGTTGTATTGGAACTCCTTAAGAACTTGCTAACTACTATGACTAATTGCTAATTGACAAGCTCTCGGTACGAACACCTGATGGTGAAGTAAGCTTGAAAGTGATGAAGGAAATAGTTAAGGAATATCAGGTTGAATGGGACAAAGCAGAATCAGAGAAATTACTTCTCAAGCCTCCAGACGAGCTAATTGCACGTAACCTGTCTCTCTGTCTCTTTCCTTTTCGGCCTTTCCTCTCACATTCGATTGAAAATTTGGTTCTTATATATCTTTCATCTTCAGGAAGGGCCAAACACTTTTGTTAGTGCCAACAACTTACCAGTCAAGCCATCCACAACTGCTCAATTCATGGAGACCCATAGGTCCCCTTCCCAGTCATTAGAGTGGCATGTAGAATTTGAAGATTCAAAGGCAGCTGCTGAGGCAGCAGTTGAATCAGCTATGAAGGCCGTAGCTGCTGCTGAAGTTGCTGCTTATATGGCCAAGAAGGAAGAAGCTTCTCAACGATCTATTTATGATGATAAGCTGAATAATGGTCCTGCAAGTACCATCCAAGAGACAATTCACAGGTCACATAGCTTACCAAGGTCTGATCACATAAACAAGGAGGAAAAATTTATAGGAGATACAACTACAATCCAACTTTGGGCATTCAGATATTAAATTGGATGAATCAGATTGTGATGAAGAGAATGAAATGGAAGAAGAAGAACCTCATGGTGTTTTGCCACCACCGGTACCTTCGTCTTAAGATGGTAATGCTCGTGTTCACCCCAAATTGCCAGATTATGATGAACTCACAGCAGGGTTTGAAGCACTGAAATTCAATTCAAGAAGACTCAGTTTTAGTTTATCAACTGTCATAAATTATTTGCATATATGTATCCATAAATATTTTATCGCATAAATGTCATGCTTTTTGATATTATATTTATATACTACCTCTGATCCTATATATAGAACAAAGTTTGTAGTTTATATTTAGAATCGGAGGGAGTACTTTATATTTATTATTAACATATGCCCACAAATACGTATCCAGCCCTTCAGATTTTGGATTAAAATATGATTTCTATCACATTTATACGCATTCTCCCCTTAACAGTTTTTGTGATGAAGACTTGTGCGATACCAAATCCCACACTGACTAAAATGAGATGTTCAATGAAGTATTCAGGGGTTGGTTCTTTCACATTGTGGTTTCACATCCCATTTAGCTGCCCATCTTCCAGAATTATATTACCATCGGTTCTTAATATAAGACACAATTAATATTTTTGAAGATATTAAAGAAACTAAATAAATTACTTGAAGTTATTTACATTTATGTATTTTACACCAAACTAAAGTGTCTAAATTATAAACTGATATATAATCAAATAATATAGATGCTATGATTAATTAACTTATTTAGCTTCCTTAATTTTTTAAAAAAAATATCAAATATTAAAAACCAAGAGAGTATAAGATATGAAATGTGCAACAGTATACTTCAGTGGGTCGGGCCTGGGCTCCCTATCCACTTAAGTATCCAATGATGTAGCGCATACTTGTATGCCTCCTCTTATAGCGTACTCTAACGTCCCCATTTTAATGTTGAAATTTAAGTGCCACTTGGAAGTGATTTACCGCTAAAGTAATTTTTTCTCACCTCCATTTATATTATTAAGCTACGCGGTAGGTCATGGAGAACTTATAAAGTTATCCAAAAATGGACACAAACCTATTTGAAGTGGATATGTAGAAATATAGGTATGAAAAGGGAGGCAAAGCATGGGGCAGGAGAACCAGTTTTGTCACCTACCCTCTTGTCCCTCCATTATTTCCCTGATGCTACATTTGTTTGACCACATGAAAGAAATTTGCGTAACTAACTTGTCCAACCCAAGAAAAACCATACAAGGTGAGAATTATTCAACATACACTTTTCGAGATAAATAAATAAATATATTTGTTGATTAAGACGCCTGCTGTCCTTGGTTTTTTCTCTGTTTTAAACCTTTTTTTCTTGTTTAAATATCTTTAGTTGTGTTCTACCAAACACTACACACGCACACATGTAATTGTGAGGCTTATAATGAATTGAATGTGTAATAATTTTGTCGGGATCTATGAAATGAATTGATTATGTGCAAGGAGTATGTCTGAACAGAGGGTCTTTGGGTTGACATTTTTCTAAACAACGAATTCAAAGAGGTGCCTCAGCGTGTTCACAACACGGGACCGGGCCAATTCCCGGTGCCAGGTTTTGGTCCAGTAATCTTGGGACCGGACCGGATAGGACTAGAAAATCCCCTATTTTTTTCCAAAAAATAAATTTAAAATAAATTATTATATTTGTTAAATTTTTTATAATCTATTAAAGTCATCATCTAACAAATTGATCTAGAATTGAAGAATAATATTTTATTATTAATATTATGATCGATATCATCATCTTCGTTATTATCTTTATAAATTATATAATTAGGATTAGTATAACGATATATACGGTTTAACTCCAACTAAATATGTGATACATATCTTATCAAATGGTAACTTAATTTATTGGGTTAAAAAAAATACAAAAATAAAAGGATAACTTAATTTATAAGCCAATTTTTTTTAGAAAAATAAGGATCTATCGGGATCTCAAAAGTAATCCCGGTTCCTGTTCTGGTTGTTCTAGTCTCTGTCCTGGCGGAACGGGACAAGAAATTCCTGGAATCAAAATGTTTGGGACCTGGCTGGGACAATTGGGATACTTTCAACATGCTAGAGGTGCCATTTAATTAACCATAATTAGTATTGCTTCTGATTTAAGAAAACAGCTTTATATTGACCACCAACTCACCAATTAAGTACGGAAATGTTCATATTTAGAGGATTAAATTACAATTTTTTATAGTTTTGTTTATAAAATATGAATGTTTTCAAAATTAGTCCAAATACTGGAAGAATAATGTAATTAGTTCAAGGTTCGTAGTTTCAGACAAGTCGAACTATCGTTAAACTGATCATAAATAAATTAGATCAACCCTGGAGTGAAATATTTGACGTACTCTGTATAAACATTATTCAGACATCTTTATTTTCAAAAAAGGCCCAACCCTTTTTCTTTAAAAACATTGACTCACTCTTTAGTCTAATTTAAAATCATTGTTACAAAAATTGAAAAATCAATTATCTCAACTGATGTTACGTTCTTTCATTGACTAATCTCATATTTTATATGGAAAAAGAATGTATATGTTATGTTTTGCATGGGAATAAAAAAAGGTAGGCTGCCTTTTACACATAACTAGTAGAAAATTATAAGGATGACATGGATCATAATTCAAACGTTAATATATTATAGGGTTAAGGTGCAAAAATACATATGTGCTTTTCTCCGAGGAGCGCTCAGTAGCAAGTATTTTTTTTAGGTGTAAAAGTGACTATGTGGTTACAAATTAGGTGCGAAAATACTGTTTGACCGTTAAGTTTGACTTATTTTACTGACATGATGATGATGACGTGACATTTCAAAGGTGGAAAAATACACATGTGGTTTGTCAACAAGAGCGTCGAACACCAAATTCTTTTTTTTAAAATAATTTTATTTTAAATAATTTTCAAGATCATGAAGTATTTTTTAGTACTAGTCAGTATCATTTTAGTATTAGTCAATAGCTTGAAATATTTTTTCAAGATCCTAAAATAATTTTTCAAGATTATGAAGTATTTTTTAAATCAGGTTAGTATCCGAAAGTACTTTTTAGTATCAATCAAGACCTAAAATATTTTTTCCAATATCAATCAATTATCCTTTTTAGTACTTAGGTCAATACCTGAAATATTTTTTCAATATCCTAAAATAATTTTTCAAAATTATGAAGTATTTTTTTTGTATCAGTCAGTATCCTGAAAGTACTTTTTAGTACTATTCAATACCCTGAAATATTTTTTCAGTATCAGTTAGTATCCTTTTAGTACCGGTCAATACCTGAAATATTTTTTTAAGATCCTAAAATAATTTTAATTGAAGTAAAATTATTAAAAAAATTGGTGTTGGGCGCTCTTCTTGACAAACCACATGTGTATTTTTGCATATTTGAAATGCCCCGTCATCGTCCAGTCAGCAAAAAAAGTCAAACTTAACGGTTAAACGGTATTTTTGCATCTAATTTATAACCACGTATGTACTTTTGCACCTAAAAAAAGTACTTGCTACTGGGCGCTCCTCAGAGAAAAGCACATATGTATTTTTGCACCTTAACCATATATTATATACATAATGTGAGTTGAAAGAATTGAATTAAAAGGAAAAGTACGAACTGGTGTGCTTTCTCATAAAGAAAAATCATGGGAAAATCCCTCTTGGGGCCCTTTTTGGAAAACAAATCCTAAAAAGGGCCCCAAGATTCTGACAAACCCAAAAAGGGCCCTAGGGCCTTTTTTGAGATTTTTCATTAAGACGTTTGTTGTAAATTTGATTTGTTTTAGTTGTTAATTGGGGCGATATTGTTGTTAATTTGATTTGTTTTAGTTGTAAAAATATTGTTGTTAATGTGACTGTTTTAGTTGTAAACGGGGGGCTGATATTGTTGTTAATGTGACTGTTTTAGTTGTAAAAATTTTATAAATTTATCCCTGACTGTTTGAGTTGCAATCCAAATGTCTTACTAAGCGCACACAATTTTTCACTGAAAGAAATTCAGTGGAGGCTATTTTGATCAAATAATTAAACTTTACTTAAAATATAAGAAATTTCTACTTAAATTAATATCCAAATAACTTAAACTTGATCCATAATTCATGATGTTCAAGGTTGGAACAATCGTCCGAATATTATGGGTGTGCATGACAACCATTCGTTACTCCCAAGATCTTATTTGTTTCGAAATGAAACAGCTTTTTTTCGATTCTCGGTGCGCTTGGAAGAGTTCTGAGAATCAGAATTACGTTTGTTAACTCATTTTATTTTTACTCCAAGAATCAGAATTATGTTTGTTAACACATTTTATTTTTATTCCGAGAATCAGAATTACGTTTGTTAACACATTTTTATTTTTATTTCGAGAATTAGAATTACCTAATACAATGCAAATCTATTTCTTTATTTTTTGTTTACAGATTTCATCAACGGTATAAAATAACAAACTTTAACCAAAATGCCAACATTTCATATTAAAAATAAAAAATAAAAAATCTTCTCTTTGCTTTTGCTCTCATTTTTGTTTACAAATTTCATCAACGGTATAAAATAACAAACTTTAACCAAAATGCAACATTTCATATTAATCAAAACTCCATGAACAATTTGGGCCTTTCAACCCCTTTTTCCGAATCAAAAACCCCCAAAAAGAATAATAATAATAAAACCAAAGTAAGTAGATAATACCATCATTAGGGTTGGATTATGATGTCCAATACAGTATGATGAAGCAAATGGCCTATGACAACGCTAGTGCATAATGCTGTTATTTGTAGTAACAAAATAAGGAAAAAGTCTCATATGAAACCCAAATCTATTATATATATATAACTATGAGGAGAGGGTGTTAGTAAGAAGAGTGCGTATACTTTGCTGTGGAACTTTCTCTCTGGGTCTCTTCTCTCCTTTGTGATGTCTTCTTCTCTTGTATTTTCTCTTTTATTCTCTGTTTGATTGTGATGCTGAGACGCAGAAATATCTCCAACTCAATGTCATCTGTTCTTTGCGCTACATTAGATAGTTTTCCTGATTCATAACACCCAAAACCAAGAAAGATTTGACCTGCGAATCAAGGGCAAAATCATATACTATTAAATTGTTAGTAACAGTAGTCTAAGATGCTAATGTTGGTTCTTGAACGGCCTATTGTTGAGTTTTCCTCGTAGAGCGTAGCTAAAGCTAAGGTTATCACAATCTTTCCTTCATTACGGGAACTTTTGGAAGAGTTGCATTTATTATTAGTCTTATCAAGTAACAATTTATTGAAGTAATAAGTTCTGCAAGTTTTTCTTGGATCAACCAAGTCTTGTAAGTTTTGGTTAATTAGCATGACAATTGAAGTTTTTCTTGAGGCCAACAATATTTGAAGTATTAAAAAATATATTTTAACACATTTAAAAAGGTACCAAAGCACACTCCAGAAGTTTTTCGACATATCCTTAAGGAATTGAATAAATCAACAATTCTGGCAACATAAAAGTTGATGTCCTATACCTCTCAGGCTTACCACAGGCTCACTGATTCACTGATCTATCAACAAAGCTCCTCCAACAGAAGTTCACTTATGTTACAATAAGGCTGAAATCCTATAAAGAAAGAAATATGATCAGCAATGCAATTAGTTAAAGATAGTCATCAACTACCAAAATTAATTAAGCATGCTTAAGGGATAAAATATCAAAGAGAAGAGAGATATATCAATAAAGCAATTGTATCACTTTGTTAAGTACTAACCTTTTATTCGGCACACAAAGTAAATTTTCTTGGTCGAGTGGGATCTAGCTTGTGTTGCTTCTCATAAGCATAGTCTTCAACTCTTCAAATGGAATTCCAAAAGTGCTAACCATTAAGCTCTCAATTATTTGATCTATTGTGGCTGTAGTCTCAAACAGCCACTCCTTCCCCAATTCATCACTATTATGGTCAGGAAATTCATCCCATCTTGCATACAAAGTGAGCTCTTTTGTCTTATGATATTCATAGGCATATACAGGGAGTACCCCATATTCCTTAATCAAGAAATCACCTTCATGCTTGAATTCAAATGAAACCTTTGTGTTCTTAGAGGTGTCTAGCAAATTAATTCGAAGTTCGATATGATTCCGAGACACCAAAGCGGCTTTACGAGGAGATGATTAAGAGCATATCAGCTATATATTGTGAACTTGCAGACCCTCCTGTTATTGGTCATGATTATTCTTCATCCTTTATTCCATTCTCATATTAAGAGCATATCAGCTATATATTGTGAACTTGCAGACCCTCCTTTTATTGGTCATGATTATTCTTCATCCTTTATTCCATTCTCATCATCAGCAAATGAGTTTTCCTTACAAGGCCAGGGAAATAAGCAGAGAGGACATGCAAATTAAGCAAAATAAACCAAAGGCATAAAGATTCCCTCAAATCGTCATATGAAACGAAAACTCACATCCTCGAAGACAAATTATATGGTAGTATGTGAAAGATACAAAAAGGGCACGAAGACATACAACTGATCAGTTTATAATTGCGTAATAACTTATAAAATCGCATGCTTACTGTTATAAAGAATCGTATAACAAATAGACCTTCTCTGGTATCTCCGAAGTCAGACCTTAAAATCCGAATGAGCGAACCTAAAAAACAGAAACAGAGAACAATGAACAACAAAATCGGCGGAAGAATTTGAAGGAAGAATAATAAACCGGCGTTTTAGATTGCACTTACGATGAATAAAAATTTGAGAGGCCCAGAACAAAAATCAAACCACAATCAGAACTTCAATCGCCAGGAGACGCAACACGTCAGAGAGAATCAAAGATATCACGTAAGGCAATGGGACAGAGAGAACGATGAAGGCTGAAGGAACGGCCTATCGTCGAGTTTGCCTGGCCGAGAGAATCAGGAAGAGGAAGAGGGAAGGTTTGCTAGGGCTTCATCGGGTTGAAACCTATCGTCGAGTTCGCCTGGCCGAGAACAAAAGAAAATTAGAAAACTGATTCTCATTTTGTGCCTTGGAACAGAGAAGCAGAAAATTTTAGCTTCTTTTTTTATTCCCAAAGACACCAAAAAAAAAAAAAAAAAAAATCGGTTCATCCCGGGAACGAAAAAAAAAATCGGATTTACCAAACACAATTCTCATCCATTTGTATTCCAGGGAACATAAATTTTAAAAAAACTCATTCCCACAACGTTACCATGCACACCCTATGTGATTTCGCCAACATTATATATGGACATATGGTTATGGATGCTCGAATTGACCAATCTCCAATTCTATCCATATTTTATTTTATATATATATATATATATATATATCCGGTTATTTTATGGGAGAGGATCTTCTCATAATCTTTTTTCTCTTTTTTCCCTCATCAACCCATCTGGGTCGTTGATTAGGAAGAGAAGAGAGAGATTAAAGTAGTATGATTGATTAGATGAATATGATTTAAAGATGATGAGGGATAATGAGAAAATGATTATGAGAAAAACCTAACCCGTTATTTTATAATAATGATGATGATGATTATTTTGCCTTTTATGTACTTTCTCCTCATTCACCTCTCATGGTTGTTGAGACTTGAAATGAGAGTTGAATGTCTCGTTCCATAAGGCGCCAAATGCTGACCAATACTGGTTTCTTCATAAAAGTTTGCTCCTCCCACCTCAAAAGGGCTTAAAACGATAGCATTTCTTTTTATTAAAATTAATTACAATATCTTTTTGACTATATATTGTCCTTAAATGCATTTTGAAATATTTCATCCATTCAATTCTTTTTTAAAATATGATTATTCAAGTCAACCATAAAAACACTTGTCACTAATTAATTACCATTCCTATCTTTTGTAAAACCTTAAAAAAAAAAATCATTAATTCTGTTTGATTTCATACAATATTAGAAATCAAATATCGAAAAAAACCTTAAACTCTTTTAATTGTTTCCAAGAATTTTAACTAATCGCGTCATACTAATAACTAACCAGAGTAAGTTTTTCTTTACAAGCAGTACATATTTTGCACAAATTAGAGACCCAAAACTAGATAAATCACAAATCTATTCCAAAACAGCTAAAGACCAAAAATGATAATGACCACATAAATTATGATAATTAGTGACAAGTAGGAGAGATTAGCAGCCATTTTTGTCCTTGTGGTGCTCATTCGCTATCAAGTAAACAATTAATATACAGTTGGGCACCAACCAATTAATCGGAATAATTTAATGCCTCAGCTATTTTTCACACAATTTGATTAATTGAACTCGCATCTCCTACTACACATCCCCACCCACCCACCCACCCACCTACTTGCTTCAAAATCTCCCTCTTCAATTCGTTCCATATGTAACAAGCCCTTATATATATATATATATACTCAAACTCTCTAGCTCACAAGTGCAGCACTCAGAGAGATCAGAAGTAGAAAGCAGAGAGAAACAAATATATAAGAATGGCGGAATCAAAGGAAATAAGGTCTGCTCCTTTAACGCCAAGAACAGCTTCAGTCATGGGGACACCTACTGTGTCGTCTCCGATACCTGTGTCCTGTCCTCCTTCTCAGTTTCACTCTCCTTCTTTCTCGCGGTCACCTCTTCTTCATGCAGAAGAAGATGGACGTGATCACCACGTGAGCAAGACCGGTACCCCTAAGACTCCCAGAACTCCCAGAACCCCGAGGCTGTCCGTCTCTAATCTCACGCCCAAGTTTATCACTCCTCTGGCTAGCCCCATGAGGAAGGCCTTGAGGTTCACCAAGCTTGATCCTCAGGACGCATGGCTTCCAATCACTGAGTCCAGAAACGGCAACAAGTTTTACGCTGCCTTTCACACTCTCTGCTCTGGTATTGGTGTTCAGGCCCTGGTTCTGCCCGTCGCTTTCACCATCCTGGGTTGGTACGTATGACCAGACTAACGATCATGATTCTGATTTTCCTCATGAGCTTTTTTAAAAAAAAAAAATACAAAAATAGATGAGTTGGGTCCTAGGCTCACCACCCCCAAACATAAAGAATGCATTGAGATATTTATCGATCCCCCACTAACAAGCTGGGATTCAAACTGACCACCTTTTGGTTATGAATCAACTCTTTTACCTATTGGATCAATCTTTGTTGGCTTCTATATGAGCATGTTGGTGAAGAAGATTTGATGGAAATGGTGATGATGTGATTGTGATGCAGGAGCTGGGGGATAATAACCTTGACGGTGGCGTTCGTATGGCAGCTTTACACGCTGTGGTTGCTGGTTCATCTTCATGAATCTGTAGAACAAGGAGTTCGTTACAGTCGATACCTTCAACTCGTCTTCGCCACCTTTGGTAATCATATATACAATACATTCATCCACCTATTCATCTCGCTCGCTTTCTCATCATCCTTTCAAAAACAATGACGATTTATAAATCAGTTACTATATTTGTAAGAGTAGTACATTTACGCTTGCTTTGGATTACAAAATTTGGTTACGCAATCTTCTCCTTGTTGAGAACAGTCACTTTCATGGATTTCGTTTTTGTTGACTTGTGTGTGTTATGATGATGTAGGTGAGAGAGTGGGGAAATTGATGGCGTTATTTCCGATAATATACCTATCGGCGGGCACGTGTACGACTCTGATCATCATAGGAGGATCAACGGCCAGGACGTTCTATCAGGTGGTGTGTGGCGCCAATTGCACGGCCAACCCCATGACCACTGTGGAATGGTATCTTGTCTTTACCTGTGGCGCGGTGGTGCTCTCTCAGTTGCCGAACTTGAATTCCATCGCCGGTGTATCTCTCATCGGCGCCGTCACCGCCGTCGGATACTGTACCTCCATCTGGGTCGTTTCCGTCTCCAAGGGTAGCCTTCATGGTGTGTCGTATGATCCGGTGAGAACCGGGAATGAGGTTGCTAATGCTTTTAGTGTCCTCAATGCCCTCGGTATCGTCGCCTTCGCTTTCAGAGGCCATAATCTTATCCTTGAAATTCAGGTCTGTTGTATTTCCATTCCTTATAGCCATAATTTTCTGGTTTTACTGCCAATTTTGTGTTCCTTGCTAATTGTTTAGGTTACCAATTTCGAGTATGAATCGAAACTTATAATGAGGCTAAATTATTAGAAAATTAGATTCTGTATTGGCAACATCTTTAAAGCTTGATAGCGAAGAGTTTGATGGGGGTATGATTTTTAATGGATTGACGAATTGAGTGATTGATTAGTTGACGTTATTGAAAAGCAGAGGGTTCATACTACTCATAAAGAGAAAAGGAAATAAAGATGGGCTTTGACAACAGAGCAGAGGATTGAAAGTTAGAGATGATAAACTTCACCAACCAACTTCATGCTATATTAATATTAGGCGATGACTTTCTTTCTTGGGTCCTCTAAGTCACTAGTGGTGGATTAGTCCACAATATACTGCTGAATAGGAAGAAAATGTCGGAGATATCTTAAGATGTCATCCCAGAGGGAATTGAAATTTTAGTATACTCACTAAACAGAGCATTGAAGGGTGTGAATGATTTGAATCTGTCCTAAATCTAATAGTACAATTTATCAAAATAAGTTGGTCTCTGTTCATTTTTAATTCTAAGTTGCCCTGGGATTTTCTAATGGGATTTTTTTAATGAAATGGCCAATTTGTTTCAAACTTGCCCACCAACTTAGTATGCAAGTGTTTGTTCCATATTTGTAGGCTACAATGCCGTCAAGTGAGAAGCATCCTTCTCATGTGCCCATGTGGAAAGGAGTCAAGGTTGCTTACACCATTATAGCCGCATGCCTCTTCCCCTTGGCCATTGGTGGCTATTGGGCCTATGGTCATCTGGTAATCATCCTCATCACTTCCAAACACCATAATTAATAGAAAAATGTTGCTTCGAAAACCATATTGATTATTGGATAATAATTCATTATCAAAGCTACCACTACCATTTCGCAAACTTAATTTTCAGACTCTTTAAAATTACAAATCCAGAGCTTTTTCAATAATCTTGGGAACAGATGTGTTGGAATGCTTTGTCTTCCACAACTGATGATATTCATAATTGACTGAAAATCTTACAGATTCCGGCAAATGGAGGAATGTTGACGGCTCTATACCAATTCCATTCTCGAGACGTGTCAAGGTTTGTGCTGGGGTTAACCAGTCTATTTGTGGTGGTGAATGGTCTGTGCTCATTCCAAATCTACGGCATGCCACTTTTTGACGACATGGAATCACACTACACGGGGAGAATGAAGAAGCCGTGCCCGTGGTGGCTCCGGTCAGCTTTCAGGGTGTTTTTTGGGTTCCTGTCTTTCTTTATAGGGGTGGCGATTCCATTTTTGGCTAGCTTGGCTGGTCTGGTAGGTGGAGTGGCTCTGCCTGTGACATTGGCCTACCCATGCTTCATGTGGCTCAAGCATAAGAAACCAAACAAGTACAGTTTCATGTGGTGTCTCAATTGGTTCTTGGGAACACTGGGGATGGCTCTTAGTGGCATTTTGGTTGCTGCTAGTGTCTATGTTATCATAAACACTGGAATTAATGTGAGCTTTTTCAATCCGCGCTAATATCTTGGTGAAAGGAAATGTACTGTAGACAGGAAATTAGATAGTGGGTTGTTCAGATTTTGGTTTTTCTTCTCTTAAATGTTCAAAATTTACTGTAACTTTTAGTTGTTTGCTGATTTGTCAAAAAGGAAACAGAGTATATAAAGAAGTTTTATCTTCACTTATTGTAAACTATTTAAGCATTCAGGAGGATCTGGCTCATGATCTCACGGACTTGGCTAGCGTTCGCTGTGGTTCTATACTTAAAATTGCGTCGTTTTGGCGTAGTTTTAAGTGAAACTTTGTTTTTTCTTAAATTTTTTTTAGGGTATTGACGGGTAATAAAGTAATACTTTAGGTCATTGAGCGATACTGAAAAAATACTTCATGATCTTGAAAAATCATTTTAGGATCTTGAAAAAATATTTCAGGGTACTGACTGGTACTAAAAATATACTTCAAAACATTGAATAGTACTGAAAAATTATTTCTGACTGGTATTAAAAATATAATTCAGAATATTGACTAGCACTAAAAAATACTTCATGATTTTGAAAAAATATTTCAGGGTACTGAATGGTATTAAAAATATACTTCAGGATATTTTTTTAAGATCCTAAAATAATTTTTCAAAATCATAAAGTATTTTTTCAATACGGGTCAGGAACCTCAAGTATTTTTTTAATATGTATCAGTACCTTGATTTTTTTTTTTAAAAAAAAGTAAAGGTTCGCTTAAAACTATGTCAAAATGACGCAGTTTTAACTTTTAAGTATATGATGACAACGGACGCTAGCCAAGTCCGTACTACCGCTCATAGAGTTTTTTCTTTTTTTGGCAAGCTTAACTAATTGGCTTGTCAAATATTGATATCACTCTGATCATATTTATAAGTCCATTTTGACCAAATCTCACATACCAAGGAGAGATAGTTGACACAATGATTATGGGGGTAAATTTTCAACTTTACCTTCATTTATGATTAGGTATTTTTCAACTGTTTTCTCTCTCTATCTTCATGGGCATAATTAATATGGGTAAAATTATCACAATCTCATTTATTACATGAAACTGAACTTATAAATATGACCAATTTTTTTTTTATCAAAATGAACTTATAAATAGGATCAGAGTGGTAGCTATCTCGAAGTTTCACTTGAACTAAGGGCTCGTCTCTTTTTATTTGTTGCGAGAATTTATTCTTTCAAGTTAAATATGTGAGAGAGAGAATGAGTTTTGTCTTGTCCCGTGAAAAAGTGTTTTTAGAAAACTAAAATAAATCATCACGAAATATGAAGAGTATATTTATGACTTTTTTAACTGGAATTTAACAACCCAGATATGATATAAAATAATAATGCAAACATGTATACATATTTAGAAACTTATTTGATCATGCATTTCCTTGTTCTTCTAGTATTTATCCCTCTATAATACAGCCAACTCTTTTTATTTATTTAAAAACATAAATAAAAACTTTACACTGTCTTCAGATAATAAAACAAAGCAAACATCTTCACTTCTCTTTCGTATTATATATTTATTCACGCATACTACCTCCAGCGATCCATACTATGCATACAGGCACTAAAAGTTAAGCAGAGAAAAATTATATTTTTTTTTAATCCTTGTAATTTCATTTGATTTTTTAACTTGATACAACAATTGAAAATATACAGCTCAATTATAGCGACCAACATTATAATATATATATACACATCAATGGCGCCGCCCTTGAAAATTCCAAAATGTTTTTCTTGCTTGTGTTCATGGGGGCGATACTATTCAGAGTGTTAATAGCAAAGTCCAATGCATAGTCCAATGCATAGCCAACAAAATAAAAGAATCTGATACTACCTCTAATTCAAAATATAAGACATAGTTTATAGTACAATTTATATTTTAGAACCGGAGGAGTATTAGTTTATAGTTTTAATAATTTTCATTAACCGAATAAATCAAACGTAACGTGTTGAGATTAATTTAACACATTGATTTAGCGAGTATCCAATATCAGAAGCGTAACGTGTTAATATATTTAATGATATGCATGCTACTTCTAATTAAAACCAAGCTATATACAAGCTAATTAACCTACTACCAACTTTCCATTTATACCCCATTCTCTTACCATGAACGTGAGAATATTTTATAACGTGTCAACATACCCTTTGTTTTTCCTTGTCTTTAAAAAAGCAAAGAAGGTAAATCTCTTGAACATAAGTATGTAGTTGTAGACTTGTAGTTCATGTAACGTATGAGAAATTGTTAAATAACGTTATATGATCTACCAAAATTAAAACTAGTATACACACACTAATTGTAAGTGTTGATATATATATAGTAGATTTTCTTCCAATTTATTTACCTTCACATATGACTTTAAAACTGCGTCTTATAATTAAAACACCAGAGAGCACTCATTAAATATATTTCTATTAAATTTAAATGTATACCTCACAAGCTTCAAAATTTTAAAAACAAATTTGTAGTATTCATGACTCATGAACAGTATTGCTTCGTATACGTCTCATGTACAAACACTCAAACACATTGAAGATTAAGTACGGCACAAACATAACCAAACATTACGCACAGTGGCGGAGCCACGTTGACGCAAAGGACAGCAAGTGCAGAACATAAACTTGTGTCTTTTTTTTTTTCTTTTTTCTTTTTAATAATATAGCCCACCGCCTCCCCACTCCTCTGCCAAAACATACACTTTGTTCATTTGAACCCCAAACCCACAACGGAGACCTTCACCGCCGTGTCGACGTCTGACCAAGAGAAGACTAGGAATCGGACGGCTGAACTAACTAATGATTTCGAGGCTGTGGTAAAATCTATTATCCCTAATTCTTGCTTTAATAGAGAGTTTCTTTCTTCTGAAATCATTAGTTAGTTCTAGTTGGAATTGCATGCCTCTGATTGTTGGTATGGAATGGCCCAAAAATTTGAATTCGGTTTACGCAATTTGCGCCCACATTAATTTGCGCTTCATCAATTCATTCATTCATCCAATACCAATCGGTTTTGTGTTCTTCAGCAACATTTCGGTTTCGATTTTGAAGTTTTCAGTGAATAATTTCAAAATTTATGGCTCCGGATTTGTCTTGTTTTTTATTGTAAAATAAGTAAATTGAATTGAATTTTTTGACAATGACTTTTGTGGCGGAGGTTAAGGTTTACGGTTTTGATTTTGCGCTTTTGTGACAAAAGGATTCAAAAGAAACCATAATTAGAGGCAGCATTTCTCTCTCTTTTTTATCTTCATGGATGAGATAGACCGTGGCAATTTCTTCGACCATTCGTTTCTTCTTCGTCTTCCTCACCTTATTTGTCTGATGTTATTATTCTTATAATAATGGCTGAAGCCAAGTCCGAAGTTTCTGTGTTTCTTGGATTTTGTGGGTTTTCTTTTACGGGGCATTTATTGATCATACGTAGTGCAATGTGACTCCATATGATGTGGGTTTTCTTTTATGGGGCATTTAAAGAAAAATTAATTGAGTTAGTTAGATGCTATCTTTTGGAGTTTGATGAATTTGCATATATTCTTTTTTCTTTTCTTTAAGTTTTGGTAATTTTATTGTTGATGAAAGAGCTGATTCTGATTTTGTCAATTTGAAAACAATTTCTGACCTTGCTTTCAAGATATTGAGAAGATAAATGATATTGTTTATCCATTAGTCTATTTGTTGATAAAATTGGCACTCATTCTAGTGGTAGCAACTGTTAGTGTCGAGCGAGTTTTTTTTGCAATAACTTTTGTTAATGATAAGTTGCGCAATCAGATAAGTGATAATTGGTTTAACTCATGCATGCTAACTTATGTTGAACGTGATATGTTTGATAAGACTGATAATGAAGATATAATGCAATATTTTTAAGAAATGAAGAATCGAATAATCTTTTTGTAATCGTTGTTGTAGAGGCTTAGTTAAGTCTTGATTATTTTTTATATGTTAAGTTAAAGTTTTCATTTCATTTTTTATGTATATTCTTTTGTTTTTTAATGCATTTAAAACTTTCATTAATTTCTTTTTTGTGTGGACACAAATAAAAAATCCTAGCTTCGCCACTGATTACGCATACTTATGCGAAAGACTATGATTAATTAATTACAACATTGGATTCTACAACATAGGATTCTCTTCTGATTCTAATTTGTTCATGCCAAATAATACAGCACATAGTCATGGTCAACCATGGTCGGCCTTCTCCGTTAATTTTCATACAACTTTTTATGCTATTTCGACGTTACCCTCTTGTTTCCTTCCTTTTACGTTTGGTATATATAAACAAAGCGAAATCTCGAGTTTTTGGATCTCAACATTAACAAATCTCTGAGTTTGAAATTAAGGCACAGAAAATGGCTTCATCATTTTCTGGCGTAACAAGTTTTATTGTTCTTGTGTTTCTCTGTGTTGCGGTGCACGGAGCATATGGGACTGATCAAGAGAATAATAGGCCAGTGATGTTCATATTTGGAGATTCAACTGCTGATGTGGGCACTAATAATTTCCTGAAAACACGAGCCAAGGCCAATGCTCCTTACTATGGCATTGATTTTCCAAACTCAGTCCCCACCGGAAGATTCAGCAATGGCTTCAATATTATTGACCACATTGGTACATAAATTAGTGAATACTTTTAAAGAATGCAATACGTACGTATAATCATTTGATATTATCAATTTCCTTGTTTAATTTAACTTGTTTTGTTCTTGTGTTGTAAATTATAATGAAGCTCAACTATTCGGATATGAGGAGAGCCCACTCCCATTCTTGGCTCTGCTACATCAGTACGCTTTCAATAAGAATGTACTAGGAGGGGTCAATTTTGCATCAGGAGGATCTGGAATTCTCAGAGACACTGGCAAAAAACTATTTGTTAGTGATATACTACTTCTAATCCTAAATATAAGAGCTAATTAATTTTTTTTAAAGAGATTAAGGATTTTAATTAAGTTATATTAAAGTATTTATATTTATCATTTTTTTCTAAACTAATTTACTTATTTTATAAACTTATATATAATCAAATAATGCATAACATATGTTACATTGAGTAGTTTATTTAGTTTTCTTAATCCCTACATAAAAGTCAATCGGCTTTTATATTAAAGAATAGAGAGATTATATATATGTGTGTGTGTATATATCATAACTGGCTCTTCAGTGAGTTTGGCATATATATAAGGTGAAAGTTTGACATAGAACTACTAATCCTGAATGAAAGAATATACATTTGAAAATGCATGGATAGGTCGAGGTGGTACCGCTTGAGAAACAAGTGGAACAATTTGCAGTGGTGAGAGCAACTATAGCTGACACACTGGGGACCAATCAGACCGTAACTTTTCTTTCAAAGGCTTTGTTCATATTCAGCGTTGGAGCCAACGACCTTTTCGAATTCCCCAGCAACAAAACTGCCATGACATTAGACCAAAAACAATACTTGTCTGCTCTTCAATCCAACTTCTCCACTCAAATTCTGGTTCGTATAATAATATACTAGTATTTCTCTTCACTATAATGTGGCTATATATATATATAACTAATTTGATATTATGGTGGATTATATATATAACATGATTGCAGAAACTATACGAATTAGGGGCAAGAAGATTTGGGATCATAAATGTAGCAGCCATAGGGTTTTGCCCTGCGGTGAGAGCGAAGAACAATGGAGAACATGACGATGGATTGAACCAATTTGCGACAGTATTTAACTCTGAAACAGCTTCTCTGTTGGAGAAGTTAAGTAATGATTTGAGGGATTTCAAGTACTCGTTTGGGAATTCATTTCTAATGACATCAGTACTGTTGCGAAACCCTGGCCAGTTTGGTATAAATGAGACGAAGAAAGCATGTTGTGGAGTAGGCAGGTTTAATGGAGATGGTCCTTGCCTTAAGGCCTTTAATGCTGAGCTTTGTAAGGATCGTGATGATTTCTTGTTTTGGGATTGGTTCCATCCAACTGATAAAACGTCGTCGTTAGCTGCTTCTCAACTCTTTAACGGACCTCCCATTTTTGTCACTCCCATCAACTTCCGTCAGCTTGCTGGTCTGATCTAGTGTTCCTCATTAGAGCAAAAAATAAATTCCTCTGAAGAATATCAGAGCCAGCTTTTACTATAATAATTAGCTAAATAAATACAATAAGCAGCGATGCGGGGGAAAATGTTTCTGTTACGTTGTTGGGTTTCCAAGAAATCCTCTTGCTTCTTTGTTTTTGTTTTACATTTGAGGATCATATATATAATAAAATGCTTGTGATATGTCTATGTAATGGCGGATTTTTTTTTTTTGGTAAAAAAATTTTAGAAAAAGGGTTGGACTCATAGACATAGACAGGGTGCTTGATGTGATATACTAATTTATTTTTAAGATTTTAAAAATAATAATAATAATTAAAAAATTATTATAAATTAAAAAAAAAATAGTGGGGGTCTCCACTGTACTGGGAGGCCTCCCACTACCAAAAAGATTGTGGGAGGCATGGCCTCCCACCTAATTTTAATTTTTTTTAAAAAAGGTGTGTGTCCGTAGATTTAGTATAAATACCCCTCCCCCCGCATTCAACACACACACACATGGAGGATGAAAGAGTGGAGAGACCGAGAGTGAGGAAGAAAGAGAGGAGGAGAAAGAGGGGTTAGAGGTCATTGTATTTTTAAAGTATGTTATTTATCTTATAAGATTATTTAGGTAGCTAAACTAGCTTCTTTTCAATAAACTTTCTTCATGAAAATTATTCCATACATTTTTCTCTTTCTAATGAAAGTATTATTATGTTGGTTAGTGAGAATTTTAGGGTTAATATTTTGAGAAAGTTTTGAGTTTTGACAATAGAAGACTATATGTATGTAGTATATGGTTAATAGTAAATTTTAATCGGTTTAGATTTATTGTTTGGTTGTTTTAGGAATTTAAAATGAATTTTTCTATTTAAGAGGTTTAAGATTTATGTCATATAAAATATTTTTACTGATTAAATGTTATGAAAATAATTTATTTGGGATATGAAGATATTATTGGGATATAATCAATTTAGTTTTTATATATGAAGGAATAAACTGTAATTTCTGGAAGTTTGGGGGCAAAATTGTAATTTTTGGAATGTTGGGGTAAAACTGTAATTTCTGAAATTTTTGGGACTAAAATGACATTTTTGAAATTCATGGCACTAAACTGTAATTTTCATTTTTTTTGTTATAATAATATATTATTGTTAAAATTTGCATATTTTGAATTATATGAAATTATAAGTTATAATTTTGATTATGTAGAATTTTAAAGAGCTATTAATAGTTAGTAAATTGATTTTGGCGTGTGTTTGAACTTTGGATTAGGAGCAGTGTGGTAATATAGTTAAATTTTCAACGAGAGGTAACCACTTTCCACTTGTTATATGTATTAGTATGTTGTTTGTGAGTATTTTGTGAAATGATTATGAATATCTTAATAGAAATTGTCTTGCGGAACTTTATGATTTGATACTTTATGATTTGATATATATATATATATATATATGAGAATGATTTAAATAACATGATATGAACGTGAAAATCTTAGAAAATTCTTGTTGAGCTATTTGTTTATTGTGATAATTATAGTAAAGGTTGAATTGGGAAGAAATAGAGTAGTTTATTTCACCACGTGGTGTAGCCTCCATTGGTGCACGATGGTTGGCTTTCTATTGTCCCACCTGTTCAACGAGGGACTGGCCCACTAGTTCAATGAGGGCTTACGACACCCCACTAGTTTAATGAGGGGAAAAGACTCATAGTCTGGGACATGTGCTCTGAGGACTTTGGCCAATCCTCATCACATGACCAGTGAGTTTTTGAGTAACCAGTAATATGGATGTAACTTAGCTCATGGGTCTAGTCGGAGGAAATAAGGCGGTTTGGTTGGATTGATGAGAGGCATCTTAGGAATTGTGTTAATGAAAACTGTGATACCGAATTTTTGATATGAAATTTGTGATGTGGATATTGGTGAATCATATTTTTAATAATTTGTTATATAAATTGTTCCACATGACACCTCACATATTATTATTCATGATGAGTTGGATTGATGGTTACAACATTTTTCAGGTGTTAGTTCCCATGCGGGTCCATCAGGAAAGACTCCAGAAGCTTAGGCTACTTCTTGTGACAGTAGTGCTTCCATCTTTTGGTACATGTTGGATGATTGTATATTGCCACGTAGGGCTCATTTTGCATACTCTGGTTTATTTTGGATATTTTGTTAAATGTTGAAGCACTAGTAAGTTACTGATCAAACTAATATATAGTTATTTTGTTAATTAAAATGGAGAACGTTACACTTGGAGCCCAGTCCGTATGGTATACTGGGTTAGAGAGTACACATGCCTCCACCTCTTCTCAGCGTTTTCATTGCTTCGTAGACCCCTAGGATGCTTCCCCCAGCGCCTTGACCAACTTAAGAATCAAACCCCCTCCTTTTAAGTGAGAAAGTCCAACCTCTTCACCAGTTAAACCCAAAAACGAGGGTTAATCGCGAAATTTTCAATATATGTTGTGCGGAACAAGTGTATTGGGCTAAGGTTTGGTTAGTTTAGATAATAGGGCCTGGAGCCCATAGTTAATTGTATCGGTCTGTTAGTGTGTGTGGATATATATATATATTTGGTCCACATTATGAGAATTGTCATTTTATCCATGATATTCAGTTTTCTATTGGGACTACCCATGCAACGTAGTTAATTGCGGAATTGTCAATCGGCCTGTTTGGAGTTGCTTATTTTTTAGCGTAGGTGTGTAAAAATTTCAGTGGCTTTTAAGCCAACGACCCAGTGAGAAAAAAGCCAATTTGTTTTTTTTTGATCGATTATCAATTGCGTTTTAACTTTAACTCAAAAACTCAAAAAAGTCAGTTAAGGAAAAAGCTCCAGACACTTCTACCACCATCAATCCAAACACAAATCATTATCTATAACCTGACTTTTTTCCTACCAAGCTTTTTTAAAAGTCAAATAGCTTTTAAGCCACCGTTCCTACCGCCAACCCAAACAGGCTCTATATATATATGGTTGAATTTGAATGGATGCTGGATTTTGGAAAGTACAAAGAACATAGAGATCCAAACAATTGTTCCTACCAAGGAAAAATGTCGAGAAGAAGGTATGTTTAGGTTGAATTCTCAATATATGCTTCTTAAGTGTTTATCCCCTTAGGGGTGTGGTATTTTTTATATATTTTATTTATATAGATTAAATTATATGGTGCATCCTAAAATATTTTCTTACATACAGTATCTTAAATTAATTAATTTTTAAGATATTGGTATTATAGGAAAAAATTTCTGAATTCAAGACTGAAAATTAATTAATTTGAAATACTGAGTGTAAAAAAATTCAAGAATGCACCATATAATTTAACCTAAATAAATAAAATTATTTAAAAAAATGACACACCCTCAAATTAGTGGGATAAGCACATAAGAAGTATGTAAAAGAAAATCATGTAATGAGAACCCGATTAGGTTAGTGGTGGTAAAAATAACTTTTATTTAATTTGATTTTTACAAACTTATGATAGAGTAAAAGTTAGTTAGTGTAATAGGACTTGGGTCTAGATTACATTTTATATACTTGTTTAGACTACACAACTAAAAAGTATGTTTAAATGTAATATAATTGAAAATGACATAGGTTTTTATAATAAAATTATTAAAGTAGGTGGACGACTTCTTCAAAAATATAAATTCCTCTCAATAAGTGCTCTTCTCGTGAATTTGTATTTTCCTCTTTACATGGCAAAACCGCTTATTATCTCAACCCATTGTGATTTTTTTAGGGTTGGGATTGTTTTGATAAAAATGCCTTCCAAACAGTCAAGGAAACATATGGGTGGGACCCAAGGCTATTCCAACGTGCAGATGCACGGTGATACAAACATACACAAATTTACTACCCCATGTTTTGAACTTTTAACAGCATGTTTTGTAACAAAATGTACTACTCAACAGAAAGAGAAAGGGTAGAATCAGCATGTTATTTAGTTGTTATTTTATTTGTTATATTCTGTTGTAGTTGTTTTGATTAGTTGTAACCATTCTTTACATAAGCATCACGTGTACAGAGAAGGAAGTCTTGAATAGTATTTTGTTTTTTGTTTTCCAGTTTTCAATACTCTCTCTCTCTCGACTTTACTCTTCCTCATCTCTGTTTCTCTGTATTTCCATTTTAGTCAGTAGCTCTCTGGTTCTTGGCACTCATCAAGTTGTTGATCGTTTCATGGTATCAGAGCAAACCGCCGCCTTGATGACTGAGTCTTCATCTGCTACTGGTGCTGTGACTACTGAAAGCTCACATGATCCGTCTCTCAACATTTCGAGCCTTTATTATCTTTATCTGAACGAGAATTTGGTTTTGGTGCTAGTTAATCCGGTTTTAACGGTGCCAAACTATCATACTTGGTCTCGTGCTATGAAGATGGCTCTCCAGTAGAAGAACAAGCTGACTTTCGTTGATGGAATGATTTTATCACCGTTGTAATATCCTAATTTATATTATTATTTTTTAGGATTGAAAAAAAAAATATTAGATTAAATTAAATTAGTTAATATATATATATATATATTTATAAGTGGGAGGCCACTGAACCAACAGTGGGAGGCGTGACCTCCCACTGTCCGGCGCAGTGGGAGGCATGGCCTCCCACCTATTTATTTTTTTAAAAAATGATTTTTATCTTATAAATACCCCCTTCCCCCCACACACACACCCACTAAAACACATCACACACAGCCGGTGAAGAGAGGAGAGAGCGTGAGTGAGCAGAAGGAGAGGAAAGAAAATGAGGTGGAGGCTAAATTAAAGTATGTTATTTATCTTATAAGATTATATAGGTAGCTAAACTAGTTTCTTTTCAATAAACTTTCTTTATGAAAATTATTCCATACATTTTTCTCTTTCTAATGGAAGTATTATTATGTTTGTTAGTGAAAATTTTGGGAATAAAATTTTGAGGAAGTTTTGAGTTTTGACAATAGAAGACTATATATATGTAGTATATGGTTAATAGTAAATTTTAATCGGTTTAGATTTATTGTTTGGTTGTTTTAGAAATTTAAAATGAATTTTTCTATTTAAGAGGTTTAAGATTTATGTCATATAAAATATTTTTACCGATTAAATGTTATGAAAATAATTTATTTGGGATATAGAGATATTATTGGAATTTAATCAATTTAGGTTTTATATATGAAGGAAAAAACTGTAATTTCTGGAAGTTTGGGGCAAAACTGTATTTTTTGGAATTTTTGGGACTAAAATGACATTTTTGAAATTCGTGGCACTAAACTGTAATTTTCATTTTTTTTAATAATAATATATATTATTATTAAAATTTGTATATTTTGAATTATATGAAATTATAAGTTATAATTTTAATTATGTAGAGTTCTGAAGAGATATTAATAGTTAGTAAATTGATTATGGTAGATTGATTTTTGGCGTGTGTTTGAGCTTCTGGATTAGGAGCAGTGTGATAATAGTTAGCTTCGGCGAGATGTAATCACTTTCCGCTTGTTATGTATATTGGTATGTTATTTGTGAGTATTTTGTGAAATAATTATGAATATTTTAATAGAAATTTCCTTGTGGAACCTTATGTTTTAAATTGTGAAATATATGCATATATTTATATATGTGTAAGAATTGGGAATTGAGATATTATGATATGGTCATGAGAATTATTTAAATAACATGTTATGAATGTGAAAATCTTGGAAAAACTTTTGTTGAGTTATTTATTATTATAATTATGGAAAAGGGTTGAATTGAGAAGAAATGGAGTAGTTATTCCACCACGTGGAGAAGCCTCCATTGGTGCACAATGGTTGGCTTTTATTCCCCAATTGTTCAATGAGGACCTGCCCGCATTAGTTCAATTAGGGCTTACGACACCCCACTAGTTGATGAGGGGGAAAAGACTCGTAGTGCAGGACGTGTCTTTCTTAGGATTTTGACCGGTTCTCATTACATGATCAGTGAGCTTTTAAGTAACCAGTAACATGGATGTAACTTAGCTCATGGGTCTAGTCGGAGGAAATAAGGCGATTCGGTTGGATTAATGGGAGACATCTTGGGAATTATGTTAATGAAAAATTGTAATACCTACTTTATGATATGAAATTTTGTGATGTGAATATTGGTGAATTATATTTCTAATATTTTGTTATATAAACGGTTCTACTTGGCACCTCATCAGCACATATTAGTATTCGTAATAAATTGGATTGATGGTTACCACATTTTTCAGGTGATAGTTCCTGTGCGGGTCTATTAGGAAAGACTCCAGAAGCTTAGGCTACTTCTTTAAAAAGTAGTGCTTCTGTCTTTTTGGTTGATGTTGGATGATTGTATATTGCTACATTAGAACTCATTCAGCATACTCTGATTTACTTTTGTATATTTTGGTAAATGATGGAGCATTACTTAGTTGTTAATGAACCCTTAATTAGTCATTATGTTGAGTTAAAATGGAGGACGTTTCAACTGTCAGCTTCAGATATGAGCTACCCTGCTTGGTTAATGGTGTGTACTTGGATTACATGGTCACTTTCTTCAACGACTGCTCAAAGCATCTTGTGAATGGACAAGGCCTATGAAATTTGGGTATTTTAGTCACGATTTGGCATCCTAAAATTTAGTAAGGACTATTTTGGCGTCTAATATGAGGTTCACTTTTGACATCCTAAATTGATTTTTGGGAAAATCAATATAGGGGTGCTTTTAAGCAAAAAAAAAAATCCAAAAAGGCCCCAATAATCTAAAAATCCTAGAAAAGACCCCAGGACCCTTTTTAGCATCTGAATTGGCGCTTATTCGTCGACGTATAAGCTTGTCAGTGGCACCAATTCAGATGCCAAAAAGGGCCCTGGGGCCTTTTCTGGGATTTTCAGAATATTTGGGCCCTTTTTGGGGTTTTTTTTCTTATAAGGGCCCCCATATGGATTTTTCCTTAATTTTTAGATGCCAAAAATGTTGTTTTTGGCTCTTGAACTGGCGCCAGGATCACTTTTGACGTCTTAAAATCAATGTAGGACGTCAAAAGTCCCTTGCTCAGGCGTCCCAATTTTAAATTAGGACACCAAAAGTTACTTTTTGCGTCCTTTTAAAAAATTAGGACGTCAAAAGTCTCCACATAATTACGAAAATGTCATCACCTTTATTTTTACTTTCTTTTTAAGAAAAGTACTTCTTTTGTGGAAGCCATATCTATTTTTTCTTTCGAGCAAAAAAAAATATCTATTTTTTCTAGTAGTGAGAGAAGGAAGTATTGAATAATATTTTGTTTTTTCCAATTTCCAATATTCTTTCTCTCGACTTTACTCTTCTTTATCTCTGTTTCTCTGTATTTCCATTTCCGTCAGTAGCTCTTTGGTTCTTGGGCATTTTTACCAAAATAATTTTTTTAAAAAAAAAAATTACCAATCTGGGGCACTTTTAAAACTATTTACCAGGATAAGGTTGTTTTGGGGTAGTGCCGTTAGGGAGTCTGACGGCACTATAGTGCCGTCAAGCTCCCTAACGGCACACAACTTATGTGCCGCCGGGGATCCTAGCGGCACACAGTGTCGCTAGGCTTTCTAACGGCACACAACATGTGTGCCGTTAGTTAAGAAAGCCTAACCTTGTATGTTGTGGGGAGGGGGGTGGGACGGAGAAAAAATAGGAGAAGGCTTTGTTGATGCATATTTTAGTTCATATTTGTATGTTGAAAAAATATGAGAAAAAATATTTATATGTTGATTGATATTTATAAACTCCTATATAATATGATCTAATCTAACTCACTCCTATATTATTTCATTTATAATATTATTTACACACACACACACATATATATATATATAGATATTATTTCAGCAAACACGATTATTTTTCCAAGGCAACGTTTTCATTATTTCATCCTACAAAATCACCCACCAATAACTTTATATGTATATTTATATATAATAAAATAGCAAGTAATTATATCAAAGCTTTGTGATGCATATTTTTTCAACATACAAATATGAACGTAAAATATGCATCAACAAAGCTTCTCATATTTTTTCTTTGTCTCACCCCCACAACATACTGTCTTAGGCTTAACAACACACATGCACACATGTTGTGTGCCGTTAGAAAGCCTAGCGGCGACCGTGTCGTCGTCAGCCCCTAACTAAGACTACCCCAAAACAACCTTACCCTGGTAAATAGTTTTAAAAGTGCTCTTGGTAAAAAAAATTTAAAAAAATATTATTTTGGTAAAAATGCCTTGGTTCTTTGCAATTCATCAGGTGACGGATCGTTTTATTTTGGCATAAAAACGCAGATCTAAACACGGTAACAAACACATGGCTGGCTCCACCAGATTTTTTAGAAACTGAGCACCACACTAATATATTCATACAAGACCAAAGTGTGGGACCGTGTTGATTTTTATGACATTTTCCCACAGGTACTCGAACTTTCTCATTTTAGTCAAACGTTCATATCTAACTTAGCCGTTAAGATTCTGAGCAAAAAAAAACTTAGCCGTTAAGATTGTTCCAAGTGTTTTTCTTAATAAGACAAAGCATGACTTCCAGAGTCAAGTGCGCTGTTCCTCTGTAATTTCCCAAACGCAGTCATCCTCATCCCCTCATATGTCCATGGCGAGTAAACTCATCAACATATCCGAGGCAATGGATGCGAGAGCCAATTGGGACGATCTTCCGCCGGAACTCTGGCCCAAGATCGGAAAATCTCTCCACCACCACGTCGACCTTCTCCGATTTCGCAGCGTCTGCAACTCATGGCGATCCTCAATCCCTCCTTCTCTCCCTAACTCTCCTTCTTCATTCCCTCTCCAAATCCCCCATCCCATCAATCCCTCCATGTTCGTGTTCCTCACTCACTCCTCTGTTTATCGAATCGAACCACCCCACCAACCCTCTTCTTCTTCTCCTCCGAAAAGCTGGTTAATCAAACTAGAAGATCTATCAAATCCCTCAGAATCTCGTCCTCTTCGTCTCCTCAACCCACTTTCAGACCGAAAAATCTCGATCCCACAAAGCTCTTGCCGAGAATATTGAACCTGCTCGACTATCGGGTGGTGGAATTACAAAAATCATACACCCTTCAGAAATTCAGACACCCAATAAAGAAAGTTGTGTTCTTTCCGACCTCGTGTTGGTCTGACATGGAAGATTCTATGGTTTGTTGTATCTATGAGGAGGGTAAGTTGGCTTTGTTCAAACGAGGAGACAATAAATGGATGCTCGTGGATGATAAGAATTTTCACTACGATGATGTTATTGTGTACAAGGGTCAGTTTTATGTGACAGATAGGTGGGGTACGATATTATGGATTGACACATGCTCGTTGAAGTTGATTCAGTATTCGCCTCCCTTGTGTGGTTTTGGGCACAAGAAGCATTTGGTTGAATCATGTGGGAATCTGTATGTTGTTGATAGGTACTATGATGGTGGACCCCGGAGGCGAAATAATGATGCTAGGGTTGTGGAATTTAAAGTTTATAGGTTGGATGAAGAGTGGGGAAGATGGGTGGATGTGAAGGATTTGAAAGACACAGTTTTTCTGTTGGGAGATTGCTGTAGTTTCTCTGTTTGTGCTAATGATTTTGCTGGGTACGAAGGAAACTGCATTTTCTTCACTGATAAGTCTTATGTTGGAGTGTACAACTTGGGTAATGGTAGCATCTCCTATGAACCTGAAGGAGATATACCGTCTTGGCTTCCCCCCTTCTTAGACGCAGATTTGGAGGACACAGCCACTTACCAATATTTGATTTTTTTCAGGTACATTATAGTCCCTTTTCATCTACGTACAGAGCCTATAACTTGATTCTTCATTACTTTTTTGACATGTTTAATCTGTTGAACACTGTGCCTTAGCTTATCTTGGCATCACCAATGTATACGTAATTGATACCAAAACATTGTTGATAAACTGCAATTCATGGTTTAGTTTTTTTTATCAAATGTCATTCATCTGGAGTACTAATCTCTCGAAATAGGGTTATATATGAAAAAAATGGTGATTGGGTTAATTAAATGTTGTTATAATGAGTCTGAATACCTGATCTCCTCCTACTTATCAGGAAGTTTTCATGGCACTAGGTTATAAAGCCATTGGTACATTAGGGATTTGCTGAAAAAGTACTAGCTAGTCTGCAGTATTTGTGCTTTGGTTACAGTTAGGAAATGGAGGTGCAAGATTATAGAAAGGAGGGAGGGGTCATTCAACTTCAAGCATGTAGAAGAAGAAAAAAATAGCGCTATTTCTAATCAGGAGTTGAACGGCCTGATATGTTTTTATTTCACGTGAGAGCAATTTTTTTTTCGGAAGTGTCAAAAAAGAGAGCATTATCCTTGTATTTCATAGGAGTTAAATGGATTTTTTCACACAATCCATTTTTACATTATCTGTATATTTGAATATGAAATTTATTTCAGTGAAGTAGTGTATTTTCTAACTTGCATTTATAAGTGGAGATATTATTGAGATTGTTATTGTTGTGATAGTTATAATGTTTCTAATGAGATGTTGTAATAATTTTGTAAAATGTTTTTGAAAATTATAGTGACATATTGTTTTTCTGTTATGGGATATGTTGGGTTGTGTGGAAGACAAACAGTGAAATTGTACCCATCAGCTCTCTCATTCCTTGCCTGAATTTTCAGTTAAATGTTTTGGGCGGAGACCTCCTTGTTACAGTATATCGGTGGTGGCATGGAAGGGAGCAGTATTCTTGAAGTGACTAGCTAATCTTTGGCCATTTATACTAGCATTGATAGGTTGTAATCACGTCCAGAGGATATAAGGTGGAGCAGGATGAATGAGTGGGAATGATTTTAATCGTTGTTAATTATTGTATATTATTTAATTATTGAGAATATTTTTATTATGTTAGTTAAACCTACTTCTCTGACTTGCAGTCTTTTCCTGCATACTTTATAAATTGATTTCGGTTACTTGGACTTTACATCTCACCTCGTCGTTACTAACATTTTTCAGGCAAGGTCTTTAATTTTGCTTGAGGCCAAGGGAAGCTGCCAGGGGCATAGGAGCCGTGAACTTGGTAGGCCTTTTTTTATATTGGTGTTGTATTGATTTCTATATTGTTATTCTAGGATCCTCATGTTTTTGAAATACCATATTTATTGTTTGGATAATGATTTCGGGATGACTGTTGAACTCAGGCCATACTTTATATACTCTGATGTGTTGGTGGGTCAACAATCATATCTTGTATAAAAATTGTTTTGTGTAATCCCTTTGTTGTGGGGTTTAGTATTGTAAAACTTGTGAGCTATGTATTCTTCTGTTTGTTAATTGTACCCAGAGTGATGGATCTTCTGTAGTAGGGTTTGTGGGCAGAATTTGTGCTTGGACCCCGATGTGCCTGTTCTTAAAAGAAAAGAGTTTCTCTATTATCACTCGTTAATCAGGTTTTATAAAACTGTCATAGTTAAATTGTTGTTTGTGAGAAACGATCTTTTCAATTTGGTTAAATTATTGTTTGTGTGAAAGGGTCTTTTCACCTTAACCCTTTTATTTATTGTTCTCCCTCTGTCCTACTCCTATAGGATCCTTTTAAACGAATTACAAAAAATTATAGTATTCTGTTAATTTAGGTAATGGTATTAAATTTATATTTTTTTCTAGTAGTATTATTCTTAAAATTATTGGGTAATCTCCTTCCACCCAATTAATGTAGGAGTGTTGAAACCTTTTGGACTAATTAATAGGGGTATTTTTGTAAATAAATAATAATGCGCAAGACAATTTTTTTAAGCTCCATAATAAATTCTTGTAAAGAGCACTGAAGGGAGTAGGTTTTTTTAATCAACCATCATTGAAATGTCGAGAAAAAAACATTTTTTCAAATGTATGTGTCTCTATCCGTGTTTAACAATTTTGGATATTAGTAAGATAAAAATATTTGAGATTTTCGTTCTCATTTTAAGCCTAGAGGTTTCTCATTTTAAGTGAGTATAAACTATAAACTATAAAAAAATGTTGAGAAATTAAACAAAATACAAATAAAAAATATGTATGATTGACAAAATATCATTTGAAATTCAAAATGATAGATAAGTGATTTTACAACAAAATGAGTTATTAATCTCATTACTGTTTTTGTTAACTTAATTTTGAAATTCAAATATTATTTTTCTGTCATTCTTTCTTGATATTTTATATTGTACCAAACTTATTCACTATTTTTCTGTCCTTCTTCCTTGAAATTCAAATGTTATTTTTCTATCATTCTTGCTTGATATTTTATTTACTATTTCTTATCACATTTCCAAACTTATTATTCCTGACACATTAAAGTTTAGATATGAGGCTGATTTTGGATTAGGACCGGTAAAAATGACTTTTATTTAATTTAATTTTTATAAATTTAAAATAGGATCAAAGTTAGATTTTAGATTATACAATTAAAAAATATGTTTATATAGAAAGATTTTATAATAACATTATTAAAGTAGGTGACAACTTGTTCGAAAATATAAATTGAGTATAAAGGTTAAATCTTTTTTAATATGTGTTTTTCGCAAACTTGTGTTCTTCTCTTTATAAGTCCAAACCACTTATCATCTCAACTACTCATGGGTTCTACTGTTAGTATCAATAATAAATTTTGTACTAGAAATCTTGTAATATTTGCTTAGAAACCCATTTAACTCAAACGGCTTGGATAATCATACTATCAAAATTGTCAATCTGTTATTATTGGGGTTTGACTGTAAGGAATGAAGCAACTTGAATTTGAAATTATACGTTAAATCATGAATTATAATTATATTAATAATTATATTAATGTGGTCTAAGCATACCGAGTGCTTCATATTCTATGATTGTAGGGATCTTCATACCTAGTTTATTAGTATAATAAACAATATTAAAAATCATATTAATGTGATCAAATGGTTTAAGGATGTCAAAAAAGTATTTTTGGCGTCCTGAAATTCATTCAGGACGCCTAAAATCAGCATTTTTGGCGCAATTTGGGATATTTGAGGAATCTTTTGGCGCCGGAAATTTTTTTTGGCGTATTGAAATGCAATCTTTTGGATAAATCAATGCAATTTAGGAGGACTCTACTCTATGAGAGGGCATCAATTAAGGTTCTGGATTTTCGAATTGAGAGAGATATTGAGAGAGATCAAGAATTCTCACTATTTCTTAGATTCATGGACGCAATTCAATTTAGTGGGATCTTTCATTCACATTTTTTTCCATCAAGAGCGTTTTATAAAACTCTTGGACTTCCGAATTTGGAGTATCCTACTTTCACGCAATTCACGGGGTTCAACAAGCAATCGATATTTCACGATCTGTAGTACTCTTTGTAGTAGCGGTCCTTATATATCGTATTAACAATCGAAAGATGGTCGAAAGAAAAAATCTCTATTTGACGGGGCTTCTTCCTATACCTATGAATTCCATTGGACCCAGAAATGATACATTGGAAGAATCTTTTGAGTCTTCCAATATCAATAGGTTGATTGTTTCGCTCCCGTATCTTCCAAAAGGAAAAAGATCTCTCGAGAGCTCTTTCCGGATCCGAAAAGAGTACTTGGGTTCTCCCAATAACTAAAAAGTGTATCATGCCCGAATCTAAGCGGGGTTCGCGGTGGTGGAGGAACTGGATCGGAAAAAAGAGGGATTCTAGTTGTAAGATATCTAATGAAATCGTCATTTGGAATTGAGATCTCATTCAAAGAGAAAGATATCAAATATCTCGGAGTTTCCTTTTGTATATTATATGGATGATCCGATCGCAAGGACCATGATTGGGAATTGTTTGATCGTCTTTCTCCGAGGAAGAGGCGAAACATAATCAACTTGAATTCGGATGACTATTCGAAATCTTAGTGAAAGACTGGATTTATTATCTCATGTTTGCTTTTTTCGTGAAAAAATACCAATTGAAGTGGAGGGTTTCTTCAAACAACAAGGAGTTGGGTCAACTATTCAATCAAATGATATTGAGCATGTTTCCCATCTCTTCTTGAGAAACAAGCGGGCTTTTTCTTTGCAAAATTGTGCTCAATTTCATATGTGGCAATTCCGCCAAGATCTCTTCGTTAGTTGGGGGAAGAATCCGCACGAATCGGATTTTTTGAGGAACATCTCGAGAGAGAATTGGATTTGGTTAGACAATGTGTGGTTGGTAAACAAGGATCGGTTTTTTAGCAAGGTACGGAATGTATCGTCAAATATTCAATATGATTCCACAAGATCTAGTTTCATTCAAGTAAGGGATTCTAGCCAATTGAAAGGATCTTGATCAATCCGGAGATCATTTCGATTCCATTAGTAATGAGGATTCGGAATATCACACATTGATCAATCAAAGAGAGATTCAACAACTAAAAGAAAGATCGATTCTTTGTTGGGATCCTTCCTTTCTTCAAACGGAACGAACGAGAGATAGAATCGGAGCGATTCCCTAAATGTCTTTCTGGATCTTCCTCAATGTCCGGCTATTCACGGAACGTGAGAAGCGAGATGAATAATCATCCGCTTAGGAAGAAATCGAAGAATCTCTTGGGAATCCTACAAGATCCATTCGTTCTTTTTTCTCGAAAGATGGTCGAACTTCATCGGGTTCGAATCCTACCGAGAGGTCCACTAGAGATCGAAATTGTTGAAGAAAGAACAAGATGTTTCTTTTGTTCTTTCCAGCGATCGGAAAATAAAGAAATAGTTAATATATTCAAGATGATTATGTATTTACAAAATACCGTCTCAATTCATCCTATTTCATCAGATCCGGGATGTGATATGGTTCGAAGGATGAATCGGCCGGGACAGTTTCAATAAGATTTCATTCTTGAACAAAAATCCATTTTTTGATTTATTTCATCTATTCCATGACCTAAGACGTGGGGGGATACACGTTACACCACGATTTTGAATCGAAGAGAGATTTCAAGAAATGGCAGATCGATTCACTCTATCAATAACCGAAGGATCTGGTGTATCATAAGGGATTTGCCTTTTCTATTGATTCCTCGGATTGGATCAAAAACAATTCTTGAATGAGGTATTCAACTCCGGGATGAATCGAAAAAGAAATCTTTATTGGTTCTACCTCCTATTTTTTATGAAGAGAATGAATCTTTTTATCGAAGGATCGAGAAAAAAGATGGGTCGGACCTCTTGCGGGAATGATTTGGAAGATCCAAAACCAAAAATAGTGGTATTTGCTAGCAACAACATAATGGAGGCGAGTCAATCAATATAGATTGATCCGAAATCTGATTCAAATCCAATATAGCACCTATGGGTACATAAGAAATGTATTGAATCGATTCTTTTTAATGAATCGATCCGATCGCAACCGAATATGGAATTCAAAGGTATCAAATAGGAAATGATACTCGAATCATAGAACTATAATGAAATACACGATCAACCAACATTTATCAAATTTGAAAAAGAGTCGGAAGAAATGGTTCGATCCTCTTATTTTGATTTCTCGAACCGAGAGATCCATGAATCGGGATCCTAATGCATATAGATACAAATGGTCCAATGGGAGCAAGAATTTCCAGGAACATTTGGAACATTTCATTTACGAGCGAGAATAGCCGTTTTCAAGTAGTGTTCGATCGATTACGTATTAATCAATATTCGATTGATTGGTCTCAATATTCGATTGATTGGTCTCAATATTCGATTGATTGGTCGAGGTTATCGACAAAAAATATTTCTCTAAGTCACTTAAGTCACTTTGTTTCTTTTTGTCCAAGTTTCTTCTCTTTTTGTCTAACTCACTTCCTTTTTTCTTTGTGAGTTTCGGGAGTATCCCCATTCATAGGTCCGAGATCCACATCCACATCCATGAATTGAAAGATCCGAATGATCAACTCGCAATCGGTTGTTAGAATCAATAGGTCTTCAAATCGTTCATTTGAAAAAATGGAAACCCTTCTTATTGGATGACCATGATACTTCCCAAAAATCGAAATTCTTGATCAATGGAGGAACAATATCACCATTTTTGTTCAATAAGATACCAAAGTGGATGATTGACTCATTCCATACTGGGAAGAATTGCAGGAAATCATTCGATAACACTTCTTCCTATTTTTCAATGATATCCGACGATCAAGACAATTCCCGCGAAACTCTTTCATTTCATAGAAGTTCATTGATATCCTCTTTTTCTAAAGCAAATCGACTTCGATTCTTGAATAATCGACATAACTTCGCTTCTATTGTAACAAAAGATTCCCTTTTTATGTGGAAAAGGCCTGTATCAATAATTATGAATTTACGTATGGACAATTCCTCAATATCTTGTTCATTCGCAACAAAATATTTTCTTTGTGCGGCGGTAAAAAAAAACATGCTTTTTTGAGAGAGATACTATTTCACCAATCGAGTCACGTGTATCTAACATATTCATACCTAACGATTTTCCGCAAAGTGGTGACGAAAGGTATAACTTGTACAAATCTTTCCATTTTCCAATTCGATCCGATCCATTCGTTCGTAGAGCTATTTACTCGATCGCAGACATTTGGAACACCTCTAACGGAGGGACAAATAGTCAATTTTGAAAGAACTTATTGTCAACCTCTTTCGAGATATGAATCTATCTCGATTCGAAGGGAAGAACTTGGATCAAGTATCTCAATTTCAATTCAAACATGGGTTTGATTCACACTCCATGTTCTCGAGAAATATTTACCATCCGAAAAGAGGAAAAAACGGAGTCTTTGGCTAAAAAAATGGCTTTAGAAAGGGCGGATGTATAGAACCTTTCAACGAGATAGTGCTTTTTCAACTCTCTCAAAATGGAATCTATTCCAAACATATATACCATGGTTATTTACTTGACGGTACAAATATCTAAATTTTTTATTTTTAGATCTATTGCCGATAAAAAAATTTGTATCCATTTTTCATGATATTATGCATAGATCGGATATATCATGGCGAATTCTTAAGAAAAAATTGTATCTTCCACAATGGAATCGATAAGTGAGATTTCGAGTAAGTGTTTACATAATCTTCTTTCGTCCGAAGAAATTATTCATCGAAATAATGAGTCACCATTGATATCGACACATCCGAGATTGCTAAATGTTCGGGAGTTCCTCTATTCAATCCTTTTCCTTCTTCTTGTTCTTTGGATATCTCGTTCGTACACATCTTCTCTTTGTTTCTCGAGCCTATAGTGAGTTACGAGACGAGAGTTCGAAAAGGTCAAATCTTTGATGATTCCATCATACATGATTGAGTTGCGAAAACTTCGGATAGGTATCCTACATCCGAACTGAATTCTTTACGGTTAAAGAATCTCTTTCTAGTTGCTCGAAACAATTAGGAGATTCTCTAGAAAAATACGGGTTCCGTTTTCGCGGCGGCAACATGCTATGGGGTGGTGGTCCCGCTTATGGGTTCAAATCAATACGTTCTAAGAAGAAATATTGGAATCTCATCGATCTCATAAGTATCATACCAAATCCCATCAATCAAATCGCTTTTTCGAGAAATACGAGACATCTAAGTCATACAAGTAAAGCGATCTATTCCTTGATAAGAAAAAGAAAAACGTGAATGGTGATTGGATTGATGATAAAATAGAATCTTGGGTCTCGAACGGTGATTCGATTGATGATAAAGAAAGAGAATTCTTGGTTCAGTTCTCTACCTTAACGACGAGAAAAAAGGATTGATCAAATTCTATTGAGTCGACTCATAGTGATCATTTATCAAAGAATGACTCGGTTATCAAATGATTGAACAACGGGAGCAATTTACTTACGATACTTAGTTGACATTCATAAAAAGTATCTAATGAATTATGAGTTCAATACATCTGTTTAGCGAAAGACGGATATTCCTTGCTCATTATCGACAATCACTTATTCACAAACCCCGTGTGGGGCTAATAGTTTTCATTTCCCATCTCATGGAAAACCCTTTTCGCTCCGCGTAGCCCTATCCCCCTAGGGGTATTTTAGTGATAGGTTCTATAGGAAGCGGACGATCCTATTTGGTCAAATACCTAGCGACAAACTCCTATCTTCCTTTCATTACGGTATTTCCGAACAAGTTCCGGATAACAAGCTTAAGGGTTCTCTTATTGATGATGATGATAGTGACGATGACGATATTGATGATAGTGACGATATCGATATTGATGATAGTGACGATATCGAGTGACCTTGATACTGAGTGGAGCTTCTAACTATGATGAATGCGCTAACTATGGATATGATGGATATGATGGATATGATGGATATGATCTAGGAAAAGACCGATTTTCTATCTATATCACCCTTCAATTCGAATTAGCAAAAGCAATGTCTCCTTGCATAATATGGATTCCAAACATTCATGATCTGGATGTGAATGAGTCGAATTACTTATCCCTCGGTCTATTAGTGAACTATCTCTCCGGGGATTGTGAAAGATGTTCCACTAGAGATATTCTTGTTATTGCTTCGACTCATATTCCCCAAAAAGTGGATCCCGCTCTAATAGCTCCGGATAAATTAAATACATGCATTAAGATACGAAGGCTTGTTATTCCACAACAACGAAAGTACTTTTTCACTCTTTCATATACTAGGGGATTTCACTTGGAAAAGAAAATGTTCCATACTAATGGATTCGGGTCCATAACTATGGGTTCCAATGTACGAGATCTTGTAGCACTTACCAATGAGGCCCTATCGATTAGTATTATACAAAAGAAATCAATTATAGACACTAATATAATTAGATCCGCTCTTCATAGACAAACTTGGGATTTGCGATCCCAGGTAATATCGGTTCAGGATCATGGGATCCTTTTAAAAAAGTATTTTTGGCGTCCTGAAATTTATTCAGGACGCCTAAAATCAATATTTTTGGCGCAATTTGAGATATTTAGAAGAAAAAAAATTTGGCGTCCTGAAAAATCAATATTTTGTGAATTTAGGCGTCCTGAATAATAATTCAGGACGCCAAAATGAAAAATATGGCGTCTTGAATTAATTTTAATTTGAAAATATGGTGTCTTGAATTAATTTTCAGGATGCCAAATTTCCAAGTTTTCAGCCCCAGGTACTAAACCTACTTTGTTGCCGCCACATTTCACACTCGCCTCCTCTCTCACAATCGCCCTTTCAATTTCATTTCCCTCACTTTGTTGCCGCCGCATTAGCTCCATCTCCTCCGTCTTTGTTGCCGCCGCATCAGCTCCGTCTCCTCCGTCTTCCCTCTTCGCGTCGTCCTTCGGCTTGTGTGCTCTGCTTCCGGCGCCTCCCCCTCCTTCTCCGATATCTTGCGAAGCAGTCGGAATCCTAGTTATTTTTCCGTAGCTCGTTGTCGCGCATCCCCCTTCTTCTGGCCCCCTTCGCTGGTTATCTCTAAACCATTGTCGTCTAATCGCCTTCTTCTTGAGGCATAGTCATCGGCTTCTCCTCCTTGAAGGTTTGTGCTCTATCTTCATGTTTGGGTAATGCGAAGTTGAAATGGTTCCACGATTTTGATCCTGCCTTTTTTGTTTGTTTTTTTGGCTCCAATAAACTATACTAGATAGCTTTCGTGCCATTTTTTTTTTTTCTAATTTGCAGTAGAGACATAGTCTATTTTGATGGTGTTTAGGATATATATATAAATGCATAAGTAGAATATTTAGGGCTATGTTCTGTTTCTTAATGGCCTCAGACTGATTTTATATTCAACGAAGATGAACCTCAGGGGGAGTGTTTAGTTAGCGCAGAATCGTTGAAAGCATTGTGCTATTCTTGAGATTATATAACCCCGTTTTGCATTAATATTTTGTCGATCATGATTCTTGAAGTCTTCTTTTGTTTCTGGTCCTTTGCATTGTTTGTCTTCTTCTCCTTCTTCCTTTTCTTCTAATCTTTTTCCCTTTTTGGGTGGTCAAATTGCACTGAATACACTTATGATAAAACAACTATTAATTGGAAGATAATGAGCCAATTGTCTTTTTCCTCTCTTGCGGGTGGGTAAGAGCTGCAAACGAATTTCTTGGTGTGCTACACACTAGCAAATATATGCATGTATAGAAGGTTGTAAAAATATGCTGCTAATATTTTGCTTATTTTCAAAACCTTTGATCTGATGAAACCCAGACCAAAGTAAAATTGAAATATCCTCCAACTGAATATTTATAGATCAATGAAATAGCAACAGTAGTCTAGACACACACAAACAATAACAACAACTAAAGACAAGGAAAATAAGAAGGCACTGCCCAAGCTTTTGAGATGCTTGGGCTCTCTCCACCCCACACGCATTTTCTCTCCATTTGATTCTAACTTTGTGCATTGATCATTTCAGATAATTGAACTTCACCTTTTTCTAATTGATATGTGGGTTAGATATATGGTGTTATATACTCTGTTTACCTGCCTTGTTTGTAGTCCACACCTACCTTCCTAGACTTAAAGTAGAATTATGGAAAAAATAATACATAGCGGGGATTGCTCTTCAAAGCCATATTTAAGATCAAGTTCCTGTTGTCTGAAAGTCTGGACGTGAATATTATTATTTTAAGTTTCACAATTCAGAAAGCAAGTGAAAATGACACATTAGTTTCATTTAGTTAGGTTTTAATAGGATGGAGCCAATGAATCAAACAAATAAGCTATGAGTACTATTGTTACTTATTGCAGGAGTAGATATGACAGTAAACATGTCTTTGCATAATTTATTTAGATGTAGGAAATATATCAATACACACGTACTATATGGTGATTATCTACACTAGAGTCCATGGTATCCAATTACCAATTACTGTCATTTTTACTTCAGAATTCTTTTCACCAATATTCAAAATTTTAAGTATAAAATTATTACTTTGATCAAATATATATTGCACTTCATATTATTTGCTGACAATGGCCATACATTCCTCAGGATGGAAAAACATCCCAACTTGAACATGTATTCATTCGAGGTAGCAAAGTCAGGTATGAACTATACCTTCTGTGCTTAAGGATTGAGTGAAATTTTTTACTCCAAAGAAGATTTTATGATTTCTGTATGGCAATTATAAGTGCTGTGACTTATGCATTTTGACAGGTTTATGGTGATACCAGAGATGCTGAAGAATGCTCCCATGTCCAAGCGTTTGGATGCTAGAATTAAGGTAACTTGATACCATTTAGTGATCAAAGGACACTTATATTGTATATATGTTCTAAGTGTAATTTTTGCTTCTTGAAATCTTGTGAAGGGCAAGGGTGCATCACTTGGAGTTGGTAGGGGCAGAGCAGTTGCGATGCGAGCAAAGGTATTGACACGTACATTCTTCAATTATATAAACCCAGTCTTCCTTCTAGCCATATCCTTGATATGTATTTCAATACACATCTCCCTACACGTTGCACATAATCTAAAGCATCAGTGGTGTGCACGGTGGACATTATTATGCATTTATCAGGCCAACACTCTCTAATCAGTGGTAGGCATTACAATGTTAATTAATCTGCACTTACTGTTGTTTTTTCATCCACGATGTGCTTGTATACGTGTGTGGTTGGTAAAGCAGTCCTTTTTCCCTCTTAGTTTATATTCTAGTTTGCTGCATCCATTGAAGTTTCTTGTGCTTGGAGTTTTCTAATAGAGCATGTGCATGCGTAAGTAGCATCACTAGCCATACAGTGATGCTTTGGTGAAAATTCGTTTTATGCCTCTAGATTACAGTTTTTGTCCCTAGTTATCATTTTATGAATGTGAATCAATCCATTGAAGTTCTATCTCTCTGCTTGTTAATTGTTATAGGCGGGAATTAAACTAGCAAGGGATATTTTTTGGTAATCAGGACGCCATTTGTGGCGTCCTGAATTATAAATTCAGGACGCCTTAATTTCATCTAAGGCGTCCTGAATTTAATTCAGGACGTCAAAAGTGAGAAAAATGACAACCCCCTTCGAGACGTCCCTCTGAAAAGGGACGTTAATTGGGTCTTATTTAGGTCGTTTTTTTTGTTTTTTTTGTAGTAGTGCTTCTTCCTTCTTGTCATCATCATTTGAATTCCTTAGATTGAATAAAATTCTCTTGCTTCTCTATGAAGTTCTTTTATAGAGTTGTGGATAAAGGCAGAAGTCTCTGTGCAATAAGACATTTCAACTGCTAATGTTATCATCATATGACATAATTGTCGATATGTTTGTGTGCTCTGAAGCTTAGAATGCACTTGTATTTCACTTCCTCTAATATCATGTATTATATCATCTCTAGCATCTTTGGTCCATATTTTCAAAATATATTTTTCTAGAAGTTTCCTCACTTCATTTACCTCATATATTTTTAAAGCATGACAACACAATATCCCAATAAATTCAAAATGCCTACAACTGCACCATATGGAATCATCCGCCAAATCAAATATTAATTTCCACCTTTTGTCTTTATTAACCATGGTACCTGTATTTGTGAATAATGGACCTTTCTCATCTCAAGAAAATATACATGTGGCAAAAAAAAAGATCAAATTGCTCTTGGAACAATTCTAACACCGAGGCAATGTAAATCTTAGCAACTTGGCGTAGGATAAGAAAACTTTGGACTATCAATCTTGATTTTTTCTCCCTTACTTCATACTCACATTTCATCTCATTGTACCTCTTATCTCCAACAACTCACTCAAAACACCAAGAGTAGTAGAGTACTTCATATAACACCATGCCCATTTCTCTTTGATTTCATATATGGACTTCATCTATGAGTTGTCTTCCAAATTGAAAAATAATATTAAAGAAGCCCATGTTTCTTCAAATTGTGACTTGTCATCAATAGCAAACATACACTATTTGAAGTTATGCAAAAAATGTGAACCACCCTTATTTTATTTCCCAGATGTTTTATTCAATTTTGCTTAATAAGTCATGTGCATAGTGCATGCTTCACTTCAAGAATAATTTCATGCAGTGCTCTTGCCATTGCTTGATCTTGGTCATTAAAAATTGTTGCAGATCTCTTTTACTTGTTTGCTTTTAAAAAAGTTTTCACCAACAACTTGAATGATTATGTAGTTTCATTGTATAACAAAACTAGACCAAAAGTTATAATACCTCTATAATGATTGAGTCCTGAAAATATGGTAAAAGCCTTATGATTATTATTTGTGCAGTATGTAGTGTCCAATGAAATTACATCTCCAAAATAAACATAATCTACAAGCATATGAGCATCGGCCCATAAAATATTTGTAATTTAATTTTCCATATCAAGTTGATATGAATGATAAAATGAAAGGATCTCGATAATCTGTTCTTCAACATAATTCAGTAACCATCCAACTTTCCCATCCTTCATACTTCTTCTTCGTTTAACCTTCAAATAATTTTTCATATCAACTCGAGTAAAACTAAGATTAACTCGTCCACCTACTTGCTTACTCATAAGGTCAAAAGTTTCTTTTGGTTGAAGTCTAGCATCCTAAGCCAAATCAATCTCATCTGCTTACACATCTTGTATTTTTTTGTTGAGACCTCATATATGCACAGATCCTTGAAGATATAATGGGTGGTTATGCTTTTCTATAAAGTTGGTGATATTAAATTTACCTTCCACCAAACTAACTGTCATCCCAACTTTATATTCGGTCTTGGTCTCAAGACGATGGTTGGTGAGCAAGGTGCACCTTTTATTTGGCCTTCGTTGGCCCTCTTTTGAACATGCAATATCTATAGGCAATAATTGTCTTTTTATCTTTTTTACTCTTTGTCAACCCATTTTTCTTTGCAATTAAGCCAGTTTATCAGCATTTTCATTCCAAAACCTGCATGCCTCGTTTAGATTATCAAATTCTTTTCCTACTCTAAGAGTCCATATATTGAAACCTGCAAAATAAATCCATATGCAACACACTGAGTTCTTGGATAAAATAAAAATTACAAGAATTAAAATAGAAATTAAAAAAATCAAGGCTGAACTTAAAGTTTAAATTAACAAGACCTTGGGTAAATGTTTGAAGGGTATATGAGACAAAACCCAAGATGTAACCTTGCGCAAAGATTAAATAATTAATCTTTCTACTGCCTCCAAACGCAGCTCCCTGCGGAGATCGTTTGCAACGAAAAAGAATTATTAATCTTTCTCTTGTATAAAGATAATAGATAAATCTCTTCCAATATTAAGTAAGAACAATATGGTATCTTCTATGAATTTCATAACAAAAAAACCTCCACTTTAAATGAAGAGAAGTTTGCATCTTAAAAACCCCTAAAATAAAGAATTTTGGGACATTAGTCATGAAAAGATCTAAAAGATATGATCTTTTATTGAAAAAAAAAACGAGTTCTTTTTCTCATACTTTGCCCTTGACAATATTTCTTTTCAAGCTCGGCACATAATTGCAGAAGAAGGTTGGCGTTTTTTCAAGTCTAATTGTGTTTTAGAGGAAAACAAATGAACGGCCACGATTAAAAGAAACCAACGGTCCGATTGTGTTTTAAAAGTATTCAAATGGATGGCCCCGATTAAAAGAAACCAACGATCTAAATGATATTCTAAGAAATCATGAGGGAAAAGGCTTCTGAAGGGATCTCCTTACCAATTACCAAATAATGTTTTAAGATATCATGAGGGAAAAGGCTTGTTGTTTTTTTTAAAAAAATGCCTACCGAGCAGCCTAGGGAACATATGGGTGGGTTTTTTTTTTTTTTTTTCATATGAATATGGGTCGGTGTTGTTTTGATAAAAATGCCTACCAAACAGCCTGGGAACATATGGGTCGGACCCATGTGCATTTCATTCCAACGTGATGCAAGGTGATCCAAACGTCCATTACTGACGCTCGTTTTGGCCAGATTTTTGAGGAAGGGAGCATCGCCGACACACTCATACAGGGCTAAAGAGACGGACTGTGTTGATTTTAACGGCATTTTCCCACTGTTATTCCAACAGACACATTCATACAGGGCTAAAGAGATGGACTGTGTTGATTTTAGGGTTAAGTAGTAATTTTGTTCTGGAAGTATATCCCCAAGAGTAATGTTGTCCTGAAAGTTTTTTTGGATTCAATTTTGCCCTAAAAGTCTAAAAACGTAGCAATGTTGCCCTCCACTAACTGTTTAACTGACGAAGTTAGCACACTCGAATGTGAATTATGCACACTAAAAAATGAGAGTACACGATCGAATGTGCACTTACACTTAGTGCATACTCAAAATCAGTGTGCACATTGCAAAAATAAAAAAACAATTGTGCACACTTGAGTGTGAGAGTATCACATTCGAGTGTACTAACTTCGTCAGTCTGATCGTTAGTAGAGGGCAACATTGCTACGTTTTTAGACTTCTAGGGTAAAATTGAGTCCAAAAAACTTTCAAGACAATATTACTCCTGGGTGAACTTCGGGATAAAATTGCTACTTAACCCTTAATTTTAGGAAGGAGATTATATTCTAATCTTTTCTCTCATTTTCTCTCATCGGTTTATTTAGGCCTTTGATTCAAAAAAATAAGAAAAAAGTTAAAATATTATTGTATTGATTGGATAAATATAATTTAAAGATTAGGAGGTTGATGAGAAAAAAAAAATAAGGTGAGGAACTAAGCCTTGATTTTAATGGCATTTTCCCACTGTTATTCCAACTCTCTTGATTTTAATGGCATTTTCCCACTGTTATTCCAACTCACTCATTTGGTCAAATGTTCCCTTCTAACTTGGCCGTTAAGGTTGTTCCAAGTGTTTTTTATAAGAAAAAGCAAGACTTCAAGAGTCAATTCTCTGTTTCCTCTGTAATTCCCCCAAACAGTAATCATACCCTCAAATGTCCATGGCGAGTCAACTCACCAACGTATCGGAGGCCATGGATGCGAGAGCCAAATGGGACGATCTTCCGCCGGAACTCTGGCCCAAGATCGGAAAATCTCTCCACCACCACGTTGACCTTCTCCGATTTCGCAGCGTCTGCAACTCATGGCGATCCTCAATCCCTCCTTCTCTCCCTAACTCTCCTTCTTTATTCCCTCTCCAAATCCCTCATCCCATCAATCCCTCCATGTTCGTCTCCCTCACTCACTCCTCTGTTTATCGAATCGAACCACCCCACCAACCCTCTTCTTCTTCTTCTCCAAAAAGCTGGTTAATCAAACTAGAAGGTCACTCAAATCCCTCAGAATCTCGTCCTCTTCGTCTCCTCAACCCAATTTCCGACCGAAAAATCTCGATCCCACAAAGCTCTTCGCCGAGAATACTGAACCTGCTCGACTATCGGGTGGTGGAATTACACAAATCATACACCCTCCAAAATTTCGGATTCCCTGTAAAGAAAGTTGTGTTCTTTCCGACCTCGTGTTGGTTTAACGTGGAAGATTCTGTGGCTTGTTGTATCTATCAGGAGGGTAAGTTGGCTTTGTTCAAACGAGGAGACAACAAATGGACGCTTTTGGATGATACGAATTTTCACTACGATGATGTTATTGTGTACAAGGGTCAGATTTATGTGACAGATAGGTGGGGTACGATATCATGGATTGACACATGCTCGTTGAAGTTGATTCAGTATTCGCCTCCCTTGTGTGGTTTTGGGCGGAAGAAGCATTTGATTGAATCATGTGAGAATCTTTATGTTGTTGATAGGTACTATGATAGTGAACCTAGGTGGGCGTGGCCAGATAATGAAGCTTCGGTCGTGGATTTTAAGGTTTATAGGTTGGATGAAGAGTGGGGGACATGGGTGGATGTGAAGGATTTGAAAGACAGAGTTTTTCTATTGGGAGATAGCTGTAGTTTCTCTGTTTGTGCTAATGATTTTGCTGGGTATGCAGGAAACTGCATTTTCTTCACTGATGTTTTTTATGTTGGAGTGTACAACTTGGGTGATGGTAGCATCAGGACCTATAAACTTGGTCCATCTAGTTCAAAACTGTTTTGGCCTCCCCCTTCTTGGCTCAAATTCGAAGGACAGAACCACTCTGATAATATTTGACTCTTTTACAGGTACATTAAGTCCCTTCTCCTCTACTTCATAGCCTATAACTTGATTCTTCTGTTAAACACTATGCCTTAGCTTATACAGACATCACCAACGTATATATATGTTTGGTTTGAGACCAAAACATTGTTGATAAACTGCAATTCATGATTTAGTTTATTTATCGAGTGTCATTCATTTGGAGTACTAATCACTCAAAATAGGGTTATATATGAAAAAAAAATAGTGATTGGGTTAATTAAATGTAGTTGTTATGAGTCTAAATACCTCATGTCCTCCTATTTGAAAGTATTCATGACACTAGGTTATAAGGCTATTGGCGCAGAAGGGACTTGCTGATACAGTAATAGCTAGGCTGCGTTATTTGTGCTTTGGTTGCTGTTAGGAAATGAAGGTACAAGCTTACAGAAAGGAGGGAGGAGGGGTCATTCAACTTCAAGCATGTGGAAGAAGAATAAAGATAGCATTGTTTCTAATCAGGAGTTAAACTGCCTGATATGTTTTGATTTGCTATACTCCCTCTGGTCCTGTAGAACCTTTTAATCGATTTAGAAGGGGAAAAAAAGGATTCGGTTAATTTAGGTGATGGTATTAAATTTCTATTTTGTCTAGTAGTATTATCCTTGAAATTGTCGGATAATAAAGAAACCAACGCTCTAGGTGAGTGAGATGTGGGCTTTTTCTAAGAGATTATGTGGGAAAAGGCTTCTGGGCGGATCTCTTTAAGATATTCTCATAATCATGGATATATATTGGGGATTCCATGTTTAAAAATAAATAAATAAATTAAATATAATATTAAATATAAAAATTAATATTAATATAATAATAAATAATTTTTTTTTTTTTTTTTTTCATTTTCTTCCCAGAATCCTATCCCCACTTTCTGATGAACTTTTTAAATTATTCTACTTTTTTATCATTTATTATTAAAAAATTAATTTTTATATCTAATATTATATTATATTTAATTTTTTTTTTTTTTTTTAGAATTTAGTGGGTCTGATTCCCAATATTTCACATTATCCACGCCACAATTTTCTAAAACTATTATTATAACATTTTGATCATTTATTTTTTTAAAATTATTTGTGTTGTAGTTATGAATGAATAGTTTAGATTTAATATTTTCTAAAACTATTATTATAACAATCATATTTTAACAATTTAAATTTATTTATTTATGTTTAACATAATAGTTTTATGAAATATAAAATATGAACCATATATTTTTTTAATTTGAAGGTGGGGGGGAGAAGAAAAAGAGACAAAAAATTCTTTGAGAACTCAAACTATGTTTTGAATTACTACTCTAGATCTTTTTAATCACTTCACAATACTTGAAAGAATTATGTAATTTAGATAATTAAATTTGATGCTTTTTTCTAACTATTATTATTGAGTAATCTATTTTCACCTAATTAATGTATCTCTGATTTTTTTAAATAAAAAAAATAAAAATAAAAATGACCCAAGCAAATTTTGTTTTTTCATTTTTTTAAGAACAATAAGAGGGAGCACATTTATTAAATGATTTTGAATATTACTAAAATAAATATTTGAGTTATTCATGGTCAAATTAAGTCGAGAGATTTCTTATCCCAATTGAGTATCAAGAATATTGAGAAATTAAACAAAGTTCAATTTTTTAATAAAAAAAATGCATTATTACTGATATTTTATGAGCCATCTCTTATTACATTTCAAAACTTATGATTCATGATTACATAAGTTTAATGATTTATCATAAAATAATTATGATGAAGAGCATGTAATCCCAATTGTCCCGAGGGTGACGTGGTGCCTATACGACTCATGTTATTTATCGAGTCATCTTCGGATTTTTTTTCTTATAAAAATATGTGTGCCCGAGGTGTTATTGTCAGCTTAGGAGTGGTTCTACAAAATAAACTAAAATTACTTTAAAACACAAATATTTTGGTACAAATTGGACAACGTTGAAACTTAAAACCTTCCAATTTTTTATTAGCATCAAATTTTATTACTATATTTTTGTTTTGGACAGATTTGTTTACTGACTACAAGATGGCTATAGGTCTGTTGGAATATCGTGGGCCCAACTTAGTTTTTAGATCACAAGATTTTTAAACTTGACACATTTAAATTAGAGAAAATAAAAGACACTTGAATATCATTTAAACTTACAACAAAAAAAAAATGATAACATATAGACATGACAGAAAGATGATTGGAGAGGAATCTGAGTTTTTTAAGTTTGGAAATTTTTACCAAAATGCCCTCTTTCTCTCTCATTATCACCCTCACCCCCACATGACATCGTGCCTTCTCATCTCTCCCTCTCTCTCTCTCTCATCTCAAATGCTCTCATCTTTGGGGCTGAACTAGGAGTGGGCATGGGCAGGGCGAGACCCTTGCCCGATGCCCAGCCCGAAGAATTAACGGCCGCATTTTTTTTAGCCTAGACGACCAACCCCGCCCGATAAACGCCCTAACCATTTTCTAAGCAAAGGGCGGCAAGAGGCGGGCTTCCCCTGCCCAAATAGTAACACCATGTTTTGCTTCACGAAGAATCTAGTTCACACTTCACATAATTTCAAAGCTTTGGAGATACCTGAAATATAATATAATATATTTATAACATATATTTAGACATAATAATATAATATATTTTAAATAAAATAATATTTATTTAAATAAATTTAATTTCCGGGCGGGGCCAAATGGGCGGGCGGGGGACCCCCCGCCGATGCGCCTACTGCCAGTTATCGGCCTAACCTAAAACCGCCGAATTTTTTTAAGCTCACGGGATTTTAAAATTTTTTATAGGGTTTGGACGAGCATACCGACCATCTAGGCACCATGCTCACTGAACATGGTGACCAAGGGTTGTGGAAGTTGCCGCAGGAGAAGAAATTGATGGTGGCCGAGAAAGCTGCTCTAGCATAGAAGAAGCTTAATGCTAGAAAGCTCCTCCACCCATTGATTTATCGTAGAGGAGACAAGGAAGGCCTAGAAAATTTGGGTCTTGCTTGACACATCCAAAGAAGGAGAGGTAGTCATGGTCAATGAGATCAATGTTGGAAACGAAGGCCTTGAGGGTGGCTTTTCTTGTTATAAATTGTGTTATTTTAATTTTTGAACAATGAAACTTAGTTCAATCTTAATATAATATATTTAAAGAAGGGTTACTTGAGTTCACCTTTTTTTGAAAAAACAAAAAGGAAAGAGGTGTTATTGGACAACTCAAGGGAACGGCGTTTTGTTTGTTTCTTTTTTTTTTTGACGGAGAATTTGGGCAGTTAGTGGGGGTCAAACAAGGAGGGGGTCAAACAAGGAGGCCCATTTCATTCCCCAGTATTCTGGCCTTGATGCATTAAAGAATGGGCTTCAGTTATGAAAAACAAACAGGGAAATTAATCCTTTTTTTTTTCTTTGTTATGAGGAAAAATTAATCTTTAGTCCGGCAAAAAAAATAATTTTAAGTCAATTATAACTTAGTTATAAAATTTTGATCCTATATAATTCAATCCTTATAAATTTAACTTATGAGTTACGACTCGACTCCTAAACTTTAACTCACTACAACTCAATTATTATAATTTAAACCATTTTAAAAACTCGTCGAAAATATATAAATTGTATTATTCTAATTTAGAGTGATTCATCTTTGGTCAATATTTAAGTGTCATGTTGATTGGTTGATAAGAACAGATTTCTTATCCACATGGTTTCGGGTTTGAACGACATAAGAGTTGAGAGAGCAAAAAGTGACTCATGTTTTAAATACTCCCTAAAGTACATAATACATGGTTCAAAATATTAGTCATTTATAAGATAATTAATGCTTATTTTTTAAAATTTGTCCATGTAATTAATGTTAATTTTCAATTTTGCTCATTCATTAAATTTTCAAACACACTTTTCAATAAGGATAAAAGTGGACAAAATTTTCAACTCATAACACATTTAATAAGTTAACTGTCACTTTCTTATTCTTCGCGAATTAGTTAAAGCGTCATATATTATGAATCAAAAGAGGGTGTGGTTTATGGTCTATTTGATTTGAGGGAAGGGAGTGAGAGGAGAGGATATTGACTAAATTGTCATCAATGAAAAGAATATTTCTTTTTGTTGAGAGTATATTTTTAGAATATTAAAAAAAATTCATGGAAAATTTCTCACTCTTCTCTCCCTCCCTCTCTCCCCATCCCTTCCCTCAAACCAAAGAGGAATCATAGAAACTCACGGCTAAAGTCGAAATTTTGAAATTGAGTTAGAATAGGGGAAAATTGTAGGTATTGAATTGTTAAAACTATAAAAGAGAAAAATGTTAATTTTCTAAACGAATTAAATCGTCCACATCTCATTGCATCTGATGTCCCTCACTCTGTTTTTTCTCACCTCAATTGCATCATGGGATGTTATGATCTTAGCCGAAAGGCCGAGAAGAAAATATCAAGACGTGAGTGATGCCCATAAGGCCATAACAGGTGGAACGAATCCTGCCACGTGGATAAGGACTAGGCAGCATTATCCATCAATCGCATATCGCAAGGGTCTGTCGCAGGGGATTACTACTGATTCGGACTGAGGTGGTGGGTGGGACCCACTTTCCTTCCTTATTTCTCGAATTTTGAAATTGGCCTTATCCATCCAAAAACTTCACGTCATATCCAATGCATCACCCAAGACACCCAGCTTTACTGTAGAGTGTGGTCTATCCCTATGTGAAAAATAAAATAATATATATATATATATTAAATATCAAGATTTTTTTTGCTCAAAATTAAATATCAAATTCAAATTATTTTAAAACAAGAATAAATTTACTTTCTTAATTTTATTTCATATTTTATGTTTATTTTTAACATTATTTCAATTTCTACTCTTAACTTCTAAGTTGCTCTATTTTTGTGATGGTGTTTTTCAAACATTTTTCCCAAACAAAGAAAAAAATAATATACATATTTAAAAGATTAATCTTAATTTTAAATATAGAATATAACTTTTATATTTATTAATATTTTTTTAATTTACCCATAATAAAATTACATCATCAATAATTAAGTGAGAGAATTTTAAAAAAAACTAGAATATTTAGGAAAGGAAAATGTAAATTTATATTAAATAAAAAGAGTACATTTTTTATTAATTCGATGACGTGGCATCAGGTCGTTGGCTAAGATTGCCGCTCCTTCACGCCCTCATCTTCATAATAATATAAGGAACCCACTTCTTGGGTTCCACGGTGCTCTCTGTTCTTGATCATTTTCTGCTTAGCAATTTAAAACCATTCATTCGCACTTCCCTTTCATTCTCAAGCTCTCAGGAACACCACCATCACAAAACCATGACGACGACGTCGCTTCGTACCTCCGGCTTCATTCTCTCTCCTTCTCTCTGCTCCCCCAGACTGGATCGTCACCCAAGGTTACTTAATCCACACAATTTTTATACCATTTCATGTTATCTATTTCTGTTTCTGTTTTACTTTAATTTCTCTTCATGATTAATTACATGCAGAATTTCATTGCTGAAACCGTTGAGCTCTCGTCAGGCCCGGAGCGTTAGTGTTGTTAGATCCAACTTTCCAAACTACCGGTGTGTATACTGAACGGGAATCGAATTGAATTATTTCACATTCTTTCTGTTAGATTGAATTTTCTTTGATTGTTCGTTTGAATTCTCAAGCACGAAAGCTGTTGGTAACGGGAATTTGGAGACCGTCGTAGTTCCGACGTCGGTGCCGGTGCGTGTAGCTCACGAGCTGCTTCTTGCTGGACATCGCTATTTGGATGTGAGGTTAGATAACACTCACCTGTAACATAGTTGTAATTTATTTTTTCCTTTTGGAATTGATGTTTCCAGGAAATTCCGATTCAATCCGAAATCACTCATCGTTCCTTGCTTGTTTGATTGTAGAACTCCCGACGAATTCCACGCAGGACACGCTCCAGGCGCAATTAACGTGCCATACATGTACAGATTAGGATCAGGTTCTCTCGCCTTCTTTCTCTAAGCGAGCAAGTACAGTGCATCCGCAAGAAATTCTCTCCTATATATCTCTTTTGAAGTAAAAAATACTAAAATTTGATTTAGAGGTTTGGTAACAACAGTAGCCACTCTGTTTTAACTGATTCCCAGTGTCGAAGTTCTCATATTCCATTCATAATTTATTGAATTTCTTCATTCGATAACAAAGTGTAATATTCATGAAAGGATCATTCAGCAAGTTATCAAGAATTATATTCTCTGTCAGTGTGCTTATTGGTTAGTGATTACTTACCGTTGTTGCCAACTCATTCTCAATTCAGCCAGCAGGAGAAATGCCTTGTTTAACATTTTTTAGATAATATTTAAAATATTTGATTTAAGGGAATATGGGATGCTTTTTCTTGCCTGCTTTCCATATAGTGAGTGCCGCAAAAATAAGTCCTGAAAATATGTCTTTCTTTAATTCTAAACCTTAGGATGAATATGGTCCCTTACCAGAGTTTCCTGATCACAGGAAAATAGGAATGTTTTCTCTAAATATTGATGTCTTCAATTATCCTGATATGGATTTTATTATCATCTATGCAGGTATGACAAAGAATGACAATTTCGTTGCAGAAGTCTCATCACATTTTAGAAAAGATGATGAAATTATTGTTGTTAAGTGTACAATCTTCTGAATTTTCATTTGCTAGGTTTAGACTCTGTATGCTATATTCATGTTTTGAAAAGTTTGGTTCTAATGTTGATATTGTGGCTGGACAGGGCTGTCAATTAGGTAAAAGGTCTATGATGGCTGCTACTGACTTATTAGCTGCTGTAAGTTACTTCTTAAACAATCCAACATTTTGGCATTCCTAATTGTTTGGTTGTAGTAGTTAAATTTGGTCGAATGTCGTAATCAAATTTTGTTTTCACATACAGGCATCGTTCAGAGTTGAATACATATTTATCACCAATTCCTCTTTCAACTTACAGCCCTGATGATTAAAAATTACAAATTAATGTAACTTTCATTATTGTAATTTTTTTTATTATTATGCAGGGATTTTCTGCAATTACAGACATAGCTGGTGGATATGCTGCTTGGACTCAAAATGGACTTCCAACGGAACAGTGAAGTGTCAAGGCTGGATTTACAACCGTTAAACTGTATATAGTATGGTTTCTTGCTGGGAGTTCCATGAATTTGTGATTCAAACACTTCCCCAAGGCAGTAATTACTATGATACCAATAAATCGTAAATACTGGAATCGTGATGAAGAAGGAAAACAAAAAAATCATGTTATTGTATATCTTTGTCAATAATAATGGATGCATAGATAATTGAAGTGTCTTAAAACTATGTTCAGTGCCAAATAGAAGTACCTTTGTTGTTTCGATGCGTTGGAGATGTCATATCAAATTATCACCGAGTTCGTTCAGAAATATGAATTGCTTAGTTAAATAATGTATGATGTTCTGTTCAGGAAGAAACTAAACGTTTTCTTTATCATTAACCGCGCTTTCAAAACCAAATGTAAAAAATGGTATTCGTATTTAAGCATTTGTTTCCAAAGTACCTAAACTTTGGGTTGGTTGATAAAAACCTAACAAAAAGTCTAAAAATGATTTAAAAAAAAGTTTTTTTTTACAAATAGTCAAGGCTCTGAACAAAATGTCGGATAAAGAAAAAAGATTGAGACAATCATTTTCTTGAGGTATATTTTATCTACACTCTCATATTTATGTCATTATTTACCTTCTTGTGAAAAACTATACATGCTTTGCATGTATCATCCGCAGCATGAAATAAACTACAACTTTTATAATTTACAAATAATGCAACTTGTCATATATTGATTGATTTTTGTGATGACCTAAAATTTCAATGCTTCGAATCCTATATCCCATCAATCTTGTAATGGCAAAGAAAAAATGTTGAAATCAAATAAAAAATAAAAAAATTAAAATAAACTGTATCATGAACAATGAAACTTCAATCTCCATCTAATATATGTAAACAGGGGTCATTTGATTTCACTCTAAAAAGGAAAAAGAAAAAGGTGTTATTGGGCAGCATAAGAGAATGGCATTTTTTCTTTTGGGGAATTTGGGCGGGTAGTGTTAAACAAGGAGACCCATTTCATTGCCTAATCTTGTAACCATGACGCATTAGTTTACCACCAGCAGCAGAAAAAAAAAAAAACAGGTAAGAACATGAAGCATTAAATAGCGGGCTTCAAATGTCAGAAACTAATTAAATCCTCCACATTTCATTGCATTTGATGTATCTCTCTGTGTTATACTTATCACCGTCAAATTTAAAGCAAACATTTTTATTAAATAACACGTCAGTGTTAGAGACAAACAAAATTTTAAATACTTTGAGTGGCCAAAAAAAAAAAAGGTGTTAGAGACAAACAAAATTGGCCCCAAAAAGTCCGGACAAGCGAATCATCCAGGCACGAATACAACCAAGAGTACTTCTTTGGATCCTCCCAAGATGAATGATTAGGACACTTGGAAGGTTGTCCAGAAGCCTCGCAGACAAAAAAAAAAACGGAAACCGTCAAACTTAGTGGCAACCAACATTTAGGCGGTTCTCGTTTTGATGTTCTCGCCGGAGAAGAACTGGTACTGGCCGAGGAAAAAGCAAAAGACACACCGGAAGCCAACGCCGCTGTCGTACAGTTCAATGCAGAAGCTACAGACGAAACGAGGTGCACTAGGTCAGTGCATAAAAAGATGGACCAAAAAGCAAACAAGCGACAACCAAAAAAACATAATATGGGTGCAAATGGCGTCGGAAAACGGTTAGGTGGCCAACAAGAGCGAGGAAAGAGAAGTGCCGAGAGAACCAACGAAGAAAGATTCCAAAAAACTGAAATCCTGCGAATAACATATGAAAAACAAGCTGAGGGGATTACAACTGTGGCAGAGACCCATGCGCAAGGATCTAAAGTGGGATACCATGCTCAAGAAGATGCCTCTGTCATGGAACTCTTTTCCAAGGAAGGGACTACGACTGTAGCAACGGACCCACTGTCTGAAGACGCCTCTGACATGGACCTCTTCTCCCCAACCCCCCATGACCCAGGCGACAAACCCTTTGAAACAAGGCCCAATGGTAAGTTCTGGGCTGGAACCTCAGAACCAGATCCGGATTGGGACTCTGAGATGTTGAACGATGATTCATGTGGTACGTGTATTCCTGAAACACCGAGTTTTGATTGAGGCCCATCGATTCTACCCAAGCCCATTTAGTATTTTAATACTATTATGGCCAATTTCCTTTCTTGGAACTCTCGAGGGGCTTGTAGCAAACATCTTCTCCAAAATATTCGTTCGGTTTGCAAAAGATGTGTCTTCTTATGCTTGTCCGAAACCAAATGTGAACGTGAATCTCAATTGCTCTGCCTTCAAAAACTGGGGTATGACGATTACTCGTTCGTCCCAAGCATAGGCAGATCAGGTGGCATGATTGTCTTATGGCAAAAATCCATGGTGTCTGTTTCAATCCTTCACAGTGATCGCCAGCTGATTCATATGCGATGTAATATAAACGGTAATCAACCTTTCCTCCTTTCTGCCATCTATGCTGTCCCGGTAGCCTCTTGTAAGCAAGCCCTATGGAATGAACTTTTAGATATTTCTAGTACTTCTGAGCCCTGGGTCGTGATGGGCGATTTTAACGACATTGCAATATCGATTGAAAGGACTGGTGGCTCCTCTCCAAATCAATATAGATTATGGTTGTTTCAAGACCGAATGAGCGCTTGCAATCTTTCTGACCTAGGATTCAATGGCCCTCAATTTACTTGGAAAGGTCCGAAACTGCCTAATCATCAACGGCTTTATGAAAGGCTTGATAGGGTGCTAGCTAACACCTCATTTCTTTTGAAGTTCTCCAATTGTCGTGTCCAGGTACGCACTCGCACTCTCTTCTCTGATCATAACCCCATCTCTCTATGCTTTGAATCTGAAGCAGGAACTCAGAGGAAAAATTACCCCTTCCGCTTTGAAGCCATGTGGCTTCACCATGGCCAATTTCATGATTTCCTATCTCAGAATTGGTGTCTCGAGGAGGATATTAACCTCTCCCTTCAGAAATTCAGTGACGTTGTTGGCCCTTGGAATAGGGATGTTTTCGGCCTCGTAGAAAGACAAAAGCATCATATCATGTGCCGCCTTAGGGGAATTCAGCAATCAAGAGCTTACCCGCACTCTGATTTTCTTTGCAATTTGGAATCTGAGCTCCAAGAAAATCTCGACAGACTCCTGAAACTGGAAGAGATAAAATGGTTTCAAAAGGCTAGAACCGAATGGATCTCTAAGGGGGCCGTAAGTAACTCTCGTTACTACCACCTGAAATCAAAAATTAGGAGACGCGGAATCGTATCTCCACGCTCAAGAATGACGAGAGGGAGTGGATCTCAAACCCGAAGAGCTTAAGCGATGGTCTCCCACTATTTTAAATCTACAGTATTGACGTGGAAGAATCTCTCTGGTTCCAAACTTCTTCTTCCTTCCCTTCTCCAGAGTACCTCTCTGCTATGAACCTGATGAGTAATCCAACAAACGAAGAAATCAGAAATGCTTTATTTTCAATGGGCAATTTCAAAGCCCCCGGAATTGACGGCTTCCCACCCATTTTTTATAAGAGCAATTGGAGCTTAGTAGGATCTTCTCTATGTGACTTTGTCAAAAAAGTTTTCCAAGAACCATCCTCGGTGGAAAATGCTAATAAGACACTAGTTGCCTTAATTCCAAAATGTGTGACCCGGAGACAGTGGCGCGCACTTCAGGCCAATCTCTCTTTGCACAAGTACATTACAAATGTGTCACCAAAATTATAGCCCAGAGACTAAAAGGAGTTTTAAATGACCTAGTCTCTCCTTACCAAGCTAGCTTCATCAGAGGGAGACACATCCAAGACAACATAGTCATTGGCTAAGAACTCCTTCACATTATGGGGAAAAACAGAAGCAGGAAAGGCCTAATGGCTATGAAAATCGACTTGAAAAGGCCTTCGATAGAATCGATGGGATTTCTGCGGCATGTGCTAGTAGAAATTGGGTTTGACTACGGTTTTATAAACCTCATCCTCCACTCGTGTTTCTTACGCCTCTTATAACGTCATTTGGAATGGCGAGCAACCGAGTTCTTTTCTCCTCGGGGCCTCCGGCAGGGCACCTAAAAATAAGACCCAATCTCCTCTACTTTTTGTGCTTTGCATGGACAAGCTCTCGCACCTAATCGTGACTACGTGGAGGAAGGGCGGAAGCCTATCAAAGCACATCAAAAACTGGACCGAAAATCTCTCACTTAATGTTCGCGGATGACCTCCTCTTATTCGGGGTGGCTACTGAAGCCCAGGCCTCTTGTATGTTGCAAGTTTTGAATAAGTTCACTATGGCGTCAGGAGGAAAAATCAATTGCTCAAAATCATCTCTCTATTTCTCTCCTAAGGTTTCGGCCCATACCAAGCAAAAAATCAAAGCTATGGCGCACATGCAAATTACTTCAGAAATTGGAAAATACCTCGGATTTCCCCTCTCCAAGAACAGAAGGAAATCTGAAACCTTCAATTATATCTTAGATCGTGTTCGTTCTAAGCTATCTTCTTGGAAAGCTAGCTGCTTATCCACGGCTGGAAGAATCACCCTTGCAAAATCAGTTTTGAGCGTTGTCCCTCTCTATCCCATGCGGGTGACCAAACTCCCATCTAAAATTTGTCATGAGGTGGAAAGGTTACGGAGGAATTTTATCGGGGCCACGATGAGGAAATTCCAAATACCACCAAGTTGGATGGGACCAAATCACAAACCGAAAGAGCAAGGTGGCCTTGGTTTTAGGAAACTTACATCCTTTAACAAAGCTTGTGGCTCCAAGCTAACTTGGAATCTTGTGATTGGAACCAAATCTCTATGGGCCAATATGCTCCAACATAGATATATGCTAAGGAGGACCCCTCGTTATTGGCTTTTCATCCGGAGACTCGCTCTATGGCGTTTCATTACTTCACACCTTGATATCATCAACAAGGGTATTAAATGGAAAGTCAGAAACGGCCTGCTAGTCAGCTTCTTTAATGATACATGGCTGATTGATGGTGAGCAAATCAAACCACAATGCAAAAGGCAACTCTCGAGGGAGGAGGCCAATTTCTCGGTCTCTGATTGGCTTAAAGATGGTGTGTGGGACTTTGATCGGCTATCACACACCGTTAACCAGGAATCATCCGGAGGCTCTCTTCTTCCATGCCCCCTCGTTGTGATGCGCAGAAATGACCTTCTCATCCAAATGCGGGGGCCGCTAACGATGGGAACTTCTCAATTAGAAGTTCATATTTTCTAATTGAGAAATACCCAGTTCACAGGAGGAGAAATTTATTTAAAAACATTTGGAATTGGCAGGGAATTGAACGGATCAGAGTCTTCTTGTGGATAGTGGTCCTTGACAAGCTACCAACTAACCTTAGAAGAAGTGCTTGGTCACAATCATCACCTCTATGTGGTTTCTGCAATCATGTCGCTGAAGACACTCTCCACATCCTTAGAGATTGTGTCTATGCCAGGAATCTGTAGTTGCGCCTGATCCTCCCAAGGTACTCCAACTCTTTCTTTCTTTGCAAATTTGCAAGATTGGATATCAATGAATCGAAAGGAAACTCGGCGGGAGGCCTGATTCCTTTTGGCCTTCGATTTTTGGTGTGTGTATTTGGCGGCTTTGGCTTTGGAGAAACTCTTTGTTTTTAAAACTAATTTCTCAAAGCCCTCAAACCCCCGCGATATTATTCTCCACATTTGGAGGAAATTTATCACTAATAGGCACGATATAGATAGTCGAGCTATACGTTCATCTTATTTTTGAGACCCCGTTGATGCCGGGCCAAGCTTAATGTCGACGGTGCCATGACTCTTTTCACTTCTCATGCTGGATGTGGTGGTGTAATACGAGACAACCACGGTCAGTGGGTAGTAGGCTTCACCAAACAGCTTGGAATTTGCAGTGCTACCTTAGCAGAAGAATGGGCAATTCTTGAAGGTCTAAAGTTAGCTTGAGATATGGATTACAAACAAGTTGTCACCGAATCTGATTCACAAAACCTCATAGCTTTGATTCTTGACGACAGCTCCACACCAGGTAGTCTTGTTTTGCAGCAGATCAAATCATTGAGATCATGGGACTGGAAGATTAATTTTCAATACATTCCGCGCAACATTAACAGAGTTGCTGATGCACTAGCAAAAATGGGAATCAGCAGCTCTGCTATATTGGATGATTGCCCCCTGCAACTGAGAAGTTGGGTGGACCAAGAGTTTTTGGGATTTACTTCCCCCTCCTTTTAGTTTTTCTGTTGTAACTCTGGCTTTTTAGCCTTCTTTTATATCCAAAAAAAAAAAATCATTACATTTGATATATCTGAATCTTTTTGTGTTATTTTGAGCCAAAAAAAAAAAAAATCTGTGTTATCATCGTCAAATTTAAAGCAAACATTTTTATTAAATAACACGTCAGTGTTAGAGACAAACAAAATTTTGAATATTTTAACTGGCCCAAAAAACCATGTGTTAGAGACAAACAAAATTAGCCGCAAAAAGGACTATACGTGGCATTAAGCCATTAGTGAAGAATGCTGCTCCTTGGCGCCCTCATTTTTACGGATTCGGCTTTGGTCCTATACCCCTTATCATCTTTTTCCCTCATTTTCCTTTTTCTGTCTTTGGATTAGGATCTCAACGGTCTAGATTTACCATATGATAAAAATATTATTATAAGGGAAAAGAAGGGAAAAAATGGTAAAAAATGATGGCAAATCTGCACCGTTGAGATCTTAATCTAACGGTAGAAAAGGGAAAAGGAGGGAAAATGATGGTAAGGGGTATAGGACCAAAGCTAAGTTCAATTTTTACACCGCTAGTGCATAGTGATACCATTTTGATCCCATTTATAAGTCTATTTTGACCAAATCTCACATACTAAAGAGGGATAGTTAACTTAATGATTATGAGATAAATTTTCATCTTTACCCTCATTTATGATTGGATATTTTTTAACTGTTTCTTCTCTCTCTATCTTCATGGGTACAATTAATATGACTAAATTGTCACAATCTCATTTATTACATGAAACTAAACTTATAAATTGGACAATTTTTTGATCATAATGGACTTAGAAATAGCACCAAGTGGTAAGCAATCTGATCTGGTTTTTTCCACTATCATTTTCTCATCATCTTTCATAATTTTTAAATCATATTCGTCTAATCAATCTGAAAGGTCATAATATTACTCCCTCTGATCTTTATTATAAAGCGCAAACTAACAAATGTATTTAGTCCTTTTTATAAGACATTTGCTTATTCCTAAGGAATATTAATTATTTTTTTCATATATGCCCATAATTAATAAGGGTGGTGGGTACGAATAATAATTAATATAATATGAAATGATTTCATTTGGTAATAGATTATTTAAAGAATGCTGCTTTCCTTCGCGCCCTCACTTGTTTTTATTGATACCACTGATTGTGTTTTGAAGGAATGCTTTGATTATTTTATTTTTCTCTTTCTAATCCATGGAGTGGTGATTGAAAAAGAAACTAATGAGAGGAACCCCACTTCTTTTCCCGCGCTTTCTTTTCTTTCTCATTTTCCACTTACCAATTGAACCTTGAAAGCCTCTCATTCTCAAGCTCTCGGAAAAATCACCGTCACTTAACCATGAAGACGACGTCGCTTCGTATCTCCGGCTTTCTTCCCTCCCCTTTTCTCTGCTCCCCCAAGCTGCATCGTCATCTAAGGTTACTTAATTCACACAATTTTTATACATTCTATTTCATGTGTTTCTGTTTTACTTTCTCTTCCTGATGTTCATGATCAATTGCATGCAGAATTTCATTTCTCCTCGACACGATTTTTGCGTGTTCGTTTGGATTCTCAAGCACGAAAGCTGCTCTGAACAGGAATTTGAAGGTCATCGAAATTCCGAAGTCGGTGACAGTGCAGGAAGCACACGAGCTGCTTCTTGCTGGACATGGCTATTTGGTTGTGAGGTTAGATAGCACCCATCTGTAACATACATAGTTTAGTAAATTTGTTTTTTCCTTTTGGAATTGACGCTTCCAGAATATTCCTATTGAATCCGAAATCACTCGTCGTTCCTTGCTTGTTTGAAGGTAGAACTCCCGAAGAATTCAAAGCAGGACACCCTCCAGGCGCAATTAACATACCATACATGTACAAAGTTGGGTCAGCTTCTCTCGCTTTCTCAGTGTCGAAGTTCTCGCATTCAATTCATAATTTATTCATTAATTTTCTTCATTCGGCGACAAAGTATAATATTCAAGAGAGAACATTTTGCAAGTGATCTAGAATCAGATTCCTTTGTCAGTGTGCTTATTGGTCATTGATTACTCGCTGTTGTTGCCAACTCATTCTCAATTCAGCTAACAGGAGAGCAATGCCTGGTTTGAACATTTCTTTAGATAATATTTGAAATATTTGATTTGGTTGTAATGAAATATGAGGTACTTTTTCTTGCTTGTGTTCCATGTAAGGTAGAATAAGTACGTTTCATATAGTGAATGCCGCAAAAATATTAGTCCTGCCTCAATTCTAAACCTTGGGATGTTTCATGATCACAGGAAATGGGGATGTTTTCTCTGAATATTGATGTCTTCAATTATCCTGATATGGAATTTATGATTACTTATGCAGATATGACGAAGAATGCAAATTTTGTTGCTGAAGTCTTGTCACGTTTTAGAAAAGATGATGAGATTCTTGTTGTAAGTGTACAATAATCTCTTGAATTTTCATTTGCTAGGTTTAGACTCTCTATGGAATTTTCTTCAGCTGATATGGAATTTATGATTACTTATGCAGATATGACGAAGAATGCATGTTTTGAAAAATTTGGTTCTGATTTTGATGTTGTGGTTTTACAGGGTTGTAAAAGTGGTAAAAGGTCTATCAAGGCTGCTACTTAGTCTCTGCTGTAAGTTCCTTCTTCAATGCCTGAACCTAATATTTTGGCAATCCTCATTGTTCGGTTGATTCAAATTTTGTTTGTCAACATAAACGCATCGTTTCGTTCAGAATTTAATACTAGTACATACTTTTGGCCAATTTCACTTACAAGTTACAGTCCTGATGATTAAAAATTACAAAGTAACTCTCAGAAATTGTATTTTTTTTTCAATTGTGCAGGGATTTCCTGGAATTACAAACGTGGCCGGAGGATTTGATGCTTGGGTTGAAAATGGACTCCCAATAGAACAGTGAAGTGTCAAGGCGAGACTTACAACAGTTGAACTGTCCACAATAAGGTTTCTTGCTGGGAGTTTTATGAATTTGTGATTCCTAGGGCAGTTAACAACTTTGAGTTGCGCTTCACATCTTTCCACCCTTTTTGTTTTGGGTAAAAACAATTAGGTTTGGGCCATGGCGTATGTAAGAGTCTAAATAAAACAATACCACTAGTTTAGACTAAACTAGGCTTAGGCTTGTTTACTGCTTAGGTAGATTTTAATTGCGCTGCCTTATAAATGCATCTTCTACAGGTTGTTAATCTAATATGCAATATTTTGTTGAAAAAATATTAAAACATAACCTCATTTGCATGAAGAAACAACTTCGTTAACTTTTTTTAAATAATAGAAACTGCTACCATGCTAAAAAATGGAACAGACAATAAGGTTTCTAATGTACATTTCCAAACCTATCATCATCCACCAACCCCCTAATACAAGGTGGTGGTAACTCGGTTAACTTTTCATTTGTTTATTGTCTTAAAAATATTGAATCAGAGAATAAGAGAACACAAGAATAATATACAATCATGATAGATCCATATCAGTGATGGCCCCATTTGAGTGTTGAGAGAAAGCCGTGGGGCGATTTATCTTTGTGATTATTTGCTTTTTCATCAACAACCTGTTTAAACCATATCAAATAAAATTTTAGACTTGGTTTAGCTTTTTCTACGAGTGCGAGTAGTGTTTTACCTCTTTAGCTATCAGCTGAAGAATCTCTATTATTTCGGAGAATTCGGGTCTATCTTTTGGATCTTGTTGCCAGCAACGTTGGAGAAGTTCAGAAAGTCTTGGGTGTGTGCTCTTGGGGATTGTAGGTCTTAGACCCTAATTGCAATTATAAACATTTAGTCATCATGCATAGATAAGAAAATTGGTTTGGCAAGATGATCCATGAAAAGAACAGAATGAAAACCTTTTGGACCACGCCTACTGCTGCTTGTAATGGAGTCAAGTAAGAGTAAGGCAGCTGGTCATAAAAAAATAGTAAACCTGATTAGAGTAAAATCCAGGACCGTTGTTTGAGATAAGAAAAATGGAAAGGACTTACTTCTCTGGTTAGAAGCTCCCAAAGAGTTATTCCAAAACTAAAAACATCTGCTTTCTGGTCATAAGGTTTGTGTTCAATGATCTTCAAGCAAAAAATCACATCAATGAGAAGGAATTTGGTGTATTACCAAAGTGGAATTTATAATCAAATCAGAAGATAACCATGCAATCACTTCCATGCCTTGATCATGCACAACCAGCTAACGAGCATTTCATACTAATGAGTAGACATCCTGATTTCTTGAGAACTTAGAGCGCACGTGCGCACACAAAAATTTGAGCATTCGATGAATATTCTACATATTATTTAAAACAAAAACAAATGGATGTTTCTATACCTTGTGTTCTTTTATCTTACAAATAGATTTGCAAGTATTTATGAACCTAAAAAACCACTTGTTGAACAATATGTATAATAGACAAACAAAAATACCGCATTCTTCTGCCATAAAATCTCACTAAAAAAGGAATCAAGCAGTAACGTGATATCCAAGAAAATCCGTACCTCTGGAGCCATCCAACGGTAAGTTCCAGTTTCAGCTGTCATCACTCCAGATTGTATCTTCACTCTGGCAACCCCAAAATCAGCAACCTTCACCACCTAATGAAGAAGGGTATGATATTTAAGTACAGATGAAATAATCATGTTGGAGATGCTTCAATTCCAGAAAAGACATTTGATATTAATTGTGAATGAAAGATTTGCTTGATATCGGCAACAAAAGATCAATATAATCTTCATTCACAGGGAAGTCTTCATAAACCATGTTATAAAGAGAGTGGCAAGACAAAGGCTGACCAAATGATGAAATGAAACAGGTAATCAATGAGAACAAATCCAATGAGTCATCTTACTTCATTTTCATCCATCAGCAGATTGGCGGTCTTGAGGTCCCTGTGTATGATATTATTTTGGTGCAAATAGTTCATTCCCTTGGAAACATCAATTGCCACTTTTAGCAAAGAAGGAAGCTTAAATACACCTCTTTGTTTGTGCAGAAAGTCATATAGGCTTCCTCTAGACATAAACTCTGATGAAGGCGTAAACATAAGCAAATATTCAAACTGGAATCATGAGGTGATTGAAAGAGGAAGCCAAATCATCTTAGAAATAAGATTACATGATACATCATGATCTGATTAAAAATTTTGAAAGCAATATATCTTTTTATCTTTACGCATGAACAATATAACTTGATATTCCTACAAAAATGTCTGTTGATAAAAGCTAAAAATATAAAAACATGGCATCATAAGTTCTGGGGTATCTCTGTTATTTACCAGTAACAATACACGGATTTGGTGGTCGAGTACATGCTCCAATGAATTGCACAACATTCCTGTGTCGAATCTTCCTGCAAATCGAGTTATCATAGACAAAGGGAGAATTGTCAGTCAAAACTTGTAAAGATGCCGTATCAAAACTTACAAGAATTCTCAGTAATTGATTCCCTGTCATCAAGGATAACTTGGACAGATGGTTTTGTTGGTTATGCAGCGATTTCATTTTCACTATTCTGTGCAGCAGGTTCTATTTCACTTGTTTGTGTAGTCAGATTGTGTCCTGGACACAACAGTGGTGCACGATTTCCTTTTAATTGTTCATGACAGCAAAACAGGAAGCTCTGCTTCTGAACATTGGAGAAGACACGGGTTTGCTAATAGGTGCATTAGCTTTGTGAGAAGCTTTTACCATCTCAAAGTGAGTGTCCACATTTTTTGGCCAATTTTTTTAAATTTTATAGGGGTTCTTATACTATGTAGATATTTAGGATTTAATTTTTATCTGAAGTTAAAGTTATGAGATAAAAGCTATATATTTATAGATGATAGCAGAAAGATACCTAAAATTTCAACTAAGTACTAATCCTGTAAAAGAAAAATATTTAAATTAGTTTATCCTAAGCAAAATTAATTAACTGATGCAGGGTAAAAGTGGACACTCGTTAGTATTCAATTCATTCCCACACTTGTATCACCATCTCCAATTTATACTAAAAGAGGTGGCCTCTGACGCTAACATACTCTTAATTAAAATAAAACACTTATCCTAAAATCATAGCGACATTATCCAAAAAGTGGAGGAAGAAAAAAAGTCTGTCACAAGGAACTATATCTCCATCAATCACATTCAGGTATGTTAATAAACCTCATGATATAAACTTCCTGTGCAAACTCTCTCAACATATCTGTGTTTGTAAGCTCAGGTTTGAGGACTTTGATAGCCACAACTTGACTGCAATATGTGCCTTTGTACCTAAGTAAGATAGAGGAAAGAGGAAAAGAGAGTTCAGCTAAGAAGCTATACTTAGAGGCCCAATGGATTTCACAAGTGAGAACTCACAAATCACCGAATGATCCAGAGCCAACTTTGTCTTCAAATTTCAACAGGTTGGTATTAATTTCCCAGACATCAGTTCCATCAGACGGTATTTCAATGCAACGAGAAAGGCGTTCCATCCTTTCCTTATCATGGTCATCAGCAGCATGATGTGTGCCCTGTTTTGACAGATATTGCTCCTGTTGGGCCAACAATATATTCCATATATCAGAATGTTTAAATCCAAAGAGAAATGATAACTAAAGGCAGATCTCTAACCATGGCTATGTAACAGAAAACATGTATTCTGCAGGGAAAACAAACTAATAAATGAGATTTAGCAGTGATTTGAAACATTATACATGTAATATATCGAACCATGCAAAACATAATAATCAATGACGAACATCAATATGATCTATATTAGTCACATTTACAAGAGATTCAGGGGAAGGTCAAGGGAATATATAGATTGACCTTGATATATGAAATTATTTGGTTATAACAAATAGATTGCATCATTGTTGAAAGAAGTTGGGCTTATCACGTGATATACCATAGTCCACTAGCAGACTTGCGCAGATTCTGTTTGAACTGTTTTAGTAGCTATCCTGAAATTTTTACGGGTAAATATTTTTCAGTTATTATGATCAGTGTTAGAGCAGAAACTAATATCAACACTTGTCTTCCCTTAAATGTAACCAGATTTAATATAAGGTACTTATTATTGTTTTATGAATCAATTACAACAATGTTATCATCCAGCCTTATCTTGAAAAGGTTTCATTCTGCAGAAACATCACAAAAAATATTGAATATATCTTTCTAGAAAAATCTGGAATGTTGAATATTAAAAAAGATAAACATGGAATACTTTACCTTAAATTTCAAAATTTCTTTTTCCAATACAGCTTTGAGCTCCTCAGTATCCTATTATTGTTCCAGAAGCATAGAGAAAGACAAAAAAAAACAGATGAGCGGTTAGATTTCAATGAGTCAACCAAAGAAAAACGTTATATTAATATATACAGCCATGCACTAATAGTAGGCTGTTGAAACACGATAGTTAAACATCCTGCTATAAAATATGGTGTAGCAGTGTAAGGTCCGCTAGATCACTTGAGGTCTCGAGTTTGAGTCCCAGATAAGACACTTGGATTGGGAGGGGCAACCACGAACCCCAAACCGAATACCGGATGATAATATCAAATAGGACGACCATGATGTTTGTATCAAATCAGATTTACTTAGCTATTTCCATCTTACCTCATTAGGCCAACCATCAACAACAAATACATCAAGAGAAAAGCCATCGTTGGTGGAAAATGCGTGAGCTTCTTGAATGTTCAATCCAATCTCGCTAAGTAATGCAGTTAACTGGAATATAAATAAAGAATGAGGTTATCGAAGAAGGAGAGAAAGCATAGTGCGTGAAACTTAAGTATTCTATTTCATAATTGAAAAGTGTTTCAACTAAAAAGCCCAGTTTAAGCGAGTTGAACGGAATTTTCTTAGAAAATAAAAGAATTATTTACCTGACTTAGGACTTTAAGCTTGTCAACTGTTGAAAAAGTAATCTCGTGCATGGGCCTAGTAGTTAGTAAACAACATCATAAGAACTACTTCAAAACTTGAGTAGTAAAGGAAATGCAAATATTAACTGCCATAAGCTTAATAGATCAAAAAACGCATATTCCACAAAAAGAGACTAAATTACGATGAACTGAAATCAGAGCCCTTAATACCTGGAGTGTCTGCACTTACGACATTGTCAGAAACCAAATGAATAAATAAACCTCTTTTCCATTTGATTGAGTGTACAGAACATTCTACATATTTTGTAATTTAACAATTGCACTTGTTTATGATGAGGTCATGTTAAGGAATGATATTAATAGAGGAGAGCTAGTTAGGAGTCCGTTAGGGGTTGTTAGTGTCTTAGGTCTAAATAATGGGATTGGGTTATTTTGTAAACATGGCTTATCAGCAAAGAAGAATTGAGTTCTGAAGTTCTCTCTCTCCCCTTTCTCCATCTCCCTCTGTTTCTCTCTCCTCCACTTCTTTCTCCCTCTTCCTTCCTTTTTATACATCAGATCAATACGTCTAATAATAAATTTTCTCCTTCTGGATGTCTCAAACAACAGGATGAAAGGCATAAAACCATAAGAGATTTGATTCTATTTTATCTATCTCTTAATAAAACAAAGCAGCCATTTGATAAATGTAATCCCTCTTTTAACAATTCCATCGTAGGCACCTAGCTTAAGCAATAAAAGAGGAAGGAACCATGGTCTTTCACAATATTCTTCTAGAAAAATAATAGAAAGTACGGCGACCAAAATACTTACTGGAAAGGATATGGTATCATATCCATAGCACCGTCCTCATCTTCAATATTATTTTTACTTCTTTGAGCTTCAAGATTAGAGGATGAACCGAAAGTAGGTGGCAGATGAATTCTTTTTCTATCCGAGAGAGAGAGAGACAGAAAGATGACATTAGAAATAAACTAATGGCATAAATAACAATGTGGACAAGAACAACTAAATGGAGCCATCCATTTAAATGGATGAGATGTTCTCTGCCTATTGAGCAGCAGCAAGATAGGAAAGTATAAGTAAATGGGATATAAAGGATGAACCATACTCCTGCTTAAAAGAGCTCTGTGCATCTTCATTCTCAGAGGGATCTGAGTGCATAGAGTCACCATAACTTGCACTACCAAAGGGTTGTACCTGCACTACGGAAGATAGGTGGCATTTAGGCGCTTATAAAGATGCCATGGATTTCGGAGATCCAAATGCTGTGCTGATAAAAGGTAGCAACATTGATTTTTGTTTTTTAAATTTTCGGCCAAAAATAAAAAGTAAATCACCACAAAGGAGAGTTGAAAAAGGGAAAAAATGAGCTTCTAATGGTTGTTTGAGGCATTAAGCATACCCTGAGAAAGACAAGTTCTGTGCAACCTTCAAAAACTTGAATTCCTGGTATGCAGAATGATAATTTACCTCAACTCCAAACTCATAGAACTGTACAGCTTCAAGAGCTTTATAGCACAATAACCAGTGGAATTTGAAAGAGCAAGTGATGTTTTTGCCGGCCAGCTAAATGAATAGTTGTTACTCGGATATCAGTTATAATGGAGATTCTTAAGATAACAATGATGATACAATCTATAGTTTGCAAATTACGATACAACTTTTTCTGAAATGATAATCTACATAAACCCATTCAATTTCATGTATGCTGTGGGAAGGTTTGAAAAAATGTCATACTACTGAACTTTCGAGACGATTTTGTTGTGAATAGTAAGCTATTCAGAGCGTGATAAATGTATGAGACTAAGTAAACATAATTTAACTCTAACTAAATACTTATTGTAGGTCATACCTGGAAGGCAAGAAAGTTTTAGTTGTTTTTACCTGTACTAAGCGAACTTGAAGTGCAGGTCGATTAGCAGGGTCCTCTGACAACTTCAGGAGTGTCATATGAGCAAGAACGTCTTCTGCCCTCTCCACATTCACATCGAATGCGTACCTGCAAAGTAAGAAACTAACAGTCAGAACAAAAATGTTGCCGCCAAGAGTAAACGCTTTGGCAAGTACACTTGAATGACTAAAATATAGAAGCCAAAGAAAACATCCAGCAGGCATAAGTATACTCAATTCCTGGTCATAAATGACCTGTTAATAACTGCGCAACACTTTTTTCGGTTTTTCCATGGTTTTCTCAGCAGGAGCTGCCTCGTTTGAATTTATCACAGAAGTGAAGAAATATAAAAAGGTAAAAACAATTCGGAAAGGGAAACGTAGACATAAGCAGAAATATCCAATACCTAGCGGGAAGACGATTAAAATGAAGCCATAGTTGATCATCAAAATCTGGAATATTGGCCTCCTCATGATTGGACTCTCGAATTCGACGGAGCACCTCATTGTACACCTCCAATTTCTGGCTGTGATGACGAGGATGAGCTTTCTGTGATTGTACGGTTCGACTCGCGCAGCTCTCAACTTCGTCCTCGATCATCATCAGTGACAAAGCAAAGCAAAATCAGCAACTCTCACGCAGTAGAAGAGGAGGAGGAGGAAGACGACCAAGAGCGTCAACTACAATAATGAAGTAAACGGATCATGCAAAGCGAAAGAAAAGCCAAAAAGAACACGAGATTCAACTCATGAATCTTCAAAGCCTCTTTCTATTTTGCCCCCCTGGTTACGTCTCCTCCTCCTTTACCAGGCACTTGATTTTATTTTTTTTTTTTTCAATTTAAAAAAAAAAAAAAAAAAAAACCAGCATACAAACGTACTAGAATTAGGCAATTGGCAGTACTGGAGTACTGCAAAGCACCAGGTTTTGATTCCGGGGAAAATGCCCTGTGTGTAAAAAAAAAAAAAAAACTTAAAAATCGATAATCGTGACAAAGGGTGTAGGTCTTTTCGGTATTTTTAGAATCTTGCGTGAGTAGTTAACGGGGTTAATATAATTATTAACGGGATCTTGATATAGTTGTTAATGAAATGATTTAGTTGTTAAAAAATTGTTGTTAAAAAATTAGTTGTTAATAACAACTATATCGCCCAAATTAACAACTCGCGTAGATTTTGAAAACCTGAAAAGGTCTAGGCGACCTTTTCGGATTGTCGATTTTGAGCGATCTTTTTTAGGATTTTTACACCAAAAGGGCCTCGAAAGGATTTTCCCTTGATTCCGCCTATCCACGTCATACTGGGGCCCGTGTTGTGGTATGAATGCGACAGAAAAATGGATATTAGATATTTGCTCGTTCCACGTAGGATAATACTACAGATAATCACAAGATTTTTCTGGAATAAACTGGAGATTTTTATTTTACCACGTATGTTATTAATTAATTTTTTAAAATTATTTTTGTATGGATCTTCTTATTACATTATAATTTTTTTGCCAACATTACGTTAGAAAATTTAAACCTAAAACATCATTTATTTTCATAATTAATATATGTTCATTTAATTATAGGTTATGAGGGCCAATATGAGTCTGCACACATTTAATTAATAAAAAGGTAAATATCGTGATTATGTAGCCTGAATAAAAATATAATCATCATGTGGAAATTGGAATATCCCATTGGTCAGATTGTCAAAAAAAAGAATATCCTATAGGCAAAGAAATAGAATATCCTAATTATTGGTTATTTTTGTCGGATGTCCCTGAAGGGACATAATTATAGGTTATCAACTTAGCATCAATCGTTCAGCCAAAAAAGAAAACTTTTTAGAATATTCTCTACTTGTACATTAATAATCTAATAAGGGTTAATGTATATTGGAGCTATATTGCTTGACAGTTTTTTAAAGATTCAATGTTTATTCAGTTTATTCGGAAGTTTTAAAACGTAGCAATGTTGTCCGATACTGTTAAAAAATTAGGGTTAACAGTTTAAAAAATTGACGTTGAACATTAACTTTATAACGAAAAAGTTAACATTGCTCTATTTTAATACTTCCAGAGCATTATTGAATCTAAAAAAAATTTCAGAATAACATTACTCACGGAAAACTTCTCAAGTAAATTTGTAGCTTAACATATATGATAATTAATGTCAGCCAATTGGACCCATCAAAATTTGTCCACATCATGTGCCTGTGCATTGGGCTTGAAGAAGAATATTCCACCAATTAAAAGGACCACAAACAGATTATTTTAGTACTAGGGAAAACTTCGAAGCCCTCCACAAGAGATAGATATAACAGGAGTACGTATAAAAAGAAAACTCTTAGAAAAAAAACTCATAAGGTATTTATAAGCATTATTGTAAAATTCATGTGTTCCTTTTCGAGTTTATCATTTTTATCTTTTGAAATTATGTCGAGTCACTCTTAAACTCTTGATAGTTATAAACTTGGACAGATTCACGACTTAACACACCACATTTTGTTTTCTAACTTATAAAGTCATACTAACTCATTGTTAAACTTCTGTAATTTTTTCGATTTGATCATATTCAGTGATTTTATATATGAATTTATAAAAAAAAATCTTTATTAAGTATGATAAAGTATGAACGTTAATGAATTTAATTTCAATTATTTGAATTTAAAATATATTCAAATCAAATTGATGTCAATTTTTTATATTTAGTTATACATTATTAATACTTATTTATATTGATAAAAGAGAGTTTAGGACTGTTATGAATTTGCTTAAACTCATAGATTTGACAACCATATTTATAAGACAAACTAGCAAGAATAGAAACAATTTAATAATAAAAAAATTGCCTGCTTGGTAAAATTATTTAATACTACTACTATTAACATATATTCCTTTTTTCCCCAACAATTAAAGCAGATAAATTCCTACATTCAGAATTTTTCCCCGACAAATTTCATACATGCATGTGCATTAATTGGCATTCAATACCGTCGCAAGGTTGTTGGTATTCAAGTATTTAAGGTTTTAAATATAATTTAATTTGTAATCGGTAAATAAGTCAACTGTCAAGTTGACAATTTACAGTGCATGAGTATCTAAATGAGTCATTACTACTACCTCGGTGACATAGTTGACTTTGTTTAGAGATATTAAGGAAGCTAAATAAATTACTTAATCATTTTATATGTTGTGTATCTTTATATTATATATTAGTTTATTAGTCAAACTAATTACTTTGAAGAAAAAAAAATAAAAATAAAAATACTCTAAAGTAATTTAATTAGCTTCCTTAATTTCTCCAAAAAAATTCAAATATATCTTATAATTAGGACCGGAGGGAGTATCATTTATTATCATAAATGAGAAAAAATTGCATTTATAAATGGTAGCAAGTTAATTGAAAGAAGGGATAAACACATGAAGTAGTCTCGTTGTTACGAATTTCTCATATAAATAAATAAATAAATAAATATATATATATATATATATATATATATATATATATATATATTTTTGCTCCCACTTTGCTTAAGAGGGTACTTCCTACTATTTTTTTTATAACTAAATTTCTTTTCTTTTTTGGGCTGGTATTTAATATAAACAACTTTATTTTTGTGTCTTAAAATTTAAACTACATTTTCCTTTTCTACCCATATTAAATACATAATTTTATATTAATTATCCTCTACACACCACTACTTCTCTTTTATTTAATCATTTATTACTTATTCTCTCTCATAATTTTTTATTGATTCTATCTCCTATACTCTTTTTTATAAATAAGGGTAGGGATGTCCAAAAAACTAGGTGGTCTGCGTGGGTGGACCTTGGCCTGGTCCGAGACCATTCAAGGCACTGCAGACAGGATCGGTCTAAGTCGGGCGGAGCCGGACTTGATCCAAGGGTTCGAGATCCCATTGACCAGTCGACGTCTGGCCGAAAGTTTTTTTTTTATTAAAAAAAAAAATCCATTGCATCAATCTCTCATTGGGCACCCTAGCCAAATTTGTGACTTCACTCCCTTTCACTCCAGTATTGATTTGTGGTGTGGCTTATAGAATTTACTTGGCTTTATAAAGCATGCCTCTATTTTATATTGTATTCTTGTTCAATGACATGTTGTTGGAGATTATTATGGGTTTAGGATTGGATTTAAGATGTTTGCATGTTTATTTATTGTCCCGCAGGTGTTTCATTGATTTAATTATTGTTTTGGAAGTGGAAAAAGAAAAAGAAAATTAAAAAAAAAATTGGTCTGGATTGGTCAGGCGGTCCCCTGGGCCGTGCAGTCCCGGCCGATTGGACTGCACCGGACCTCGGCCGGATTGTCGGTCAGGGTCCCTCTGGACCGCACCTCGGGTTGACCCCTGGCCGTGCAAGTGGCCCTGGCCCATAGACATGCCTAAATAAGGGTATATTTGAAAAAGATATGACATTTTTATATATTTATTTTTTTAACTAATCTTAACCGACAATTTGTTTTGCGCAATAAAAAAGAAATTGCTCATAAAAAAATCAAAGCAAGTATTAAAGGCACC